>CM060835.1:68572500-69190000 GCA_030762175.1 Metallyticus violacea
CAGGTAAGCGTAACGTTTGCCCATTACTAAGCACAGTGAATATGGATCTCTTAAGAACGCAGATAGAAAATGCGATAAATTATACAGTTACAGTCTTTAATGTGACAGTGATGTAGGTGATACTGCCCACTCAAGTAGCTGGACCTTGGAGAGAAGTTTTTAAAAGAGTACGAAGTGGGAACGCAGATTACTGAGCCAAATTTCTCCGTTACAACATTTGGAGGCATTGAGCTTTGCACACAACTACTTTGATCGCATATATGTGTGTGTATCTGTCAGGTTGGTTACTAATGGAGGGCAAGAGCGTGTGTCAGAGGTCAGACATGACAGCCCCTAACACCTACGTGCAATTATCATTGCCAGCGTCACGAACAGCGGGCCTTTCCTTTAAATTATTCGCTCACCGTGTGTCATTAACAGTTGAAATGTTCAAAGCGACAGCTTTGATCACAGACTGGCGCAGCGTAGTGTAGTCGGTCGGCTATTGCCAAGAGAAAATCTGCACATCTTTCTTTTCATTGATGTAACAACCCTTTCTGTTTCATGGAAAAAGCAACAGATCTACTGAGTCTCAATTAGTGCAGCATTTATCTTTTAACAGTTAATGAGCTTTAAAACAGTTAACGAAGACCAGATTTATAGGCATGCTTATTTTTAGTGATAATGTTAAAGAATTCTCAGCAAGCCCTTCTATCATTTGAACTAGTAAATGATGTTGAACAGGTCTCATCGAAATAGGTGGCCTTGTTAAGGCACGAACGTATGAAAGAGACGTCTAGAGTTCTATTCCCGCCCGGATCGTCTTTCTTGATTGAGTTTTTTCACTGTTTTCCTCAGTGGGACTGGGGAAGTGCCTAAACTTAAGCCTGGAATGCTTTCTTCCCAAATACATTTCCTTTCTCGACTTGCAATTTCATTCATCACCACTATACTTTCGCCTCAGTAGCGAAAACGGAGGTCAAACATTTGTCACAGAAAGAGAAAACGAAAGAAACATGATCTGCAAATGTAGGGCACTGTAGTGAGAAAACAAAAAAGGTATAATAAGAAAGTAAGAAATGATAGGACGGGAGGAAGGGATAAGAATAGAAGAAAATTATAAAAAAAATATGTCAAAATGAAGGAATAGAAAGAAAAGAAAGGGTAAGAAGAAAATTTGTTGAAATAAGCAGAGAAGGAATAGAACAAAATAAAAGAACATGACTAAAAGAAGAGTTAGAATGGACAAAGAGATCGGAAGGAAAGAAGAAATGAAAAGAAAAGGCGGATAACGAAATGAAGGGATAGTAGGAAAGGAAAGCACAAAAAGAAAGAAATGAGTCAGGATGAAGGAATGGGAAATAATAAAAAAAATAAAAATGAAAGAAGTAATAGGACGGAAATACAGGATTGCTGTAAGGAAAGGGCATGAAAGAAAGGAAGATAGCGAAATTTGAAGGGATAGAAATGAATGAGGAGATAGAATGAAAGGAAGGTATAGAAACGAAAAGCATGTGACAGAATGTGAACGAATACAACGGAAATGAGGGAAAAGAAGGAGATGGTAGACCGCAATGTGAGATCATGGGGAAATTAAGAAATAGAACAGAAATAATGAATTAAGTACAGAAAGTAGGTAAAGTAAAAAAAAAAAAAATGAGGAAAAAAGGAAGACAGGAAAGACGGGAGGGAGGATAGGAAATATGTAGAGTATGAAAAGAAGATAGGAAGGGGAAAAGGAAAGAATAAGAGAAATGGAATAGGAATAAAAGAAGGGATATAACGAAAGTAAGGCAAGGATATAGAGGAAAGAAAGTATAGAATGGACGGAAAAATGTAAGGAAGGAAGAAAGATATAGCAAAGAAGGGATGGGACAGAATGAAGGAAAGAAAGGGAAGTAGGTACAAGGGAGAATTTTGAAGGAAGAGGAAAAGGAAATAAAGAATAGGAACTAAAAAAGGAAAGTATACAAAGGAATGTGAAAAAAAATGAAAGAAAGAGAGAAAGAAGAAAGAGAACTAGAAGAAAAGGGAGAGAAATAACTTTATAACTTTATAACTTTATTTAGCATAGTTTGTATTTATACAATACTCTTTCTTTTTTAAAATTATTTCCACATAATTACCTTCACCGGCAATTTGTATTTATATGAGATGTGTATGCCGCTTGGTTCTTACATATCAAGATTTCGACCTAAGGTTCCACTTTGCTTCATTTTATTTCGCATCTGAGGGATATAACTATAGTTTACTATTTAGAATTAAGTTAAAATAACAGTATCCATTAAACACAATTTATTTATGAATATTTAAGATTTTATTTCTAATCGCTAAATATTGTTAATTATCAAATTTTCCGATTGTCATGAATACAATTTGGAGCGATTTCTCACGTTGTTTCATTGTATTTTTACAAATGCATTTCATTCATTCGTGTAAAGACGCCCACCAATGAAGGCGGCAGTAGGAGCCTGAAATCGAGTAATGCAAATGAAACTGTGTCCAGCGGGCTATTATTGCATTATGTGTTCGTCAAGTGCTCCTATGCTTTTCAGTCCGTTATTTTAATGGATATTTAATCTTTTATAACCACATGAAATCTCTTCTGTCACGTTTTAAGAGCCGCTAAAAAGAATATAAAGCGGTTTTCGAGAGTGTTCCTTCCGAGTTTTACGTTTCAGAAGAAAATGCTTTAACGTCCTTCCTGCGCTCTATTTTTTTTTTTAACTTTTCTCTTCCCCACAAAAAGAAGGGGGAAATGTCTTACCTAGCTCCTTCACCGCGAACAGTCGGAAATTGCTAACATTCTCAGCGAATTGGAAAACAAAATGTCCTATATCCGGATACCATTTGTATTCGCAAATGCAAGGAGATCTGGGGCCCTTAGTAATTTACTTGAACTCAAAGAAGTCGCGATTCTCTAAATGTAGTCCGAGAGAAGATATGCTTTCTGCTTTCTCGTCTTCATCTTCGGCACTAAAAATATTTTTTTTCCATCGCCAGTATTTTATGATACGAGCATTAACAATTGTGGTACTTCTAGAAGAATATTCTTGTAAAACCCATAATTGCTTACATAACATTGCTACATCGGCATGAAATAAAAGGCGTTTTTATTATGTCATAATTCTATGATTGTTACTTTTTATTTGTGTGTTGTATTTTTGAAGATACAAATGTGCTCATCTTGTTTGTTTTACTTCGGTAAATCTTTTAGGATGTTTATCGTCAGCTCTGAGTGAAAAAGACTACTAGCAGGGGAATTTCTATTCATTAAATACCCCCAGGAGCATAAAATTCTCACCTCTGATTTTTGTAGAAATGAGTTACTTGATCTGAAATTCTTTACAGAATTAGTTATAATTATTCTCACAGTTTTCCTATTTTAGAAGATAATAATAATAATAATAATTAATACTTTGACTAAGTTAAGGCATAAGTCTTTCTCTTACACAAAAACAGGTTAAAATATTTTATATAAAATAAAATAATGAATAATAGATGCATACATATATACAGTGATGACTGTAATGATAGTTATATAAATTTATGATTGAAATGTTATAAGACAACACCAATGAGAAATGCAGATAAAGAAAAACGCATTTATAATATTTGTTTAAATAAAAATACTTTTTATAATAATATATTTGTTTAAATAAAATACTAAATAAAATAAAAAAGTATTTTAAAATAAATAAAAATATAATATAATATAAATAAAAAATATAATATTTGTTTAAATAAAAATACTTTTGACATCATGGGGAAGTTCTTGCTGAGGGTATACTTTTTATCTTTTGCTCAGTGTATACTTTTTTTTCCATCTCCATCAATGTATGGGATAGAACTTCGTTTATTTATATAGCACCAGTATATTTAATTCAATAATACATTTATCCTCACCAAGAAATATTAAATGTATCACACCGTACCATTCTTGTTAAGAAAGCACTACATGTACAGACGGTAAGGAGTGTAGTATGCAGGTCCTCCGTTAGCGAGGGAAGCTAATGGGCCAGCAAAGATTTACAAATATTTGTCTTCCTCCAAGATGAGTAAGCTTTTCCTCTGCTTATTTCTGCATTCTCTTGGGCTATGACCAGCGCTCGGTATTCTCTCTTTTCTAAGGAACCAGATATCAAGAGGCTATTGATACCACTCATAACTGACTAGGGGTTGTTTTCGCACTTTGTTTGAAAATGGATGGCTTCCTCACTGGTCGTCAGTGTTAACTGTTAAGTTTATTAAATAGCTTATCTGTGTTGTGGCAATGAATAAAGTGAACGTTTTTTTGAAGACTCCATTTTCAGCGCTATAGGAACTTATTCAGTAAGACGGTACAAAATTAAGAATGTTTTTATGGTTTGAAAAAACATCTTGACTAACAGAATACGTATCATTAGGGATGAAATTAGAAAATAAATATAAAGGCCGAAGGCCGACGAAATGACAGATATTACATGCATGTCACAATTTGTTATGATATAATACACAGTGGGGGGAACCTATTGAAAGATTCATAAAATTCATTGATATTTCTGAATTGACTGCAAAGGGCTTAAGGCGTTCTGCTATAGGAGAGTTTCATATAAATAAGAGTTTACATCACAAAAGTAGGATGGCGCTGCAGTTATGACAGGATTTCGGGTAATTTTTTTTTTTTTTTTTGTGAGTGGTGTTTAACGGCCTTTTTTACTACTGAGACACCATAGGCAATGAACACTGGTGATACATGAAATGAAATTATAAATGGGGAAAAAAATTTTAAGAAGGAAATGTTCCAGGCTAAGTTTTAGGATACCTCCCAGGCATTTGCAAGTTATGAAGACTGAGGAAACCTGGAAAAAACCTCAGTCGGGGAGGACAGTCCTGGCGGGATTCGAACCCCAGACCTCCCGCTCACGAGTCCGCACCTCGACCACCCGTGACGGTTGAGAATGTCTTGATAAAAGAGGCCTTCTCCGACGCCATTTGGGTGTCATGTAGTTACGCCCCTGGCCTACCCTTCTACAGGGGTCACATGCCGCATCCCCTTTTATGGCTTTCATCCTAATTGTGACATGCTTGAACAAATTTTTAACCTAACATTTCTGTTCGAGTTGTAAATTCTTCTTGTTTGAATTTAGGCATTGTCAAATACAAGGCCAAACACAGGACACTATTATAAAGTAGGTTGAAATGTTTAAGAAATATTGAAGTTGCTCAATTTCATTCTCAGCGTTATCCTATCTTCCCTGATAAAGACATTCTCACTTAAGGTGCTGCACTAGGAAATATCCCCAACCAACCTCATCAACATGTCAGTTGATGGGCGTTAGAAACAAAACACCGTGCTTTAGTTATAACTGGCTCTAATCATGTTCCCAGGATATATGCGCCTTTTGAGGTTAATTGGATGATAATATGCACTCCGCAGAATGTTGGGTATAGCTTCTTGAAGAGATTTTCCTCAACAAGGTAGCAGCGATGTGGTTCAACATCCCTCTAGCTCTCTGGGACCCTTCCCCCAACCACTTCGCACTGTTACGGCTCTTATCTCTTACGGTTACCCTCTCCACTTTTATTATTCAAGCACCGCTCTTATGCGGCAAAGCTCGGCGCCGTTCTGGAAACACTGCATTAGAGATTGTCCAGTTGCGTTGAAACATGTGCGGAAATGTAGGTACGTCATACGCGTGTTACAGTGAAAGTTGGGAGTCTAGTGAAATTTAACTATTTTCTGTAATAGTAGATGTTTACTAAGCCTCTTAGCAAAAGTTGATTTTATCCAGTTTAAACATTCAGGTCTTCCTCGTTTACTACTTGTGATTCCCCTTTGATACGCAAACCGCATGAATGCGAAGCCTCTTTGGCTCGCGTGTGTGGTATAGCACACAACAACCCGAGAAATAGTTTCTGTCCGGTAATGAACTTTGTGATCCTTTCACAATTATGTTGTTAGCTTCTGACACAGTAAATAATTTTTGTATATATATACATAATGTAATTATATTTTGTATAATGGCTGAATATCTAGCTGAATGGAAAATTATAATATTTGATACGGAAATATTGAGGAGGCTTTGGAAGGCAATTTTTTTTTTTTGAAGCACTTTTTTTTAATCTGAAATTTCAACTGCCAACAAAAGAGCTGCTGAAGCTGCTGAACAATTTCAATACCTAGAAATTAAGAATTTTTTGTGTAAAATGCTTGACATAAATTAGGCTTTAAATAAAAAAAAATCATAATTCTCGTTCAATGCTTAAATTGCATTAATTCTGCTTCAATAAACAGATAGAATATGTCAAAATAAACTGTTTAAATTTCAATGTTGTAGCCCTAATGCTTCTCACACAGTAAGAACATAAATTTATCTAATTTAGCATTGGTAAGATAGAGCCTTATAACTCCCCTTAATGCAGCAATGTTTCATGCTAAATCGATGTTATTTTTTCTATTGTGATGTCATTTTTAACATTTTTCGGATTTTGAAAAATACTAGGTTGACCAGAAATGTTATTGTAACTGGTATCTTAATGTAATATAACAACTAAGAAAAAATTATTCTTCAAAATATACGCCGTCATTTTTATAACTTTCGCCCATCTCTCTCCCAGCATTCGAATTTCGTTGGATTTAGAGGCAATAACTTTGAATGTGTTTTTTGACCCTAATTCCCTATTGTCAAAAACCTGAACAACTGGACTAAGTGTTCGGTGAGGCAGAAATTCTATCCTTGTAATTCCTGAACTGTTTGTTGGGTTAATCATGATCATGGACAGGAGCATCGTCTTGCTGCGATATAGCGCACTTTCTGTTAATTAAAGTCAAATAGCTTAGCGTTAAACTTCATTGTACTATGCAGTTGCTCACAGTACAATTCGGCTTCAACTGCACACCCTTTTGGGACCAGCTCGAAATGGAAGTGTCGGTCCTGGTGGTGTAGTGGTAACCATACTTGCCCTCTAAGCCCAAGATCGCGGGTTCAAACTCGGCCAGGATCGATGGATTTTTTCGGGCGTAAAAATCCTAAGTATGGCTTCCTTCGGAGGGGAAGTAAAGCCATGGGTCCCGTGTCGTACATTTATGGCACGAAAAGGAACCTCAAACCTGAAAGAGAGGCCTCTGAGCAAAATTTGTAGGCCGTTTTACGCTGCGACTTGAATGGGACGCTGATGACCTGAGATGTCAAAAGAGCGCAATTAAAAAAAAAAAATCGATGAGGAATTGGTGGCACGTCTGCAAAGAAATCTGTCTTTATTCATTCAGGAGTTGGACATTTGAACATTAACTTCAAGGATATTTGAAGAAATCAATGTCATAGCCATCCTTAAAAGCTTCGGATAATTTCTATGTTGATATATGTTTTTTGTGGAATCTCATTGCATATTGGAAGTATTTCAATGTAGTATATGAAAAACATTTACACTTACTGTTATATGTTGGGAAAATATTATATATTTGAATCATAACCGTGTAAAATTCGAACTGAAAATGACAGATATGGAAGCTCTGTTAAAGTGTTTAGAGCATTACCACACTTCTCTTAGTTTTTCACAAATCCATTATATTCAGAATTGTTATCCTTCATTTCGTCTACGAATATGTGGACCTTCACCAGAGAATGATATAATTATGTTGCTAATGCAATTTAGCAATAGCGTTTCTTACCAATCCAAAATTTCTTTCATTAATTTATATTTATATTTCACTCAAGTTGATCTCTATATCTATCCATTCACATTTATTTTTTCCTATTTTCCTATCTCATTCTAGCTTTCTTTTTAAAATCATTTTAACTGTCTTTGTACAGCATATTCTTGTATTGTATCAAGGTTATTCTACTCTTCATATTTATTATATAAGCTATATCCTTTGAACTTTAATTACATATACACGGTGCAGAAAAAATATGTAAAAAAAGTTTACGATTAGAAAGGGAGTGAAATAATAGGCACCTCAAGAACAGGTGTTGCAGGCGTTAACTCCAAGGCTATAAATGTGTTTATGGATGGTCAAGAGGATTGAAAACACAATAATTTACCTTAAGAAAGGAAGTTGTTCCTTCAAATACATGCCGCAAAATTAATTAGAAGAAGTTCAAATACATTAATCATATAAAACTTATCTGCTTAAGTGCTGTGGTAAGCTCAATACGCTGAGTGACTGTTTAGATTAGCCTAATGCTCCTTTTCTACTCGAGAAGTCTTTGTGCATATTCTCTTTTCACTCTGATTGGAGTTCTCCTCATCCTGATTTTACCTCTGGAGAAATTTGTAAGATAAATTGTAGATATGGAATAAACCAGCACAGGGTTTCTGCTTCTGCTCTCCTAAGCTGGTTGAGTAAATAGCTGTTAAAATGCTTATAGTTAATAGGTACTAATTCTTCATTAATAGTACGTAACTGTTTGAATTACGGATAAAGTCCTATTTCCAAATCCCGCTAAATCAAAGATTTAAACTTCACTGGAACATCCTATATATTCTCCTAATATTTAAATGTTCAGCCATTAAGATATTAAATTCAGGTCCACCTTGACCAGACTCACGTTTACTACACATGCCGATACTAAACACTACAATCATCAGGTTCCATCATACTTGCCTTCTAAACCCAAGGTCGCGGGTTCAAACCCGGCCAGGATCGATGGATTTTTTTCAGGCGTAAAAATTCTAAGTATGGCTTCCTCCGGAAAGGAAGTAAAGCTGTGGGTCCCGTGTCGTATATTTACGGCACGAAAAAGAACCTCAAGCCTGAAAGAAGAGGCCTCTGAGCAAAATTTGTCGGCCATTTCACTCCCGGAATTGAATGAGACGCTGATGACCTGAGATGTTAAAGAGCGCTCTTAAAATATATATATATAAAATAAACAAAAATAAAAAATCGAATCAATCAATCAGGTTCCATTCCCGTCAAAAGCGAACACGAATTTTAAAATATTTCTGCATTAATTAAAATATAAAGTAGCATGTGTTGTTAAGTTCATAAATTATTGTACTTTTGCTAATGAAGGGGAAAATATTAATGTTTCATGAACTAAGATTTTTCAAATAACTCAGTTTTGTGATAATATTTTACAATTGATTCACAATATACCTGCATAAATGATTATGTTTTATTTAACAGTACCTTATCAACCCTTATCTGACCGTATTATTATCACAAATTCAGAATCAAGTTCTGTTTCGTAAAGAACTTACCTCATGTTAGTACGTTGTTAGCATTAATGCACGTATTTAATTATATATCTTATAAATATAGGTAAGTAATCAAAGCCTCTTTCATCACTATTTCTTTTATTACAAACCTTAACATTTTTTGAATTTGTAATAATAATACTAAGGTATCTGTGACCGCCTCCTTGGCCTAGAGGTTAGCGTTGGTCTCGAGGTCCCGCGTTCGATTCCAGGCACCTACCTAGCAATTTTGTAAGTTAGGGAAACCTGGAATATAGTCCTCGCAGAGTGTCATGAAAAATTGGGGAAGCTGTCTGCAGGAAGGGTGGCATCATTCGATCTCGAAAGCCGCGTGATAGGCGACCGGCATACTGATCAACTATATCTGCCTGCAATACTGCCCTCTACCAGCAATGTCGCAAGACGGAGGTAGACGGCAGTGGCAGGCCAAAGCCCCACCTGGTTGTTGTGTCATAGAGGAGGGGAGGGTATCTGTAGGGAATTGGCCCACCTAAGGTTTAAACTTTCATTGTGTTTCTTTATAGAGCCAAAACTTAAAAGTGTCTTTCATAATCGCGAAGGAATCTTCTGAGTAGTAAAAAAAGTGCAAGTTTTCTTCAAAAGATTAAAGTATAATTAGACACCTTGAAAACGCTATTAGGTCATAGTATGTAATCAATTGGGTTTTTATATTAAAAGGATGAATAAAAAATGAGAAGTTTATGGAACTACTTTAAAACTTTTATTAATTTATTTTATAAAATATAATATAAATAAAGCAATTTATAAATGTTTAACATATCAATTAACAAAATTAACGCAAATCCTTGTTTCATATACACAACGAGAACATTTCCTTGATAAATATAGGAATACCAGCATTCCTTCTTCATCTTTCGGGTTTTAGTTGAAAATTTTCTTGTCCTATAAGTTCATTGTGTTTTGAAGATAACTTCCTTATTTTGATTCAAAAATGCGATTTTGTAAAGCTAAAAATTTTGCTGTTTTTTGACTACTCCAATGATTCGAGACCAGTGTTGTGATTGTTGATATTCAGAAAACATTAGCGTTGTTCTTTGAGCAATACCAAAGTACTCTACTACTTAGGTAGACGCCTTTTTAATTAAAAACTACCACTATTTTTACTAATGCATTTTCAGAACAATTGCCCTTTCTCTTTTCATTTCGATATGATGCCATAAGCTGAAATTAATAAATAATTGTAAAATATTATTATAATTAACATCTGTCCTATGAGACCATATTGGTTACACTTACCATGATAATAATTGTACCAAAAAATTACAAAAACTTTAATTAAGAAATTAAAGCCTATTTAGCCAGCATAAGGTATAGAAAATATAATGCTTGTTTAATTACACAATAAGAAATTAATTTAAATAAGAATTAAAATAAATCGCATTGCTTACTTACGTAAAAGTATACTTGCATATTTAAGAACTGACTTATTGTTGATTAAACTTTTCTCATGAATATTCTATCAGATAGCTATTGAAAACGGACTTTATTCATGCCTGATAAGTACTGTAATAACAGGAATGGAATTTGCATCATAACCCCTTAAACACAATAAATAGGGCATGTAGTTAAATATACCTTATATTTTATCCAAGATTTTGATACAAACGCGAGGCAATTTTCAGTTTAGATCTCACAATGCGGTAGGCTATAAAGTGTGCTGTTTGTTACAAGACAACTTTTAAACGCTAACTAATAACATATTGCATTGAGAAGGAATAAAATTATTGTCCATCGCAGATTCTGTACATTTTTGCCCCAAAATGTGAGCAAATGTGCTATTTCCTTCTAGAGTTTGCTTTCCGGTCGAAGAGAGAACATTCTCTCGAGAGTTGCGGAAACTTTAATGCGCCTCCTGAAACGATTCATCTCCTTCATCCTCAATGGAGTTGAGTACCGGAACACGTGGCAACCTAACACACGTCTGCATCGGTATATTAACATGCATGTGCTTAATTGCAAAGAACTAAGCGATCTACAGAGGTCGTAAAAAGTTCCTTAGAATGTTGATAAAGATTTACACAAAAAATATAATTTTTATGACACATATACTGCTGTGAGTGCAGTTATATGTTATGAAAATGTTTTCCTCAGAGATTCATGTGTGTCACTACTAATTTACTATGCACTTCCCTATTGCATTTATAAACAACAAAATAAAAATCCATATATTTGTTAATTAATTGTATAAAATATACAATACAGCAACTCCATTGAGAACAAAGTCTTCTTGCATGCCTGCTTAAAGGGGCTACGCTGCTAAATTCTGCTTTAATTCAATTGCATTGTTTCGAGGGCTAGGAGAGTTGAAATTGTTTCGATTTCGATAGTTTGGTTCTGTTCATTTTCGTAGAGTTTCTGTCTTACGGGTACGTTTGAGCGTTACGGTGTGTGTGTGTGGAAAACAGTATTCAGTGTCTATGTAATTGGGAGTTCCTGGGCTCGAATTTTGCTAAATCATGAGGTAATATATCAAACTGAGTATTTCTTTACTACAAATTCCCAAAGAAAATTTTCATTAAAACAATAAAAAGAAATGATAATACACAAGCAATCTGCCCGACAGTAAGTGAATATATGTTAGTACTAGATGTTTCACCTAATCAGCAGCCAACAAATTGGCAATAAGGCTGATGTAATGAATAACCAAGTACCAAAAAGCATAGCCGAAGGTGTAAAATGCTAATTGAAACTGCAACAGTATCAAACCTGATTAAAAAGTTATACGTGATTAAAGGATCATAGCTCAAACCAATACCATGCAAACTTTCCTCGGCAATGAGAGTGCGCCGTTTATTACCTTTTTTTTTAATAAATTTCTACTCTCCCATAATGTATTCACAAGATATTGATTGTCCGGAAGTTACGAACTGAATGACTGTTTGTGGTGTAAGAATTACTGGATCATTTTTTACCTAAACTATTTTATTCACCCCCTAAGACTGGTATATAAGGTGAATTTTTTTCTATAAACTTTGCATAGAAAATGCTTTGTTCTCTGTGAAGAATTGGTTGAAACTAAAATTCAATAACAAACTAAATTATATAATCTGCAGAGATCAACCGCTCATCTTTGCTGGCTTATTTAGGATTTCATTGTGAGGCAGGTACACTGCAAACTGCTCTGCAGAGTTAGTCATACAGTGAAAATGTAAAAATTCGAAAATAAGGTACAACTATAATGATCTTTTTAATTCTGTATTTGACAGGTAACGCCCAAGATTTACTGCCATTACATACCGCCCCGGTACATATCTCTGGAGTTGTGCCAGGTATAATATGTACCTCAAATCGATTACCTCGCCGGATCCACTGCCAGCATCCCATCTCTCTCACATCATCAACTCAGTCCTGCCATGGTACGAGTTCCCACAACTGCGAAAACCGCAAGTTCCGTTCACCTCGGCAGATTTGGAACCCATTCGCTGCAGCGTGCACTCGTGGTTATAGCGCCAGCAACGTATTTTTATCCTCTCGAACATTTTTTGTGCTGCACAAATGCAAAAACAGGAGCCAGCTATCCTCATGCTTTCCATCTACGGGTTTTATAAAGGAATTGCCTGTGTTTTCATATTTGAATACAAATTAACAATTATTTAATTTGTATAATTAAACAATTATAGGTAAACCTTAATATTTAAGTCAGCAATTACCTACCACACATTATCGAAATATCAGTAGAGTTCACTTCAAGTATATTGATAGCTCCCGAAGTACCAGGATAGCTAACAAAGACGCAAACATCTAGACCTGATTGTCAAGATCTTTATCAAAATATATTGTTAAAAACAAAGAATGAAGGTTTTGTTTTTTTTTTTAAATTGAAGTTATATCTATTAGTGTACATTTTAAAACATGATAAACAATAATGAAGGAAAGTATTAGAATATAACTATAAAATGAATGATAAAATATCAAATATAATGTATGAGAAAACGTTCACATTTTACATTGTTTTATATATTAATCGTGTTAATTATCTCAGAAACATTTTAAAGATATCGTTTATAAACGTCAATAAAATTTAAACGTTAAGATATATGCTAATTTTTTCTAGAAAGTTTCTAGCTCTCTTTTTCAGCCATAATTTTAGTTTCCATCCATACAACTTCAAGGAGTAAAAAAAACTGCATAACTATAATAAGTATATTCTTCTTTCTTTTCTTTTCTTCTTGGGGTCACATGTAGTGCAGGTGTTCCTTTTGGTCAACTTTTCTGCTGGATTGGTTCTCTATTTCCCAGAACACCATTTAGTTCGTAAGGGGGAGAATTTGAAACGTTTTTTTCCAAACCAGCCTTACAGACTGTCACCAATTTTTAGTGGACTGAAAACTGGTCATGGAAATGCTATTTATGGGACTGCGATGAAGGAACGCGTTTACTTCATTATGTTCAGAATCCTACAAAATATAGGCATTAATCAACAAGTACTGTAACTCGTCAAGAACAACCACTACAGCGTTCGGTAGTATTAAAAAGGTAAATTATTTCCGAATCTCCATTCTCATGAATTTCGTGAAGTGGCTTGAGGGATATTAAGAGAACTGTGTTTCATTTTTTGGAACAAAAGAAACTCATGAGCAAAGTCGAAGAGCGGGGGAGAAAGTCTCGCTCGGTTCTTTTTCAACATAGAAACAAATGGGTGATACAGCTTGAATAGATACAGATCAGCAGTTCATGTTGATATTTTGAATTGATTTAGGTAATCTCTCGACCGCTTGTGTAGGTTCAGAGCTGTATGTTATCAGAAAGCGCGAACTATCACTTCCTTTACCGCAGTCATTTGCAGAATCATATGAGCAGCGGAAATCGAACTCCATTAAACTAATATTTTCCTTCATCTTCCAAAGTACTGTTATGCTCATATGCTAACCAAATATCTTTATATCCGAAAGAATCACTCCCTCATCTCAATTTCATCCAAAATATTTCGGATAACTTCTTCGAAATTTAGCAGCATTAGGCCTGATCGATTCACACATTCAGGGTACCTTTCATACTAACACTGATATCCAGTCTCACAGAACTAGACATTAAAAAAAAAACAGTTAGTCCTCTATTTTGTTTTTGATACTGAATGATTAGGTGACAGGTGGGATTTGTTTGCTCACGAAGGGGTGTAATTAAGTCATTCGTGCGGTCTGAGATACCGGACCCTGATAGATAAGGGCTATTTGTATAAAATTAAGGATGCATAGGCTTGAAGAAGGTATGTTAGAGAAGACTGCAGAATCATTTTTGCAAATACCATGGAAAATATTCGGGCATTCCATTGGATACTTGCTGAGTTATCCATGAGACAACTGAACTTTTGCGCCATAATTTAGGAGAAGGTGGATTTTGATAAAAATGTTAAAAAATTAACATAATACGTTTGTGTCTGCCGATTGTAATTTAAATTGCCAGTACGCGGTGAAAATAAAACATTTCTGCTATAGTGTAATTGTACCGTCCTTGCGTGTTTAGGAATAAGCCGGCCGGGCATGTCTGTTTCAGCGCCTGCATAGTTGGTTCCTCCCTCCGATCACATGGCTCGAGCAGATCAGAAGGCATTTGGACTTCGAGCAGGTCAGCCGCTTCTTTTCCTTTAGCCTGAAAGTGCTGTTCTCTTGACGTTAGATTTCAGTGTGTGTGTTAACTTACGAACGGATTTCAATCCAAATTCCTGCTACAGCGAGGAGTTTCCGGTTCATTTATCTCTTCGCGGTTATAAATGAGTCAAGGACATTAATGTATTTAGGAATAGGGTGAATACAGCCAACTGTGAGTTTTGCGGGAATTTGAGAACTTTCAAGACACCATTAATTTGTTCAATAAGTGTTCTTGGCTAGTTCATGATATTTTATTAAAGACTGTGTCTTTATATTGTGGTTCATACCAGCTAAACCAATTATTAATTATCAACAGTAACAGTAACAAATATCCGACCTCAAAGTCTCCATTCCTTCGATTTACTGTTGTTTACCTTGCAACCAATTCATTCCTCAAGGCAGATAAATTACTTTTGTGATACATGAATATCATTGCAGCCTAGAACAAGTCAATTCTGGTAGTCTAGTGGTAACCAAACATGCCTCGTAGAACCAGATTGCAGGTTCGATCCCGAACAGGGTCGATGCATTTTTCGGACGTAAAAATCCTGAGTATGGCTTCCTTCGGAAGGGAAGTAAAACGGTGGGGTCTCACGGCGTAGCTTTACGGCATGTAAAAGAAACTCAAGTCTGAAAGAAGAGGCCTCTGAGCAACATTTATCGGCCATTTCCCGCCCTGAATTGAATGAGACGCCAATGACCAGAGATGATAAAGAGATTTCGTATATAAAATAAACTTGCTGACCCAGAGGTCCCGGTTCCTATTCCCGGTATCTGTTTACAATTTTAATTGGGAAAGTCTGGAACATGGTCTACCCAGCCTCACGAGAAAAATTGGAGAGTTATCTGGCAGAGAGGTGACTTTCTTCGATCTCGAAAGCCTAGTGATGGCAACCGATGGGGTGCCAGCATGCTGATCATAAGCCCCCCCGCAATGCTGCCCTCTATCAATAATATTGCAAGACGGAGATAGAGGACGCGGTGTCGCTACGGCGCACCAAGGCCCCATATTGGGCTGTCATATCATAAAGGTGAAGGACTAATATATATTTCTTTCAAAGATGGTACTATTTAACTGAGGCCTTGCATTACACCCACCAAGATGTTACGCTTTCATCCGTAGTTCATCTTAAGTAATTCGAAATTTCCAATGAAAATGCAATTTTTTTCAATATTTAAAAACTAATTTAAAAAATAATTAAGTTCTTTTCCAAAAGGTCCAACCTAAGTGATACATTTGAAAAGCATCTGAATATACTTATATCTGTGTTAAGATATTCAGGTCTTCGGATGCTCGAAATTGGTCGTAATAATTAAATCGTACTGTGAAATATTTATTATTTTACCTTGTTTCTGTATTATTCAATTAATTCAGTAATAAAAGTATTTACGCTTAGATAGTACTCAATTGTAAATTATTCAAATTCAACGGAATTTTAATATTCTACTCAAATTTCACTTGATTGCACACAAACACAATAACAACACGCACAATACTCTGAGAAAGATCATTTACATTCGAAAAGGATTGAGAAATTAAAGGATTCCTTTGCAACATTTACATTCAGGAGAAATTCAAAAACAATTTCAACTATAATCGTTAATCTATGAAAATTAATTGATCTGCAAATCTTCGTTTACAGCCTAGTATTTATGAAGGAAACACAAGCTTAAGTTATTGCTACTTCCGGCTGAGAAATTAGGGAAACTTTCGTAGTGAAAATCCTTCATTGCATGAACTAACTTAAGAACTAGCGAGTAAAATAATATTGTTGTTCTTTTATTAAAGTTTGACTTTAACATTTTATAGCCTGAGCTGGAACGCTAATTCGTTGTATTTAATGCTTTATTTACGAGATCTACTTACTGAGTTTTAAGGGACGTTATGAAATGTTTAATAGCTTCCTTACATGTCTTTCTTGCAGCATTTTGTATTTTTCTCCCAGCAGCTTTCATCTGTTTCCTTCCTCCTTTAATTCATTTGTCATATGATAGTCTTTTTACAGCTGTCTTTGCTTGGCTTGTGCCAAACTTCGACCTGACAAAATAGATAATGTCGAAGCATTATGAAACTCGTTTCTCGAATTCTCATTTTAGTGAAAAGTGGAGCTAGTTTGGGTGTGCCGAAGGATCTGGCTACACCAACAGTAACAGATATGCAAAAAATGTATTAATTTATATTTTTCATTATTTTTTCATGAATACTATAAATTTCCTCCGTGATATGGCACTTAGCTAAGAAATCCATCATTCGTTTATTGTTAGTGATTTCTAAACCGTAAATTTGGTAGCGACTAGGACCATCACCACGGTCTAGTGGTAGCATTCATGCTTCCTAAGCGGCGTACCCGGGCTCGATTCTCGATTGGGTCATTTTCCTGACTTTAGGTTGTTTCAGTGATTTTCCTTTAGGTTTTAAGAGGAATTCCTGTAAAAGTTAATCACAAAGTTATCTAAGCTCATTCGGTAAAATTATCATATATCATATCCCGACAACTCTACTTAAAATAACATAGAAGTGGGCTCTTTCACCAGCTTGGGGGAGCATCCCAAAAGTTCGAATGGACTGTTGTGGTTGGAAAAAAAATGTCTACAACTGGATATTTGCGCTGTATAACATCTTTCTTTATTTTTTTCCCTTAGGTTTCGTATAATCTAAAACGTTAATAGGAGTCAAGATTTTGAAACAAAGTAGAAATAACACAAAAGCTTCATTCATAATAGTGCAAAATTTTGAATGAAAATATTTATACTTTTGTTAATATTCACAAAATGTGGTATGAACTTATATCTGTTGCATCAAAAAAGTATAATCTCCTACTGGACAACTCCGGAGGGCTTAGGCTTACCGCACGATCGCTGTGACCTCTGTCTCCGTCTTGCGACATCATGAAGAGAGTGCAGTATTGCAGGCTTGTGATCATGCCGCTATCATGCGGCCTTCTCGATTTGGGGAAGCCATCTTTCCATCAGATAGGTACCCAATTGCCATCATGAGGCTAGGATGGTCCCGTTTCAGTCCTCTCTAACTTAGAACATTTCTAAGCAGGGACCAAAGATCGCTCCTGGGACCTTTCGGTCAGCAGTCAGAAACACTAACACTAAACCAAGGCGGCTACTTGTTGCTTTTGCTTTTCATGATCGGTCTATTGTTATTTTTATTGAAATTTATATTTTTCTGAAACACTTCTGGTATATCTTGTAATATGAGATTTAACGATAAAACTAACTCATTTTCGGTTTTTATGTATCTAATAGGAAAATTTGTTGCTGCAAAATGGTTAATCAATAAGCATCTTCGAATCTGTGCGAAAACCACTTCTTCCCTGACGTAATTATTCAAATTCTGATATTCTAAGCGTTAATTAACTCAACTCGAAACCTCGTTTGATGCGTTGCATATAAATCAAAATGCAGCAATTTCAACTTTACAGTTCTAAAATTGTAGTTTAAACTCGAGAATTACTTGATTGGGTAGCTCACAATGAAGGGTATTTAGCTCTCACTGCGCGTGGGATATAATGCGGTATTGTTTGAGTTAAGTTATACCTGAATTGTAGGGAATTCTTTAATTTTTTATTGCCGTTTTGTCAGAATGGAACAAAAATCATCATTCAATAAATCTCAATTTTGCTGGTATATGGTCATAGCTCCTTGGATGCTTTCCTGTATCTTGTGTACAGTTTTATTTATTTATTTAATCATAAAAACTCTTTAGACTTATATTAAAAAAATTGTTACAAGTATTTATCTTTGGAGCTAAGGAGAAAAAATCCAGTCATTTTTCTGGAGAATCCTTTTTGCTTTATATTGATGAGGTCTGTGGTTCATAATTCAAGAAAGTTTCGGCATATTCATCTATGAGATATAATAATGAAAATATTGCTGCATTATAGTTTCAATATTTTTTAGTTTTTTCTTTATGATATTATAAATTTATTTCTGCCCTCCCCATTTTTTAGTTTTCAGTAAATTTTAAGCTTGTTTTATGTTCTTTTTATTGTTGTTTGCATTTAACATACTTGCAATTTTAACATTTAAACTATGATATGTGTTATTTTATATTTATTCTATAACGAATGCAATTTTTTCCAATTCGGAAAGATATAATCTAAATTGTCCATTAGTCCATTTGAAATATTTATATTATATTCTTATTATACTGTGGTCTGTCATTATAAACTCTTTAAATAAAAAGTGCAAAGCAACATTTCCACAAAAAATTAGAAACGCCTAACTGCCCTGACGATGTGAAGCCAATGATAACGTTCATGTATAATGTTGCCGCTGTTTCGCATGCTCTCTCTTTTGTAATGGAAGTTCATCCCTGACAGATCATCCGTAGGTCAACATCAGTCTCCGTTGTTTGCTCCCGGGATGTCAAGCAAGGCTCTGTTGACACAACATGTCTCCCTTAGTGTCAATCAGTCCCTGTGCCCTGATAGTGTTTACCTCCCCGTTGGTTGTGAAAGTAAAATGTCTACGCAAGAACATACACCGGAGTTATTACCACTTTCAGTAAAAAAAAAACTAAACACAAATATTAGTTTCCCTTTTTTTTTTTTTTTTTTTTTCGTGAACGTTGTACGTTTCTTCGTCAAGCACTGAATTTCTTTATTTTCATTCAAGGAGTTTATTGATACAAAGGTTTTTTTTTAAAAAAAAGAGTGATAATTTTATACGTCTTGTGCATCCTTTAACATTTATGATATTTTTTCAAAGCAATTAGTCTGAATTGCAATGTACTTGTCTCAGAAATTCTGCCAGCCTTCATAGATGTGCTGGAAATCGTAGTTTTTACACATTCTTCAGAATCACCTCCATATTTCTCGCCACTTCTTCTGAAAAGTACAAAAGGACTTCCAGGAAGGATTTTGATAGAAGGACCAAAAACATAGTTCAAGTTTATTTTGTGGAGATAGTCTATGACTATACATGATATATGTAACCTTTTAAGTCTGTCTTACAATTACTGTGGCGTTGCAATCTACTGATAAATATGTAAGTGTTGAGATGGCCAAGATTTTATCTACTGCTAGCTTTCTTTGGTGTTAGTTAAGATAGAGACACCCGGAGATTTCTTGCTTGTTTTAAGGGTCAAAGGATGAAGCCAAGTCAAATCTACACTTTTAACTTCGAAATATGAGGGGTGATGAGAAAATAAGGACACATGGTCGATATTCCTGGAGTTTCATCTGTTAAAGAGAAATTAGTAGTACTATGCGGTAATTCCAATGTATACGGTTGGGAACTGTGCAGAGTTTCAGCCACCCGCCACCTACAGCGCTAGTTGTAGTTAAACACAAATGGCGATCCTTTTGGAAAACTAGTCTCGCGAATAAATCCGCTCCGTTATTCGATTTGTGTGAGCGAAACATGCAACCGCGACTGAAATTCAATGGCAAGGCTTTTCACCAAGGGCATCTTCCTTCACGACAATGCGCGACCTTATACAGCCCAGAAGACCACCACGCTGTTGAAGCAGTTTTGCTGGGAAATCATCGACCACCCTCCCTACACCCCGGACCTCGCTGCAAACGAATTCACCTTTTATGCTCACTTGAAGAGCACGTAGGATGCCGAGGATTCGCTTCAGACGACGAGGTGAAACACTTCGCGCCGACGCAGCTGAAGACGCATGAACAGGAATTTTACCAGGAGGGAATATTCAAACTCATCTCACGAAGCGACAAGTGCTTAAACCGATATGGAGATCAAGTGGACAAATTACCTAATGTATGTATTATCAGTTGGCTGTATTGGTTACATGAAATAAAATGTACACGTTTCACTGCAGGCTTTGTAACCTTAGTTTCTGATAACCCCTCGTAATACATAACCATTCTCCTCTAATATTATATTAAGCTGTACACAAAACTTTACATGAACGTAGCGAGTAATCTTGGACTCACCGTTTTATGCTACCAATGCATAAGTGCAACTAAAGAGCTATTCAGAAACGCTAACAGCTGACTTAATGTGATTCGTTAATGTACTCTCACAATTCTAGCAGTTGTGTTTATGTTCATCTCCGTAAGAGGTAGCTGGAGCCCAAAAACCTGTGTCTATAGTTCATATTTGCTTTCCATTTCTGATCATTTTGTACCGTGCCACAGATTCTTTATAAGTTTGCAGTTATATTGAATAAGCTTCAGCATACAATCTGTAAAGAGACAAGAAAATTTTCAGAGCTGAATCAATTCCACTGTGCTTGTGTAAATTAAACATATCACAACTCTATCATGTGGCACAGATCTAAACCAGAAATTTGAATTTCTTGGAATTGATAGGACGAAGGGAAGATATTTTGGTATTTCTACCTTCCTCGCGGAGGACCTTAGGAGGAAGGTATGGGTGACAGACACAGGGAGACCAGAAGGTGACGGACATAGATATAGGCGCGTCCTTAACAGTCTTTTGAGATTGATCATTCCGATGCCGACAAATCCCCCTCTCCAAGAGGCTCGATCCGCTCAGATGGGCCGCAGGTTAGAAACTTTTGTAAAGCGCACACAGTACCTGTTAACTTCACCTAGCACTTTCCACTCTGTAACAGAACTGTAGACTACAAACCCCCATGCTAAAGCCTGTAGCTGTTGTTCCATTCTGTTCATTGCGTGTTATTTTGGATACTTTTTAGTTCAGACTTACATGCAAGGCCTTTCATCCATAATATATTCTGTCCTCACATCATAATACATATTATTAGGATAGAATAGAATACTTTATTTCATTAACGTTTTGGGATTGTTGATGAATTTAATGTTTTTTCTTAATGGATGTTAACGTTTGTATATTTTAATGATAGCACTTGTAACAAACATATGAAGATCATAATTCATCAGCTTCGTACTCTTTAGGGCAATGAAAACCTTTGCATCAGTCCTTTAAATATGTATAACTTTTCGGATAACAAAAGGGAGTCAGAACTGAAGCAAAATGTTCGCCTAGGAGATCTACTTCAAAGAAATTGACAACGCGCTATGGAAGTGCCAACAGTGAGATGTTTAACGCTTGTATTTACTTCGATAGCCACTCCTGATGAGTTCAGAATGCATGAGGTAATGCTTGCGCATACTTTAATGAAGTCATACCCCTGAAGGGACCAGGTTTACGTTCCTCCCATCAGCGCATGCCTTTCCCTCTTTTCATCTCGTTTTCCCTCACATTTATTCACTACTTTCTTCGGTAAAGCCCTGCCCTTCTTTGTGATTTTGAATAAATTCTACTTGTAACAGTTTAAAGGGCATCTAAGTCTCTGCCAAACAGTAATTAATAATAGCTACAAACTCTATTGTCCTTTAGATAATTATACATTTCATTTCATTGGGTTTAGAACTTCATTTTATTATTAACTGTTTACGTTCGTTATCAAGTATTTTAATTTTGTAGAATATAGATCAATAAATGTATAAAATAAATTCGTTCTGTGATTTATGTAAGCACAGAGACTTGTAGTCTGCTGGTAACTTTTCCCTGTGAGAAATGTGTTGTAGTAGATTGTAACTTCGACATAACAATTTTTTTCTCCTATAGAGCTCTTTTCTTCCGATCTCCAGCTAATACTCATTCTCGTGAATAAGGTTAATTAGGACAACTTATTTCTGAGTTTAATAAATGTAATGTGACAATGAGAATGATTGAGGCTAAAGACCTGAAATCGAATAAATTAGCCACATTTGATGCCTTCTTCAAAGGCTCAGGAATCTGAAGAGGCTCAATGGCTAGAAAAACCAAGAGTGTGCGAAACAAGAAAAAAAAAAACTTACTAAGAAGAATGCGCAAATCGCATCAAGCCTACTCTAACGATCAGGCCTGCCTGTTTCAAACTCTGCTCTACTGGACTGCTTTCAACATTACTTAAATATTTCTATTTCACAAGTTACCTTGCTCACCGCATTTTATTTTTCAGTTTTAATCTAATAACTTTATTCAAAAGTGTGCAAGCAATGAAAAATTCTGCCCAAACTAATGTCCATATTGAATATAACTTATTTATATTAATATACTAATCTTCATCTATATTAAAAATTAAATTGCTTGTAAATGTAGAAAATAGTCCCACATAGCAAAATGAAGTAATTATTGTAAACTATGTCGTAATATTCTTTACGTGTAATCTGATAGTTCAAGCTAGCTTAATTTGCCCATTATAAAACTGATTTTGGGCATTAATATTATTCAAAATAGGCGAGTCAAGACCACCATCCTTGTTTCATTTGCCACACCTTCCTTAGAAAGTATCCTGTGAACTGCAAGGCATATGACAGCGCGGATTGATTAGTTACTAAAGAAGAGAGAGGAAAATTCGCCCACATGGTCAGCGATGGCCAATTAAGTAGAATGCATGAAGAGAAAGATTCTATGATATTAATTTGCCTATTTTGAGTGAAAATATGTAAGAATAAAGGATTACAGATATGAATAATTATTATTACTTTTTCAAGCATAGAATTTAGCTGTTTTGCTACCCTATAAACAACCCTAAATCATTCGGACGACTTTAGCTCGCTAGTGTTTAGCATACATAATATGCGCCAGTTAGCAGGCAACTGCTGTGTTGGAAGGGTCATAATTCCAAAATAATATTGCTAAGAATAAGCCTGTTACACTACAAGAGTTTCCCAATTATTCGATGCAGTAATAGATCCAGCTTGTCAAATACCAACATGATTTGCAATTAAGTTTCAAGAAATCAAATGTTCCTAAAGGTTAATAAGTGTTGAAAAAGGGCAGTGAAGAATACTGGATAGGTTTCATGCCAAATATATATTAATGGGAATTGTCAAAACTTGGCAAAAAGTTTACAAACACTGAACAATTTGCACAATAAATAACACTATCTTACGATTATGCGGGCAAATTGCCACGTGTTTATTTTATAGACTGTTTTGCTTGAATTATCGACACTGTTCGCGCCAGTGGTTAATGCTTGTAAAGATATTCCTGTACGTGAATTTTCAGAACTTCCCTCATATTTTTGTATCATTGGAACCATTACATTAAATTCATACTGTATTTATCTTCAATTTTTCTATCTCTTTCTGATATTTTTACTGGTCTGCCTGTGCTGATACAAATGTTTGAAATATCTATATTTTCGTGCTGTAGCAATATTAAAGTGGTATAAAAATGTATAGTTATTATAAAGTATTGGCATTTCTCTTTATGGCCTCTTTTACCCTTTCAATCCCGCTTCTTTCAGAGGTACATGGAGATTTTATGTATTTAATTTGTTTTGAAGTTATCAGAAGTAGAATCTGAATGTTGAATCTCTCTGCTAATGTAGACACTGTGTAGCATATTCGTTAATCGTACATTTCGTCGGACATGATTATTATAGGCTTTCCGCGGTCTTGGCGCTACGCATGCAATGTTATTCCATTTAATTAGAGATGATGATGACCAGGAGGACGGTCGCATAAACTGATTACATTCCCCCGTGAAACTAGGCGAGTTGCAGCAGGTGGAGGGACCTCCAACCTATCCCAGGGGAGTGCCCCTGTAATGGGGCTTTACTGCATTAATTAAAATGCGAGGTTATTTAAGGAAACGCCGTTCATGTCAAAGCACTGTATTGGAACTTCTTAAAACGACTGTTGTTCGTCTAGAATTTGATCTGTGGTATTTATTTTTAACCGGGCCGTTAAAATAGGAAATGTTAAGTTTTAGAATGTTCTCTTACAAATAACGTCAAAATTCTTTTGAAATTATATGTTCTGTGTTTGCAACTTCGCATTAAATACTTAGGTATTCATGATATTTTAGTGAACGTACAGAACAGATTTTCATTAATTTAGGACTTCGTTTTAAAGTAAAGTATTGATTTGTTGTTAAATATTCAATACGAAAAATCACAAAAAATAGCTGAAACATTTTTACATACATAATATAGCAGCATAAAATAATATAAAAACATCTAAATATATATTCATTCGGAAAAAAGTTAGAATGTTAAAAGAAATATTTCGATAATAATTCGGTTAAATGGGTTGCACAGAACCTTATGGACATATAGATACCTTGGCAATACACGTTACGCCATCTTTGTTTCCTTATTATGTTTAATTATATGGTATATATTGAGTAATTCAACTTGTTACTTGTTTGTATAACATGAAAAAATGTAAGTTATAATACAGTATTTTCAAATGGACGTTAGTGACAGCGCGGGTAGTATAGTGGCTGGAAGCATACAGCCTGCCTACTCATTCGGACTTACATAACCCCTCAATTCAAGCGCGTAGGGCTCTCATACAAATTAAGTTACAACCACCTAGCTTTGCCATAGAAGACATTTGACATGGTGTTCTTATGCTACCTCACATCTCTTACACCTTTTAAAGGAAGTTTGTATTCACGTGCTTCTTGTGAAGTTGCGGCGATTCCTGATCTTATATTTTTATTCTGACTCCTCTCGGCTTGCACTAAACCCTTTGATCCATTTTGCAACTGCCCAATACGGTAGCTCTTTGCTGACACACTCTTCCTGCAATCTGTCATCACACTGATGTGCATCTGTTGCCACGGACCATTGGGTTTTTAACTAAGAACGCTGTTTCAGCTTCATGAACATGCTGCAGAACTTTACAAACACTGTTCAATTCAATTCATGTAAAGCTTCCTTGGGAAAAGAAGTAAAGCCGTTGGTCTCATAATGTAGATTTATGGCATGTAAAACACCTGAAGCCTGAAAGAAACTGCATTTGGGCAAAATTTATCGCCCGTTTTACGCCCTGAATGGAATGGTAATGACCAAAGATGTTAAAAAGAGCGATCTTAAATAAACGAAATTTAAAATATCGCGTTCATTACCACAACCACTCCTTTACCGACTGTATACGGCACTGCACACCTCGACACTAGTAGTTTGAACTCCCAATATCCAGCCAGCCCTTTCCGCATGTGCATACTCGCCATCCGAAAGTGTTGTCACTTTATAACCCTCGTAGCTTTCAAAGAAAACGAAGAAAGACCAAAGTTTATGCTTAATGAAGATGTGAAAAAACTGTGAATATTGTAAAATGCGGACAAACGTATAAGAAAAAAGATTTCCAGAAGAAATAGCATAGTTATAGGATGGTTCTATGAATCGCACGTAGAAATAGATAAAATAAAGATAAAGAAAGCTTATTGGATGGCGAATATGGGCGGCACTATATCAGAAATAATTTGCCTTAAGTTTTCTTCATAAAAGGCCAATTACAAAAGTATTAAAAAGGAAAAAATAAAGCAAACAACTTAAAAAACCACACAACACGAAACCGAAAACATGTTATTGTGTACAGATCATCTTAAATTTTTCTGCGGTGTTTATAAAGATTATCGTGCCATTTAACAAATAAATAATGAAATGGTGAAGCCAGCAACATTTTCATAACCGAATGTATTACAACATTTTAATTGTTTAATTTAAAACTCCTGACAGGCTCATTAGTATGTAAATGTACATAATATAACGCATTACCCTCAATGTTGTATGTAAAATAGTCTTGAGGTATAAAATAAATTATCACAGACTAGCTAAATATTCCCGATTTTTTTTAATATTCTAAAAATTAATTCTGAGTATCTTAGTGTCTTAGTGATTTAAATTAGTAATTAAAAAAATGTAATAGCATTTACGATGTTTGTAAGTATTTGTCTACAGCTGCATACACAAAAATCATATTTTACTTAAAATGCCAATAATTAAATGTAACAACGTAGCAAAATTAATTAAATATATTTTTTTCGTGAAAGAGAAACTCATTAGGCGAATTACACTTAGAATATGAAATACTATCAGTTTGTACAGTGACCGAGTGATCAGATATCTAACTGTCTGACTCTTCTGCGCAGATTTTGCATGATTGACTGACTACTTGATTACTGCAATTTGCCACTATTTTCGGAATTTGTTTTAAGCGGGGAAGTCCGTTAACTGGTGCGGAAATAAAACTTTCTCATTATATTATCACACTCAGAGCTTTATAAACTGACGAGTCCTGTAGCAAACTGTCATCGCTGTTTTATACGTGATGGTTTTCCTAATTAGAGCTTCACAAAAATATGGATAAAATCTATACTATGGCCGGCTGGGTAAGGGACCAATATTAATCTTGTAAAACATAAAAATAAACACTTTTTTAAAATTATTAAAGGTTAAAATATATTTATAGAATAAGAGTAATGCAGTACAATACACAACCTAGTACATGCGGTCATTTCATGCTCATTGTAACATTTCCAGAAAAATGTTTTCGGGATATGGAAAGCTTTTGGCTTTTAGATTATCGGTGCCTATGGTTTTATAAGATTCATTTGCTTTTTAGTAAAAATGATTCAAGGATCCCTGGAATTTCAAAGTCAATTAATCTGTATTGAAACCTGTTTGATTTATACGTAAATTTTCATGTTGGTTAACCTGCCTTACTTTTTTATGTTAGATAGTCTGTTTAATAATGAATTAATTATTGCTTCAAGAAGTAAATTTGAAAAGATGAAACAGATAAAAAAGGTTACTGGAATAAAACAATATGCATGCGTATTTCGCGGGTAAATTTGAAATAACTAACGTCAGCACACATTAATATATTTATTTCTATCTCTGTACGAGTCTCTTTACATACTCGTACATCTCAGTGAGAATTGAATCCATTTCATTCCTAGTTTTAACAGGATCGCACTTGGCTCTTAAATCTCAATTTACATGCACATCAAATTGATTTGAGTCCGACATGGTAATTGTGAGCTGGTGTGCCCTCTTGTTGGAAGATTAGGTTCTCGTTATTTTATTTGTAGTACAGAAGAAGCTGTATAATATATTTCAATAAGGTCAAAACACACTCATATGTTTTCTAAGAATCACTTCACAATTCACGTTAGTCCCCCCCCCCCCAAAAAAAGGAACAATACGCTCCATTTGTTAACACTGCTTAACAAATTTGCATCCTGTTGGCCTTTACCCTCCCCTTGCCAGTAAAGATTTGGAATTTGCACATATTCTTTCTTTAAAATATTTCACAAAAATCTCTCATCTATCCTCATACAATTTTATATTTTAAACATTAAACTTCTGCAACAGTTTGCCAGTTTGATCGATTCTTTTGTGTCGTACAAATTTATCAAGAACTTCTTTTCTGTAGTTTCTATTTTTTCTTTTGTTCAATTAAGGTTCATATTAACAGCTACAAATAAACTTTGCTAGATCTGTAGCTTTTTAAATTTATTTCACGTTTCCTTTGCTGCCTTATCTAATGTTCTTACGTTCTACATATCCGACATAGCTTTTACTTTCAGTAATTTTTTATTTGTGTATTTATTTGCTTATTTTTACCTTTTATTACTGCCACTTTGTTTCCCAAATTAGAAACACATGTGCCTGTTTATTCATTATATTTTTAAAATACAGTGTATGATATGTGCGATAAGGAATACTTATACTTTGCATATGTGTTTTTCTTCCATGTATGCTACTGCAGCTATAACATTTTTCTTGGTAAAGCAAATTGTTTCTTCAGCATGAGGAATCCTAGCTTTATACATGTTCTACTTTTATAATTCTCCTATATTCGTAGACGAGACGGGGATAGCTAAAAACCATCGCTTGCAGATTTCACTTTCTCACGGTATCCACTGGTCCTGTTGCAGAACATTCAAATGGCATCTATCGTACTCCTCAGCAACCTCGTAAGTCCAGGGCAATATCTCATTCTCTGTAAGTCTTTGGGCAAGTTTTCATCCAATGACTAAAGGAAGGCAGATAGAGAGGTAAACGCAGTTCTACCAGCTACACAACGCAAACTAAAAGTTTTAGTGGAAATGAAGGAAGAAAGGAGATGAAAAATGTTAGTGAAATAGTGTAGAGGAAAGTGCAGAACCTTAAAATGTAAAAAATATCTGATACAAATGTCATTTCACTGCCAAGAAGTTCAAATGTGGTGATACTCGTGACAACCCAGCTCTATAACCAACTGTGTCATCGGAACAGCTTTACAATACTCTTAAATAAACATAACAACAACAAAATGTTCTCGGATTTCAATATCCATATTGCTGTCCTTTTACTTTACGATCAAGCACATACACTTACTGACAACTTTTAAATTTATGTTTGGTTTTATTGATATCCAAGTGGAATTATCTGCAACCTTGCGATTGAATCTACAGCAATATTTACCTCGTCGCTTTTACGCACAAAGAACAGCAATGGAAGGTATACGTGCACCAGCAAGGAGTACAATTTCCAGTGATGTTTACAGAGGACAAACTGCAACGCTGCCTATGTTGACTTTGCGGCATCCTTGCGCTTGAAATGCGGAGCCAGCTTCTACGTTTAGTGAACAGTGAGGCTTACGCAAATATCACCGATTATAATCCGCGCAAAGTGTTTGCTCAAGATGCTCGCTGGCCGTGCAACGTGCGGATGAACAATAACATACATGTGTTCACTCAGTGTGTTTTGGTTTTGCCTCTACTCCATCATCCCCGGTATTTATCTCTGCTCAGGTACCCAACACGCTACGTTACTGCCTTATTTTAAAAGCTGAACTTCGTTATACCATCAGCAACAATAATCGGTAGACCCTGTAATTCTATCGTCACCCTTTGTTTTCTAGGTATTATAATAACAATATTTGACAGCAACGTTTGCGATATTCTGCTTGCTGCTTTCTTGTAGCGGATATAGTTATTGTGTGGAGTACGGAGTAAAACAGTGGAGAGCTGTACAAGTATTAACCACTCTTACTGAGAGGGATGTCTCAGGAGGGTTAAAATCTGTTGGAGTCGGCCATTTTGACCTTGGGTTTTGTTCTTGATTTCCCCTGATTGCTTAAGCGAATGCTGGGCTTTCCTTACCACGAAATATTTTCTGTCCCATTTCATTCTGTTGATTCTGTTGAAGGGCCGAATGTGTCAGACCAGGTTGATTGATGCTATGTGCATGTTACAGTTGCTTGCGCTTTGGAATCTAGGGCTAATATAGACAAATGTATTATTTTAAAACAATACCAATTATTACTAGTTCTTCGTATGATGTCCATTGTCACTAGATTTTTGTTCAACTGTAAATACTGGCTGTTAATACTCAATTTATACAAAATTTCCTGAATTTTAAGAATGAAAATTTAAATACCTGTAATACCTGCATCAGTCCCACAGGTAATACTCTAGGAACAATAAAAACGCAAGATTGTCAAAATGTAAACAGTAGCTTAATATTATTTCTTTCAAATAGATTTAAATTATTTCATCATGATGAAATATTCGTTGGGGCTGGTTAATCATTTAATGCATTATTTCATCCAAACACACATACAATGAACTAATAATAAATGTTATTTGTCTATAATAGCAGAAATTGTATTAAAAACTGACTTATTTTCAACCCATTCTACGAAAAGAGTTTTTAGTATAACGTCAATATATTAGGTTTTCTTTCTTTCTTTCCTTTATTATATTTATTAGGCTTTTGCCTATAACCACATGTAACCGTTTTATTGACAAAAAGTGACTGATTGATTATTTATTGTAAGATAGCATCAGGACACTTCAAAAATACTTTTTAACAAAATAAATCAAATTATATCATTTAGTACCCTTCATTTCCAAATTAACGCTCCTTAGTTAATTCATGTGAACAGGCAATAACCAGAAAACATTTATGTACAAAAACGAATTTAAATCCTTCAGTTTGTGATAAAATGGTTTACAATAAATTAAGTCATACCCAGCTCTTTGATTAAACATAAAAGTAAATCAGAAAGTATTGAGAAGAACCATTTTTGTTTGTGGGAATGAATGAACCTGAAGCAGTCAGTATTAATGAGATGCCGTTCCCAATTAAAATATTATTAAATGTTAGCATATTCAATTATATATTATAAATAATATTACAATTAGTGTGTACAGTTTACGTGTATTCATGTTATTAGTTAAATTATTTGTGTATTTTGTATTTGTTATTGTGTATTTCATTGATAGTAAGAGGGAAAAAATCTGGCGGACAGAAACTTTAGAAATAAGCCAGAATATATAGATAGTGAAGGTGTTGTATATTGGACAAAGGACAGATGACCATATGCCCTCCTTTTGTACGCAGTTCCAAAATCCTTTGTGTTAAAAACGGTCGCCCCTTTTTAGGCTTCTGGAGAAACTCTCAGATTTGTTAGAACCCGGAGGCAAGCAGAACATAGTATAGACAAAAGAATCAAACCATGACAGTGAAATAAACCAGATATCCCGACTTGTTGGAATCAAAAGGGAGAAAAAAAAAGTAATGCTTAAATTTAAGGTCTATGAAAGGTCCAATCAGGAATCTTAGAATAAGTATAGGCACGCCCCTCGGCGAATGGACAGAATTTTTTTAAGAGGAATAACTGTCGAAATGGTAGGAAATGGTCTAACGACCGAATGAGGGGATTATTTATAAAAATTAGGATTTCGAGCCCCAAGGGACGAAAGAGTTGAACCATCAGAGAGGGGTATAAGTTTAGTTATGTAGAGGGAAAGAGTTAAACCATCAGTGGAGTGTGAATTTAGTGATGAGACAGGGTGAGCTTAACCATCAGACAGAGTGAGTTATAGCTATCGAGAGAAAAGTACTTTGAACTATAGAAAGTGAAAATAGAGCAATAAACGGGATTGTGTTTTGATAGACAATTAGTTTTGATAGTTCAAGTGTGATTTAAGAACCGCTCAACAGAACATAAAAACCCTTTAATATTGAACAAGTGACAAAAGCAAATAAATAGTATCATCTCCTGTCTTAAGATTTGCTTTTATACATTTCCTAGTTCCCGATTATTTCCCCCGTTGATCTGAAAAGGTAACAAAATTCCAGTGCTCTACCGAATCTACGTGTGGCATGGCGACACATGGAGACTGCGGCGGGAGAGAAGAATAAGAATTTCATTGATTCTACAAAACACTATGGGTATTCTGATCAATTAAAACCCATCCTTTTTTTTTTTCCTTCTCCCTCCTACAAAAACCGTCACAAACCCTACGGCATCACAGGCCCATCTGCCACCACCAGCACCACCGCCTTTATATTGAACATATCACCTTTTTTGCCTTTGAAACATGTATTTAACAATATCCTGTATATTTTTGTGAAAATTAATATTTTATTAAAATTTTCATTATTCATTAGTTAAAGAGTATTATCTTTCGTTGATAAATTACTTGCAATTTTAATTAAAGCTCCCTTTCACTCAACATACGAGTAAGCTTTAATGTTCACTTGAACACAACAGTGTCTGGTATGGTCCCTAAACACTGCACATTGTTTGTGGTCATCAATGTATCTATTTTCTCTTCAAGATGTCTCTTTGAATCTTGCTCTGCAGCATCTTATGACTATTTTTAAGGTATCATCTTTTCTTCTTGCAATGCCTTATTATAATTGCGTACAAGGTGTAACATTAGCTTGTATTATCTGATAATTTAAAAGCATCAGGTCTTCAACAACATTTTTTGCTCTAATTCATTTTTTCGGTAATGCCTATTCATTCATGAATTAAAGCATGACCTGAGGGCTTCTGTAAATGACCTAAATTAGAAATTATTAGCCTCGGTTCTTGCCCAAACACTATCGAATTTGGGTTTATCAATCTAAACGCATTTACACTTTTAATTGGGTCTACTATACACCAACAGAAATTTAGAAAGCTCTGGAAAGTATTGATATCTTCTCCTGAGAGCCAGCAACAAAATCCTGGATGGGAGTGATCCCAACAAACCATCATTTCTGGTTTCCCAGTTTGTTTAAACATTTCCAATATTTATTACTTTGAATACTGGATCTAGTGCTTCCACACTTATTCGTATTCCTGTCTGTGGCATTGCAATAAAACGATGTAGTCATCAACAAATTCACCCTACATCAGATCCAGTAGATGCTCTTGTTGGACCAATGATTCAACGTCTTCAATAGTGCAAGTGAGGTTATGTATATTTGTTCTGCCGTGCCTGCCACTGGAGCATTAGAAGGGGGAGGTGCTTGACTCAGTCCTGGCACACCACTACCCAATCTCAGTAGACAGTCCATAGCTCTTTGCCACTTTACATAAACAAGACATTATAATACCAACCTCTGTACATTAAAGCCTTCTTTAAGGGGGGAAAAAGTACGTGAATGCTCCGCACTAAAAGTGCTTTAATGATGAATAACATACATTATTGTGTCTTCACTCCCCCCACACATCAAATGTGTTTGTCAACGTCAAATGATTACATTAGCAGCACCACTTCGTAAATCAGAATAAAATAACTGCCTGTCGTTCAGTTCGAGGCGTAAGCCGACAGATGGCATGGTTTTCGCCAGAATCAAGTTTACAAGCTTTTTGTGTAATGGAATCGAGTTTAGGAAAGAATCATAAGAAATAACTTTTAAAAAAAAAGATGTAAATATGTGACTTTCGCCATCATGTCATTTCGTAGCACCAAGAGCTGACCTCGAGTTCCCTAGTAACCCAGTGTTCTAGCAACTTAGCAAGAGTGTTCAGGGTTAAGAAAAGGCTATGGCTTTTACTTCTTTTACTTCTATTACCGCCCTATGCACCAAATTGTTTACTTGTATTATATTAGTATTAATATAAAGTCCCAAAAATTGCATTCAATATTAAAATAGCCATAATTGTTGTAATGTCGTTATTTTACTGTAATAAAAACGGATATTGCAGCTTACTGGGAGTAAGCCAAAGCGAGCCATCGAGTGCTGTGCAATACTACATGATGGGGCTTATGGAGTGTTTTCTGTTTGTCTTTTGAATATTTGTATAATATTGTTGTATAGTATAATATTTTAATTCATGCGGGAATATGATAAAAATTTAAAATAAAGGTACATGGGCGAGCAATATGTGAGGCTATCTGGCAACCGTATCACCATAAGACCTGTAATGTTTTTTAAGTTTATTTAAGGGGGTTCTTAAACATAGGATTTTACGCTCTATATAGCCCATTACTCCTGGTTGGATTTGAGCCCGGGACCTTCTGTCTACGAGGCAGCTGTGGTTACCATTTAACCCACCAGGACCGAACTGGATGTTATTTAAAGATGGCTCTATGATAAACTATTGGGTTTGCTTTGTGAAAAGAAGTAAATGCATGGCTTATGTTCCTGCATCGTCTTTTCTGTTAATCATCGTCATTTCTTGTATTTTATTAGCATGGCTGTTATTTTTTCAAGATTCTTTTGAATAGGCAAAGTATTTAATTTCTGTAATAATTAAAACCGTAGATTTATGTTACTTGTGGTATTCCCCAGGTACTCCTCAGGAGACCGCCTCCGTAGTCTAGTGGTAGTGTTTGCAAACTAATCCGGAAGTCTTAGGTTCGATTTCCTCTCAGGTCAACTGTGTGGGTAAGTTTTTTTTTTTTCTTCGGTGTTTTTCCTTGCCCTGAACTTAAGGCGCCAAGAACCCTGAGCTCATTGGCGCCATCATTATTTCATTTCAATTAATTCCATTCCTAACTACAGACTTTCATCGACTCCTCTGGACCCCCAAAAATACACATAGTGCTTCCGTCAATTTTTCCCCCATGGTGATAGCATCTTCTGTTTCTGAGCGGCGTGCGTACGTCATCCTCTGCTATCAGGCGCTCATCTTTTCATTTCCGGCAGAATATGAAATTGAAGCCCGTTGTATGCAGAACATGTGTAGAGTCGCGATAACCTTTCCCTTCCATGGACAGTAACCCCCGGCCATATAGACTTATCTGCAAGTACCAGTCCAGAACATTGTGCTAGATGGAATCATCCTGCCACAAAATGCGCATGCGCAAGATGTCTATCTCAAGCCCTGGGGAATTGCGCTGCTTCCCTAAAAAGAGACGAGGCATTGCACTTGGTGGTGTTAGGTTTCCTCTTCCCCCACTTTCACTAGAACTCTATAGGGAATAAAAAGTGACATTTTTCACATCACCGCAAGTAGTGCTGTGTAAATCTAAATACTGCTTGTTGCAGAAAATGGCCTCAGCTTGTATCACAGATTTTATTTACCCAGATTTGCAAACTACGCCCTTTCTTTGTGTTTTCTATTAGACACATCAATTTAACTTTAATTACCTTTTCCCTTTTGCACTCTTCTTATACTCTACCTTTTCATTGTTTTCTATTATTCGCGTTGTACTCTTCTTGTTTATTTTTTCATATTTTTGCTCATTTGCTTCTACTCAAACTTTATTTTCTTATAATAAATACTCTTTTCTCACCCTCCTTCTTATTATATTTTATCTCCACTCTTTGCTCATTCTTCTCCTGACTCTCTGTATCTTCTCTTTTACGTTTGCTTTCCCCTTCTTCTTCTTCTTCTTCTTCTTCTTCTTCTTCATTTTTTCCGTAATATTAAAAAAGCAACTTAATAATATATTTTGTATGGACCATTTATCAAATATAACGGTAAACAAACGATAATTGAAGACAAATGTCAAATGTTCTAAGTGTCCTTTTCTAAATTTTACAGCATAAGCAAAAATTTACCCATCTTTTCTTAGCATTTAACTTATTAAACAAAAATCTTTATGAAAACATTTTATTACAAATTTGATTTAACAATTTGATATAACAAATCATTGTCAAAAATGCAATGATCGGAGAGAGAGAAAAGTAATAATAATAAGAAGGTTCTATGTGCCTTATGATGGAAAAGCCGGTTACAAGTATCATCAAGCTTTTCATTTTATTTCAGGTTTTAGAGATAAATAGTTACGAAAATAACATTAATCGCTAACGGAAACATATTATAATATTAAGTACAACATGTGTTATTAAGGGCAAAAGTACAACAATTTATTATGAAACATATACAAGAATACCAATCTTATTTTCTCCTCACAACTGACAGGAAGAGTTAGTTTTTTATTTCTTAGACAGAAGTTGAAATTGATGTCTCATAAAACTCTGTATGCTCTTCAAGAAGAAATGGCAACATGGACAATAGGCCTTTCTTTTTTCCAACAGATAAAAGGGATTGAAATTTCAGGCGAAGCACAGGTTGTTGTATATCAAACATTTATTTTTCTCTGTTTAAAACTCAAAAAAAAACCCTCTACCCTTCTATTAGTAAGTTCTTTTAATATCTGTTTGAGATGGAATGAGATCAAGATACTTTAAGCATTGTGCATTTTGGAATGGTGCACTTGTTTAATGTTTAGCAACATTCTTGAAATCAATGAAATCACTTGACTCATTGGAGCTACATGGAAGGTATTATAATTTGCTTAATCTGCAATCCTATGTAAATCTTGGGGAATGAAGGTCGTATATACCCCCTTTTCACTCTATAATAGGAAATTTCTATCGCAACTCAAAGTGCTATGGGAACTTACTAAATATTTCTATACTATAAATATTTACCCTTATAAACTTTTATCCTAGTGGCATGGCACTTGGAACAACATGGGAGCATGACAAAGTATTTAAATACCTACTTCATCCCTGTATAGGCACTTAGACCACAACTAGGAATATGCATCTGGGCACATAGATTGTGCTTTTAAAAAGGATTAAATTTAAAAGTGGCACTTAGAGCTTGACATTTCTATCCTTCAATTATAGCACAAACGTTTTTGAACATGATAACGTACTTTCGTATAAAACTTCATAAGCTGCAATGGTCTTCTATATCCTTGAAAAAAGCATTAAAATGTAGTTAGATTTAGACTTAGATTTATGTTGCGATACATTTGGCACTTGAGCCTTTGTACTAATTTTGTAATTTCAGATCTTGAGCTTCAATACGCTCTAAAACCTTTCCTACAAGCTTACAAATTACTTAATCCAAATGAAATTAAACAGCGATTGGACTGTGTATATGGGGAAGCATCCTCCTCATATTCTACTGTAAAAGAATGAGCCAACCTTTTTCGAATGGGTCGAGAAAGCATTGAAGACGAAGAGCCTGCAGGTTGTTCCTTGATGGTGCTCACTCCTGAAAACATCGCTCTTGTGGAAGGAGAAATTATGGAAGCCCGGCGACTCAAAGTTACAGAAATAGCAGCAACGTTGAGCCTTTCTAAAATAACAATCCTTCGAATTATTCATGAACATTTAAACATGATGAATAAGGTTAGTGCAAGATGGCTGCCTAGACTTCTTTCCTCAGTCCAAAAGCAGAAACAAGTCATCTATTGTCGAGCATTTTGGAGCTCTGCCATGGCAACGAGAGAGAAGTTGTGCATTGTTACAGGAAATGAAACTATTGTCCTCTACTATGATCCCTTGTCCAAAAGAGAATCAATGAAGTGGCGTAACCTGGCGAAGCACCGCCTCGAAGCACCTGGCCAAGGTCACTTAGTCAACTAAGAAGACGATGACCACAATCTTTTGGGACTGTGAAGGAACACTCTTCATTGACTTCAAGGATAGGAATACAGCAAATGGGGAGTACTATGCTGGCTTACTGCACAGACTATGTACTTCCATTAAAGAGAAAAGGCGAGGAAAGCTGAGTGGTGCTGTGCGCCTTCACGCGCCTGTTGCAAAGCTCTCGTTACAAAGGAAGCTGTGAAGAAATGTGGCTTCAAGGAGATCGACCAACCACCCTACAGCCCAGATCTAGCTCCCAGTGACTATTTTCTCTTCTCAAAACTCAAGGAGGACCTTCGAGGAAGGAAATTTAAGTGTGACGAAGAAGTGATGGATGCTGTTTATGCCCATTTTGCACACAAAACTTCTAATTATTGGGCGGAGGGGTTGAAATGTTAATTCAAAGATGTGAGAAGTGTATTGCTTTAACTATGTAACTATATGAAATATAGATTGCCTTTATCATACCTAGAAAATGGTTAGGCCGGAAACTTATGGACCTACCCTCGTGAATACTTAAAAAGTCATCTACGCCAAATATCAAGGCAACCAGGTTTCGATTACAGTGACCACAAGTGGCGTATGAAGCAGGGTCTGGTTAGGTTTTCTCCTAGTTCCCCACCATTGCTCCATCATCTCACTGCCATATTCACCTTCACTCTGGCCGGCAAGGGAGTTGATATTGGAACTCGGTCATTTAAAATAAACAAAAATCAATTAAAATAGTTAAAAAGAAAGTGTATTATAAATATAATGTAGTGTGAAAATTAAAATTAAAAACATACAGGGAAACGACATTCTGCAAAAGAAACTTTTGGGTGTGTTTGGAAAAAATGTAAACCTACCCCGTACAGGAAGAATATTGCCATAGCCTTCAATTCTTCCGGAACTGTTCCCAGCACGTCTCACGACAGTATACATTTATTCGCAAAGATAGTTCACCCTAGAGCAACACAATTTTGTGTGGAAACAAAATGCGAAACTTTTGTGACTTTTGTATCTGGATATCCTGGATTCGAATACCGCTCGGGTCAACTGTTTGGGTAAGTTTTTCGGAGTTTTTCCTTGCCCTGCTGAGAAGGTGAAGTCGGATAGCTTTAAGGCACTAAGGATTCCGAGCTCATATGCGCAATCATTACTTTATTTCATTTTTCCCGACCTATAGTATTCAGTCCACAACCTACAGATGTTGGGAGAAGACCAATGCATTCAAAGCGACAATAAATAACTCATTAAAAATACACGAAACAGAACATCGTGTGCGTGCTCTATTTATATATGTAGTATATATTTATTTTCACATCGTTCGAAACAAAATAATTTGTTTTCTTCCTTTGCTTCAAGTGCATGCAAAACATTTGAACTGTTGTACGATATATAACATTGTTTGACCATATTTGTGGGCTTATCTGCAGTTACATTACAGAAATACTATGCAAACCACAAACTTAAAGATCGTTTGAATGAAACTAGTGGTTTAGTATTTGTTTTCGTCATTTGCGTGCGCAATGTTGCTGGGGAAAGAATGTACTGAGGAGCCTGTAGCAAAAACAAAACTAATCACTAATTCCTAACTATTCAACAAAGTAATAAAAACATCAGAGAAACAAAACTGTAGTATCCCCATCTAATCAAATGTTGTCTCTCAACTCCTAATACACGTGAAACTTAGTTATATGGTTAACAAATTTTAGCACCAAATGCGAGTAAATAAAAATCTAAAATGGTTATTACATTGATTGTTTTTGTGAAAAACGAACTAAAATGTTATGCATAAATGTATTGTCGAAACCCCCGAAAGGCTGGAAATGGATAGGTAGCTTCTAAATCTCGCCCAGCTCCATAACTGATAGAACAGGTAAAATGTAACAAACTGATGGCTGCACAACGCCAAATGTAGCCTTATATTATACAGAGATACAACTGGACGCCCTTGCTGTAGCTGGAGAATTGTATATCCTTCTTTCACTGCTCCGAGGTGACAGCTACTATGGCGTTTGTAAATTGTTCTTATTCTGTCATTGCGCACGCGCAGAGTTTACTTCTCCTCCCTTATACATAGCTGCTAAACATTTTCAAAGCCTGTTCGCCATTGTAAAGTAACTGCAATGATATCCTTAATCTGTGATCGTAACAAGCATGGATTTTATTATAACTAATTTTTACACCCCTCTTAGTACTTATTAAAATCCTTTTGTCATAATATTTATTATGTTTTTATTACCTATACCAGATAAATTAATCTGACCAACCCTAACGTTTCCATGTTCTTTAAAAATGCAATAATTAAGTGAAACAAATACAGTTAACTATTATTTTATTCAAACTTCCCTCTTCATTAATGCATATCTCTTTAATTTGTTTATCGATGATATCGTTAATGTAATGATAAATGAAGGCATAGATGCACCGGTAATTGTAGACCAACAAATACTTGTTCTTTTCTATGCCGACGATATAGTAATTCTCTCTAGGTCGGTAAAAGGCCTACAAAGTGACCTAACGTCCTGCAAGGTTATTGTAAATAGTGGGATATGTAAGTAAATACATTGAAAACTGAAGTTCTCACCTTTAAAAATGGCTATGTCTAAGGCAAGCTAGAAAAATTGACATATGGAGGAGAAATAAACCAGATAATTTTACTATCTTGGAATAAGGCTGGGAAACTGTTTTTGCCAAGCACAAGGGGAGGGATCAATTCTCTAAAGTACTGCTAGCTCGGATACCGGACATGCCAGTAAAAACATTAAAACTATGTATGGGGCAATGCCCTCACTGTTATATAGAACTGAGGTTTGGGGATGGAATAAAATAGATGGTCAAAATAAATTACAATACGACTTCTGGAAACAAATTCTAGGGGTGAGGAGGGGAACATGGAACTATGGGGTACTATGGGAGGTGGGGTGCTGGGAAGATGCAGTCTACAGCAAAATAAATATAATTAGATACTGGCTAAGGATAATTAAAGGACAACAAACACCCCTTGAGAGCAATATAATATCGGCACCAACTAAACAACATACATTATCCAAAATGCTGGGCTGCAGTTATACAGCAAAAATTCTCAAAAATCGGTTTAAACGAGAATTAGTAGTAGAGTGTTGAACACAGTATGGTGTAGTGAAAAAAGTCAAGAGACGCCTCTCTGACATAAACCGGCAGGAAATAGAGGCGCGATGCATGCAGATGTTATCTCTGCATCTGCAGAGCGAAATTAAAACTAAATGGGATAAAGAGACATATATCATGGAGCAACGCATAAAATGGAGGTCGGGAATAGAATGGTTTAGACTGGAAGGCACTTAAGGTTGTTGACGAGAAGGATTTGCCCTTTATGCTCGGAACCAGAAGACTGAGTACACATTTTGGCTAAGTGCGCACAAACAGAAGATATTAAGAAAAAATTTCTCCCGGATTCATTTTTAACTTCTATAGGGAGGCTGACATTTTTTTTTTCAATGGTGTTTAACGCCCGTTTTTACTACTGAGGCACCAAAGGCGTTGAACACTGCTGACACATGAAATGAAATGACACATTGGGAAAGGATTTTTTTAATTAAGGAAGAAACGTTCCAGGCCTAAGTTTAGAGTACCTCCCCGGCATTTGCCATTTATGAAGACTGAGGAAAACCTGAAAAAACCCTTAGTTAGAGAGGACGGTCATGGCGACAAACCTGCTCACGAGTCCGCGCCTTAACGACCTCGGCCACCCGTGGCGGTAGAGGCCGGCATGTTGGAACTTAATTATAAATAGACAAAATTGGCTAAACCTAGGCACTTTCTTAAATGAAATACGTAGGGCTAAGGACAAGAATTTTCTATAAACATTGTACATAAATAATAAGAAAATTTATATGATATTAGAATTATATGTAGACCATTTCAAGTGTGTTTGTGTGTGATTGGGGTTCTAAAAAATAGAATCTAGTTTAGGATAAGCAGTATTCTGAGAACTGTTGTACACGGGTTATTTTGTATTTTTAGAACTGAAGAATAGGGCGTTCTTTTTAATGTTTTGGTTGGTTCCTTTTCTTGTCAATAATTTCAGAAATTAAGTATTTTACAAGAGCATGAACGGTCTTGCGACGCATGCGACTGTGGTATGCAGTATATGTATAACTAATTTAAATGGAATAATAAATACTACTGCTACTACTACTACTACTTCTACTGCTACTACTTCTACTGCTACTACTACTACTACTACTACTACTACTACTACTACTACTACTACTACTAGTACTACTACTACTACTGCTGCTGCTGCTGCTATTACTACTACTACTGCCATTACTACTACTACTACTACTGCTACTACTACTACTACTACTACTGCTGCTGCTGCTGCTACTGCTACTACTACTACTGCTGCTGCTATTACTACTACTACTACTACTGCTGCTATTACTACTACTACTACTACTACTGCTGCTATTACTACTACTACTACTACTACTACTACTACTACTACTACTACTACTACTACTAGATTATCTCAGTGGCACAAAGAGGATAGTATTGTTTTCTGTCCTGGTTCATCACCGAGGACAATACGTTGTGCCAGAGCAAATCGTAAAGTCAACGGTTGAAACAGAAATTCCTGCCCGCCGAAAAAATCCAAGTCATGTGCACCATTTCCGGAAAAGTCATCATGTGCTTGTTTGGCTGCAAGGGTCCAGTTCTTGTCGATATTCTCCAGCATGAAGCAATCAATAAGAATCGCTGAGAAAACACTGCAGAAACTGAGGCGTGCCATAACGTTGTCAAGCGACATTATCTTTCTCCATGATAACGCCCGCCCTTTTACTCCCACACGTACTCCGAGTTTATCAAATTGGCAGAGGTGTGGCTTCACCATCTGCAAGAAAGATTTCCCATGCGTGCTTAACATAAAAGATACGAATAGAACAGTACTTACTCTAGAGAGCAAGAAACAGGCAAATTCACGACGAGCCACCAGCTGTACTTCCGAGATAATTCGGCAGATTAATATCCTGGTCTCTGGTCCGAATCCAGCGACACGGCGAGCCATTTCATTGAAATTGAAGATCTGGGAGATCTCGGATTTTCCAACTTAGAGAGGAATACGCTTTAAAAATTTGACTAGGGACACTTCTAACATTCTCCTTACAGTCCAGATATGGGTAAGGCTGTGGATTCTTCAACACTTTGAATGCGTCCATAAGAAAGGAATTAAGCAGCTTGTCTAACAGTTTTGGAGAGTACTTTTGAGATAATAAGTGTGCAGTCACACTTAGGCTTCTGTCCATTTTCATTTAAATGGCCTTCCGACTGCGTTTTCATTAGGTCGGAGAATAAACTCTGGCGGGTGTGTTTTTTTTCTGGCTACTGGAAAGTAAATTAATGTTGGTAGCGATATTGTAACTAGACTTTTCTTGCAAATGCATTTATAATTACGTGACATTAGTGCATATTGTATGATTTTAATACAATAGTCAAAGATCCATAAACATAATTTTCATTTTTACATTGTTTTCACTTCATGCTTTTTTGCTTTTATTTTTATTATTTTTCCCCAAAGTGTAATCATGTTATTAAAAACGTGTATACATTTAATGACACATAAGCTATATACATATCAGTAATAATTAAATGTCTTCAATAAGTTAAGTGTATGCCTTTCCTGCTCCACTTTCAGAAACACGAACTAAAGAAATGTTCATCACTTAGTGAAGGCGAGGCAGTGCATCTCAGCGCGTGCGACATGGCGCAATAACAATTGCTTATTCCCGTCTATCACTTCAGTGGAAGGATGGAAATGGGAAGCAGAACGTTTAATGAATATTTCAACAACGTAACATCTTCTCCCTTGGGCTACCAGCCGACTTTCTGGGGCGTTATTTTTTTGAAGATATTTGTTTAAAATTCAGCGTCGGAATTGAACCGTTGGATTGAAGGGCATGGGGAGAAATGTCTAGGGAAATAAGACCTACACTTCTTGCACACAACATTGAATGATAGAACTGAACCTTCTTCCTATGGCTGGAAGGTCGTGGATTCGATTCCTGAATGAAATATGGAAAAGTATATGTGTATAACTATCTCTCATGTTACCCAGTGCAATATAGATTTTTTTTGCATCATTTCGAAAATATTTTAATAAAACTGTTTGTTAAAAGGATCAAAAGCATTATCACTAAGGAGTATGCTCTTTCATATTATTTTTCTAGCAACAGTTTGAGTAAGTGAAAAAATGTATTTAGGCCTTCTAATGAAATGTTAGTAGTTTTTATTTTGTCTTAAATTCTTTGTGCTCTTCACATTAGTAAACTAAACCAGTTGCGTGAAGAGAAGCATAGGAGATACTCTAACAATACCCAAAGCTACCTGCATTGAGAACTATATTGATTTAGCCGTTAATTATTGACTGACCCTCATGTGGTCTGAACATGTGACGCATCCTTCCAAATGGAGTTGAAAGGGGTTCATTTCCGTTGCAGTTGCGTTCCTCGAGCCTGCATTAGAGAGATACTGAATTGAAAAAGAACATTCTGAATTAAATATTTAGAAAAACGTGCAATTGGACAACAAGATCTTGCGATTGCCCTTGAAACCATCATTAATAATCAGCGCCCAGAAAACTTCTACTTCTCAACATGCAATTAATTATAAAATAAGTTAAGCTCATATTAAGTTTAATGCAGAAGACTGTGATCTATAGTAACAAGTTTAGACATTCATAGTAATACCGCACTTAAATCTGAAGCGAATTCGGTACTGTGAGCAATATATAATGGTGCCGAAAATAGAACCATTATGAAACCATTCTGGGAAGGCTACATTACTGACCTCTCTTTTTGAAACAGCGTACTATTTACTCCGAGATTATCAAATTGGTACAGGTGTGTCTTCACCATCTCCAAGCAAGATTTCTCATGCGTTTCTAACAAAAAGTAAGGATAGAACAGTACTTATTCTAGAGAGCAAGAATCAGGCAAATTCACGACCAGCCACCAGCTGTACTCCCAACATAATTCGGAGGTTAATGTCCTTGTCTCTGGTCCTAATTCAGCAACACAACCAGCCATTTTATTGAATGTGGAGATCTTAGTTATAACTGTGGACATCATTATCAACCGGGATTTGAACTTAAAAACGAGGTCTAGCTGCATCAGTCAAAAACTTCATGCCTTATGTCTGATTCAACCCCATCATTCTTGGAGGCTGTGGCAAGAGAGAAACGGGAACACATTCCATATCTGTTAAATCACTTGATGCATCACCAATACATTGCAGTGCAGTTGGTTTATTGGAAAGGACTCTTGAAATCAGAATAATATCAACTGTGGACGGTCTTTGGAAAGCCTACAAGAAGGGGCGGTTAAATGGACATCACTGTACTTGGCACCAGTTTGTTGCAGTAGAAGCTGCAACGCAGAGCGATATCTAGCGCTCGAGGACACCATGTAGAACATCACCGTTGATGTAGCATAGTAATTTCACAAGTTACTATAGATCTCTTAATTTCGAAAACATGATACATGTCTTTCTTCTCCCTCTTCTCTGATTGGTTTGATCTTGCTCACTGAACTAGCATGCCCTTCCAATCAATTGATCCTAGCACATTGTAACCACGAATCTCTATTTATTTCAATAAATAGCTTTTGCATCCTCTTTGCTGCTATTTTCTTCTATACAGTGGGATTATTTGAGTTACCGGCCGGCATACTAAGAGAAGCCAGTTATCAGAGATTATAATGCATATGCAGATAGCAGCTTATAGTTAATTTGAGGAATATTTTCTCGCCGTTTTCGTTGCTTTCATTGTGTGTAAATTGTGTGATAATTGTTCTTCGTTAGACATGTCATTGCATAAATATAATCATGAAGAACTGATTTTCATGGAAGACGTATATGTGAAGACAGATTCTTGCAGAGAAATGGTAAGAAAATATGTTCCAGGAAGAAAATTTGTTTAGAAATTTGTTAAAAAGTTACGAGAGACAGAAACTCTTAATCGCAAGAAACATGTTCCAACCCGTCATGTTCTTTCACAAGAAGTTAGACGAAATACAAGAATTTACCTACGCAGATGCCGGCAAAATATTGTCGCTGAGGGACATCATTTTCAACATCTCTTAAGACACATATAAGTGCCTGTTGTTATCAGTTATAAATAAATACCATATCTTTTTTGTGAAGCATGCACGTGTAGGATTTCTCTCTCTCTTTTAAGCTAATTTAATCATAAGAATGGGGCAGTAGGGTAAAACGTCATAAACTAAAACGCACTCCTTTCCATAGAAAAAGTTATACATTGTTAAGATCTTTGTATTAGTAGTAGTGGTAGTGGTAGTGGTAGTGGTATTTATTTACAAAATATATTTGTTACAAATCTGGCTCATCCATGTTGCACGAGTTCTGGGACCGTATAAAGATAACCTACTGTGCCCCTTAAGGGCAAAGGCCCCCTAACAAGTAAGAAAAACTCGTTTTTCCTGACGCGGTGACCTATTCCAAGCTAGTTGTTCGTATGCTGTTTTAAGACACTCTGACTGATTTGTTCTTTGGTTACTCCATTTCTCGCTGCACTAGTTGCTTCTCGAATGATTTCCATTTTTCTCTCCCTCTTGCTACTCTTCACCAATTTGGACCTTCATGTTCCTTAAAGAGGTGTGTCCATCTTCTTCTGGGTCTGCCTTGTGTCCTTTCTATCTGGGGGTACCACATGGAGGTCTTGTAGGTCCATCTTGTGCTGCATTCGTGCGACGTATTGCCATTTGATTCTGGTAGCTATTTGTGCGATGTCTGTTGTCTGAGATAACTGATTTATTAATACTGTAGGTATTTTGTCCTTCAAAGTTATTCCCAAGGTCTTGCGTTGCATTTTTCTTTGGCATATTTGAATTTTGTTCTTTTGTTTATCTATTATTGACCATGTGTGGCACCCATATAGCAATACAGGATATACGCAGGTTTTGGGCGTCTGGAATCTGATTTTTTTAGCTGGTGTATGGTCTAACAATAGAAACTTAAGGGCCCAAAATGCTCTGCAGGTTAATGAGATCCTTCTTTGTACTTCTTTTCCCATTTTATCATGGAAGGAAATCTGTTATCCTAGTTATGTATATTCGCTGTTCCATCTATTTTTATAGGGGTTTGAAGTTCGTATGAAATTAGCTGTGTCTTCAGTTTCTTTAATGCCAGCCCTGCATTTTTGCCATACTCACACAACTATTCCAGCATAGTTTGTAGTGCTTTCGATGTTTTGGCTAATAAGACCACATCGTCGGCAAATCTTACATTTGTTAGTCGATTGCCGTTTGTGTTGATTCCGACTTAATTATGCCAGTTCATTTTCCCTGAATATATGCTCCATTATCCAGATGAAGAATTTGGGAGAGATTGGATCGCCTTGGCGAACTCCTCTTTCTTATAGGAAGAGTTGTCATTCTTCCTCTGTTTTTACTTTCGCAAAACTTTCACTATAGATTTTGTGTAGGATACGAATGTACTTTGACTCTATTTCTTGAGCTGCCAGAGCGTGTAATATGCTTGTATGTGCGACTGAATCAAAGGCCTTGCTATAGCCAATAAATGCGAGATGTTATGTTAGAGGAATTCCTCTGTTTCCTGCATAAGCTGGTTTTATTTTGGAGATGGCCTATTGTGCTGAATCTTGTATGAAAACCCTCTTGTACTGGTGGTTGATTTTTATTCAGAGTATTCGCTTTTCTTCTAGTTAAGATTTTTGTAACCGGTTTGTATATGTTTAACATCAGGCTCATAGGTCTGTAGTTGCCCATATCATCTCTAGGCCGTTTTTGTGTAGAAAAACAATTGTGCTGGTTTTCCATGTGCTTTCTCAATATACTAGGAAATACTTAAAATTGCACAAACCAATATTTAACTCTTAAGAGACAAACAATATATATAATAATGAAAAAATAGAAATATGTGTACATATAATAATAGGAAAGCGTTTTCGAAATACATAATAAATTAAGAAGAGAAGAAAACAGTACAAGAGTAAATATCTTACACTTTTCCACATATATGTGCAAATAATTCCAAAAATATTGTGATTCATGTTCCCTTACTCTCTTCCCGATTTCTGCCTCTTCCGTTCTGAACTGTCTCACTTTGTTTAAAAATATACTTATTCCCTCCTCCTCCTCCTTCCTATCTGCCAGCTAAGTTCAGTGATTCCACAGGCCGCCCATTGTGAGTGTCATATGGACGCACTTAAACTGCTTACTTCAAAAGTTGACTTTATAATATGATGGTGAAGACTCGCTGTAAACGTAACCCCTGCGTCCATGAATTTACTTCAGCACTTTGTCTTCTTTTGTGAGAAATTTATTACCGAAGTGCTTCAAATCAAGCAGTTTCTTACTAGATTCACAGCGTACTCTTCAAGCACTCTTTCAAGACGTGTATCAAGTTGAGACAGTTCATGCGTAATTTAAAACGCATAGACTTATTTCAAAAGACTTGCAACTCGTAGTTCCATTTGAAAATATTACATTGTAAACATATGAAAACTTAGAGGAATCAACAATCCATTCATACAACACTTTATACAGTTATTAAAAGAGCTCTAGCGTGAGAAACGTTGGCCTTTAACAATAAATATGTTTCAATTATTTAACTATTGGATTTTTGCGAAAAATTTTAGTATTTATATTCTTTCTAAAATTTCAGTTCAGACATAAAGAGGCCAATTAATATATTTATTGTTTCATGGTACTTTTTATTTATTTGCATTCTGAAATATTTTGCATTCTTTGACAATGACATGAAAGAGCTCTAAATGTAGTTAATGAGTATGCTTGAATGTAATGTATTTCTTTGTCATGCAACTGACACATAATCATAATACAGTTAATCCCACTGTCTGAAAAACAGGGAGATGTGACAAACGCAACAACGAGAATAATCGCAGTATGTCATCAGCTGATATCTGTTCGACTCCCTATGGCAACCAGTTGTCTATCAGAGCAGATATACAGCAGTTTATGTTGTTTTCATTTTGTCAGCAAGTCTAATCTCTTGCACATGAATGCACTGTATTGCGCTTTGTGGTAGCACTTATTTTTGCAATAGGCTCATCATCAATAGTGGGAAACTTCGCGTTATGAACTTATCACAGGCATAATGTATCTGTCTATTACCTCCGGATATATATACAGAGGATGCCGTAGGGTATCGAACCTATTCAGTGAAATTTCACAGAACATAAGCTATCCAGCATTGATGATCAAAAATGTTAATTAATGTGCTCACGAACTATTTATACTGAGGGGTTTTCAGAAATCAATATTATTTTCAGTCTGCTGCATATGAATGAACAGTAACTCGCTCCTGTTGCTTTTGATAGTGAAAATAAAATGTTAACGACTGATATTGATACCTGCACAACAATATCAACACGATATTAAATACGAACATCTATGGAAATTCTTTTTCTTTTTCTGAGTATTAAAACTGACCAACAATTTTTTTTCATAATAATACACACGCCATTGTAAAAGACATTAAGTATTGCTGAGAGCGATGTGAGAGAAAAAATTCGTGTAAACTGCTATTTTATGTCTATGAGGTCATAACTTTCATAGAATGAGATTAAAAAGATTTTCCCTAAAAACTTTAAAAATGCAATATTTTGTATCTCTTTCTTATAGGAAGAGTTGTCATTCTTCCTCTCTTTTTACTTTCGCAAAACTTTCACTATAGATTTTGTGTAGGATACGAATGTACTTTGACTCTATTTCTTGAGCTGCCAGAGCGTGTAATATGCTTGTATGTGCGACTGAATCAAAGGCCTTGCTATAGCCAATAAATGCGAGATGTTATGTTAGAGGAATTCCTCTGTTTCCTGCATAAGCTGGTTTTATTTTGGAGATGGCCTATTGTGCTGAATCTTGTATGAAAACCCTCTTGTACTGGTGGTTGATTTTTATTCAGAGTATTCGCTTTTCTTCTAGTTAAGATTTTTGTAACCGGTTTGTATATGTTTAACATCAGGCTCATAGGTCTGTAGTTGCCCATATCATCTCTAGGCCGTTTTTGTGTAGAAAAACAATTGTGCTGGTTTTCCATGTGCTTTCTCAATATACTAGGAAATACTTAAAATTGCACAAACCAATATTTAACTCTTAAGAGACAAACAATATATATAATAATGAAAAAATAGAAATATGTGTACATATAATAATAGGAAAGCGTTTTCGAAATACATAATAAATTAAGAAGAGAAGAAAACAGTACAAGAGTAAATATCTTACACTTTTCCACATATATGTGCAAATAATTCCAAAAATATTGTGATTCATGTTCCCTTACTCTCTTCCCGATTTCTGCCTCTTCCGTTCTGAACTGTCTCACTTTGTTTAAAAATATACTTATTCCCTCCTCCTCCTCCTTCCTATCTGCCAGCTAAGTTCAGTGATTCCACAGGCCGCCCATTGTGAGTGTCATATGGACGCACTTAAACTGCTTACTTCAAAAGTTGACTTTATAATATGATGGTGAAGACTCGCTGTAAACGTAACCCCTGCGTCCATGAATTTACTTCAGCACTTTGTCTTCTTTTGTGAGAAATTTATTACCGAAGTGCTTCAAATCAAGCAGTTTCTTACTAGATTCACAGCGTACTCTTCAAGCACTCTTTCAAGACGTGTATCAAGTTGAGACAGTTCATGCGTAATTTAAAACGCATAGACTTATTTCAAAAGACTTGCAACTCGTAGTTCCATTTGAAAATATTACATTGTAAACATATGAAAACTTAGAGGAATCAACAATCCATTCATACAACACTTTATACAGTTATTAAAAGAGCTCTAGCGTGAGAAACGTTGGCCTTTAACAATAAATATGTTTCAATTATTTAACTATTGGATTTTTGCGAAAAATTTTAGTATTTATATTCTTTCTAAAATTTCAGTTCAGACATAAAGAGGCCAATTAATATATTTATTGTTTCATGGTACTTTTTATTTATTTGCATTCTGAAATATTTTGCATTCTTTGACAATGACATGAAAGAGCTCTAAATGTAGTTAATGAGTATGCTTGAATGTAATGTATTTCTTTGTCATGCAACTGACACATAATCATAATACAGTTAATCCCACTGTCTGAAAAACAGGGAGATGTGACAAACGCAACAACGAGAATAATCGCAGTATGTCATCAGCTGATATCTGTTCGACTCCCTATGGCAACCAGTTGTCTATCAGAGCAGATATACAGCAGTTTATGTTGTTTTCATTTTGTCAGCAAGTCTAATCTCTTGCACATGAATGCACTGTATTGCGCTTTGTGGTAGCACTTATTTTTGCAATAGGCTCATCATCAATAGTGGGAAACTTCGCGTTATGAACTTATCACAGGCATAATGTATCTGTCTATTACCTCCGGATATATATACAGAGGATGCCGTAGGGTATCGAACCTATTCAGTGAAATTTCACAGAACATAAGCTATCCAGCATTGATGATCAAAAATGTTAATTAATGTGCTCACGAACTATTTATACTGAGGGGTTTTCAGAAATCAATATTATTTTCAGTCTGCTGCATATGAATGAACAGTAACTCGCTCCTGTTGCTTTTGATAGTGAAAATAAAATGTTAACGACTGATATTGATACCTGCACAACAATATCAACACGATATTAAATACGAACATCTATGGAAATTCTTTTTCTTTTTCTGAGTATTAAAACTGACCAACAATTTTTTTTCATAATAATACACACGCCATTGTAAAAGACATTAAGTATTGCTGAGAGCGATGTGAGAGAAAAAATTCGTGTAAACTGCTATTTTATGTCTATGAGGTCATAACTTTCATAGAATGAGATTAAAAAGATTTTCCCTAAAAACTTTCAAAATGCAATATTTTGTATCTCAACATTTTCAGGAAAAAAATCTTTTAATACTTTGTTTGTGTAACATTGTGCATTACTTTTGAAAAGTCGTATACATAGCAAGTAAGTATCGCGCACGCAATGAATTAATTTGTGGAAGTTGCTCACATAATGTACGATATGCTAGAAGAAAGCCCTATCAAAATAAATAACTAGAAAACTTACTTGAAAAAATTAGCACATTATGTTCCGTGTGCAACCGTGAATTAAGAACGTAAATGTAAAATGGAAGTTTAAAGAAATTTTCTACCATTTTACCATTTTTGTACCTGCCCAATTCTTCTTTTCTTAGACTTGGCTAAAAACACGCAAGCACATGTGCCACGCGTGCTTTTTTTTTTTTTTTTTTTTTTAATCCGACTTTCAGTCATTTCTATCTAGCCATTCCCCTCCATCCTCACCAACATTTCCCTTCTTTCCCCTCTCTACTTTTGCCTGGGGCTCGGGTGTTTAATACGTCGAATGCAAAACTGCCTCTCTCGGTAGATACGTTATAGTGTGAGTGAGAAACACAAACTGAAAACCTCGTTTTTCTACTCCAAAGGCTTCACTGAGTGGGCTGAATTTTTTCCCCCTTGCCGTAGAAGCCAAAACCCATTCAAAAGCACGTAAAATCTTAAAAATATGCGCGCACAGGGCGTGAAGTACACAAGTGCCCTAAATTCAGGGGTGAAATGACAGCAAGTGGAATTATTAAGGAAGGTAAAGTATCGGTTCTTGTGTAGCTGCTAGATTCTTTCGGTATGAATCCGAAAGTTGTGCTCGCTTTCGCCTTTATAGTGAGACCACCAGCCTCAGGTTATTAGTGGCTCATGCCAGCTATGCTACCGAAATAAAGTTAATATATTACATTGTAAGCATATACGGTATTTACAAATAGCATGTAATTTCAATTAAAGTTAAGTATGGGGCTTTTAGGAAAATTCCGTTATGTTAAAAAAGTAGCTTTACGAAAACGGTATTTTTACGATCATTGCCTGAAAGTTGTGACATCATTGATAATATTTAATATTACAATTATTTGTTCATATCATCTTAAAGACCAGATCTTTTAACATAAGGTGTTCAAATTAAGCTGCATTTTATAACATTTAATGCTATAAAAATTTATAATACTCCAGTGTTACCACCTTTGGTTTAATACGCAATGTGATGATTATTAGGTGAATGAAAGTTACATATTTTGCAATGTATGTTTTTCAAAGTTTACATTCCTCGCGGTGGTTTCTAAATTAGGTAATAGTGTAATTCGCGGTATTACATTAAATCTATTAAACTGATTTCTAAGATTTATTTGCATTAGTAGCCTTATTGACTTCCCTACAATCATGAAAGGTTGAAAGTACAATTACAGCTGATTCCAACATATTGAAGTGCATACTGTTGCTTCTTTTAACGCAAGAAAATTACGTTTTATATGATATAGTTTAGAAGAGTAATTCAATATAATATACAAAGAAAAAGTAATAATATTATTAATAATACATTATGAATTGGTAAAATTAACTTATAGTTTTAGATCATTTTTCTACTATTTTCCTCCTAGTGAGAAATGCATGAACTATTTTTTGTAACAAGAAGCATTTCAAAAGGATGATGTAACTTTAATTTATAGTAATAATTAATTTTTAAATATCAATGGCTCTCTAAAAACGGACAATGATACAATTGTTAAAAGTAATTATATTTTGTTCGCAGGTTTGCTCACAAAATAAAATTAAACTTTTAACCCTCATATCATAAAGAATATAAAACATTGGAAGTTTCTATAAAATTATAACAAAAAACCAGTGAATAAATTGAGTATGCACTTAAAATATGTTTATTCATTTTAAGTAGTTTGCATTTAGTTTCTGACAATGGCTATTCAATAGCATTAACTCCTTTTGAATATTTTGCTGTGTACGAATTTTGTAACCATATCCTATTGTTGACAAACTCTATAAGTCCTTTAGTTTTCTTTAAAACAGTGTTGTATTTTGAATTCTATGATGTCCTAATTGGCCCAAAAAGATAGTAAAAATATTTTATTTACATATAAAAATAATTTAATTAATTTGCTCATGTGTTTCAAATCTCTGTATATGGCAAATTAAAAAAAAATTTGGCATTGAGTGCATTAGGTTTTGATTGATTTCAATTTCAGAGCGATATCAAGCTTAGGAACTTGTGCCTTCTGACATATTTGCAAAGAGAAAAATTTCTCTCTCTGACCTTCGAAACTAATGTTTCTAGAGCACAGCTAGAATATGTTATGAATATTTATCTTTAAGGGAAAAGGAATCAAGGAGCTCAATAGTACATTTGGTGACACTTATGTGAATATGTTATAATAATATTCATTTTATATTTTAGATCCCTTTTCCTGTTACATGTAAGTTATTGTACAGAATTCTTTTGGACGCGTGGCCGGTTTAACGGGAATTTGCTTGGCACCAGGAAGCACGTTGTTTGCCGGCAGAGTCTGATATGCATAGCCCCTTAAATTCAAGCGCATAGATTTCTACAGCACACCAAACACCAATGTTTTGTTCATACAATGGCATTTTGTGTGCAAGATTGAGTTTTTCTGCACTCCAGAATCTATCGTATGGTTGCAATTCCTGAACTACAGTTGTCTTATAAGGTTTTAATTTAGTGGCATTCCAAGATGAAGTTTGCGTAATTTGAGATTCCGGTGTAAGCTTTCTCATAGATTTATTTGGACTTCCTCCTAACTTTTCTGCGAGTCATCGAGTTTTTCCTCTATAAGAACATGACTTTTACTATCGGTTTCTTATCAAGGATAGATCCCGTTTCCCTAAATCTACTCACAGGATTACGAACTCTTTCTCTGTGAGACCCACGAACAGCAGGGAATCTGTCTATAAATCGCCGTTTCACTTCTCTACACGAGTTTGTTCTCACATAGGAATTATACATGAAGTATAATAAATATACGAACTTTTTGGCATTATAACAACACTAACACACGATAACAATGAAACACGTGATCTCACAACGTTGGACTTCTGTACAGCACAAAGACTTCGCATCAACACGGTGAGGCGGGAAAGTGCAGGGGGTAACAGACCGAGTTAGAAACAGAGCAGGCAAATCCCGTTAAGCTGGTTACGCGCCCAAATGAATGCTCTGTAGTATTATGTTTCATTTCATACTTAGCTGTATTATTTTCGAAACAAATTTCTATAAAAGTTGACACTAAGTATATAAATATATTGGGATTCAGAAACAAATTTGTTTTTATTGTTGTCATTTTCTTATGTTTTGGTTATTATTATAAAATGCTTTATTTTTCACCGTACTGACCAGAAAGCATAAATGGCATTACTAACATCATGATCATGTATTCAGCAGCGAAAATCTTTCGTTAAAATTTTATATAAAAAGGATCTTTTTGGTACTATATAAATTCATAAACCTGTAGAATCGAAAGCATGCGTAGTATTTACACGTTTTTAACACAAAATCTAAATAAAAATTTGTTATTTATAACTCATATTAAAACCTTTTCTTTTTTTAGCATTTTATAATAATACACTGATATATATGAGTTTTAAGTTAAATTCGATTTTATATGGGCATTGTTGCTTCTTGAGTAGCAGATCAATCTTCTTTCCCTAATTTCTGACACACCTGATTTTGTGATTCTGTTTTATAATAATTTAGCTCGATAATTCAAGTTCGTGGTTTCAGAGTTAAAGTCCCTTAACGAGAGGTCATTTTCTCCCCTTATACGAGTTATGATTACCCAATATAGACAATGTGTCATTTTGCACATTTTTCTATCTGATACCCTGCCTTCATTACGCAATGCAATGGAGTTTGTACACATCAGTGGGAACCGGCTGACGCAGGCAATTGAGCATGCTCAGACGTTTTCAGCTGTTGCAATTCCATTTGGAAAAAAAGTGTACAAGTACTGCAGGAGAGAATTTCATGTTAGGGTTTTAGAAATAATCTGGAAATGCAATATTGTAATACATAATTTTGGTTCATCAAGTTTTACTTGAAACAGCCAGAGAATCATTTCCCAGCTATTTCTACCAACTAATGCCCTGATTAATTAGTGTGGACTAAGAGTTAAGTAGTGTTTTAGTCCCCTCTGAATATTTTTACCAGTATGCGCCCAGTTCCATGTAAGTCTCATACTGATTCCGTTCCTCGAACTTTTGTCCAACTTCCAGATATCTAACTTAAGGGTAGATCGTGTATCTCTCTCACTAAAAGGTTGCTCGCTGTTTTTATCGTGTATTCATTAAGTTGTTATATATTTAATTTTCGATTCATGAAAAAGAAATTGCCCTGAACGGATGTGAAATTTGTTTTTTAACTTATGACAGAAAATGAATGAAATGTGTGTGTGGTGTAATAAAAAAGCAAACAATAATGAAAAATGTTGCCAACTATTATACAAATAAACATAAACCTACGAGAAGCATTACTTCCCTACTACTTACTGACTTTTGGAACACCCTGTATTAAAATAGCGACGTAAATTCAATTTCCTGTTTACATGTATTCCAGTATTGAAAAAATGCATTTATCTCTTAAGCTATTAAGAGAAACTCTGTCAATAAAGGTAGAGATTGTATCTGTGATTTTTTCCCCCTCTTGGAACGCGAGAGAAATGCAAATGACAAATAAACAAAATCCTATCATTTATAGCATTAATCCTGAAACCTCGCTAGTTACTTTTGACAAACAACCTGTATATAGAACTACCGTTTCAATTGTTATAAGCACAAGAATTTGGTTTAAATTCGATATTTAGCAATTATTAGGACGCTATATGTAAAGACAAATGTGTCAAAGCCTTAAGTGCTTGAAATTTTTTTTATGTAATGAAATAGATGGAGGGGTTTTGTAAACCGTATACAAGGGGCTTGTAATAAAGTCACTCTTGACAAATTTGTTATTTATCTGATTGACGTGTCTTAAAAGTTGCCGTCATTTTAGAAACGATAATTGAAATGCATAATTAATGATTTGAACTAATAAAATAGAAGTTTTTTTTTGTTTTGTTTTGTTTTGTTTCTTTTTGGCGCTTAAGCAAGATACAACCTTGCCTTCCTCTTCTGTAGCTGATTTTATAGTCAATTGAGCCATGGAAGTGGTATTGGTCCTTCGGTTCAAATAATAGATGGTTATAATTTATCTGCTGCATGCACCATCGACTATTTTGCTATGGCACATACAGGGGTGTTAACGAACATCACTGAAATGTTTTCACTCTATATAAAGGAATCTTAGAAAAATAATTTGAGATTGGAAACTCAAAGTTTTATAACTTCAAACTTCCTGTTAGGATATGTACGCAATTAGCTTCTATCGAATTCTGTTTGAAATCAAATAGCTGTAGCTGATATTGTTTTCATTGATGCCAATCATCTTTCATTAAGAGTTACATTGGCTTCTTTATTTATGCATTGAACATAGATAGAGTTAAGAGTATGTAGAAGAAAAGCATAGTACGCCATATTGTTTTACTTGTCTACTGAATTATTTTTTTTCTATCGCAATAATTCGCGATTATAATAATTATTAAAACAATTCGTATGTAAAGCATGTGTTTTAGATTGTCTGTGATTTAAATGACCTACAATATAATTTACATTTTGAAAGAAAAAATACTTGCAATGGAACATCGTAAACAAACACACAATACAACTAAATTAAATTAAATTGCTGGAACTATCACCTCCATCACCAAGATAGAAAAGTCAACGGAGATAACATATTCCATTTCTTTAATTTATACTTTATTATTTACAGCCCTTTCGCTATCTTATAGCAACAAGACGATAATTAACGATAGGTATCTTGCAACGCTAGAAAATATTATAATAGCAACAACTTTGTTGTTCAATGAGTTCCTATTACTATACAAATGCAGTATCATTTTTTTTTTTTTTTTGAGTAGTGTTTAACGCCCGTTTTTACTACTGAGGCACCACAGGCGGTTATGCAGTATCATGCAATCATGTGATTAGTATGTAATTTTTTCAGATTGTGATAATACTGAATTGTGTTGCGCTGTTATTAAGTTATAAATAAAACATTTTTGATCACTAAGAATGCTTTAAATCATGTTTATATAAAATTAATTCTATTTTACTTTTATTCTTATTTTCTGAATGTTAAATGACAATCATCTCATCGATATTTTGCGTCCGTTCGTGAACAACTTGCATAGGAGACAGGAGAGAATTAAAGAAGAAAGCACAAAAAGTAAACGGGTATAAAACCTATTATATTCCATATTCTAATTAAAGGTATTTACTATGGTGAAATACCATGTTCATTCAAATACGTAATGTGTAAATGGCTCCAATCATGCTTATCTAACTCCATTTTTACATCACATAATATATTGCTATTCTTCATCCACCTACGATAAAAGTGATATATTATCCTTCCAGAATTAAAATTTACAGCTCAGAGGATTGTTTATTATATTACAACTTAGTTGATTAAAATTCATTTAATTTTATAAATATAACTATTTTATGCCTTAATATTTAGTAAGCTCTGTGAAAAAAGAAAAAAGAACGCCTAATTTTGTAAATCATCAACGAAGACAATCAAATTACTTCAGTTTAAAACATCTATCATTAGCTTTGAAATTTTTAGCCGACTGTGCAAGTATTAACTCAACATTATTAAGGGCTGGTAAAAGTTTGCACTTTTTATTTAATACAGCATAAATTTACTAATTTTTCGCTACTTTTGAAACTTCGCCTTTTCTTATAAAGGAAATGAAACAAGATACGGTAGCATTAAATCTTATTTTTGAAATAGTAAGTATAAAAAAATATAATTTTTGCTAGTGTTTTGAATCTGGAAGTTCTTTATACTACTATATTTTCCTCTTTGAGTTCATAAACTGTGTATATGCCAAGTCAATCGCAATAGAACCCAAATAACACAAAACAAGTTTCCTAGTCATACAGTTGCTAGCCCCAGCACGCTACAGACAGGAACACCTTGGGAGATTTCTGCTTGCCCGCAAGGTAAATGTACCACCTCTACAAGCAGAGTGAGAATTTGTAGAGATCCCTTTGGGGAAATTCTCTTTGGGCTATCGAACAAGTTTCAGATGCGGTTCCTGAGGAGGAGAAAGGGTGAAGGCTTTCTCAGCTACGGCTAAATCCTCAGTGAAATGGAATGAATTCATGGCATTGGTACACTCCATACAGACCGTTATTTCAATTACGATATATTTCACTTGCATTTCTCGGTTTCGACATCGACATTTGATTATGGACGCACTGATTTATGTTCGATATGTCACTGGCCAAAATATGTGCTGAATTTCAACCAGTCAGATACAACTGTTACAGTAATAATAAACCGTGGATGTTATTATACTTTTTAAATGATAATTACTGCTCGGTAAAAGTAACTACTATTTAGAGGGCAGTGGAAGTTACTTCTACCGGATTGTTTTTCCTTTCTAAATCCTAAACATAAAGTTTATGTTATAACATCTATGAAAACAAATTAATATAAACGTTGTATCGTTGTTCTTCGAGTCATTTAAATTAGTTGGCACAAGTGATTCCGCTGTATTTGTAAATAAATGTATAATGTGTTTCTTTAAAATCTGTCCTGGGGGTCTAGTGGTAACCGTACTTGCCTCGTAGATAAAATCGCGAGTTCAAACCCGGCCAGGGTCGATGGATTTTTTTTCGCGCTTAAAAACCCTAAGTGTGCCTTCCTTCGAAATGGATGTAAAGCCGTGGGTCCCGTGTCGTAGATTTACGTCACGTAAAAGAACCTCAAGCCTGAAAAAAGAGGTCTGTGAGCAAAATTTGTCGGCCGTTTCACGCCCTGATTTGAATGAGACGCAGATCACCTGAGATGTTAAAGAGCGTCCATAAATAAACCAAATAAATAAAAATAAATGTTTCTTTAAGCATGCCTAGGCCGCTGAAATATGATATGTTAAATCAATTAATTGCATAATTTAAGCATAGTATGTTTTATTATTAATCATTTTATTTATTTCTCTATTATTTTCAATTAATAACATAAAGAAAACAATTCGGGATATTACCTATGATAAACCATTTTTAAAGTGCTTCACAGTTCTCAAACTTGATACACTGGCAAGCTGTAAAGTCACAGTGAGGTTATTTGAGTTATGGATTGGCAGATTTCGGCTGCATACTGGAAGAAGCCAGCCTTCAAGTACATATACGCAGGTGCAGTTAGTTTTTGGGAGACATCGCTTTCATTTTGCGTAAATTGTGTGTTGATTGTTCGTTAGTTATGCCACTACATGGATATTGTCTTAAAAACAGGTTTTTATGTATGATATATATACATGAAAAGGATTTTTGCAGAGAAGTGGCAACATGATTCGCAGGGAAATATCCTGCCTATCGTGTTACAGGTAAAGAAACTATTCGCCAACTTGTTAAAAAGCTACTTGAGACAGGATATCCCAATCACATGAGATATGTTTCGAACCGTCATTCTTACGGAAGAAAGAAAAGTTAGACAATATACAGGAATTTCCTACGAAGATGCGGGCAATGTGTTGCCCCTGAGGGGCATCAGTTTTAACATCTCTTACAACACTGATTAGTGTGTATTAATATCAATTGTATATACGGTATACTTTTATGCTTTCAGTGAAGATAAAAATACTAACTTTACACACGACAACTCTATCTGCCTTTTTCCGCTAGCGGCGCTGCACTTCCACAGAAATTATCCCCGCTCACGTGGCTCGTAACTCAAATATCCTCACTGTATATTGTACTTTATATATATATATATATATATATATATATATATATATATCTGTATAAAATGTCATATCTACATTACGTTTACAATCGATATCAATCGAGGATGCATTTAATTTAACGTTACTCAAAGGTTTATGCTTACAAAGATATCAGATGAATTTTCAGTTAAAAAAAAGCACTATGCTAACACTCCTACTGCGTGTCCTGTTCTTATTATTCGAAGGCTTTGGGTAACAAAGAGCACTTCATTGCAAAGTTTGTCTTGTGCAGCGAAGATTATGCTTTGAGTTTAATTACTAGCCAGTTAATAAACTGAAAGACAAAGAGCACTTTTCCAAATGTATTACTTAACACCCTTATGAAAGAGTTCGTTCTTCACACTTTTTAAGACTCTAACTCCTGGTCTTTGGTTTTTCATAACTTTAATGAAATATGATGAAATAAACTATTTTCGTAACCTTCATCTCGACTCATATATGATATAACGTTAAGTTGTTTTCAATTCCACCTATTTTAATGTCGGTTCTATTAAATGTCTTCTAAAATGATCTGAAACTAAATTAATTTTAATGGTTAAAAAGGGTACACGGGTGGAATTATTTTTCTTGCTCTCGTTTTATTTAAAGCAACTATCCCTGGTGCTTTATAGCTTGCCTCGGAAACCAGATGAGAGATTTTCGAGATTTCCAGACAGCCTCCCAAATAGTCTAAATACCTTTCCTGAAATTTATGCGCATAAACGAAATATTGAAGAGTTTTTTACTCTTAAATTGTATAGTACTTTAACTTTAGTTGTACTGGTAGGGAAGCGTGAGTATTTTCGGCACTCTTAAACCGCACTGTGGTAATAAAGGTTGTTTCTAATATATTTACCGAACGGAGTTTCTTCTTCTTCTTCTTCTTCTTCTTCTTTTTCTTCTTCTACACATGCTAAGCCATCTTTTAACAGCTTCTTTCCATTCATTTGTCTATCTAGTTTTACCTCAGTACCAATTTCTTTTACCTCATATGTATACTTTTCTATTCCTACCCATATTTTTTTTTAATCTCTCATGCATGGCAAGTGTAAGGAGCCTTGTTGTTATTAAGTTCTCCAAGTACCAAACTTAACTCACATTTATTCCTTTTTTAAGGTTTTAACTCAGAGCATTCATTCTATATCGATGACTTTTTTCGGTTTTGGTGAGCTAAATTGTTTCTCAAATAAGGAGAGATTATAATAGTTTTATTTCCTATCACTGCATGTTAATTTTGTGCATTTTAGATGCATTTTTCTCTTGAAGTACAATTGTTGAAGAACAAGTGTAATTCTAACACAACTTTGTAAGTGTATTAAAATATGTAATATTTTCATTCAGTATATACATATATTTAATTTTGCTATTTTATATTTATATAAATATGTATTTTGTATTTTAGTTTTTTTTTTTTTTTTTTTTGGCTTAATAGTGGCCCTGCAGCCGAAAATAAGGCTATCTTTATTAAATTAATAACTTGAGGGTGGAGAGTTATATTTATAAAAGTATGGATTGGATAAGGGTGTTTATTATGTATGTGTAATTAAATATGTTACTCCTCCCATACTGCAGAAAAATTTGCAACATTTTTATTTCGATGAAATGTGTTAAAAGTCAAATCTGGACCGCAAGCTCAAGTCTAAGAACGGATCTGTACCTTCATTTTTGGTGGTTGATCCACGCGAGAGCGGTGAAACATTCTTGGTGCAGCGGTAGTTTGGGATGCAATATAGCTATTCGTGTAATATAAGAATTGGAATTTGGACAGCCCTAATCTGGCCGAGGCCTGACTTCTGCTGGTGGGGGTGCAGCAACAGACCCTCCTCCCCCGCACCTCTCAGTTTTTGGAGAGTGGCGAGCGCGTATCTGGCCCGGGTCTCTCTTCCCTTCTATTGATCCTTTTCTCGGCTTCGTGCATCCTCGTTGAAGTTCGGCACCACCCCCCTCTGAGTGGGAACTGTGCTAGTATGCAGAAGAGAGGGAAAATATTGGTGGGGGTGTTGAAAAGTAATGCAGAAAAGGACATTGCTTTGCCTATAGGCGATCCCAAATATAAAGTGGGATACCTGCAGAGATAAAATGAAAACTATAGAACTGGAAAGCTATGGTGTTTGGATTGATAATATACCTTGAATTATTTGCCTTATACCATTTGTTCCCGTAATTAAAGAAAGATATATGCCTCTAGATAACTAAGTTTCATTCTGCACCTACGGTTTAGAAAATTAGCGTTATAATTGGTAAGTAATGTGAAAAATTTTGGTAATTTTTTAGAAAAATTCTTGCATAACACATGTGCCCGCCAAGTATAAAAAATTAATTTACTAGTAGTTGCTTCATGATTTAAATGCTTGTTAATTAGCATATATGAATTCTTCCAAAAATGTTCACTTCATGTTTAATTAGACATGTGTGGTTTTGAATTTATGTCGCTGAAGTTAATCCCCAGATGAGAGGTAGACAACCAGAACTATACAGGGCGTATGTAAAACTCTTTTCTAAGTGATTCAATTTTCTCATTATAATACTACGTTATGACATGATAACGTATATTTTCAAACACTGCTTCCATCAAATACAAACTGAAGTGATCATATTTAGAGATGTGAACTTGGATTTTGATAAATCCCTATCTGGTGACGATTTATATCATCTACTTCCTGGAAGAAACTCAGTCAAGAACCCAAGATCGCGGGTTCGAACCCAGCGAGGACCGATGGATTTTTTTCGGGCGTAAAAATCCTAAGTATGGTTTCCTTCGGAAGGGAAGTAAAGCCGTGGGTCCCGTGCCGTACATTTACGGCACGAAAAAAAAACTCAAGCCTGAAAGAGAGGCCTCTGAGCAAAATTTGTCGGCCGTTTCACGCCCTGAGTTGAATGGGACGCGTTGATGACCTGCGATGTTACAGATGTTAAAACAATCAAAAAAAAAAAAAAAAAATCAGCCAAGAAGGCAGAAAGTATTCGCAAAATGGAAAGTTCATCTAATTTAAACAGAAACAATGGCTTCTGGAAACTTGAGCAGTACATTTTCTTCAGCGTGACGGCTATATATTGATTTTTTTTTTTTTTTGGTTGATTTATTTATGGACGCTCTTTAACATCTCAGGTCATCAGCGTCCCATTCAACTCAGGGCGTGAAACGGCCGACAAATTTTGCTCAGAGGCCTCTCTTTCAGGCTTGAGGTTCTTTTTCGTGCCGTAAATGTACGACACGGGACCCACGGCTGTACTTCCCTTCCGAAGGAAGCCATACTTAGGATTTTTACGCCCGAAAAAATCCATCGGTCCTGGCCAGGTTCGAACCCGCGATTTGGGTATAGGAGGCAAGTATGGTAACCACTACACCACCAGGACCGACGACGGCTATATAGAAATCACATTAGGGGTATATAACTTTATGACAGCATCTCACGGTTTAAATAAACTTTGTTTCGATGTGTTTCCTGTTTTAGTTTACCTCAGTTCTACATGAGGCGATTAATTACTTCTCGAATTATTTTAATGCCCTCTTGATGACCTCCACATCTCTGACATAGCAGCAAACTTACTGAACCAGAATTAGGAGTGTCTACTAGTATGTAAATTCTCTTAACTGTGTGCAAACAATCCATCGAAGCGTATTTACTTGAACAAAAATAATTAACATGAGAAGAACTACTTTTCACCTTTTGCATACTTATTTATCATTTAGTATTAGAGGCATATAAAACTGCAATAAATGCATTCGAAATTGAAATAAAATAATCATCTATATTTAAGAAGAATGGAATTAATAAAGTTACATTCATAGTTAATTGTTTAGAAGAGAAATATTTTCTGAAGTTGATCATACAACGACGTGATTTTAGTGAAAGATACGGGAAGGATTTTTCAAATAATGGCAAAGATTGTCGGGGGGGGGGGTTCTTTGGGGATAAAACTTTTTTAAGGTAGTACGGCTTAAAAGAACTTAAATTTTACCTTTTTATAAAAAGTAGAACATTTTTAAATTAAATATGCACTTTAAATTAGGCCATTAGAATCAGTAACTACAAATTATTGTGCAATTACTTTTACATTTTTCACTTAAAAATTAAAGTTATATAACCATGTTCTAATTTCAAGTTTGTTGAATTTGTAGCATTTGTTAAATTTCCTTTCTCATACTGCGACCTTGAAAAAATTAAAAGGCGTATTAAATTTTCTAATACTAAAAATCTTATTACTAAAATAGCATATTACTGCAGATATCTAAGCTTATAAATAAGAACGTTGTCTTCTGATTATCTAGATAATAATACATTTCTTTTAAGTCTTTGTATACTTTAACCTTGTGGTTTGTGAAAGGATACATTTCTCCAGGTTTTGAGATGCTAAGATCGTCCCAGCCTTTGTTTCATTTTTTCCGAGGTCGATTAAGCTTCTGGCACTTCCTTTATTGATTCATTTCTTATATAGTCCAGCTTCGTGCACCCTTGCGCTGCCCGTTAAGATTTCCATCTCGCTTCTGCGAAGGACTTTCTATTATTTTTAAAGTTGTCATTGTTCACTTGTTTGCATCTATAGAAAACCAACTTGTGTAGTGTTATAAAAAGTAATATGTTTCCAAATAATTTTTCTAAAATATTTACTTGAAAGAATAGGTTTATCATTCGTTTTAATAAATAATGATGAAGACGAAGATGATGATGATGATGATAATAATAATAATAATAATAATAATAATAATAATAATAATAATAATAATAATAATATCAGTCTGAGCGCAGCGTGCACTGTGCAAAGATAATGCCTGCATGTACTTGAACGGTCAGTCGCAGTTTGCTGTTACAACAGCAAATATTGTTTTCTCTCTTTGTGTTATTATAACTTAGTTTTCTGGTAAGAGATAATTCAAGTCTTGATGTTATTTTAGGATATTGCTGGTATTATTAATTATAATGTGCTGATAAATAATTTTTCCTCTAGTGTATTTCACTGAAATATTACCGCTAGAACGGAGCAAAATAAAGTTTACAGGTATAAACTTCCCAGCTGTAGAAAAACTTAAAAGAAAATATTGGAAATGAATCTGGAGGAATTACAAAGGCCGAGCTGTTTAAGAGAATGCAAATTTAATTAAAATATGTCAGAAATGTGTGCCTACAGATAACAATTCCCTTAACACAGATTATTACTAATTACGAAATAAACCTAATACTCTGTGCATGTTATTGTTGATCAAATGTGTACAAGTAGAAATGTGAAGGGAATTTGTGCATGGATGGAACCGGCTACTGGCGCGACAATCACCCTGTGCGACTTGCATTCAGCTGCGGATTTAAACAAAAAACAACTTTGCATATTGTTGCTGATTTGATTTATTTACGGACGCTCTTTAATATCTCAATTCATTAGCGTCCCATTCAACGCAAGGCCTGAAACGGCCGACAAATTTTGCTCAGAGGTCTCTTCTTTCAGACTTCAGGTTCTTTTTCGTGCCGTAAATGTACATGGGACCCATGACTTTACTTCCCTTCCGAAGGAAGCCATACTTAGGATTTTTGAACCCGAGATATTGGGTTTAGAAGACAAGTATGGTTATCACTAGACCACCAGGATCGATAACTTTGTATATAAATAATACATCAACCACCTCCACCCAAACTCTTTCTATAATACGGGAAAATGCTGTAAAATTTAAAGGTAAGAAAGTTGTTAGGCCATTAGGGCAATCTCACAAATCAGTGTTAAGAAAAGGATTTGGCCATTATGCATATATAATATGTTCAGCAAAAATACCGTTCCTAGTTTAAAAAAAAAAACGTAAGCTAAGAAGAACATTTTGCCACTAATAAAATAAAAAGCGTCGATAAAGCTTTCGAAAATGATATAATTCAGTTAGTAGCATATAAATACATTCTACCCTGAATTGTCCTTACAAGAAAAATATTGTATATTTTATAGACAGCCTTTATAATCATGCATGTCTTTTTAACATCCTGTATTGTCCGTAATAATATAAACATATACAACAGAATGCGCAGATTGTTCCAAACATGTTGGGATTTTAGATATAAGGAAAATAAACGTGGTCTTAATTACACGGGAAATCATGAAATATTTCCGTCAACAGATATAACTGCACCAGTCATTTAGCTCGCAAACGTTTTTGTTTAAAGAGTCAAACAACAGCTGTGTGGTTTACACAACTAAAGATGGTGTTTCTTGTTCAATTTAATTCTTTTTTGGAATGTTAGGTTGCATTTGCACGTAAAGCATAAATCCTTCAAACTTTTACTTGGGGTGCAACACAGGCAAACAATCTTCACACACTCGGCAAGCTGAGAGAGAGAGAGTTTTCAACTCGCAATTTATAAAATATTAGCAACAGAAATTCATGACATTGCAGACAAAATGTCGGGCAGAAACGATACACTGAATCCCGCCAGTAAACAAGACGTGTAAGGAGGACAATGCAGCAGAATATGCACGGCTTCCAGTTTTGAGTAATAATTAGAAAATTATATTTAAGAAATCTGTGATAGAATATGTCAATAAATTTGGAAATTATGTAGAACAAATTCTCTTTGAGAATATGCGGAAATAATGTTCTCTTAATAGGTTTGACAAGTTACTAAATGTCTTACCAGATTTGCAACAATCCCAAAGGAAAGAAAGACTGACATATACCGGCATTGAACCGGAGAAAACTAAGTTGAAGCATATTTCCAACCCTTTCATTCGTAAACAGCCATTCACATAGCCACACGTCGCGCTTTCCAGTATTGAACAATATCTTTCTGTGAAAACACCGACGCGCTCATAAATGTCCCATTATGTGGATGATTGCACGAATAAAACTTAACACGTAGCTCCTGTTGAAACGTATTTCAAATACAGTTACGAGTAATATCGGGAGATTACAAAATAAGAACATTTAGAGACTTCGCAGCATGAGTAAGCGTGCAACAAAACTGGTAGCCAGGTACTCCATTATCATAAATTCTCCTTCTGTTACCCGTTTCAAAAATATTTTCAATTTATCTTTAGACGCCTTCATTCTATAGATGTCTATATAATAAAATATCAGCAAGAGAAAAATTGACAGAGGAAATGCATTCAATGACGGAGTCATGTGACGATAATTACAAAAACTGTATCTTTACTTTATAGCTTTTTAACGAAAACCCGGTTAATTTGTTAATATTTTAAAATATCGACGTTTTCCTCCACCAATTATAACTAATATGAAAAGACATCAAGATAAGAAATGAATGTATTGTTTTATTTTTTGGTACAGTCTCAAAACACTTTGTTTCATTTAGTTATAGAACTTCTATCACGCGGGGTTTTACTTCTCATGTACCCTTAACATGTCCTTGACCATCACACTTTTTAACCTGTTTTCTACTGGTCCCACGGCAGTATACATACATTGTAACTCCAGATAAATGCATTTTTCTATCTAAACGTTATTTTAATTATGAATCACCTCGTCATGTACGTGTGGAATTTATTAAGATTTTCTGATTAATTGCCTCCATCTGGAACTGCAATGCATCCACTGCGGAAAGTCTTTAAATTTTAAAGTGTCCTAAAACTTTATTCGACACTTGCATGGTTTCAAAACGTTTGTCATTACTAGTTTATCTAAATTTAATAATACATGTTTACCTGGGTTATTATATGTTTAAAATATACAAACAAACAAGAGTTAAGCTGTTCTGTATAATAAGTTGGTCGACCGTGTTTTTATGGGATTCTTGCTTTATTGTTATTATATTTTTTCAACCTACTTTTTTTTTAATTTGAGCATAACTATCTAATAAAATATATTTTAAGACACTTAAGCGTTATAAGCTTAAAGACACATAAGCTTATATAATAGGATTAATAAAAGAAGAATTAATCTTAAACTTTCCAAAAGTACGAAAATACAAAAAAAAAAAAAAAAAAAAAAATGCACAGGATGTTCGCAATGGAATTCCCAGCTAAGTTTGATGAGTTCTACAAATCTTAACCTACTACCTATAATTGCAGTAAAATAAATTTATTTAAGAAATAGTGCATTTATTTTTATTACCACACCTCGGTATTCACTAAGAACATAAAATATCTTTTCTTTGTAAAAATTAGTTTTCAATCCATGCACCTTAGTTTAATCAAGAGTTTATGTGCCGTGATAATACTAACCAATGTAATTTTTCAGTAACAAAACTAAACTTATTCATATTTAGTTTCAGTTTTTATAAATGGCTTGAATTGAAATTTAGGTCAGCCAATATACAGGGGGTTCCAATAATGTTCTCACAAGTTCCGTTGTAGTAAGTTTTCAGAAATATAAGATGGTCAGACTTGATACTGCATTTCCATATTACTATTTTAATAAAAGCAATATTTGGCAATATAGAGCGGCAATGCAAAAGTAAACAAATCATTTTAAAGGCGCTGAACGAACTCGTTTATCCACACAGCCGATTTAAGTATAAGATTCTAATAATTTTGATTCTGATACAAACCAGGATGCAGGGGTTGATATTTAATGCACATTTTAGTCTCTTGCAGATAAAAATGTTGGGTGTCCGAATATCATGGGCCTTTTACACATCTCTACTTATAATTGTTAAATGTTGTGTGGATAATTTTTCGTATTTAAAGAGGTAGTGTGGAACCCCAAGAGAGGCCGAAACCACAGAGGACACGGCCGGAAAGGGGCTGTGGTGGGGAAAGAGCAACTGATGAATGGATCCAATTTAGTCGGCTGGCGCCTTCTCTCTCTCTCTCACTGCCGAGAGTAGATAGCACTGCGCCACTATTGCTTGAACCTTTAACAAAATGAGACGTACATTGCTATGTTTTTATTTCTTGCATACATGTCGTAGCCATAACTAAAATCAGCCTTTTATGGAACCACTGCGTTTTATAGAACAGAGAAAGATTAATAAAACCTTCACAGTCTTTCACAGAACACGGCATATATGACCCAATTCTTTATTAAGCAAAGAAATTCTGGAATAGAACTCGAATCAAAGCTCTATGACTTTATTGTACGTAGTCTACCATAGGTTTTGTTGGAAAATGAACAAATAACAGGGTGTACATAACTTTTTTTTTTTTTTTTTTTTTTTTTGTTATTAAGCTTTATTTACAAGTCCAGAAGCTTGCGTCCTGCTTGAATGTGTGCTTAGAGAAGGTTTTAATACATTTTGGTTAATTTTGAGACAAAATATATGCATGTTTAATTATGAACGCTATTGTGGAATTTCCCAATATAGTTACAATAGTTAGTTTTATACATAATATTAATTATGGAAACCTGAAATCGTCGCAGTAACAATTGTTTACTTAAGGACACACCAGTCATAATTTAATTAAAATGTATAATTAGCTTTTTCTGGTAATACGAGAGCTACTTAATAAGTAAGATAAATAAACAAGACAACAACCATTAATTGAGTTTAAATGGGTATATTTATCAATTCATGCTCTATTCTGCTCAAAAATCGCCCAATGGTATTATATCTTCTTTGTTAAAATCTGCAAATTAATTGCTTACAGAACGTATTACTTACTATTTCCAGGAAGTATTTTTATTCCAAGTTATTTTTTTTTTTTTTTTTTTTTTTTTTTGATTTTTGGGAATAGACAAAAGCTGCAAGTATGCTGGATATTATGATAATTCAAATCTCAGCTCGTGAATTTTCTCCTTTCAACTGCAGGTTTATTTGCCGATGCGATTTTTTTTCTGGATAAACAAAGAGATTCTTGGAGAGAGGTGGTAAATATTTTTCCTTGTTCAAATTCTGCAATAGACTAGCAAATTATTCACCAATGGCGGTTTTTTTTTTCCGCGTTTTAGATATTCAATAAAAATAACATGTTGTAAATTCCAGCAAACCGTGGTCAGATGGAGCTCCCTCGACTTCCTTTGGAGAGCTTCTCACTTGTATGTCCACTATTTCGGCTGTCTCTTTGTTTCAGGATGGATTCAATCTCATCAAGTTAAAACCCAGTTAAGTCCTAGCATTCAGCCGAGCCATTTATTTAGACAAGTGTCTGACAATCGTGGCACCAACGACCATTAAACTTCCCATGCCAAATGTTCGTGATACTTTATCTCCCTAATCTTTAATCTTCAATCTTCAAAACAATTTTACAGATTTTTCTAATAATTTCTTCGGTTCATTTCTTCATCATTTGATAAAATAGATATCAGGTTCGCAGCAACTGACAGCTCACACTCTCGAACTGCTGACACCGACCTAACTTTTATCTATCATGAGCTCACAAATATCTTCCATCTGTTATTGAGAGAGAAGTATAGAGAGAGAGAATGAGTGGAAGACAATTCTCGCAACCAACACTAAGGCTTCATGAAACATGTGTAAACTCTAGGCTGGTCCGCATTGTAGTTCTCGCTTCTAGATGTTAATCAGTCCTCATCGGTATTGGTCATAAGGATTGTGAGGATTTAAAAAGTTTCTTTGCAACTTTCTCTGGAACATTGCAATGATTTATTATGGATTTTGGTATTAGGCATTTGAGTTACATGTTCTAGCCCATTTTCTTAGTATCTGTTTGCTTGTTAGCTCTTTCAATAATTCTTATTTCTCTTGTGATTCTGTTTGAAGCATCCACATAAATTCATTTTATTCATAAATATTCTAGGTCCATTTGAATTTCAAATCTAATTTACTTCTGTGCAGACTCATGTTGGTTATCTAACTTTATTAACTTAATCAAACTAGTAATGTTCTCAGGTATGTCACACTTGTCCAAAAAGTTTTCCTAATATATCATTATGTAGACAAATATTGCTTAGCATTTCTCTGAACGAATTTCTCTGAAATATTTCAAGCAATTAGTATTTAACGCCGTAAACATTTCTTATCTCGATATTATCAATACACATTCTTTAACAGGCCATATAACAAGTGCAAAAGGATTTCTGTGTTCACTGTAATTCATGCCAGTTAGTAAATGCATACATTTCAAGAAAGTTTACGTATAGTTTCAAGGGAACTCAAAAGAATAATGAGAAGATGAACTTGAGTAATATACATATGCTCAAAAAGCATTAATTTAATATAATCTAAAGAAAATAAATAACTGTAAATAAAATTAGTTTAAAAATACTTAAGATTGTAATTACAAACGAATAAGGAAAGGGAACCAAAAATGGGAGAGGCGAATGTTGCATATAAATATATATACACATGACATTCCTTATGATAAAAGCTAGGCTGTGAAAATTATTGAGGTTAGTTATTCTAAAAAGTATATTTGTTTCTGTTTAGTAAATAAAAGTGCATTTCTACAATAAACCCCTTATTAATTCTCAAATTTCTTTACATCCATATCCGAATGTTCATTACCTACATCCACGTTAAGTTTTATAGTATGTGTATTTTGTAAATAATTCTGCCATCGCGACATGAAGATATGTTGTTTCAGATGAAGAATGGTTGTATCATTATCAATCATTCTTCTGGGAGTTTGTGGTCTAAGTTTCCCAGGCTTACACCTAACGAACTGAGGAAAATCCCCTGAAAAAACCTCAGTTATGAAACTGACCCAACGGAATCGAACGCGGGAATGCCCCGCAGGAAGCGTGAGCGCCACCTCTAGGCTACGACGGTTGTCTTATCACACACATAATGCGTACATTTTATCTTTCCATGGAAGCAGAATGGAAGCAGCAGTACACAACGCAGTTGCACACGTCTTACCCACCTCGCGACCGGCAAAGTATAGAAAACATGCTTACTTTTTCAAAGACGTTTCTGAAATGTGTTGTAAAGCTGAAACACGTGTTGATTCACTCGTTGCAACTCAACTTGCGAATTTCTGGCTATTTCTTCTCGTATGTTGTTTTGCAGTTCATTGCATACTGGATTTAAAGACTCTCGCTTTTAAATTTCCTCAGATAACACAAAACTTACTGCACTGACACTCAATGCAATACTACATGAATGTCAAACAATCTTCCTATCGACGATTATGCGCGTCCTTGATTAGTAGCAACTTAACTGATTACTTCCTACTCAGGTTCTGTGGTATGATAGATGTGCCCTATTTGTTGTTACTATGATATATAAAGTATTAATTTAATTAAAGTATATCTTTGTTATTATTTTATATACCAGTGTGCTTTATAAGGCACCAATCATGCATTTAGAAGTTTAAGTACGGTTTTCTATATGAGATAACAAATAACTAAACCATAGATCAAAGTATTTCATCTCCGTGTTAAATTATATTGCAGTTTTTGAACGGACCACATATTTATTTGTAAAAAGTATTTGTTGGAGCAAATATTTGGCACCTAGAAATGATATGTAGTTTTAAGAGTCACCTGTGAGAAATTAGGAATAGTTGTAGAATGATTTTTTTTTTTTAATGCTTTTATGGTTAAGGGCTAAACTGCTAGTTTAAGAATTATTTTGATTTTCTGGATTCCATAAAAAGTGTTAAGCGACTTCTTTTTAATTTTATTTTTAAAGTTTTCCTCGAATCGTCTGCTGTTATTGGTATATATTGCATTTTTGAAAATGTAGTATTACTGGTTTACGCTTGTAACTTGTTTCTAATAAAAGTATGGAAAATTGTGTAATATATGAACGCTTACTTACATTAGCACTCTTAAGTAATATAGCACATAAAGCGTTTTATTTCAAACACGTTAAATAATTCATGTTTAGCAAACCAAAGAGCTTAATTGCTTTCAGTGAATACAATTATGGGAACTGTATACTTGTATTTTTATTGTCTTGTAAATATTTCAATATTTGAATACAACGATAGTCCTCAGTTGGTGTCTGAAAACTAGCGTTGAAATGTTTCTTTTACTTCTTGCAGAAACAATATCAAAGAAGGCCGGGAGTGCAATTAAGTTAAAGTGGTTATGTCTACCGTGAAGTGGTTAGGAGTTTTCTTGCGTTAGAAACGAATGGACACTGAAATTGCATTTCCATCTAATCTTTAATTCAACACAAAACACTTCTTCTCATTTCGCTAGATGTGTAAATTAATTCTTCTAAATGCAGTTGCTTTAAGCGGGTTTAATGACACTTGTGAAGACTAGGTTTTTGAACCGATCAATGTTTCTTTCTTTATCGTGTAGTTATAATTATTGCTTGTTATCGCTTTGACTGCATTGGATATAACAAGGAGATGAAAAAAAAAATGAGTGTGGCTTTTAAAACAGTTCAGCCTTTACGGAGATTTACTGTGCCGTATAGCTTGGAGACGGATGAACCCTGTGGCCCCATAATCCCCAACTGCCAGCATCCATAAGACATAAGTTCCAGTCCTATAGGAATAACTGCCTCTTGGCCAACTCGAAACTGGGTGTCGAGGTGTTCTCTCAGAATTAAATGACCACAGTCCCCAAATCGTAAGGGGAAGTCAGAATTACAGAAGCGTCATGACATACGCTCATAAAGATGGCATGTGATAAAATAGAAACATAAAGAGGAGGTGAAAGGAAATATAATAGCTTTGATAGACTTTCTGCTCCATAAATACCACTCCGCAGCAGCAATATTCGAATTGACTCTAACCAACTGAACTGTCCGGTAGTCAGAAGTGGCATTCAGCTCTCTTTCCTGTCGGCAAGTCACCATCTTGTACTGTTTATTTCATTCTTTCTTTCTGTTTTAACGGTAAACGTTTTTATTATTATTATTATTATTATTATTATTATTATTATTATTATTTATAGCTAGAAAATATTCATCTGAGCATGTGCCTTCCAGGCTGAAGAAGAAGAAACAGGGATTCTGGATCTTTTTGATATCAGTCCCAGAGATTATTCCTAAGCCAACTTGCTTGGTTTTATGTACTTGCTCGTCAAACGTTTATAGTAACTTTTTTGCATTTTATATTGCTCAGTTTATATGTTTTCCCATAAACACAAATAATCTAATTTCGATTTTCAGTGCAATTGCTTAAGTTACAATAGTAAAGATACAGCATTTACTGTAAATTTTAGAATAGCTTGGTTTGCGCATGAGCAAGAACTTTCCACGCTTGCTTTGCTGATACAAATAATTAAACCCTTCGCACTTTCTAAATGCCTTTCATTGGATTTTTTCTTGAAAATGAAAGCAGCAGATTATAAATTTTACATTTGTATTTCATTTATGGAGAAAAATACATTATATAGAAATTGAGCGTCCAGTTGCAAAACAGAGTTTTCGGAAAACAGGAAATCCTGTCATTTGCTTATGTCTAGTGTTAGAAGGATATGACTATTTTACCACTTAGCAGAATATGATTCCTGTCTGTCACCAAATGCCGACAAACCTCTGACCTGTACATTCTGAGATTTTAAATAAAAGTGTGGACATAGCGTGATTTGCAACAGTATATTGTAGGAAAAAGTCAGGTTTCTTCTTCTTTCTTCTTTTGTTACAATAAGTCCCACATATCACCACATTAGTCCCTCATGAAGTCTCCAGCATCAGATCCCATGTTAACTCTAAGGTTTGCAGTTATCCAATAAGTTTCTTAAAAAGTTCAGTTTTTCATGTTCTTTCCCATTTTCTTCAAAATGTTTTGATAATAATGTGTTTGGATAATGATTTGTATGGGTATACCCACATGATATTTTTTCAGTTCTCCACGGATTTTATTTCAGGTACAGCAGTAATTTTATATGAATGAAGATACAGCAGCTGAGTGGCTTTATACGCACTGTTTGCAGTTACACCGATTGCCGGTCTAATCGTGTTATAAACTTTCGATTGCCTTTTCATCAAGCTTTTCTCTCTGAAACTGGAGTTTCGGTCTCAAGCTCTTGTCAGTGAAAACGCCTTTGATTATTTGCTCTAGCGTACTCCACAATGCACAAATACACAGTAGAACGTCTAACAAGCATTTCTTACAGAAACAGGTTCACTTGTTAAATATGACCGAGCAGTTAAACTGTCAGTCTTACCGGGAATCGCGTGTCCATTGAAAATCAACCGATGTATATTAGCTCCAATTGCGTAGCGGACACCGCTCATTTTGGCTATCTGTAGATAATGTTCATGACAATTCTTTTGTTCATAGGAGCTTGCATCAGCACATTGGCTTAATGATCAACCTTTTGCAATAAAAAAACATAACTCAGTCATTAGCCTTTGGTTACACACAGTAGATACGATAGTCAGATCTTTACACTGTATATGTGAGAGTGTTTTATACGAGTTTCCCTACTAATAATCACTTTTATATACTTTACTTCTTTTTAGTATTTCGTTTGCTATGACTTCGTCCTCTGGACTTGTATAATGCCGCAAGATTTAGCCAAGATCAGTAAAAGGAAGTTTGTAAGAAAATTAAGATCAACTAACAAACCTACATGGTACAAACACGGCAATGAATAACTAAAACATCGATTCATAATGTCTTTGGATGGTGAATCAGATTATAATGGATGCGAAACCTGAAGTAAATGTAGCGCCAAGAAAGGGGATAAAAAATGCATTTAAAGAGGCAACTGTGATTGTTCTTTTATTATAAACATAATGTGCGGAAATTAATGGTGCTTTTAATGGTCGACAGGATATTGTAAGAACAGAATAGTATTAATGCTCGTTTAATCTTTTGCTTCTTTTTCTGACTGTTGCCAATCATAAGGCTGAGTTCTAAATATTGAAAAAAAACTGAATATAGAACAGCTGGAAAATGCATAAACACTAAGAGAATGTAAAGGATAATATTAAATATGGTATAAATATGTGAACAAATAAAATGTCATAAGAAATTTTAGAGTACATCGTAAGAATGTTAGAATACAGAATTCTGCAGCAAGAAGGAAAACAACTATAAGAACGAATTTTTTAAGTTTTGAAGGATAATTTCTACTCAATAAATGTTGTGAATAAACGGCTAAATAAGGTGAAACTAGTAAAATATAAGAGGAGTATGCTCTTTCCAAAGCTTCTGTTTAGATCTTAGTTGTTTTTTCTTTCAGAACTGCAGTAATCTCTTCGATACGTTATGCCGTAAAGGGGGAACGGATATACGTTCAAAGTTTTTCAGCAATTTATCATTCGCTGATTAATGTTCCTGGGTGCCGCTTCAACGTTAGACCGTGAGCAAGAAGATCGGTATCTCAATATCGTGTTCCTGGTTTTGCTATAAAGGGGCGGGAAGATGTGTATGCAGAAAGGAGGCAACACACGCGATAATGTTAGCTGGTAATAAAGAAAGTGGGAGATGAAACGGCTGACATTATCTTTAACAGTGATTAAATCCCCGTCGCTTTAAGAATGGTTATGAGGTTGTCATCCTGCAACCTTTAGATCAGCGGTTCTATAAAGTTACGTCAAAACGCACAAAAGTTTAACGCTCGATTAGAAAATGTTTAGGGTGCTTGTTACATTAAAGAGTTAATTAGTAAGAATACATTTATGAATGTCATATTCTCTAACTATAAGCAATGATCAATTTAGATAAGGTTATTTTATTTCCCTAGAAATTACATTACTCACTATTAACGGACAGTAACATTAAAAACTGTAAAAATGTTCGTAAAATGTATATTTATTCAATTTCAGGAGAAGATTAAACATAACCTATTAATCTAATTACAACATATAAACATTTTAGAAATTTTGCATTTGTTGCCTCATTACCATATATATATATATATATGTGTGTGTGTGTGTGTGTGTGTATGTATATATATATATATATATTGTAATACTAACAAACTAATACATAAGAGCAATATAAAAATTTAATAACTTCATAAGACCCTTGTGGCCGTAGAAAAAAAAAGTATAAGGAATCAAGTATGCACACAGACAATGTAGCATAGAATGTTCCTCTAAGATCGCAGACCGCTACAAACTAGCCATATGCAAGAAGGAAATAGATCACATTTCAGAAATGATACTGGATATTCGTTGCTGTCTACAGGCACATACCACTGTATGGAGTACATACTACTGTAAACAAATGTGGTCTGCTTCCGGAGTTAAAACACAACTTAAGGTAACTTCGGTGGCACCTAGTAAAACTGGATTCTAAACAAGGTGAGTCTGTTTGCTACGTTTCCAGTAAATGCCGTGCACGCCAATATCCATCAAAGCTTATCTATCATACTACAATCGATTAGCTGAGCGTTTTCATTTACATTTTCGAAATGTCCATATTTAATTAAGTAATAGAATATTTCTACATTGTTGCAAGTCATGGAGAATCTGCCATAATCAAAAGTTTTCATGTTGTTTTTCTATGTAATTGTTGGAAAATTAAAGATTAAAAACGCGAAAATTATTTTGTGGACACCCTGTATAATCGCTGCCAAAGGTAAGACGATTTTGAAGAGAACGGGGATGCCATTCCGTTAGGTTTCAAAGCCTGGAAATGGTCTAGTTTAGGAACTGCTAACTGAAGTTGGGAAGTACATAACTTAGCTAAGTTTGAGTCTTACTTACGCATTATTACCAGAACTCTGTCATAAGCTAGGAAACTTGGTGATAATCTGCAATGTTACCAGACCGCAATAAGCGTCGGCAAACGTTTCAGACTGTGCCTTTGTAGTAATAAGTCCTGCTTTGGCATTATATCGGAAATCCAGTGCGGAGGAGAGGTGCATTTAGGAGGAAAGGGAGGGATTAAATGTTTTTTTATTTTTCTTTGTTCTGTTGTTCTGTCGGTAGTAATGGGCACTTGACCATGAATTTTCTATGAGCGCAGCATGCCTAGGTTTCCGTGTGAAATGAAACAATCTGAACTGTGCATTATTAACCCCAAAGCGCTTGCGCCAATCCCTTCTGGTGTCCTGTATTATTTTCCGCTAATGAACATAGCCGTCGCTTTGTAATCTACCCATTTCAATTCATTACGTAAGTTCTCCAGGGATTACCAAATCAGAATGCACAATGCCCTCACTTCTCATTCCAGCTGAATTTTTCTTAGAATTTAATTAGGGAAATAAATGTAAAAATGCAAGTAATACACACCGGATTCATTTTCCAAAGCTTTTTATGCTAGACATTTGGTATTTGTTATGAGGGAGTTTAAAATGTCTTAGAATGTAACTGAAGGTGGCTTAATGTCCTGTACACTAAATACTATAGTTTTCTTCTACTTCGCTCCCTCCCTTACTTACCTTTGCTGAGCAAAGAGACACTGAATAGGAAGGAGTAGGAATTATCATTGACTAGCCAATCTATTAAACCCCTTCCTCAGTTAATTGGAGTACGGATTTAAGTACAGTGAAATATTTCTTAAAGCAGCTTTCGGAAAATAAGGCATAAAAGGAAATTTAAGACGTAAGCTGCAGAATCAGAAAAATTAATATGCAAAGTATTGAATAATTTTCTACATATTGGTATAATAATACTAACTGTTAATTATTCGTTGAGAGAAACCGAATAGTTTAGATAAAATGTTCTCTAAAGCCAGATACAACCACGGACTCTTTTGTACCAGAGAGGAATTCAAAAAATGTAAATTGAGTCATAATGCACAGTGGTGATAAAACAGCCTCATACTCTGGAACTATAATAATATTTTTAGACATTATTTAAAGTTAGTGCACACTAGCAAAGTTCGTATTAAAATAACCTCATAATAAAAGGCACTAGTTCATGTTTAGCTTAAATTGAGTTAAGACAAGACCGTGCTGATATTTTGGTGATAAATATAAAATGTTGAGTTTTTTGTATTCTGTTGTTAATATTAACATGCTATATATCACGGTTGTTGATGGTCTAGAAATAACGCGCTCTCCTCTGTACTTAAGATTTGCGAGTTTCAATCCGGCCGAGATCAATTGATTTTTTGGGCATAAAATCTCGAGAACAAGTACTTCGGCAGGGACTTAAATCCGTGATTTCAGTAACGTAGATTTGCCACACGTTAAAGCACTCCATACTTTAAAAATAAGTTCCCTGAACAAAATTTCCGGTCATTTTACATCCAAGTGGTACCTGAACTTCATAGTAGATGGCACTTGAAGCGATGGGCTGACCACCTATCCTGAAATCTGTAGGTGCCAAGTGTAGCTGCATTCTAATGGTTCATATGGTTTGCCAGGACCCAGAACAAGCCCAAATCTTATAAGTCGATTGTAATTTTTTTTCTATTTCCTGTAGTAACATAGCATGGATTTAAATCTATGAGCAAATATTTATGTTTAAAGATGAAATTTTGTGGACAATTTTATCCCATTTTACAGCTTAAAAAGAACCTAATATTATTCATCCTGCACTAAATATTTACATAATGAAATAAACAGCTGTGAATGTAGCTTTTCCTGCACAAAATCTATTTACAGTTATATTTTAAGCCGTAAAATAATATTAAGATATTGTTTTATTTTACAATTGTTTTCCAGTGATTTGAAAGCGAAGATCTTAACTCCACCTAAAATAAGTAAATAAATAAAAACAGATAGTAGCAATGTTACTATAGGTAAGTAAAAACGATCGTTTGTAGCATATAAAATTTAAATTAAGTTCAATTTTGCTAAAGTATTGGATATTTTTTATATTAGTATAAGATGTTCTCCCAATATTTATAATAACTTTATAAAAATTAATGTTTCTATTGGCAATAAGTTATTGACATGTTTATAGTACAAGGATTTAATCTGTATACATAATTTAAGAACATTGTATCCAAAATTGGATATTTTTGAAACTTTAGTGTAGATTGGTCTTATGTATTATGTTTAAGAAGCATGATAATTAAGGCATAAATACTGACGTAGTCTAAACTAGAGATCAGAGTAAGTGGAAGTATAATTTCCTTGAAAATTATCAAGAGGAAGAAAGAAAGTCATGTAAATAAAACTAAAAATGATCAAACGATTTCAAATTCGCAAAAAATTTTCTTGCCTAAGACTCTTGAGAGTTGGGAAGTACTTTTTTCTCATAAGAGTACATTTAAAAGTGTTTCAGAGCAATGGAGAAAATATTGAATAATATCTATGTATTGTAAAAGTTATAATTATTGTAAAATAATGAGGTGCTAGCATTTGGGAATAGAAATTTATAGGATTGAGAACTTTTTTTATTGATGGAATAAATGAATACTACTTGATGTCATCGAGGAAATGCATAGGAAATATGACTGACAATTTCAATTAATAGCTTAGCTGAAATAAGTAGATATTTTATTTAGTAATGTTTAATGGATCTATGGACGTTACGAAAATGACAGGCTACTAATCTAACTTCAGCTGGAAGAGCCAGTGCCATGCAACGATAGGCTACGAACCAATCAGCCTGATATTGGATACCTATAGTTTATTACCTGGCTTCAACATAAATTTAATTACTTGTTTAATTATGGAAATAAAATAATTTTATAATTATAGTTGAATTAAAAATTGTATACATTTCAAAATATAAAGCCTTCCTACAGATATGGTCATTGCTCCATAATATTTAAGATTAAATACGTCTGTATCAATAAATTTTAATCTTAGCTTAAAATTAATCATTAATTTTGTGAACAGAGAGACGTCCATTTAAGAAATTCTTATAATTAATTTCAAATTTAAATTATTGTTCATATGATATAACTTCATATTATGGTGAAATCAATATTAAGAAATGTAATACCAATAGACTTATTTTTTAAAAATACAGTTTAACACTAAGTAAAAGCCAGACTTACTGTAAGACGGAATATAACGTGTAATAATATATTTGTTTGTTTTTTTTTAATTGGTGTTTAACGCCCGTTTTACTACTGAGGCACCGCGGACGATTAGCGTGTTTGTAAATAAGATATCAAATAGCAGATTAAATCGAATAAAGTTTAGAAAGAATGGTAAAAAATGTCCAGAAAAGTATTGGACATAAATCTTGTAATCTAAGAAAGTCAAAAATATGAAGGAAAATGTAGTGAGGAAGTCGTTTTCATAGTTATTAATAATTTACTTCATGTTCTAAAGTTCCCTCAGTCTATAACCGCCATAGAACTGTTTAATTCGTTTATTCTCGATTTAGGCCGCGGATGCGCTCCTGGACAATTGCATTAGGCGTAAATTGAAATAATTTTATAATATAACTCAATGGAAGGTTAATAAATATCGTCGCCGACACTCAAATATTGAGGAGCATCAAATGGGCACTATATTCAAAGCTCTGAAAGGTCAATATGATGAAGGAAAATTTAAAAATTGTATTTCGCACACATACAACCGGTAACTATCGGACCTGATGGTCTAGTTGTAACCACTCTTGCCTCATATACCCAAGATAATGGGCTGGGTTCCGGAAAGGGTCGTTGGATATTTTAGGACGCAAAAATTTAAGTGTGGCTTCCTTCAAGGGAAGTAAGTCGTTTGTTCCGTATCGTATATTTAAGGCACGTAAAAAAAACCTTAAGTCTGAAAGAAGAGGTCTCTGAGCAAAATTAATCGATTTTTTTACGCCCATAATGGAATAGGACGCTATGACCAAAGCTGTTAAAAAGCGTCTTTAAATAAAATAAACCTAAACTTACCGGTAATAGCCTAACGAAGCCGTTTTGGTTTTTTTAACAATGGTCGTCAACCTCGTAGAGCTATTACTGAGCTAGTCTGTAAGTAACAGATGTTCTAAAAATCTCTTTCATTAGAGAAAGTTCTTCCTGCATTTAACATGTGTAGTGTAGACAGGTTTATGTTTACTTCAAAATGAGATATTTAAAAGCTACGACTTTCTATGAGCAATGCGAGAAAGAAAGAAAGAAAGAATGAAAGAATGCTAATGTATATAGCTTTAAAATAAGTGAGCAAAAAGTAATTATAAAACAAATAAAATATATATTGACATTGAAATCAAAAAGTTATATTTATTTTTGTACGTTTTTATTATTGTGCAGCTCTGTCTTACAATAACATGTATAAGTCTACAGTACTGGAAATATTTATTGCATCACTCCCAGAATATTTATGTTTCCCCTTTATAATCATCTAGTATTTTTAAATGTTACTATAATTTAACCCAAATATTTTTATGTTTAAAAATGTGAAAATTAGACACTAATCATTTATATCTGTTAAAAATACTTGTAAACAGTAAAAATGAACAAAATATCAAATTTTATAACTAAATAGCCACAATGTTGTTATCAAAATATCATACTGATGAGTTCTTGTTTAATATAATTATATAATTATAATAAAAAAGTTTTTCTCAAACATAAAATAAAAATGCGGCATTACTTCGTATGGGCTGCAAGATTAAATTTTTGGCGAAATCTCATTAAACCACTATGGATGACTTCAACCAAGTCCTTTTTTTTTTTTTTTTTTTTTTTTTTGCATTGCCTTTCCAACACTTCTCAATGGGGTTGAGATCTGAGCTATTCCCTGGTCCTGTGAGGGTGGAAATCCCTTGTTCTTCAAGAAAAATTTTAGCTTTAAGCATAAAATTGTAACTTTTTTTTAGAATTATATTGATATAACATAATTTGATAAAATAGTAGTTTAGTTTGGTAAAATCAGTAGTGATTAAGCAAGGTACTCACTTTTCTTGCGCTATGACATGGCTCGGAGTCATCCTGGAAAATGCAATTTTCTGGTGATACAAACGGCATTAAACTTTCTCTTAAAATCATCATGATTTTAAGAGAATTTAAGGGATTTACTGTTCCCTCAATAAAGTATAATGCACCCACTGCTTTACTAGAAATACAACCCCAGACCATCACACTTCCTGGGAACTTCATTGTTGAGTCCAAACATTTTGGCAGAAATTCTTCACTGTTGAGTTCAAATATTTTGGCAGAAATTCTTCACTGTTGAATCCAAACATTTTGGCAGAAATCCTTCACTGTTGAGTCCAAACATTTTGGCAGAAATTCTTCATCGCTACGATAAACATTTACCATCATTTCCTCTGACGTTAAAATTTTATCATCTGAACAGATGACTTCGCTCCACATCCCTTCAATTCAATGGATGTGTTCCTTGGTTCATATTAGTAGAACTTTCTTCATTTTAACTGTCAAAGGGGGCTTCTTCCTTGGCCATCTAGCAGACAGACTCAGCTCTGAAAGTCTGTATCCGATGGTTCTGCTACAAACCACCGCCTATTCTTCCCACTCTCTTTTCAACCCCACTGAAGTCGTGCCCGTTTTTTTCTGACAGATCTGCTTCTAAGCATAGCCATTAGCAGTAGTTATTCCCTTAATTCTTTCCAAATTCCCACCCAGTTTCCTTGTATTTAGCCAATAATCTTGGCACAGTGGATTGGTTAAATCCTACCATTGATGCAATATGTCGAGTAGAAAAGGCCCTCAGAAGCTATTGCGTAACAATTGCATTCTTTTTGCGAGTTGATTCAATACCTTTGTCCATGCTGTAACGACTACATTAATACCACAATAGTATCACAAAAATGAAAAAGTTTAGAAATACTGTTGCATACAATAATGCATAATTACTTACAGATAAAACAAAATTGAAATAGCGAACCCGTTGTTGACATTAAAAAGGTTAAAGATACATTAAATGTATAGGGAATGCAATATAGTTTTCCAATAGTGTACTCTTAATTTGTATTTAAACCAAAGATTGCCTTTAGTTCTTTCTAGGTACCATTCTAGCCAGTAGGTATTGTTACTGTGATAAAGGTTAATCCCAGTAATTCTCTGATTTCGCAGAAATTAATGCTATTTTTTATAGTACGACTTTCTTGTTTCTTTAGAACACAGTAAATTAGTTTATTCGTAGGACAATACTTCCCGTGTCAAGCTGAGAAAACTGAAAAAGCATCCCGATATAATAATGATTAACATGGAACAACGAGTGGTTATTCGTAAATTAGGCATTTGTATTCAAATGAAAATTTAGTACTTTAGTTAAAAGAAATTAATTAATGCAAATTTGTTTTTAAGATTAAGATAGTTTAAAGAAATTATGAAAAGGACATTTGCCAATATTTCAGTCTCTAGTTATAAAAAATTCATGATTTGCGTATCTGATTGGCGTGCCTAGCGTTGCAAAACCAAACCGAACTTTCGATACCCTTTTCATACATTCCCTAACAAACTATAGGTAGGCAGGGAAGTACGCATGTTTGTTTACGTATAGTTACGTGATGGTATCTGTGCTTTATTAGGGAAAGAGCCATACAGGCTTGAAGGCTAATGTAAACAAATGCTATAATTCGATATCAGCTTCGTTTGTCTCATGCAAACTGCCTTTATATTGCTATATTTCTTGATTTTGATAACAGGGTTCTGCCTATTTAAAGCAGGTTTTCCAAATACTTATGGCATTATTAAAAATAGAGTTTAGAATTTAATTGGATTTATCTCTAACTTGTCACTAAAACAGCGTGTAATATTTTATTTTCTTATATTTATTTTTGCAACGTCCTGTATAATATACATAAGTACGTAGTCTTGCAATACTGTTACGAAGATTTACTTATATCCGATTTTTATATGTTACTCTCTCGTGTATTGTTAACATTTAGCACTAATCAGTTTTCCCCCTTTTGCCCTCGCACATAACGAAATCTTTCTAGCAATTCGTTCTGCACTAGTACGCATTATCTCCATTAGGAAAATTGTATTGCTGATTCCAAGAACAGCTTGAGACTCTTAATATTAGATCTACTTTCTTGTAAATCATACTCTAAAGTTTTGACCGCAGTTTTAGTCGGACTGCTAGAAGGCCAATTTTGAGTATTGATAAAATTTGGAAAATTTCTCTCAAACGCAGTATGGGTGGACCTTGTCTTGTGGGCTGCAGCTGAATCTTGCTGGAAGCTTCAATGTATGTTCTAGAACCAAGTCGTGTTCAGGTTCTTCACCTCAGGTGTTTTCGTACATTTCTACGTTTGTGTTCAATATCTTTTAACAAAATGGAGCTTAGTAATGTCAGCATAGCTCACCACACATTTCTCCGACAGGATGTTGGTTTCTCTAGACCTTCAGGATTCTCTTACAGGTTCTAGGCATAAGCTGTGTTGTACTTTCTTCAATATTGCACACTTTCTGGCCAGTAAATAGAAGTTTCTGGTATCCATTGACGCTGTAGCAGTCCTGCATCTCAACACTCTCTGCAGTTTCGTTTCTGGGGATCAGGAAGGTCCTTTACTAATGTTAAATTAGCTAAATTTATGTTTCTAGTTGGCAGAACCATTATGATTACAACATTTATTGTTGTATATTTCATTCGTATACTGAAGCAAAATTAATAGAAGTTAAGCATTGGAACAAGTATTAGAATTTTTTATTTGAAGTCTATTTTTTTGTAAAAATTTTTTGAACAAAAACTTCCATAATTCACAGGTTTGAAATATTTATTAATAAATATGCTTCAGTAGCTTCATTGCTATGCCTAAAATACTTAAGAAAATGTCAAAGCAATTGAGGCAGTAGTTTTTTCCCTAGGGGTAGATATATGTAGGAAAATGTAGTTTTAAGAAAATTGTGATCAAAGAAAAAAAAATTTAAAACTTACTCATACGTTCAACCTGTATCACATTTAGAAGTTATTCAGACTGTTTATGTCAGAATAGCAAAAGCAACATTTGCGTTAACAATGACAAAAAACTAGTATTTTCTAGCTTTATTGATTCTATAGCTATATAATTTTGAAATGAATGACGTCAGAGTTAGGAGCTTTTAATCTATGCAGATATATTTTCAAACATTAAATAAAACTGTATCTAAGCTACATATCACAATAAAAATTATATCACCTAATTTAGAAATGTGACCACCTCCTTGGTGTAATGGTTAGCGTTGCTGACTGCTGGCCGGGAGGTCCGGGTTCATTTCCGGTACCTGCTTAGGAATTTTTCCAAGTTAGGAAGATCTTAAACCGGGTGCACCCAGCCTCGTGAGGATAATTGAAAGCTGCCTGAGAGGTGGCGTTATTTGATCTAGAGAGCTACGTGATAGGCGACTGGCTGATCACATGCCCTCATGCAGCACTGTCCTCTATAAATGAAGTCATAAGACGGAGATAGAGGAAGCAGAGGTCGCTGTGGCAGCCAAGCCTCACCATGGGCTGTAACGCCATTAACAAGAACAAGAAGAACTAATTTAGATAGGTCGGGAAATTCACCTTTTGAAAATTTTCTAAAAATTCAAATTTCTATCTTCCAAATCCTCTAACTTTCCCGCCAGTGAAAAGAGCTTTCTGGTGGGCGTTGCTAGTGTAACGTTGTGCAGTTGTTTGCAACTCAACAACCTCTGCTGCTTCAGTTCTAAATTGAAATCTCTTAGTACAGCTTTTATATACACCCATCACAACTGGACTATGCCGATAATAAGACTCCACCACTGCGTTGACAACAGCTTCGGTCCTCAGAGCGCGGATATCTAGATATCGAATAATCAAGTGCACGGTCTCAGTGAAGCGTTGAATGGTACCTTATGAGGAACTATCACAGCCACACCGTTTTCATAATCTCCGCTTTCCATGGTTAAACTTCAACTAATATACTCTTTCTGCTGTACCTTAACACAGTGAGAAAAACTGCTATTTGATCACCAAAAGCACTGGTACAGGTTTCGCAACAGTTTATACAAAATATTTATGGAAACAATAGGTACAAAAAATTCCCCGTGGTTTAAAGGTCTGTAACTCTGAAACAATGTACAACAATGTATAATATGTATCATAACTTCCATTTCTTATTTATGGGCTTTGTAAAACTCGGTTGCTATATACAGATTGTGATTAACTTTCATTTTGATAATCAAATTTAAAGATTAAATCTGGTTGAACAAAACGAATATGTGCAGTTGACAAAATCGCTTGAATCAGATTCGCTATGGATAGATAAAATAGAATATTATTGCTATTATTCAATAAAGAGACAATTCAGTTAATCATCAGTTGAAATTACATTTTAAAATTTGGTAAAATAGACTTTAATTAAAGGTTTATACTTTGAATTGATTTATCCCTAAATATAATATTAGTCATGTAGCAGTTCGTTATGATTGTTAAAACAAAGCAATTATAAAATATATTAAATTTAGATGGTAGATATTCTTCAAATAGAAACTTTTATTTAGATGTTGCACTAGAATAATGGATTTAAAATTCAGGTTTACAGGTCTCTAAACCTTGGTGACTTAATTTATTTATGTTTTTACCGTCAGATATATAATATTGGCTGTTTGATATGAAATATGTTACTTTGAAGTTATATCTGCTATATAAGACATGGGTGGAGATATTGAATCATTCTGTCACATAGTCTTGCTGCAACAGTTCGGTTCACAACATACAAAGCAGAAAATATCGGAAGGAAGCTCTGACCCATGCGCAGGAGTGTCATATTGGCTAACCATTTGCGCCGCACGACCAACTGCCTCATAATGAATCACTCGGGGCATCTTCAATTAAGATTTAATCACTAATACAAACCTGCCCCACTCCTGCTATTATCTGTTTCGGTGACATTTAATGTTCTAGAACTGAACCATGCATGTGATATATCACAAATGTAGTTAGCGTGGCAACATTGCCTGCTCTATAATTATTGCATCATGGCAACCAGCTGCACTCAACATCGCGAAGTAGTATGGAAGTTACTAAGGGAGGCATACATATATAATGTAACAATGTGTTCAACTACACTCAGGGACAAAAAAATGGACACTTCTATTTGTTTGTATATTGCAATATATTTGCTTGTCACAAAATATTATGGTAGGCATTTGTTGTCATGGAGACATGCAGGCTATGTTGAATGTTTTTTGTTTTATAAACAAGTCATTATAACCGAATATTCCAATTATGTGTGCAAAGCCTCAGATATAGAAAAATTTTCTTAACCATTTTATGCTTCATTGTCATTATTTCTTTATTTTTGCATTTTGCAATTTTTAAATACAAAATTGTCACATTTCACCTTAAAAAATGCGACCTGAAGATGTGGCTCGAGCTACAGACCTAAAAGATGGTAGATACAATGTACGCTACATTATAAATGTAGTGAATTTGACTTTAAGCACAGTCCACGATACCTTAAAACGGTTTAGAGAGACCCTAGAAAATACCAAGACCAGTTTGGGTCATCCGAGAGCTACAAATCAAAATGAAGACGAGTACATGGTATCGAAAGGGAGCACAAACTGCCAGCTATGATTGTAGCCCATCAATATTGTTTACATGCATGGACGCCCGATTTCGGCCAAAACAGTTAGAAGAAGGTAGAAAGCAAGTGAACTGATATCAAGTAGACCTGCAACTGGTCCCAGGTTGCTCAGAATGCACAGAGTCGAACGATTGCGTTTTACAAATGATCATAGGGGTTGGAGAAATGAACAGTAGAGCTGTGTTCTGTTTACAGACGAGTCCTGTTTCAATCTGTGTTCGCCTGAAGAACGTGAAAGAGTTTGGAGAAAGGCGGGAGAACGATTTGGGCAATGCTGCATTTACGAAAAGTTACCATTTGGAGTTGGTGGAGTGATGGTGGCAGGAGTGTCTATGGAGCTCATACTGAGTTAATTGTAGTAGAAAAAGGAAGTATAACAGCTGATAGGTACACAAATAAATGTTTGATTAATCATGTTGTACCATTTGGCCGGTTTATGGGTGAATTTTCTTTTAGTGCACGGCATTGCATGCCAGAATATTCCCACATGGTCGGAGAATATCTCCAAGAATTAGGAATCCATATTTTACCATGGCCAGCAAGGTGTCTCGTCATGAATCCGCTTGAATACTTGTGGGACATGCTGGGACGGCCTGTTAAGACTAAACTGCCACTGTCAGAAACTTTACAGCAGTTAAGGCTAGCACTTATTGAAGAATTGACTTATTCTTCAAAAAGGCATAGCTAACCTGATCGAAATCATGCCAAGACGTGTGAATACAGTTATTCAAGCCAGAGGGGGTGAGACCCGTTATTAAAATGCGTTTTTAATGTTTCAAGCACCAAAAAATGTACTCACAGTTGGAAAAAAACTTGTCATTATGTTATTTTCTTTGTAACTTTTCATACCACAGTTAAGTTTTTGTTTCTATTTTTGTAAATTAAGGTGTTAATGAAACAAGCTTAACTTTAAATGAGTATTGTTTCATTTTCAAATAATTAAGAACAAAATACATGAATTAAAAACAAAATATAAAAAAATATATTTTGTCCCTGATTGTAATAGCAGTGAGCCGTTCCGAAAGATGCTTTTGTTTCTCCTAAACATCAATGTCTTGACCAGCGAGCATGAAAAAGAATTATGCACAAGATTCTGTGGTTCTAAAATAGGACATATGACTAATTGACGAATCCAAATCTCTATTCTTAAATTGAGATTGAGAAGAACGAAACGAAACACACCACAAACAATATATGTCTTTAAAATTAGAAAGGAATTAATAGCTGAAAAAATTTCAGAATCATTATAAATAATCTAAACAAGGTTTTCCTTTATCTAATTATGGATCTAGTAAGAAGACAGTGCTGTTTCGCTGATCTAAATGATGACATTTCCTTGAGGGTTTAACTTCTTTACGAAAGAGCTCAATATATCTTAAGGATCAACTATCCCTTTTAGGAGCACTAAAAGTTTTTATTTTCAGGTAGAGAAGTAGCGTAGATTTAGAAAAACTACAAACTGCTTCATCTTACACTATACTGAATCAGAATGGAGCTAACGAGTTTTGCCTGCGTTTATTGCGAAGCGAGCGTAGCTAAGGAATTTCAAGGTCATATATGGGTCATAATTGTATACTTGAGTTCCCCCCCCCCCCCGCTTTGAGCAGTGTTGAGTGTCATATTGAAACCGAACTTGAATGTCATTAAATGGTAAATAAATTTATTCAGGTAAAATAAAAACTTCGATATTTAATAGCAAAAAAACGTACTAATAATTCCCAAGTGCGATTTTGCAATAATAAAATATTGCTATCAACCTATATTAATTAAAAGATTAAGCATTAAAACATTAAATATACCTTCTATCATTATTCATTTGTTAATATAAAACATGATACAAAGAAATAAGTTGAAATAAACGTGATGAAATGAATTAAAGTATTAATCACAAAATTATCAAAAATATTATTTCGGCTGTTTCTTTGTATGTGTGTATTTACTCCCATTTTGTTTTTGTATTAACAGTTCAGCTGAAGTTTGTGCTTGTTGATCATTAATTCTGTCGGAAAGAACCTAAACAAACGATAAAACTCTTAACGATGCTAATATATAAATTGTGAAGCCTCCAGCGCCGTTAAATTTGTCAAGGAAATTGCGAAAATAAGATAAACTAGTGCGTAATTCAAAGGATAGAAAAGGAATTGCAAGAGGAAGTATTCAAGAGCTGCAGCGTATAATAAGAAGGGCAAAAAAGGAGAATGTGTTGAAGAGATAAGAATAATAAGAAGGGAAAAAATAATTTTAAAAATAAAAAAATATAGAGAAGAAAAAAGGACTAACAAAGGAGAAAGGATAAGAGAAGTAAAAGTAAAGAGAAGAATAATCAGAAAAAAGAATAAGAGAAGATTGATTGGAAGAAAAAGATGGAACAAAGAATAAAATTAGAAATCCAGATATAGTAATGAGAATATAAAGAGCAGTATAGATTAGAAGAAGGTTAACATGAAGGGAAAAAAGAAATAGCATGGAATGGGAGAAGAATAAGCGAAGTAAAAGGAAAATAATACAGAAATGGTGCATAAATAGTCAGTATAAGGAAAGATAGATCTAACATTTCAACTATTTTTATTTAGATGGAAACGATAAAAAGAGTATTATTATTATTATTATTATTATTATTATTATTATTATTATTATTATTATTATTATTATTTATAAGCTACTGCAAGGATTAGTTCGAAGTACTTTTCCGTATATTTTTCTATAAATTATTTTAGACGCGGACACAATGGCAGTGTGGTAAGCATTGAACATGACTGCTGCATATTATAGAACACAGAAGAGCTTGTATGACTGAAACACGCACTAAAATCATCCTTGTCCGAGGCGGGATGCGAATCCAGCACCCATAGGTCACCAACTGGCTCTGCTACAGTATTGCCTCCTCTAACGTTCCTAACGGGGTCATGATTGTCACCTCATCCAACATGTAGAAGGAAATTCCATATAACTGGAGTTGGCGACACCATGTGCACGGTGCATGAGCTTCCTGTAACCGTATCAGTAGCATCCTCTCCCTTCCCAAATTCTGCCCGGCCATCGTTAAGCCCGAGAGGTGTACACAATGGAAGTTCAGGCGGCCGGAACACGAGCTGCCAAGATAGTCTTGAGCTTCCTGCTGTCAGTACCGACACGAAGCGCCGTCAAAACTGTTGAATTGACGTTGAAGCGTTTCACCGGATGATACTCACTGTGTTTTTGATTCGTGTGAGTTCCTAAACCTTCTGTTCAAACTTTTAAAGTTTTGTTGTTTTTCTTTTTGTTCGTCTACTACTGAAGAAAGCAGCGAAGTGTAGTACATGTAGATATCGTCAATTCTGACAATTAACAATATAATATCATCCGAATTCGATTATGAATAATACTTTATATTTGGAAGTTTATAATTCCAAATTTGGACAAACAGCAATCCCTTCTTAAGCTTAAACATTTTCAGAGAATGTTTCACGTCCAACACCAGAAACTGCAAAACTTACATCTTCAGAATTCTTCCAAATAGTCTCCAAAAATGTTGCATAAAGTTATTTTACGTGGTTGGGTTCTTGATACTTCAAGGTATGAGTATATCTTAAGTATCTTGATATCTTTATAGTGATCTTAAGTGATTCCGGTCGGAGCTAGCACTTTTCTGTTCTTCAAACCTCTTGTAAGTGTTTATTTCAAATACTCTCTTACGTCCATAATATTAAATGTTAAATTCCAGGGAATGGTAAAGTCTAAATCTGTTTTACGTATTTTACAGTAAGTTCACCCACCCACACCCACCCACCCACACACACACACATCTGTTGCCCAATCTAAGAATATTTTTGTTTAATAATTTGCAATTTATTACTAGATGGTCCATTGTTTTGTATCCTTTCTTAAACTGACATTAATAAACCATTGGTTGTTTAAAAATTTTGATACTGACTTCTCAGTTTGCCTGTCCTGTTACGATGGATGTGAAAAGTTTTATTATTAAAATATTCCAACTTATACAATGAGAAAGAAGCCTTTTATTTCTCATCTCATAGTTACATTGCGGACTTCCTGTGCAGTTATTCTATATTTGAATTTTGAGATACTTTAGAAAGGTTTGTACATAATGTTATACTTACCTTGTAGAGTGCTTTAGTTCGTCTCAAATCCGACATATCTTAGTATTAGTTGCAAAACTTTCCCCTTCAAAAGTAATTGATATTGTCGCAATACAAGTGCTACCTCTTACCTTTATTAAATTACAACTTCAGTCCACGAACTATGAGGAGATAAACGGTCCTCTTGCCGAAGTAACATGGACTGTGAGTTGTGTGATCCACGGTTTCCAAGCCGTGAAAGTTCTTTTAATAGTCGTCTCCGTTATTTTTTGTTCTTCGCCAATGTAGACAAAGGAATGACTGCCAAAAATCCTCTTTAAGCCGATTTCCATTTTCCTTCTCTGTTTATCTGGCTTCTGTGATAAAATCTTGTAAATTATGTTTTTTGTTTGCCTATTTTGGTGCAAACTGTTTACCTTCACTCCTATTGGTGGCCTCCACCCTGACTCGTAGCATAACGAAACACTAACGCAGCTGAATAAGACAACTACAGAGAGTACAAACCCAGAAAATTATGACTAAGGCTCAGGTTAAGTAGATAGAAATCTCGCTTCCTCCTCACTTGCTACTGACTTGACGTCAATCCAGTTCGGTGTCGTTCATGCTTGTGGCAGCACTCGGTTCAAAATTTCCATCTTGGACATGATATGTATATACCTCTCTCAGCTTCATATGTTTAATGATCTTTCCAAGAAGAAGAATGAAACATTTTGGAGATATAGGGTTTTCTTGTCTCATTCCAAAAACTTCTGCTCCTCCCTATCCAGCCTGGTCTTGTCTGTTGTGTTTCTGTATATAATAGCTAAAACTAGAATATTTTTCATCTGCACCCTGTGTAAGGGCGCTATCAATAGAGTAATGAGTTCGACTGAGACTATTTTCTCGGTGATATTTAATATTTATTAAATAGTCATTTAAAAAGCTAATGAAACCCTTAAATGGTTTATTTATCTAGGCATTCTAGTATTTTCCCGTTGATAAAAAATAGTAAATCTAAGTTAATGCAAGCCTGCGATTGCTAGTTCCACCATCTCTCTTTTTTCTAATCCCTTCACAGCATTCTCTTCATCCCCTAACCGGCCTTCCCAACGGATCAGAGCTGTTGTAACGATTTCGTTGAATTTTTGACTACACGTTTCGGATATATATTATACTTCAACATCAGAAACGTAGTTGTAATAAAATGGGACATTTTACAGTTAATAAAAATTCGTATCTCGTACATTCAGTGCCCTTTCCCCTAGATTGCTAACCCTGTCATTATGGCATTGCACAGAGGTAATGCATCTTTTCCCTTGTTGGTGAGGAATTGGGCAGGCGACGGAAGGCCTCCGGAGGGTCATCTCTTCGCCCCTAATGGCTCTTAAGGGACTATATAGACACTCGGTTTGCAGGAAGGAGAGAATGAGCACGCTGAAGAAGTAAACATTAACTTAGCCCTACAGAAATTTGACAACACTACACTATTCTTGTAATATCATTATGATAGTATGCGTGAAATTGAAAGAAAGGACAATTAACAGCGCCTACTCACAACTTGTATTGCAGTTGCTTGTAATAAAATTGGTTGCTGTAATTACGCTGTACACTTTTAAAGTACCTTCTTCGAGAAAGAATGGTTACTGTGAAGTATGTGTTATGTTTAAAATGGATTAATTAATTCAGAAATTCAAATAGATTGCTTAGATGTGTTTTTTTACATTCATCGTCATAATTAAGGCATTGTTGTTAAATTGATCATTTTCTGTTATATGCCGAAACAAGTGCACTGAAAAATGAAACTATTTCCGTACGAAAACCAATCAGTCTGCATACGAACAATCAGCATAGAAGTATTTTGTGTGTTATTACCGTACAGAAAACTGTTGTGTCTTATGGCTGGTGAGCCATAAGTCAGTGATTCTGATATGAATAGCATCAATTCCCAAATGAAAACAATATCGTGTTAAAGGACTTAAAAGATAGGTAGAGTACAAAACGGAAAAACATATTTTAATCAAATGGAACGATTCCCCAACTTTATAAGGCATTTGCGAAAATAATTTAATCATCGGTTTCCGACCGGTGGGTTGGCAGAAATAGACGTATCTCAAGGCCCGCAGAAAGTTCGCATCTCCATTACACTTTTTCTTGTGGATTTATTCAAGAGAGGTTTACAGTGAAAGTATTGAGCATATTGATCATCTGAAGAAAAGCGTCAGAGAAGTAAAATTGGAAGCTTTATTCAAGACGTTCTTATCAGAGTGCGAGGGCATTACCTCTGTAATATTATTAATAAAGCGCATATTAAAATTACTAATTTTCTTCAGAATCTGTTTGAGTTCCTGAAGTAATTAAAAAGCAACCCATGCTTGTAATACATACTTTACATTAATTTCACAAAATTCCCATCATTCATTCTCGAATACTTTGTATTTAAGTGATGTTAAACTTGTGCTTATTATTCCTGCATGCACATTAAACTGTATAATGCATTTTGAATCTTCAAACTTTACACCATTAATAGGAGAATTCTCAAGGTCTAAGTAAAGAGAAGGTAAAAATATAAAGAGATTATTAAGTTAAAATTACAAAAAACTTAAAGCAAGGTTGCCAATATATTTAAATTACATAGAAAATGATCAAAAATATAAAGTAAAGAACAACAATTGCTATATGCATACAGTAAAACTATTTTTGCACGAAATCATGAAGACATAGAATGTTTATTGAGGAAAATCAAATAAAGATATGAAAGAATTTAAAATTTAGCTTAATGAGAGCTTAGTATTTGTGTGTTGAATGGCAAACAGACATGATCTAAATAATAAAAAAATATTGAATATTATGGGATATTTAAATATTTAAATCGAATAATAGGTGCCTTAGACATAAGGTACCAGGATGCAGTGGGAAAGAAAAAGACAAGAAGTGGTCATCGTTAAATATAAATATTTTTAAAAAAATGGCCCACTGTAAGAGAGATTCGTGTTTTACAGGAGAAATGTGGCCTATTACAAGAAAAAGGGACAAAATTCAAATATTACGTGTGTAAAGGATGATGCTTCAATTATGAGAGTCTTAGACAATAAGGTTTTGAAATGGTACAAATTCGTACAAAGAGTGTTAAGATGACCAATGAAGGATATCCGATGGATTCCAGGTGTACAGAGAAGAGAGGTAGAGGGGAATGTCTGTGGTTCTCATTCGGCTATGCAATTGAAAAGTTAGTGCATAACGACCTCGCCATCATGCATCTGGCGAGGAAAAGGCATATTGTCAGAACTGATACCGCACAGTGGTTTGTTTCTTTCGTTATTTTAGTAGCAAATAGGATTTAATATTGTACTCACCTTGGTAATGCTCGAAGTGCCTACCTTCCACTGTGAGACATGCCTAAATCTTTTTGAAACGATTTGGAGATACTGCCGTTATTTATCTTTCAAAATATTTCTGATTACTTCGGGTATTTTGTTTCAGCACCTCAGATACAGCAATAAATTTATATAAATGAAGGTGCACCAGCTGAGTGACTTTATACGCACTGCCAATAGTCATATCAATTTGGTGGGCTAATCGTGTTAAGAATTTCGAGGAGAAGATAGCCTATTATGATTAAGCATTTCCTCTGTTAAACCCCGATTTTTTGTCAGCAACACAATGAATTCGATATTTGTTTGCCAATTTCCGATTTAGATGATATTCCGGGAAATGTAGCACAAAATTCTGTGTCATAGTAGTTGTACGGTGTCTTTAGTACATAAATCGTTAGTAAATTTCTTTGTTTAAGCGTAAATTTCATTTTCGGCAAATGCACAGTAGAAATTAAAAACAATCACTTCTTATTGATATGCAACTGAAACACTTGGCACAATAAATACGACCGAGTAAGCCCAATTTCCTGCACCAGAGGAAATTAACCCAGTCTTGCAGGCAATTACAACGGTTTCCACGAGTGTGTACAAACCCCGAATGCGTAGCAGAATGAGTGCATGGTATATATTAAGTGAACTATGGAAAAAAGAATCAGAACACTTGAAGGGGGGAAACCCAAAGAATAAAAAAATAATTCCCTGTAAAATCACTGTTCCAGCGTTGCTGAATATTTTCCTCTCATAATATATTGCCTTGTATTTATTGTCTAAGTCACTCATATTATGTCATTAACAGATAAGAGTCAAATTAAGTGAATATCTTGAATATAAACCAACTCCATCTACAGCGATGATTCATTGTGAACAGGGGCATTGTCCGGATGAACATTTTTGTTTAGTCTTCTCCGGTTCCCCCCCCCTTTTCTTTCTTAAATACGTCTCGTAGTTTTTGAAGCACCGAATGTGTAATCTTCAATTGTATAACGACTCCATTCAAATATCCTTAAGCACAATATATGGATTAATCATTTTGAAGTAAAATAAGCTTGCATTACTGTGATGAGGATAAGACATTCATACTCTGTGCCTCCCTTTTGGAATATCCTTTAATTTACAGAAAAGGCATACTTGTCGTTAATATTATTTTCTATACCTATCATTATAATATGGTTGCAATTCCAAACGTTAACCTTTGTTTATACGGTTGGCAACGAAACATTTTACCATTTAATTGCTTGTTCTGTTTTTCCAGAAGTAATTGTAGCAATCGCATCAGGTTTTTAATGTTGGCATTGATATATTGATTTGGGCTCATGAATCGCCGAATATTTTTTTCATGTACACTGCTGGCCATTAAAATTGTAATACATTGTGCGTCCTCATAATAGCCATGCAGAAACTATCTTTTGTCATCTGGTTCGGTTGTTTGACAAGGTAGTTGGGAGCCTTCACGTCTATATGTTCATTCTACCTCTATCCACTATATCATATTCGTTTTTGAGGACGCATTTCATCCAATAAGAGCATAGATTTATCGCAATGACACCCCGCGTTCTCAGTATGGTGTTGCTGTGGTATTTTCCATTAGTCATACTCGTTCCTTCGGGGAAAATGAGGGTCGGTTTAACGCTGTCTTATGGGCGTTGCAATTTTAATGGCCAGCAGTGTACACTCATGGCATGTATGGCATATTAGTTGCATCTTGCAGGAGTTTTAGGGATGGACAAAATTACATTTATGTGCGTATCTTTCCTTTAATCTTCTCTAGCATTTTCATAAATTACAAAACTAATATTTAATCAATGCACAGGTATTAATGTGTGATTATTTTCTTTTACAGTTATGCAGTTATATTAAGTATATTTTCTTTTGTCTGTTAGTGATTCTGACCTGCTGTCAGTTAGTGTCAATTCAATAAAGTATTTGCGCAATGGCAGTTAGTGAAACAAAGGGAACAATTTAAATAAAAAGTATGTACGAAGTACTTATAGCACGTTCTCAGTAGTCAGATACTGGCAGCTAATAAATCACCTGCTGCTTTTAGTGAACCCTAGGTGTAATTTGAGTTGCCTATTTCCGAAAATTAGGTAGCAATTCTGGAACATCGTGTATAAAATGACTGTACTTATATTTACTTTTAAGTGTTATCACTTAAGAAATTTCTATTTGTTCACTTTTTAATATTAGCACATAGTTTAAAGAATAGAGCATTATGAAACTCTCTAAACATAATCATGTTAGGTCTATCTGTTCTCCGAATTCACCTTGACTATAAAATTTATCTGCAGATTCCTAGAGAGCTGGTAATGAAAGAAAAAATGTCAGTATTCTTAATTAACATATTTATTTCGTCACGCGTTTTTGGCACTTCACTGTCAATATTATTATCCTGGATATCAAAGTGTGCTTTTATAAGTCACCCTCTTTGACTGATTTTTTTAATAATTCTTAACGCCCATTTTCTACTGAGTGTTCGGAAAGGATTTTTTTTTAATAATGGAAGGAAACGGTTCACCTTAGTTAAGGTAATTTGCCACTGATGAGTACTGAGGAAAAACTAAAAAAATACTTAAGTTAGAGAGGCAGTCGTGGTAAAAATGTAATCGTAGACCTTCCATTCATGATTCCATACCTTAGCGAACTAAGCCAATTGTGTCGGCCAACTTTTTGTGATAAACCAGAGGCCGCTTGTTGGATTTCTTTAAGATATTTTACTAATTTTCCTCTTGTGATGCTGGGCGGGGTCATGTATGAAAGGGCTAGGATTGGAGACATGGTGATTTGGTGGAAGAAAAGTTAAATGTAGGTGTCACTATTAGTATGAGTATGCAAAGTGTTTCAAAAACTGTACTTGTTAGATAAGTTGCAAACATTTACGGCCTGACGTACAAAATTCACACCAATTTTAAAACTTCGTGATTGAAGATAGCATCATCTATGCAGAACTGTACCAGTTTCAACTATCTACTAGGACCATTCACTCATTTCAACAACGTGAGGCACTATAGGTTGCTGTAATGATAAAATCTGAGACCAGCTATGTTAAAGAAAAGGATGGAACACTGGTTTAACAAACAAGCAGGGCGGGGAAATATTAATAATAAGGTATCAAACTTGGTATTTGAGTAAATAATGGTGATTTGGACTAGTTTACACTAAACTGAACACAAAAGAGCTCGTAAATCAAAAAGCAGAGTAATTAAATTAGATAAGTAAGAGTGGAGAAAAAATTAAAGTAATTAAGATGCAGTAATTTAGAGCAAAAACTGTCATTTGAATAGAGTTACAGCCAAATAATCTTTTCAATAACTGACACCATCTAAAAACAATATGCTCATTAAAGCGATAACAATTTTTTCCTTTTGTTAAGGAAGAATTTCTCATTTGGCATTTTGGATGTGAAAAATGACTGTTAGGGGGACAAGAATTTTTTAACCGGGTTCCTCCCCTTCATGGACCGGCTCTTGCATTATGCATGCTGATGCTGCGTTACTAGGACCAATGGGACTCCAGGGAATTGTCACATGGTTCTCATGCGTTTCCCTCATATGGAGAAGTGAGAAAAATAGCGCGAGGAAACTACAGACCCTGCCTGATCTTTGGAGCAAAGCGCGTTGCGGGCAGCGGACCTGCAGGCTTTGGCCAGATCTTCCGAACTATAGAGAGATGTTGAGGTTCACAATATTTAAAAAGATTTTATTTATTTTTCCTAGTATTTTACATGTTTCTGTCTATGTTGAAATTATAGTAAAAAATTAAATATTTTTAATCCTGACTTCGTTAGTTTATGCCTAAGGTTTTATATCAGCATATAATATAGTAAAGTTATTGACATTAAACATTAAAATTGTTATTATCTAAAATATTTACCATAAGGCAAAGAATAAAATTGTTAAAATAATTCTGACTACTGAAAAAAATTTAGTTAGTACAGAGTTATTTTTAGCCTGCGTCCGCAGCTAAACGCAGGCCGTGTGGGGCCAAGATCTCACCAGTTGCCGACTGCGTGAGTTCCACTCACATTTCTACTCGCACTTGACTGGTAATAGCATGTGCAATGTTTTATTTTATAATGTGCACTTCTCTGTGTTGTAGTTGTTCGAAGTGACGTCCATCTGCAGTCATACATGTCTTTAAAGTTCCTCAGCGGTTCTTTCTGTAAACCCTTTTTGTTTTTCTCCGTTCTAGTAACAGTTCAGTACAATATACTAAAAATACATGTATTTCGTCAACACAATGCTTCAATAGCTTAATGCTTTAGTGCTTCAGTAGCTTAATTATAGAAAGACGAGCTATACTTATATCTTTACCGCAAATTGAGTTATAACTTTTGCCACGTTATGTAGTGAAGATCATAGTACATTCTACTTCTTAAAATAAAACAGATGTGCTACTTAATTACAAATATTAAAAATATTTTCATTTACGGCCTATCTATGAGAAAGTGACATAATTTTTTTCTTTTCTTTCTTTCTCCGTCTTTTTGTTTATTTATTTATTTTGTAATTTTCGGGGTTTCAATCATTTCATAAATTGAGAATTGCTATAGTTTAATTAATTACTGATTGTTTTGGTTGCCTTTTATATGTAATTGAATTTGTAAATGTTAGTAAAACATTTTCATCTTTTCATTCACTTCTTCTTTTCCATTTAATATAATTTTAGTTGTACTATTACGTTAAATAATAATTTTTTCACCTGCGTAAATGTTTAAATTATTATTTTATTGTTTTACATTTGTCGTTTTTTTTTCTATTCGATTAGGTTTGTATCTTACACAAAATTGATGTCTAGATTCTTTTAGAATATTCCATCAGCACAATATTTTATTAGTATCCAGGTTCCAATTCTAGAAAGCAATAATATGAACATGTTGCTCAATAAAAATTTATGTTCATTTTCCAAGTCCTTGTGCTTTTTGGAGAACCTCAAACTAAAATCACAAATATTTAAAACAAGTTTCAACTCTATCCCGAAATTAGGTAAAACAAAGCATTTTAGTGCATAATTAGTGCAAAAAGTAGACTATAAACGTTTGCAATGTTCCAAAGAAAGAAAATAAATAAATTAAAATTTTTGGTCTTTGGTGTCAGTTTTAAAATATTTTGGCGGTGTCTTAAATCTTCGAAGTATTTTTTAAATAAAACGATCTGCGATGTCTCTTCGCAATGCATTCAACTAAGTAGCACACTTCTAGAATTTGAGAACAGAATTTTTCTTAGGTAATCAAAAGTCTGAAGCTCTATTTTACAATTTTTCTCCATATCACAACCTATTATTTGTCAAAATATCTTTAATTACTAAGGTGTTTACAAGAAATAGTAACAAGTGCTCTGTTGTAATTTATGCTGTTTTTTTATTTTTCTACTTGGTTTAGCACTCAACGTTTATTTAATGACATGCTTTTTCTTTATTATTAGTTATTTTATTTTATTATTATTATATATACATATGTGTTTTTTTTACTTGAGGGTTTCGTGCACATTCCAAAATTGATAATGTTGTTTATATATATATATTATAATATATAAATACTTAAGAAAATAAAAACTTTTTGTGCATCCAGACTCATTATTACCAAACCGTTGTACATTTCTAATTATCTTAGGTTTGTTTAAACTGTTATTGTTAATTTAATAATATACCTTTGATAATGAAAATGAAACCTTTTAGAAGGACACGTTTTTAAATGTTTTAAAGTTTAGCTGGTTATTTTATATATTTTGGAGGAAGACACACAATGTTTTTATGCTGTGACAATATATTATACCTTATAAGTATATTTTATAATCAGTAATTTTGTTAAATATAAGATAATTTTCCAGATAATTTGATTATGAACAGTCAATTGATTTGGTTGTATATTACTCCAAAGATGATTGTTGGAGATTCACATTGGTATTTGGCTAATTTTTAACCAGAAAAAGTTGGAGATACAGGTGTTGCAACAGTCCTTTTATAGCATTAGTATACATAAAATACAAAATGTAAAGCCATATAGCCTAGCGACTGTTTTATTTAATCTCATAATACTTATTTTGTGCCCTTTACTATCTACTTCCGCAATTCTTGACCTTCTAACCAAGATCACCCCCAGAACGTCCAAGCGCATTTCATGGCGGAATGGCCTGCTCTGCGTGACTGGAGGATGATAACCGACACAATAATGTCATAATCCGAGAATATTTTTGTTAATGGATTTATAGGGCCATATAGGAGTATGATAAGCAATAAAGCTGGAGTTATAACACCGTTGTATTTATGTAGGACTCGAGAGAGCTTCAAAATGAACTGAAAGGGGAGTTCTTGTCAGCAGCACACATTGATGAGATTGTCGGGCGAAGCCCATCATTTCCTAGTTGGGCATAAAGGGATCCAGGGCACCTTCATGTCGTTAACAACACAAATTCCCCTATGAATCGTAACTCCAGCTTACATATCTTCGTATGAGATGGCTGTTTAATAATAAATTGACTCAATTTTTGTAGTAAAATACTAACTTCAGTCTATCTAAAGAATATATCAACTCGTCTATTACATAGTAATAATTGTGTTTCTTTTCACATCCAATTGAGCATATTATATTTACATATGACACAGTACGCTTTTCTTAATGGTGCCTTTTGTCTTAAAAACACGTTATATTGGGTGTTGTTTAGTTTTATTGCTGGTTTGAAGGGAACGTATTTATCTCTATCGTATATCTTTTATGTTCGTTTAAGGGGCAGTGCATCAAAAGTGTCGTCATCGGAGTTTTAAATAATTCCTTGCGAGAAATATTTTATTGAAAGTTTGGGAACAACGAAAGTTTCTTTTTGAAATATTAACCATTAAGTATCAAACAATTCAGTGCATCCATGTTCTTTGCTTTAGCCAGAACTCATCTAATTCTTAAATGCTGAACTGTCTCAGCTGACAGTAAGCATCTGAACTAAGTTCAGCCTTGTACATAACTTGTTCACAAAAGGATTTAAGTGCTGTTTTAATGAAAAAGTGATAAAAATCTAACTGTAAAATTAATGAATTGAACGAATGCCAAATTTTGCACTAACTCTATATCAAGAGAATCGATTTCAATAGTGAAAGAACAATCAGAAATCAGTGGCAACATTTCAGAGTCTCCATTTTCAGTTTTTCCAGGTCCGATGCCAGAACGTCAAGTTTGTCTTTAACCAAAAATGTATTTCTATCAAATCCTCACCGCTACGGGTGACCGAGATCGTTAAGGCGCGAACTGTGAGCGGGAGGTCTGGGGTTCGAATCCCACCAGGACCGTCCTCTCTGGATGAGATTTTTTCCAGGTTTTCCTCAATCCTCATAAAATGCAAATACAGGGGAGCTACCCTAAGCTTAGGCCTGAAACGATTCCTTCCTTTAAAATAAATCCTTTCCCAATATAAAATTTCATTTCATGTATCATCAGTGTCCATCGCCTGTGGTGCCTCTGTAGCAAAAACGGGCGTTAAACCCTATTCATTACTCATTTTCAAATCCACTCTTACGAGTCAGTGTGTACTTAGTACAAACATTAGTGAGAGATGGCATTTTTGTGAGACGAAGATTTCATGAAGCTGGAATTAGCATATTGTAAAAATAACATAAGAGTATTTTTTGCAAATCTTCTGTGTGCTTGTTGTGTTCAAAAATTAAATACCACCGCTACTTAGCACACCCCTCATCGATAAATGTTTAAAAGCTAGAAGACATTCATCGTCACAGAATGCCAGCCAAAAAGCTATCACATTATGAATATTTTTTTCTGCATTGGTAATAGAAACAAGTACATGAACATGACTTCTGAACAACTTGATTTTTGAGAAAATGTTTGTTTTTGGAAGAAATTTTCACTCTCCACAGAAAATCGATAATCCAGTTTATCTATACACAGCGAAGTGTATTCATATCGACCGCAGCAATAGCAGCAGTGATGCCTGCTCGCAGATCTGTCAGCACATATCCTTCACTTGCCCCATAGGTAGACGTCAGGGGAATGTGAAGGCCAGGTTTCATTCCTCGCACTGCAAATGCATCTGTTAAGTAAGGGTACTACAACTTTAGCCTTCCTCATAATGCTCATCCATTCCTCCCTATTCTGTGCCGCAACAACGAGAAATATATCACGAAACAGAACCTCTCTCAATGTTTTATTTGCAGCTAGCGTCACGGTTTGGCTTCAACTTCTGCTGGAGGATGTATAAAGCGACCGAGATTGAGTCAACGTTCTCTATATTTTTGTCTGACTTCCTGGCCCCTGAGTTCCCTGGTTCTAGTGGTGTTTTCAACCATGCCTCCTCGAAATCCTAAGCCCAATAGGACATTTTAAAATTTCCGGACGTTCTCATTTAACGCCATCTTGCTGATATTTGAAATTCTGTCACAGTGCGTTCAGAGAGGAAGAAATAACCAAATATTATTGAATTTGGAAAGCGTAATATATTGCGGGATATTGTGAATGTACCACACGTATACATTCCGAGGGTTTTCCTCATATTTTGGCAATGTGTCTGTAAACTCACTCAGAAAAAATGCCAATTTCTCAGAAGCCACCCTGTTCCTTGCGACCGAGTGATTGTGTGAACAACTCTTGCCGCCGACGGCTTTAATTATTATAATCTTCGCTTCAGGTGTTTGCTTAACATAAGTCATTCTCTGCTGCCCCTGTGGATTGATTTCCCTCTCGAACCCGATTGATGTCAAACCAGAATTTGCTCTTGTACAAGTACCCAGAAATTTTTGTGCCATTTCTGAATGGTCTTGAGTCTCAAAGATGTTTATGGAGATTCATGGCTGGTGGAATGAAATTCTCATACTGTTGTTGTTTGACTTCCCGACCGTTTCTTTACGGGGCGAGACGCAGAGAGAGGAAAGTAGGAGGAGCCGTACTAGTCATCTGCGCGTGTGCGGCTGAACTTGCATACTACTTTTCCTTCGACATCTTCGGTCTGTTGTATGAGAGTAATTTTTATGACTGTATGGAGGAATTTTAAGCTTCAACAGTCGTCTTGCGGGCTCGTTATAAGAGAATCTCTTTTGTTATCCACAGTGGTGGATTTATTATTATTATTATTATTATTATTATTATTATTATTATTATTATTATTATTATTATTATTATTATTATTATTATTATTATTATTATTATTATTATTATTATTATTATCGTCATCGTGATGTGTTTTTACATATTCTGTTCCATTGATCCTACGATAACAGATGCGAGGAGTGGTTTAGCACTTTGTTTTTAGCAGGATAATGTAGCCTAGGATTTCTAGGAGACATGGTTGAAAACACTACTAGCACTAGGGAACTCAGATAGCAGTATAGAGAACGTTGACTCAACCTCGGTCGCTTTATACAGCTTCTAATCCTGCAGCGGAAGTTGAAGCCATGTTATGACGCCAGCTGGAAATAAAACATTGAGAGATGTTCTGTTTCGTGATATATTTCTCGTTGTTGCAGTTTTCATGATCATGTCTGTTAATTGTCCAAATAAGGGCAGTAGATTTGATACATGCCTCTTCTTCTTCTTCTTCTTCTTCTTCTTGTTTTTCTTCTTCTTCTTCTTCTTCTTCTTCTTCTTCTTGACACTACAACTATGGGTGAGCTTTAGTCTTCCTCACAATGCTCATCCATTCTTGTCTATACTGTGCTTTCTCCCACCATCTTCCAACCTTCATAATTCTCAAATCCTTTTCCAACTCCTTTATCCATTTCTTTCTTGGTCCTGGTGATGTAATGTTAACCATATTTGCATTCTAAACCCAAGGTCGCGGGTTCGAACCCAGCCAGAATCGATGGACTTTCCCTGCGTAAAAATCCTAAGTATAGCTTCCTTCGGAAGGGAAGTTAAGGCGTAGGTCCCGTGTCGTACATTTACGGCACGATAAAGAACCTCAAGCCTGAAAAAAGAGACCTCTGAGCAAAATTTGTCGGCAGTTTCATGCCCTGATTAGAATGGAACGCTGATGACCTGAAATGTTAAAGAGCGTTCTTAAATAAACAAATCAAAAAAAACCTTTCTTGGTCTTCCATGTCTTCTCTTTCCCTCCATACAGCAACTTCTTTGATATCCTTTCTTCACTCATACGTTTAACATGTCCTAAGCAAGTAATCATTGCGTCTTCACAAATTTCACTATAGTTGTATCTCCAAGCATGCTTTCTAATTCTCTATATGTTCTTATTCTCCACTCCTCACCCTCTCTCACAGGGCTGATGTATATTGTACTTCTCAAATTATTATCCTTATCCCTCCAGCTATTATAAGCACTGGAACTTTTTAAATAAATAAATAGGTAACTATACTTTTGATTACAGTGCTGATAAAGTAACACAGCTATATTTTCTTCTGCCTTTATTTATTTTTTTAAATACAAGAAACGGAATGAATAATCCAGAAACACAAATCTTCATATTCTGTAATTTTGCACGACAGGTTTTTAAGTTTTAAATTTGATTCAGAGTTTAATCGCGATATAAAATGGGTTTTGCGTTTTAATTCCTGTTCGATTTTTCTGTGATTTGGTACGTTGCAATTAATGTGTCACCGTTTTCGTTCGCTGGCCTACTTTTAATTAAAAGTGTAGGCATTAGAAAAATGAAGGCAATTTTTTTTTTTGTTTTTGAAGTGTCCAAAGCTTCCATCACGCTATTTGTTTTTCTTAATGATTCTTCCGATTATGATGGTTCCACTAAACTACATTTATATTTCGTTTTCCCAAGACATGCATAAATGATATCGTAAGAAGAAAGTTAGTATTTACTCAAATATCTTTTTAGCATCCACTTTTTACTCTCTTAATTATTTTGATGGAGTAAAACACAGATTTTGTTGATGAACTGAAATATTGTGCATATCTAGTCAAAATTTGTGTCAGACTTTGTAGAGATATGGCAAAACAAACGATACTTTCCTGCCCATAATATCAAATAGCGAGCTCATGTTTATTTAAACATGAAAACGAAGATATCATTTTTAGCATATTTTGAAGCAGCATTGTGAGCCATTACTTTTAAAATCTGTTGCGCCGTGTGTATGTGTGTGCGCGCGCGCGCGCGTGCGTGCGTGCTTAAATATATTTTCGATACAATCTCTTAGAGTTCAAACATCAGTTACAGGATGGATTATCAGCGAACACTAACTGTCCCAAGAGAGAAAACAATTGCGTTAAAATCTGATAATCCAACAGGTCATTTTGTGGCTCCATTGCGACCAATCCATCATTGAGAAAGCGACCATTCAAATAATAACGAATTCAATAGCTGATGTGAACCAGAACACTACATTAGGTTAATACCTTAATATTACACATCTGTAATCAACTAATGCTTTCCAAAAAGGAGGAAAAAGAAAAATATATCAAAATTTAATTTTATACCGCTTTGATTCACAACTCTCTCATAACGAAATAATTTTATACGTAATTTATTTTATGAAAGAAAAGTTACAACTTTGTGTCTATTGAAATAATTATACCCATATTAAGATTAATAAGCAAGTAACAAATTTTCAATATTGATAACTGCTTAAAATGAGAAATTAAATGTAAATTTTTTCCAAAAATTCATAATTTTATTAAAGCATTCCCGTTTAAATAGTGTGATAAATTAAAACAGACGATATTTAAATATCGTGTTCAACGTTCACAAGATATCGAGACAAAAGTTCCCATAAGGGAAGATATCTTTACCCCATTCCAAACACCCTGAGATGTTGCTGCCACACAAAGTTTCAAGAGCCAATATGAACGATGAATCTAGTAGCCTTTATTGTGATTGCGCAATAAACAATACGCCTTGCAATTGCCGATATCTTAGCTGTAAAGTCGATATGCTTTAAAATTTCTTTCTCATTCCACAGGAAGCGAAAGTAAATCAATAAACTACTAATAAAAAGGACGTGAAAAACCAAGAGCTGTCAAGTACAGTCTGAATAGATGGGGAAAACGTGAACACATACAATATAAATAAAGTAAACTAAAGGTATAAGAGAAGCAAACAACAGAAAAGTATAACATGGATAATTAATATGGGGAAATGTGCACACAAAAATAGTAAATTAAATGTACAAAAGAACCCAAGAATAGGCAAGTATAGTACGGCTAATTAAGAAAGGCAAATATGAAAACAAAAAAAATGATCTAAACCTGCAACAAGAGAAGCCAAGCCAAGAACTCTCAAGTACAATATGCTTTCACTAATACAGGCTAATTTGAAGAGCAAAGGCTTCATATAGTAGAAAAGGGCCGAAGTGAATCTGGAGGATCTTCCTTTCCTTGCTTTTGCTAATATCAGGAGCTAAAATTAAAGATATTCAAATGATTTTATGTAACATACCAAAGGATATTTTAAGTCAACTTTAAAGTCAATCATTCTTATTCCAGTCCCCTTTGTACCCAAAATAGTGGCAATAACGAAAAATTTAGGTAATTGTTATACGAATATAAAACAATGCCGAAATAAATTTTTTGAAAAAAAAATTGTTTTCCTGGACAGTGCGTAAAGTTGGAATATTCCCAATTGTTATTATTGCCTAAGGCAAGTCTTTAAAACGTTTGTGCATAAAGAAATCAATTAATTACATTATGCTCCGAAAAAGAATTGTCATCCTTAATGCACAGACTTAAATTTAGTGTTAAATTAATGATTTACTTCGATCTTTCATACGTAGATATTACAGGTAACACAAATAAGCAAATTGAACGGTTATATTCACATATTTGTCCTGTATTATTCTCTAGTTATATAGGTAGTATTCATTGCTTGCATATTTCATCTAACTTTACTTTTCATCAGTCTAAAAGGTTGTGATACCGTGGTCATTTATATCTTTGTGGTTCTAAATTTAAATATCACTGCTGATTTATGATTTATGTGTTTTCTTGAGTTTTTGTGGCATCAACTCTGATAGAGGGAACTCGGCAGCTTAAATAATAATTTCATTTTCCATTTCGAACACTGACACTCGGACAATGTATAAATTATTTACCGCGGCCGGATGTAGTATTCAACATTTCCTAACCTCTTTGCTTTGTTGATTTGGTTTATTTATGGACGCTCTTTAACAGATCAGGTCATCAGCGTCCCATTCAATTTAGGGCGTGAAACGGCCGACAAATTTTGCTCAGAGGGCTCTCCTTTCAGGCATGAGGTTCTTTATCGTGCCGTAAATGTACGACACGGGACCCACGGCTTTACTTCCCTTCCGAAAGAAGTCATACTTAGGATTTTTACGCCCGAAAAATATCCATCGATCCTGGCCGGCTACCTCTTTGCTGATTATGATGGTTGATCATGGATAAACAGGTGTTGATTTCATGGATACTTATTTCTTAATGGTCCTGAGTTTAAAAATCACAAACTAACGTTTTGGATGGTGTTGGTCGGCTTAGACGTCCAAGAAAGCATGATCTTACAACCGCTCCATTTTGAAATATTTATTTAATATAAACTTTGTGCTGTCTAGAAAAATAAAACATTGTATTTTACACATTTCTAAAGGGTTTTTTTTCGGACTCGTATTATTAAGATGCTAGGCTTGCCAAAAAACAACGCTACAGGAACTTGTATCATAAATAACTATTTTATGGATACAAACATCTAACATGTTATTTTTTTGAGGACTTCCAGCACAATATATTGCGTACAGTATGTTTGAAATGAGAGTATTCACCTTCATTGTTGTTCTTTCTGAATATAGATGAAGGCCATTGCTGCTTTCTGTTGTATACCCACCCTGTCTGTGTCAATCATTGAAATTGCGGTGGTCTCTAAGAAACCGACATATACGTGGTTTATAGAACAGTGGATCAAGGAACATCACTTTTATGAGTTCTAAAGTTGCTAGAGTTGACGCTAGCGATCATTTTGAGCCACGTGCTATTTTATGGCGTCTGGAGTGTGGCTGGATGTTTTATTGACAAGTGCGATAGACGCACTGACTCTTCGGATGCTCTCACTGAAATACGGTATATTGGCTCAGTTTTTCTTGACTACATCAACGAGAACTAGAGTAATTCAACATATGACGATCGGTGCTTGTAACAGAATGAAATCTACAAGAAAATAAGTATTTTAAAGAAATTATATAACCTTAGCCATGCCTAGAAAGTTTCTATTTCTAATTTCTTTCATAGTGGGCGTTTTATGACTCCACACACATAAACCTATGGAATTTTTATTGATGAAAGCATTTCTAGAAGACTTTTTTTCAATGGATTTCAACTTCGTCTTCTAATCGTCGTGATTTCTGGGATTTACCCGTACAGGCATATCTCATCACTAGTGCTCGGAGTCATACGAAAATGTATATTTTTACATATTCATTGAAATTCATGCAAAAACTGTTTCTAACTATTGTGATCATGAACACAACAAGTTTATTTAGCATGTTTTTACATATTTAGGGTGTTTCTGAATTTAATAGACTACTGTGATTTATATTTCACCAAATTTTCAAGATTCTGTTAAATAAACGGTCAAATTTTCAAATGACCTAAGTTTTTAAAGATACAACATTCATAATTCATAAAAATGTCAATGAAATACCACCGACCTTCTAATACATTGGTCTCAAGAAACAAACCACTCACTTCTACCCAACGATAGCACAAAACCTGCATCAGTTTCTTTGATTTGAATATTTATCTATAACCATGTGCATTTAGAATCTTATATTTTGAAACGTACTTTTCCATAATTAAATTTTCAGTTTTGGTCGTCATGAAAAAAAATAAGATTTATGTTAAATCAATTTTGAAAAACTTTCTGATTTCATTTAGAGTTCAGAAATTAGGAAAGGCCTTTGTGTAAACCAATAATGGTTAGGATCTTAACAGCATACATGAGCCTGTTAAGATGAAATTAGTTGTTGATTTATTTTATTTACGAACGCTCTTTAACATCTCAGGTCATCAGCGCCCCATTCAATTCAGGGCGTGAAACAGTCGCTAAATTTTGCTCAGAGGCCTCTTCTTCAGTCTTACGTGCCGTAAATGTACGACACGGGACCCACGGTTTTACTTCCCTTCCGAAGGAAGCCATACATAAGATTTTACGCCCGAAAAAACCATCGATCTTGGCTGGGATTGAACCCACGACCTTGGGTTTAGGAGGCAAGTATGGTTACCACTACACCACCAGGACCGACAAGATGAAATAATTTCATTCATTATTAGACATGGATATATCAGGAAACTTACTTAAAGTGAAGAAAATATTGCTAAGAAAATTTAATACATCTCACTCGTACCTAGCAATCTCACTTAATGTACATTAGCATTTTGCGTAATAACATCCTATGAATTAAAGCGATTATTTCCTGCCTTGAAAAATATCCTTACAGATGACAGAGCATGGAAAATTGAAAATCTTTTAAGTTATAAATCGTATTTTGTAAACAGGAAAAATGTTAACATATAAATCACACCTTTCCATCTTTCTATAAGGCCCTCAGACGTGATCACTAACAACAAGGAGAGGAGAATGTTAGAAACGTGCCAGAGGAAAATGGAGAGTGGGGATATCATAGATCAGATCTGCAATGAAGATACCAAGAAAATGTCAGGCGTGAAGCATGTGACAAAAACTGCAGAATACATGAAATGTAGATGGACGTTCATGTCGCTAGAATGGTCTACAAGCGTTGGACATAAACAACATTTTGGGAATCAAGAAACAGCCATAGGAAAGTGGAATAAAGGAAGAGTTGATGGGGTGACGACTAAATATCCAACTGGTCATCAAAGGCGAAGTTCAGAGTGATATTCAATTATCTATGTTTCTTTGTTTTTTTGTTCACTGATGCACTATAGTGCATGGAAGGCACTAGAAGCACTGACTTTCGTGGTTTTGGTACATGGAAGATTAATGTCAAATGGTCCCCAAGCCCAAACAGTAAAGAATCAGGTTTTCTGAATTTGGATGGCAAAAACTCTTTTGGGTTGTTTTTCTTTTTTAATACTCCCACATTTATGAGGCCGCTCTTCCTTAGTTCATTGGCGTGTGCAAATATATCGCAATGCGAGATAATATACTTACGTTTTCATTATGGCGGAGTCACTCCGATCCCGCTGAGGGGAAAATGTATTACTGAAGACACATTTTAACTTGCTGCAACAGATCCTCACCACTCAACAAATCAAAGCATACTGCCTGAAAGGTACTGAAAGCCGCAGTGTAATTTTATGGCAAAATATAATTTACTTAGTAAAAAACGTTCTGACCCCAGTATAACAGTTATGGGTAAATAATTATTGTATTACATGATAGTGAATGTTGAAATGAAAATTAGTGTGGATCCCTTAGTGTTTTTTTTTTCTGTCTCTCAAGGAGAACAGAAATTACTACAAACAAGTATGGAACGCCATCTTATGACCTGGCACAGCTCAACAATAACATATTTAAGCCGTTCGTTCAATTCAGATCAAAAATCTACTTATGAGTTAATTTTATTCCAACTCAATTCTTGACTTTTTGCTACTACTTCAGCTATCTTCACAAAATGAACACGATAACACGATTACTTTGTAGATGTTCAGAGTGAAAGGATTTACCACCTCCTAATGAAAACTTCTGTGTTCTCAAAGTAGAGGCGTGTGAAACTTACACTTCACACTGTTGTAACGCATTTTTTTACCTTTGAGAATTAAAGTACGTGTGATTAAAATAATCTTCTTATTTGGCACTACAGCCCGGGGTGAACTTTGCCTGCCTCAGCGACCTCTGCTTCCTCTACCTCCGTCTTATGACTTCATTGATAGAGGGCAGTATTGCAGAGGACATGTGATCAGCATACCACCGGTCACTTATCATGTGGCTTTCGTGATCGAAGAGCCCACCTCTCCATTAGTCAGCTTCCCAGTTGTCCTCACGAGGCTGGGTAGATCCCGTTCTACACCTCCCTAACTTATAAAAAGTCCTAAGTAGGTACCGGGAATCGAACTCGGGCCAGCAGTCATCATGCTTACCACTAGAGTAAGGGGGTGTGATTAAATAAATGCCTACTTTAAACATCCTGAGACATGCAATACTTCATGAAATTAAAAGGATGCCTTCTAAACATATTTTCTACTGAATTTACACAAGGCATCCAACAATGAGGAATTCATGAGGTATAAGTACATTCTACTTAGCTCTTTTACGAAAATATTTATCATTTCTTTGTAACTGCAAATGTTAACAAGGTTATTAAATAGAGGGTATACCTTATCAAACACTTTCGGTATGAGCTTTAATTGTAATAAAAATACTGCAATGACCAAAGTTTTTGAGTATCAGGAATAATTTCTTGAGCAACATGCGTTTACACTTTTTCAAATATCCCAAAGCTGTAATGAAATTATTTTCACATGATTTTAACATTTCATAGCATTAACCCTACCACGTTCAGCAAGTATAAACACTTGGTTTCACAAAGAGCGGAAAAACTCCAGTAAATATTGCAGTTTATAATTGTATCGGATTTTTTTCTCCCTCTTCCCTCCATCATGCCTCTCGAAGTCAATGCCAGTGAAAGTATTAAATGAGATATTATTAGCATGCATAAGGCCCATGTGTCTTTTAGCAACATATAAAAAATTCAAAGTGAGCAAAATCTTGATGATGAAACAAAAATAGCGGTCAATAACTGGTGCTGTAGCTGATTCTTACAGATTTAATAGATCAAAACTGGGACTCAGAAAATTAAAATGTTGCATACTGCTCCCCTGCAGAGATGATCAGATGTAGAACTCAACATTTCCACCATATCAAAATGCTTCAAGAGTCTATATGTTGCTTAAAGCACTGCTCAGAAACCTCCATTAGAGGGGATAACCTCAGTGGTACCAAGAAGTTTAAAACCTTGCGTCGAGAGTGTTAACTAAGGTCGGTTTTTGTTCCACTTACTCCGAAAAATCCGATTGCGAGGAACAAAATAAAGACCACCAGCTGCCCAGTAAAGTAGTGAGGGTTATATCGTCAGCGAGAAATTATATTGTATAAGTATTGAAAAATTGCCGAAGAGATTCTTGCTTCGTTAAGATATGTTACTATAGCACAAATCGAGGGTCACTATGGCAAGGTTCCAGGAACATGTGTTGAATTGCTACAGTCTTCAAGTTTTTCCCGTTAACAATCAGGAAACCTTTGAAGCGTTATCAAATAGTTGCTTGCCTAGCGATAGAGAATCTCTAACAGCACCAATTTTAATATTTTATCTCAGTCATGAGCAGTCTAGGATTTAACAGTAGATTAACTTCAGAAGAGTGTTGACTACTAGGTATACGGCTCCGTTCCTCTGTTCTGTAAACCGCTGCTTTCCCACCAGACTACCGCACTGAGCTTATGGGGTATGATATTAGGCGCCGGCAAGAAAATTCTACGACAGATTACCACAACGCGAGAGTGCTCAAGGTAAATGGAGAACGTTAGAGTGCTCTCATCTGCTCCCTTGGCAATTGTGATTGCCACAACAGAACCAAGCACAAATTCAAGCTGCTTTGCGGACACCTCAAATAACAATAGCTCTCAACGGGAAAAACTTTCAGGTGACACTCTATGACAAAATTAAATGACAAGTTTTTTTACAACTATCAATAAAACAGTCACGCTGAAAACCTTTACCGGTTCCCGGTTCATACCCAGCAATACGCGGGATAACATTCATTTAAGTCGAGAGGCATCTTCACTACCTTCATCAAACCTGCTTCCTATGCATTCTATAAACAATCCTTCAGCACTGCGGTAAACTCAAAGCACGGGTAGGTATGCAGCAACCACACATAGGCTGGTTGTCAACCTAAGTCAGTGAAGTATCTCGTCTACAGCTGCAGGATCAAGTTATTATTGTCTTTCTTTGGTTTGTTGGTGGTTGGCAAGAATACCATGAAAGTTATGCCCCAGTTCACTAGATTTATTTATCTAAACAATGTAAGAATCCTTTAAAACTACATGCATATTGTGTATATTTTATTGATACCAAATCAGCCAAGATAATGGAGAAACGGGCAAGTTTTAAACATCTTTAATTTAGGAAAGGGTATGAAAAGTGGTGTATATATCTAATCCGCAAACCTATAACTAGAATTTTCCTTGTTTCAGGGAAGGGTCGCCTGTACCCAGCCTACAGCCTCAGTGGCTCAGAGGGCGAGGCTGAACTTCACGACTCACCGTCGCATCATTATCGGGGACATTACGCGCATCACACGTACCAGACGCCGTACCATCAACAACAGCAGCAACAGCAGCAGCAACAACAGGGAGGTGCTGGTCTCAGTGATACTCCTACCTCGGAAAATGCATCCGATGCTACTCTAACTGATTCTGAGATCGCTCTTGCCAGAGACTCCACTCTCCTCGTACATAACGGTAAGTAAACACATGTACTTAATTGCTGAACGTTAATGCTAATGTTATACAGGGTGTTTAAAAGTAAGAAATAGCCAAAAAGTTACATGGAGAGTGTGTGTAGTTCAATAGGTTTAACTCCGATTTTGAACCATGTAGCTGACCCATAGTTTGCTGTGCTCAACAAGTCAGCAGTGTGGCCTTTCATGCGCTTATTGATACATATATAAGAGTTAATCATTTAAAAACCAAAAACATAGCGAGAAAGTACAATAATCTTAATTCAGCTAGACATAGTCTCTGTGTTTGTTGAGATATTTATTCAATTGTGAAACGAGATGCTGAACGCTCTGTGGAAGGAATCCCTGGATTGCTACTGGAACCTTGCTAAACTACGTCCTACATGTCATCGTCCGGCAAATAGGAGATTTACTAGGGCTCTAACATGATGCGCAGCACCTTAGTTGCTGTTGGTATGGTCATTGACATTGCAATACGACACCATTCGCGAGCACTCCTAATCGTTCTGACTTATTCGCCCACTACAAGTTCGTGAACGTTTTGGCACACTGTACGGCATTCACACCTGCTCCTCTTTCCAGCAACTCATGAGGAATGTTGATCGAAAAAGAATGTCATCATTACCTTCAATTTTACCTGTTATACGGCACTTGCACTTTCCCAAGTGCTGTTCGACTCATATCCCCTGTATCACGTCACGCATAATATCTGGTGTACTAACATCTTTCCCTTGGTACAAAACACACCATGATCGATCGACACATTTGTCTGTTCGGTTTTTAAATATGTGGCCCTCGTTGATATGTCTTTATAATAAAAAAATATTTGGAAGTGGTGTGAAACTAAATACATTTCTCCATAAGAAAAACACTTACCACAGACACTTGATTCTTTCTGTGAATTCTTACACATGAAAAGACGATACATCTAAAAATAACTGGTTGCAGTTTAGTAGAACAATAACATATTTACCAATCTAAGAAGTCGATGTAGGATAGAGACTGCTTGGTTAAATTATAATTGTCAAATTCCTTTGGTTTGCCTGAAGTTGTATCAATACGTTATAGTAGTTGCTATTGCAGATAAAGAAAGTGGAAATAGGGCTATCAACCTAAATTGGAACTTCGAGCTTTTACTCTAAAGGTCTGTGCCAATCCATTGATATCTTACTTGCTATCATTTTACTTGTTCGCCTTCATTTTGAATAATAATAATAATAATAATAATAATAATAATAATAATAATAATAATAATAATAATAATAATAATACTGTCCAGATAAACCACTGCAGAAGAAAACTGTCCAGTTTTCCTCACAAGAACATGTGGAGGCAATGTAAACACAACCCCTTCGGGGAAATCATTGCCGGTGTTAGAATGGAATTAGGGGATCCACGCTTTAGGAAATCTCTCTTTGGCTGTATGACGTGGAAGCAGTGTTTCACAAACATCCACCTGACATTCTTTCCGTTCAGGATGAGTTGTTTTGGTACCCAGCTAGCGGAGACTGTCGTATTACACAATGTGGTGGATAATGTGCGAGAGATATTACTGATCTTCAATTCCGCATCCACCTCGTCGATTGCCTAGTATCACTTATTCTGTTGCAGCAATAATGTCTGACGTAATCGCAGTATGCGGTCGATCAGAGTGGCACGCCACTTTTAACTTTCTGTATCATCTGCTGCTGCGGCACACAGGTATATCCATATTGCCTCTTCATTCTTCCATGAATATTTTTTGGTTTCTCACCCTCAATAACCAACAACAAGCTCGCTGCTCCTCGCTCGGCAATGTTTCCAAGGTGGCTGCCATCTTGTTATTTTCGCTGATGTCACATTTCCCAAGATGCCGCGCGCACTTGTTCCTCCAGCAGGATGTATATTAATATCCGTTTTTATAGAGGTATAGTTGCTAAAGCATGATTACTTTTTGAGTCAGTCTGCAATACGTAGAATCGATTGCTAAGATTAGTATTTTAGCTTTTGTTTTGGAAAATAGTACTCAAAAGAATGCTTTTAGTTCTGTGTAGGACTTGATCATTTTTAAGCAGCGTTATTCTATTTGCTTCTGAAGATGAAACAGTAAATAGTGTTATTACTGTGAACATAAGACTTAAATTGAACTGTAAAGGAGTAGAAAGCTTTCAATGAACACTATGCTGTTGTATTCCATACAAAGTGTTGCATTTGCGATCTGAGTTTTCAAGTGACAGTAAGTGATTTGGTTCATTACATGAATATCTGTTACAACAATAATTAATCCATGTGGGCAATTGTAGACCGTGCAAATAATACTATTCAGAGAGGATCTAGAAAGTACAAATCGTTGCTTTTGCAATAGTTTAATTCATGACTTTTCATAAACGTTAGACCTGTCCTGATAAACCACTAATGATTTTCATTTTAATATAAAATATTTTGTGTTCATATGGCGAAAGAGAAATCAGCGCGGGCCTAAAGAAACTAAAAGAAAAATGCTATTCATTGCATGCCAACAGAAAAACTGCATTCATGTAAATGTTGCTTCCCAGTACACGAAACTGAGTATGTTTTCAACAATTAGCTGAAAATAGTTACCAAGTGTCATGCTGAAGCAATCAAGATGAAATACTCATGAAAATGATTGAACGTACAAACTGCATGGGAACATGCGCTTGTTATGTCCAAAGTGCTATGAAAAATTAGAGTGGCATTCAGCAAACACAAAGAGCATCATAGAATCGACGCTGCAGTGATATTTCAAACTAGCTTTTGACAGTCGCGTTTTGCAGAATTAATGTTCCAGTGGAGTGTTGACAGAGGACATAATGTGTTGTCTGCAATGTACTTACCACCAGCTATGAATAGGGTTACAGTTATAAAATAAATTATTGTGCTAACAAATAATATGAGATGAGAACGAAAATATACCCTTCATAAGATTCCCTTCATGCGTTGAGGAAAAATAGAGCATCGGTATAATCCACATAATATGTGAATTTAATGCATAAGGCTAATAAATTTATTATGACATACCTCTTTTTAATAATTAAATTAGTAGTACTTTGCAATAAATTGTATGTTTTAGAATACGTGCTATTTCTCAAATAAACTATAACATCATTAAGTATTTTCTCATTTTAAGATATTTAATGTTAATTTGTAATAATTATTCATAAAAATTCCCAGTTTTTCCTTACAGACTTTTATTAGTCGTTCCATTCCGGAAAATGGGGAGGGATTTCGATTACCGAAAAGACATTTCAATTATGCTAATTTTTTCTACAGAGGGCAGAGGGACAGATAATAGGCTCATTGCCTCTAGCGCCATCTAGAAAACTATGGTGTTGCTTGGACGTGAAAAGGCCAATAATTTTGTTCAAGTATGGATCTCTTTAACGTGCAGTGAATCTAGGGCACGGAACCCTTGACTTTTAATCCCCCACTTACAGCTTGCGCTCGAGATTTTATAACTGTTTTTATCGATCCCAGTCAGATGTGAACCCGCAAACCTTGGATTTAGAGGACGATCACCAAAGCCGACCTTCCTTAAATCTAATTAATATATATTTAAAGAACCTACATCCTATTCTTGTTATAAGAAATCAGCTTATCTATCGTCTGTTAGCAACAATAAATAAACCTCCATGAGTAACCGAGGTCATTAAGACGCGGACTCGTAAGCGGGAGGTCTGGAGTTCGAATCCCGCCAGGACCGTCCTCCCTGACTGAGGTTTTTTCCAGGTTTTCCTCAGTCCTCATAACTGCAAATGCCGGGGAGATACCCTAAGCTTAGGCCTGGAACGCTACCTTCTTAAAAAAATATTCACAATATAAATTTCATCTCATGTATCATCAGTGTTCACCGCCTGTGGTGCCTCAGTAGTAAAAACGAGCGTTAAACACTACTAAAAACAATAAATAAGTACAATATATACTGTATATTTATTATCTTAATTTCTTTTCCTCTGTGGGCCTCGAGAAAACACTTTAAAACACTTTGAATTGTATCACGTTCAGGAACGTATTTAATTTTCTGTAAGTCCTAAAGATCTTTAAGCTCCTATATTTATACTTACCTTTGGATTTTAGAAAAGGTTGAATGAAATTCTAAGCGAGGTTCTCGGACATCATGGTTCTTGAAAACAATTTAAAAAATATAACTTAATTATAAAAAAAAAGTGGTAGATATATGACCAAAATTTAAAAACCAATTTTTAGTATAATATCGACGAACAAGGAAACTTGGAACTAGGAATTTGTGTTAAACTCTGAAATGTCGATGATTTCACTTCTTTCAAATATACGCCAATAACGTCAGGAGCTCTTAGCACTTTTTTGCTTTGTAAATTTATGCTGGGTTCGTTTTTATTTGAAAACGTTGACATGTATATCATTTGCTATTACAATTCTTCGTAGCATTTTTTGTTGATTCTTATTTCTTCAGCATGTTGACTCCAATTCTTATATTGAATAAATAAGTTGTAAATTGTAAGAATAAAAATAAGAATAATTAATTGCTAATTAATGTGTTAGATTTTTAAAGCTGTCCTTCAAGATTAGCATTATGGTAATATGCTAAATAATTGTCAGAGAAAAAAATCAAACTGTGGCCATATTTTCGTGATTTTAAAGTCATAAAGTCTTCACTTTTTTATATTTTTACATGAGCAACTTGACTGTAATAATAAATATTGTTATTGAAAATACAGAACAAATTCAAGAAAAACGATGTATCGCCTTTCTAAGAGTATTTAACACTTCGGAAATTCGGTAGTAATGTCCAACGACGCCTTTTGCAGTGGAATACGAGCAAATTGAGAAATAAAAAATGTAGATTTTTATTGGATAGGAGAAAAATATAAAAAGTAGTAGGAAATTTGTTCGAGACAAGCGGACGATAAAGTAAGGTTTAAATGATTTATATTGCTCTTATTTTTTTTAAATAAGTCAGAAATAAATAGTGTTAGAAATTGTTAACAAGCTATGTAACAATATAATTGGAAAATGCTGTAATATTAAACTATACATAAATAATGGTTGCCGGGGTAGCAGTACTATCAATCCTTCGGATTTCTGCATTATCGCAGGATTACCAACACGTGGCATTACAATCTACCGGCCCAACTTAAGGGAAGTCCTCCAGGGCAAAGGCATGTCATTGACGAGCTGTAGGAAAGGACGCGCGTAATCCTCCTACCACAGGCATTCACAAAGATATTTGATGTCTTTACGCCATACGCCTCTCTAAAATTGTCGTTGTCAAAGAGCGCGCCAATGACTTTCTACCAGTTTCGAGATCCACAAATAATGTGTAGGTATATTAGTAAGTACATGCAATATACTTATCTATTCAGCCTAATTTAACAAAGCTAACCTAACCTAATAATAACTGAGATAACAAGGTGTGCTAACATTAGCTTTATTTTACTCTATATACCTTTTGCGGGTGTAAGTCGGCACATAGTGAGCTAGCGGCAGTAGGGCGTATGCAAAGTAGAAATATTATGGAATAATATTAATAAATAAATATTAATTACAATATATGATATTTAATATATTAAAATGCAATTCTAAAGGTATAGAAATTGTAAAATGTACTAACACTTAAATGAATTCTCTGTTTCTAATTTTGAGAAAATACATGTTTAAAAGCTCCCGCCTTACTAGCATAGGAATTTTGTATAGTAGTCAGTGGCAAAGCATTAAGGAGACTGAATTTTTTTTTTGAATGCTTTATTTATGGACGCTTTTTAACAGCTCAGGTCATCAGCGTCCCATTCAACTCAGGGCGTGAAACGGCCGACAAATTTTGCTCAGAGGCCTCTCTTTCAGGCTTGAGGTTCTTTTTCGTGCCGTAAATGTACGACACGGGACCCACGGCTTTACTTCCCTTCCGAAGGAAGCCATACTTAGGATTTTTACGCCCGAAAAAATCCATCGGTCCTGGCCGGGTTCGAACCCGCGATCTTGGGTTTAAGAGGCAAGTATGGTAAGGGAGATTGAGACACGGGATGTCGGAATTAATAGAAACTCTAACTTTTGTTAAATATACCAAGTAAATGTCTCTGTAATGTAATCATAAATATGCTTTATGTTCAAAATCATGACATTATGACTTCAATAATGTAAGTGTAAATTAAGTTAAATTACGTGCAAAAATATTTAATGTTTCATGATCCAGCCTTAAATCTGTTTGTAGTTATATAAACATACACACATACATCAATCACTCTCGAATTTAATTCTTGAGGTTTCATGAAAGTTAACCGTCCAGTTTTCCGTGTACTGTAGTTAACCATTGCATTAAAATAGAGGGAAAACAGTTATAAATAAAGAGCTACTAATCTATGATATGGTTTTCGCGTAAACTAAAATACAATTAAGAATGAGTTTTATATAATAATAATAATAATAATAATAATAATAATAATAATAATAATAATAATAATAATAAGCTATAATAATGGTATTAACGTTAAATTAAAGTAAGTACGTAACTCTATATAACCACAATATAACCAAATATAGCAAAATACATTTTAAATTGATATCATCTGCGTCTTAAGTCCTTTTATTTGGCTTCAGATTGTACAAAATCCCAGAACAGGGTAGACGTAATCAACAGGGCTGGGTACAAGGCTAGCCTACACAGTAAGGAAAATCCATGCAAGATCCCTTGACAGTGACTTAGAAAATCATTACTACGTTGCGCAATACAGCCTGAGCCCTCGATAGTATTATTTATCTACGTCACAGACAAGCGCTCTAGTTCAAATAAGGAAATATTTCCTTTCATCAATGAAAAACAACACATGTGTGCCAGCACTTAATTTTGAGCAAGATCAATCTTAAAGCCTCAATGTACGACGCTCCAACCTTAAAAGGTGGAGTACGCAAATACAGTTGGCAAGGAGGAAAAACGAATGAAGGAGTATGTACACATGTTGGTCATTATTAAGGTGAGTTCACACCGAGAACTTTTGTATAGAACTGTATATGACATTTTGTACCTTACAGATTTGTTATATGCAAAACAAATGAAGAGTGTTTACGTTTGTAGCATTTGTATAGGACATTATTGCAAGTCAATTTTAACATGAGGGAAATTTTCTTGTTCTGGGCTGCTGTTTGAGATGTTATTGTGGAAGAGTATGAGAGGGAAAAAAAGTGAAACGCAGATAGTGAACAAGACCTTTTTGCTGAAAAGAAATTCATATGTTTTGTTCCTGCTTGATCCTGAAAATGTTGGCTTATTTATTTTCGTCAATTCCCTGTTATCTTGGGATTTTAAGTAATGTATCTTTTTTGCACTTCTCCAATCTCAACTCTGAGGACAGAAGTAATTTCACGCAAAGATTTTTTTTTACGTGAGTTCCTGTATCTGTAATTTGAGGACCTCTCACTTCCTTTTTTTTTTTTTTTTTTTTTTTTTTTGTGATTGACTACTCCATGTTTGTTGTTATGAAACAAAAGAGGGGGAGATAGAGAGAGGAAAAAATTGTTGAGTCAATGTGCGCACGATCAGATTGCGGAACAAGAATTGTTTTAGCTCGTCTAAAATACATAGAAATTTGTCCTGTGCATACTAGAACTCATTTGTTTGTATGAAACATGAAGGAATTTGTTCCATGCCGACCGGAACATGTTCAGAACAGAAGTTTATCAAAAAGAACCCCCTTTACATTGCACCTGCTTATAAAACTGTCTTTCGTTTGAAATACAGCAATGAAGCATATATAGGCATTTGAAACAAAAACTACCAGTAAATAATGGGCGATCAACCTATAAATTCAACATGCAAGAATATTAAAACATAACTAATAGATTACATTGATCGTTTTGATGCGTTCATAAAAATTATGACGTTAAACGTTTCTAACATTCACAGAGCACATGACGGACAGAAACATCTTGTTATTTCCTGCTCAAATGTTACTCGGAAGTGCACAGAGTTCCAAGAAGTTTTAGAATTCCTTCCGTCGCGTAATTAAATGCTTTATGTACGGAAAACTGAGATGCTGACAACAAATCCGGATGCAATTGTAGCGGAAATGCTATTCCGAAATAAAATACGTATTCGTGGCATAAAAAACTCATATATGCGAAAGTGTTTTCAACGAGTGCAAAAACTTGTCTCTGCGCTATCATTTTTCACCCACTCTATGTCAATCTTCCCTCCCGAAGTTTGCGACAGAGTGGAGCGCTCTCGGGAGAAGTAAAGTAGGGCACCATCTCGCCCAGTTCTAGAAGAAACAAAAAGGCATACAGAAAGAGACGTATGCATCCACGAAGATCTGTTGGAAAGCACTAACTTTTAAAGTATTCCAGAATGCGTGTTACTTCATTCTTTTCTATTGCGCGTGAAACAGAAAGTTATCTTAGGCAGTTCTTATTCTGTTCCCTACAAATCAAGTTGCATGTTTCTGTATCTATGAACACAAGAGTAAGTATATGGGAATGATAATAGAATTTCTGGAAATATTTAACAATAACTTCCTTATAAGATAATAAAAATATTGAAATTGGAATATATGATCTTTGAACGCAAATTATTTAACACTTTAATATTATTTTTGAAAATTTCTTATCATAATTACGCTTTATCATTTTAAGTGCTTTCTAGGATAATCTGTCACCAGCATTGGTTTCATTTTTCAAACCAATTGCTAATGAGTTCTTTTGGAATCATCCTTAGCTCTCCTTAACTCCTTCCAAAATGTAAAATCGATTCTTTCCAACGTAAAAACTTACAATGTATAGGGAGCCGAATCTGGACTCTAGGTGAATGAAAGACGTAGCTATAGAATGTTGACCAAAAATCTCTGCATGGAACGTCATCCAGATAAAAGCAAAGTTTTTTCCTTTACTTGTTTCATGACGAGATCGTGTGCTTCATTAGATATCCAAGAACTGAACTATTGTTGTATACACTTTAATAAAAACATGAGTAATCACTAACTTATGCATATCGGAGAACTTAGGAGACGCTCGTAAACACTGTATTTGTATGTAAACGTAACGGTCACAATCATGAGCATCTGGAAAGAGAATGTTAGGATAGAACAACGCTGGCTGAGCAGTTTAGTCGACATTGCTCTTCTGCGTATGCTCCTGGGTTCAAATCCCTCACAATATTTTTATTGATTTTATAAGTGTAAATGTAGAACATTATGTTGCCTTAATGTCATATTATATTTTAACGTATCATTTGTTTTATGGCATTGCCTATGCACATTCAAAAACGTAATCACAAACTAACGTATTCTATACAAATAATAAATCGATGAACAGAAAAAGTGGTCTTTTAAAGTGAAAACACATAGAAATAAACAGAAATTGATATCGTGTATGAACCCTCAGCATGTATTAACTGCCCTCGATCCTTGGGGCATAGATGATGTCAGATTTCTACAGTAGTTCGGACGAGAGGTAACAACATCCCAGGCTTCTTAAATTTGTGGCAATAAGCCATCTTTTGTCCTTCTTGCACCTGCAGGGAATGCATGTGCAGCATATTACTTTAAGATAGAACAAATACTGCAGGAAATGTTATATTCATTATAATATATACAATATGTTAAAGTTAAGGCTCGCTGTATTAAGGACTTTGAAGAATTTTGCGTCGGTCCTGGTGGTGTAGTGGTTACCATACTTGCCTCCTAAACCCAAGATCGCGGGTTCGAACCCGGTCAGGACCGATGGATTTTTTCGGGACGTAAAAATCCTAAGTATGGCTTCCTTCGGAAGGGAAGTAAAGCCGTGGGTCCCGTGTCGTACATTTACGGCACGAAAAAGAACCTCAAGCCTGAAAAAGAGGCCTCTGAGCAAAATTTGTCGACCGTTTCACGCCCTGAATTGAATGGGACGCTGATGACCTGAGCTGTTAAAGAGCGTCCATAAATAAATCATTCAAAAAAAAAAGAAGAGGAATTTTGCGTTCAAGAGTTGACTCATTTATTTTGTCAAAGGGTGTACATCACAGTTTTCACTATATAAGGCTGAGTTGTAGAGTAGGAGGAGAAATGCTAACCCAAATCTCCTGGCAGACTTTCCGCATGGCCTCAGTGATGATGCGACTTCACAAGCAAGGCCGTGGTCCCGTGTCGTACATTTACGGCACGAAAAAGAACCTCAAGCCTGAAAGAGAGGCCTCTGAGCAAAATTTGTCGGCCGTTTCACCCCCTGAGTTGAATGGGACGCTGATGACCTGAAATGTTACAGAGCGTCCATAAATAAACCAATCAAGCAAGGCCTTTGTTCACTAAACTAAATCAACAAACATCCATCAGGGAGCCATCAAGTGACTTCACAGTCGTTGCTTTAAAGGTTATCAGCAGCTTTCTGATGATAGTAAGAGAGGAATGAATTGGCATTGTGACTGAATGCCTTACCGCCTATAGCCAATTGTTACCCACCATACCATTCATACATTTTCTGGCATTGGTGAAGTGATTCCTTTATATACTGCTCTTTCAAGGGATGCCCAAGTATTTTGTGATGCCGTGCTCGTACCAAACTTTCAACAATTATGCGGCATATTGTGCCTTTAGGTGTTCCTGTGCGGTTGGCAAAGCTTCTTCGTGTTCGTGCGTTTTCTTGAGTTGCTGCTCCCTTGATATGGGTCACTGCTGCTGCAGTTCTTTTGGCACTGTGCTTTTGCTTTTAATATTTTTTGTACTTTGGGCTTCAGGCATTCCAGGCGGTGGACACTGTGATATTTGAGATGAAATGATAAATTGGGAAAGTTTTTTTATTTTTTTATTTTTAGGTTAGGAATGTTTCAGACTTTAAATTTAAGGTACGCCCCCAGCATTACTATTTATCAGGACTAAGGAAAAGCTGTAAAAAGCTCAGTCAGGAAGACAGTCCTGGAAGATTTCATTATCCCATTAGCATTATGAATTATCCCTTCGCGAAACAATTTATTATGACATATTATCACCAAATAATCTTCATAATGAATTTAAACTACTATTAGAGGAACAATTCCTTAAACCGATTTTTTCTCTTCATTTCTTATTACCCTTCATTATTGCAGCAATAGAATTCGCTCATAGCCCTTCCTGAACTACCTCGGCCTCCCGTCTTGCAGAGTTGAGTACCCACTACCCACACACCCCTTGCTAATAGGGAACCCCTTCCCTTCGAAGCCTTTTACATTCATTGTTAGACTATAACCAGCATCCTTGTCACAAATCCGCAATTTTGTAATTTTTTTAAACTCATGCGTGTGACTGTACCAACAACGACTCCAGATTCAATTGACGCTGTAACGAGAACAGTGGCGGTAGAAGAAGCATTCAAGGTCGTCCGAGCTTAACTGAGGTAACCCTGCATAGGCCGGTATAATGGTGGTACAAGTCTGATTGCACATTGTACGAACGATTTTTTTATCTACTGAGTAACTCTAGAGGAATTTGATTCAGCACACATGTACCGTAATTCCCCTCTGAAATGATTATCGGAAAAATTACCATTCCGAGTTCATTTGACATTAAAAATGGCATATCATTCATTGTATGTGCAAAGTAAATACATATTTATTCTCGTATTTCACTTTTTGTGGTGTTCGACGGTCAGAATTTCTACAACCTATGACAGGATTAAAAAACAAATTCAGATTATTTCCATTTAAAGCGACAACATTCGAGTGCATTTAAAAATAAAATTCTTAATAACTTACATGCTATACAATGTCCTTTATATATATATTAATAGTCGTCATTCGTTTTCAAACACTTGTATGCAAAGGATGAAGTTTTGGAACGCCTGATGCATAAGACACTACCCCATAGAATATGTATAATTTTAGCGTTGCATCATTCAATCTTCTCTGTCATCAAATTTATGAAAATGGAGAATGGAGCCATTTCTTGAGAATGGAGATTGGAGCCATTTCTTGAAGTTAAGAAAGTCGTTGAACCAATATGCAGAACCAGTGCTATACAGCTGATGCTTAAATAATTCTTATCGGAATGTTTCATTCTTGCTAACGATTTTGACAGCAGTATGTGGACCAGCGTTGTTATGGTGAAAAAAAAATCTATGTCTATGGTTCACATCTCAACTTTGAAAGGTGTGATTCATTGTTCCGAGCTTCAAGAAGTCCATAAAAACACTTTTGTCCCAAAAAGTGGTTATAATCTTTCATACTGGGTTTTTGCTTCATTTTTTTTTTTTCCTCTCTCTCGCTCATTTTTCGGGATGTTGAAAATCACCATTCCGCGGATTCTTCTTTTGACTCCATGTTTCATGTTTCATTATCAGTCACAAGTTCCTCTCTCTCTCACTCAATCAATATTTCTTCTTTCTCCACATTAGTTATATTTTATAATGAGAAATGTGTGTATTAATTAATAATTAAATGTTTAATTGTTAATTTAAATGTATTCCCATTACATATAATCATGGTGTTAAATATAAAGGGGAATGGAAGAAACCAACTCTATGGAGCTTCTTCTCCTTCTTGTGTATGTATATAATATTGTATTTAAATTAACTTACGTGCCGAAATCTACCGAGTGAGATATAATAAATTAATAATATCCCTGGGAACTATTACTCCCTTTAATAAATAATTCATTCTTAATTCGAACCTCGGGACATTGATACAATTTGTTTTTCGCATACAAAGGCATGTTATGCTTCGACCTGCCAGGATTGTACATCTGCACAAAGTGAGCATTACTATTATAATATGTCAGCCATATTTGTACACATACTTCTGTTGCTTTGAAAGCTTTGTATTATTCATTCTGCAGAAAATTAATTGTTGTATTTGTGTTATTTTCTCCGTAAACATTCCTAATGTGTTTGCAAATCACCTCACAAAGGAGGACTGTATGTAATGGTATCCCCTATTACATTAAATAAATTACTCTAATTATATTTAGTGATCTGCATTAAGGTCGTTTTGAAATTTTACAATTTCAGTATTAATCCCTTTAACTTAATAACATGGTTAAGTGTTGGTTGTTGATTTAAATTTTATTTATTTTATTTGCTATTAATTATATACCATCATTTTCTGTTTAATTTGCGTTTACGGCTCTATAAGTTGTCATGCTTTTGCAGTTGCCGCTATCAGGCAATTCCGTATCTTTCAAGAAAGGTTTGTTCAGTTTTCCAGCACTCCATTGTTTCTTGTGGTCATTCTTCTAACTTCATGACTTAAGCTTACTTGCCAAAGTCGATTGCTCGAATCATCATGTGCTGTGCAATATTATGTGGCACACTGCAATTGTATTGCAAGAGCTTATTCTTTTGGAACAATCGCATTTGTATCGGTTCCTTCTTTCCTTGCATCTCTTTGTGTTCATTTCATCTTGAAGGTTCGTTGTCATTTGGGAGAAAACTAATTAATATCTATCGACTATAGCAGATATTGCTCATTAATGTTCTGTTCAACCCTGAGCTTTCAGATCTGAATTCTGAATTATTTCCTGGGGAACCTTGGGGTCCTTCGACATCCTTGCCAGTCATAACTATCAAGTTGCGAAAAGTTGCAGATGGGGCTTGCGGTGCCATAGGGATAATTCATCCTCATATGCAAAAATACAATATAACTCTATATAGACTGGAGTGTTTCAAAGGTCGGTTCCAACTTCTTTACTTTTATCATATCTTTAATCCTATTAGAAACTTTGCAATTATAGTTGGTGATAAAAGCACACTAGAAACGGAAAATTTCAAAATATATAATATTTTATCGTCAAATTACAATAGAATGCATAGAATGTCACATAGAAAACCTTATGTGACAATGCATGAGCAAAGTCTATTTTAAAAATGCAAACTGTTCAGATTCGTGTACTTCATACTTGAAATTTTTTCTTATTTGTTTGCAGATTGAAGTACTTTGCGGGCGAAATGACCCCCTTTAGCAGCTTTAATGTTTCGCTTAAAATTCAATGGAAAATAGTGTGGAGTTTTTATTATTTTTCTACATTTTCATACTTACTGAGTAGATAAATTTGTCTCATCAGTCAAATGTAATCGCCAAAATGAAGCGACTAGGCTGAAATTTATTCAAAATTTGAGAAAATGAAACAAAATATTTTCAGATGCTTTTTGTGCATAATCAAACCATTAAAATAATTGCATTAATTGTCTTTCTCACGTTTCTGTTCATGCATATTACGCACTGTCAACTTTAACGATACTTTTAAGTATTACTTCAGTATTTTTATAGGTGATATAGTATTTAAATGAATTAAAGAAACAAGTTATATCAAGTTGTGTGATTAAAAGCCTTGATAGCTATAAGATCTGATATTATTCACCTACATGGTACCCTCTGATTGTTCTCACATATTATCCAACAGACTGAAACAAACGAGAACAAATAAGGAAAAGCAACAATATCAAAATATAAATTCTGAAACCAAAACAAAAAATAATAAAACTATAATAAGTAAAATAACTTACGTGGAAGAAACACAGAAATCAAATCAAGAAAAATATCAACATTAATTTCGACGGAAATTTATTTCTAACGGTATTGCAGCAATACTAGAAAGGATATAATATGAAACTATCTTGTCAGAGATATTACGATATGATGGTTTAAAATTTAATCCCATGCTTTATAAAAAATAAAGTTAAAATTATATGATCCAAATTAACAAGTACACAAACGTTAAGTGTAACTGTCGCATGGGTCTTACGTCTAACAATCAAAATATATAATACCCAAAAACGGTAATGGTATTGCTATGATTAATTTTGTATACATACCTGCATTAAAAAAGATAATTGGAATTGGGAACAGCATGCGGGGAAAATGACCGTAGATTGGAGACTAAAAGAAAGTTGAAGAAAAATTAAATGGATACATAAAGACACCTAAGATTGAAAATTTGAAAGTTTAAGTTAAAAATGAAAGCTGTGATAAAGGTTTGTCAAGCTACTGATAGACTGTTGTCAATATACGTCTATTGCTGCCCTTTTGGTTTGGTAGCTACTATAGTATAATTTTACATATTTATAAGCCGTTTTTAAACTTTCCTTGGGACACAAAATAAACTTTTATGATTGCGAATTTTGTCAATCAGTTCGCCATACATGTACGAAATTATCCTTAATTTTAATGTATCAATGCCACATGGATATCTAGAAAAAATTTAATTAAACTATATTTATTCACCTTAAATATATCCAAATTGTGGAATGTTTGTTTTTAAAAAAGTATTTATTAAATATTTAATGCTTATAGGCCGGATCTCTGTAAACTGGTTTATCAAACTTTATCGTTCTATTTGAGGAACTTCTAGGTAAGCCGCTTTTTTGTGTGTAGTGTCCCGGTTTTGCATTCCCCAAATCAATAATTTCACTTTCACTTCTGTCCTTTCTTATTCCTTGTCGATTCGTGATGTAGGAACGGCCTTTTGGCGGAAACATTGGCTAATGCGCCTCTCTATTAAGGAACATGCGAGGATAGGGGCCTTCCTGCGTAACGACTGGAGACAAGCAAGACAGCTTTTAGCATTCTTCCTGACAGACGCAGTCAAAACCCTCCTGGGTGGGGCTAATCTTTCTGTGTAATAATTAGAAAGTTCAAGGAGCCTCTCATTTCCGTAGCTGTGACCTAAGTATTTAAATTGTAAAGCCAGTTGATGTTAATAGTTCCTAAAGCAAGGATTTTCTTTTTGTTGTGTTTTCTTAGCTGAGTATGTTCTTGCTACAACAGTCCTTGAGTTCTTTGTTCTTTGATTTATGAAGGTGAGCATTTTTTGTAGTGTTTAACGACATATTTTACTACTGAGGCACCATAGATGGTGAACACTGATGATACATGAAATGAAATGATAAACTGGGAAACAATTATTTTTTAAAGAAAGGAAGCGTTCCAGGCCTAAGTTTAGGATACTTCCGCGGCATGTGGCATTTATGAGAACTGGGGAAAACCTGGAAAAAACCTCAGTCAAGGAGGACGATCCTGTTGGGAATCGAACCGCAGATCTCCCGCAGGTGAGCCGTTTGTAGTACACTTAACGATTATTGCTGTGCTCGAGATTTATTTCGACTAGATAGTCATGTGGGTCACATTTTGATAGAAGTGCTCGTGAGGGCCTTGTTTAAATCTATTAACGTTCAACGTTCATAATTTACTACTAATTTTGCTTTTGTACCGTTAGTTCACTCTTACAAATTTTAAATATGCTGCATTTTATATGTTTTGTTTTGTATATTTCAAATAATTATGTGTAATATGTTGTATTTAAAGTACATAATAGTATTTATCTTTGAATTTATTATGCTAATCTTGTTTTCCTTTTTATTACGAGGTCACCTATTAGGAATATTCTTAGGGCTTGTTATATTTACAGCAAGGCTTCCTATAGTGACAACGAGAGATATCAGTGGTAAGATTTTGTAAATGTTACAATAATAATTGAAGTAAAGTTTTTTAGTAAGTGTAAAAACGGAAATGTCCCCTAAATAAATGTCACTAGTGTAAGGTATTACAATTTTTCATTTGTTTTATTATTATAATTATTTACGGACGCTCTTTAACATCTCAGGTCATGAGCGCCCCATTTAATCAGGGCGTGAAATGGCCGATAAATTTTGCTCAGAGGCCTCTTCTTTCAGGTTTGAGGTTCTTTATCGTGGCGTAAATGTACGACACGGGACCCACGGCTTTATTTCCCTTCCGAAGGAAGCCATGCTTAGGATTTTTACGCTCGAAAAAATCCATCGATTCTGGCCAGAATTGAACCAGCGATCTTGGGTTTAGGAGGCGAGTATAGTTATCACTAGGACCGACGCAATTTTTCAAGATCAACAAAACAGCAGTGAAAGAATGACATGTATAACTCACATCAAATGTACAAGGGACATTTAATCCTGTCATAAAGGTTTTAAAATAATGCACGGTAGCCAACTATGTATGTTTATAACACAAGAAGCTTTGAGTTAAATTTAAACTTTTCACCACACTTCTGAAAAATTCAACCTGCGCTTGAAAGCGTTTCACTTACAGCGCATCAAGCAGATCGTTTAACTGGAAGACGTATAGCGGGTATGACATGAGGTCAGGACAAGGTTAACGTCGTACATGGTAATCTTATCCGCAGGTTAAGTTCTGCTCGTGAAAATAGCCTTTAGAAAGAAGGTGAAAAGGATAAAGGTGCACAATTGCGTATATACAGAAGCATATTCATCATAAGGTGCTTGTGCTACATAGTCGTAAAACATAGCCAGAAAAAAATCTATATAAAAAGGTTTTATAGATCTTAGGAAGAACGGTAGGAAGATACACAGTATCTACATATATCTGAAGGTAGCAGAACAACTAACAGAGTTCTAAAACTGATATTTCCTAAAAAATAAATTTAGATCTCATTGATCTTTTCTAGGTAATTTTTTTTAATCACTTAGTTTTACTTGCGTTTTTCTCTTGAAGCTACAATAGGATTAAATTCGGATTATTTAGCTCTATGGTTCTGCCCATGCAAAAGGTAAGCAAAAAACTATCTCTTCAAAGTAATTTATATCTAATATTGAGCAGTGTGAGAACTGAATGGTGGTTTATTTAAATTTTTGATCAGCTGTGTGCAAATATCAGCGGTAAATAATCACAGGCATTTTCCTAAACCATTCATGTACTCAGCTTAAGTTTGAAATATTGTGAATCTTAAGTATTTGGCAACTCCTAGAGGCGATCGATTTTCATCTATTTTCATCAATTTCATGCATTTGAAGGTCAACTTAACGCTCCAACAAAATCTCATTTTATTCTAAGAGAAAACTCAAAATTGCCACGAAGTGTCAATCTACAATGCAATAACCTAAAGTATGAAGCAACGGAGAATTATTGTTTGCTATTTCAGCTTGTGACTTGCTATACATAAATTACCCATGAAAGCAATGCATGCTGCAGTTTCGAACTTTTTTTTTGCACCATTAATTTCTTTTGTTTATACAGTTTATATGACATTTATTAAACAAATCATTAAAAAAAATATTTTCTTACAATGGCTGATTCTTATATTTATAGTTTCTGTACAAAACAAACACAATTTTAATTTTGATCTCGTTAGTTTTTTACTTTGTAATTTTATACCAAACAATATATCAACAAATTTAACAATTAAAATTTCCACCGATAATGATAAGCTTACAAATATAAAATGTAAAATACTGTAAAATTCTAGTTATCCAGATAACGCGGAGATATACGGGTTGCCATTTCAATTCAGTTCTATTTATTTTACCTTTGAATAAACATGCAATTGATTATGATATTTTATAATATACAAACAAATAGCTCATGCAGATATTTAAATATATTTTTGTTTGAAAAAATACTCGTACAATGAAATTGTTTTATCCACTTATTAAATCTTTGTTGAAAACTAAGCTTTGTAATTGTAATAGTAAGACCATAGTATTCTACACTTTAATTCTAATTATTGAGAGCCGAGTCCAATTTTGCATAATTTTTATGATTTAATATTATTTTTGTATTTTGTATTTCGTTGTTTAAATGAAATTGTCACGTCTTTGTCATGTAGGTAAATTACATTAAAAATAATAAGTGCATTATAGTCAAAACATTTAATTATTTATAAAGTACGCCATTATTACAGTACCCGGAACGTAAGAGTCTTGTGGTGTTATTTTTGTTAACTCTTGTAGTTCATTAAAGCTAGAAATATTAATGGTTTATCATATGCGCAGTAACTAGTGAATAAGCCTGGATAACTACAAATAAAAAAAAAGTCACATGAAAGTATCCTGAAATACACCATACTTAGCACTATGGCGTGTTTCAATACTATCATGTCCTCATATTTTAGTTTTTCGAGTAAATCAATCATGCTCAGAGGTCTTACTTAAAGCGCACAATAAAATATTTGTAATATATTTATTTAAATAATTTCTAAGGGTCTCTTTTAATACAATATCAATTGCACAATATTAGTCCATTAATATTTTAAGAACAAATATATTGTTATTAAAATAATTATCAAATTTTAAGTAATGATAAAACTGGTTAAGCATTATAAAACTTTGGCTAAAACTAGTATAAAATACTGCACAAACTTTTGAAGTGTTTACATATTGTGGGAAACCTCTGTTCATCATACAGAAAGTAATGACAAAAGTGGAATTATGAAGTATACACACCTGTTAAAAATATTTAATAATAATAATAATAATAATAATAAATGGATGCCCCCTTGTAGTTTGTTTTGAATTTTTTTCTTAGGACTTTATAAATTCTTTCTATTATAGTAGATATTTAGGGATTAAAAGAAGTATTAGTATGTAGAGACTGTAGCTATAGGTAAAATAAAATTGTTCCCTGGAATTGCAGTAGATTGCTCCTGATGAACCTGAGATGGGGTCTGATGCAATCAAGGTGGAAATTTTGTACTTTATTTAATTATTTAGAATTTCTGTAATCGCGAGGAGGTACACTTGAAATGCCTTACCCAGATAGGAGTAGACCCCCTGTAGTTTGTATTTTTCTTAGCATTTTCAATAAATTTCATTTAATAATAATAATAATAATAATAATAATAATAATAATAATAATACACGCACTTGCTATTTAAGATTTTCGTTAATTTCACAAATGTAGGCACTTCCACAAGTTTACCTTTTTCCAAGTTAAGCATTGTTTATTCCCATTTTATTAGATGATGGAACAATTAGAGCAATGCAAGTAATTTATATATTTGAAATAATTTTACCAAGTAATGAATTAATAAACAAACTATAATGATAAGAAAATTTTGTAGTGTTCCTTACTTTCTGAAAGTAAATACCAGCTTGAATATATCCTTACCATAAAACTCCAGTGAATTCTCATTAAATAACAAACTTCCAATGTTAATTTTGAAGTTTCAAGCACTAAATTTAATAGAATGTGTATAATAGGGCTTGAATGCTTTGCAATGTTAAGACGATGACGATGGACATTTGATTTCCTTGTTGCACGAAAGGGACAACTTGGAGTTTAAAGACTAAGGAAAGAAATTTTCCTTATAAGTAGACATAAAGGAATGAGGTAAATACTCGTATTGTTTCAAACTACATTCTTTCTAACCCATAACCCTCTGCTCAATATGTTCATAATTTAATTTTTATAGTCACTGTAATGTATTTCCGATTTTGGTAAGCTTGTATAGTTTCATACTGTGTCGTAATTTACTTATTTTCATTTATGAAAACAGTACGGAAAACGTAACTTTGCGACATTGGAATTATTTTTCAGACTCCGCTTTTACAAATATGAATACATCATGAAAAACCCAACACTATCGATTAAAACCCTTAACTTACAACTAATAAGTTTATATGCTTCTCTCTTTCAACTGTTTGTTTGTTGGCCGCTTCAGCTGTTTGTTGGATGATCGGAATTATGGGTCCTGTAATGATCATAATGTCTATGCTTATTTTCAACATACATAAAATATTTAATCAAAAATAAATCAATTCAACAAATGTGAAACAAAATAATGTCCTAACTATTACGAAAGTGACTTTATGTACTTGTTTCAAAATTTCCTAACTCTTAAAGTAAGGGGTCACTCTCTGTATTAATTACTAAATATATATTGCATAGTAATTATAGAGTAAAATGAGATTATATGCAAAATATTTTGGTTATATTTCGTGCCTTGGAATGACAAAATTCTAAGTAGATACTAAAAACTTAAAAATGATTTAGTTAATCAATTAGCCTAATTTTTAATGCATAGAAATATGTGTGGCATATACTGAGAATTAGAAAATGACAAAGTATTATGTGCAGGAATAACTCATCTTTGGAATGTCAAATTCCAAAAACATTCTTCTTTTGTTTATCGGTCATGTTTTTGTTTGTTTGTGTACTTAGAGATTATATAGGGAAAATTATATTTATAATACTATTATAAAGTTTGAGAGTGCTACACCCACAAAAATAAGAAATTAAAGAAAAATAATAAAATATCAAGTAAAAATAAATGGAAAAACGCGCAGAAAGCAAATCATGAAGTAGCATAAAAGTGAAGGAAGGACGATAGTACCACAGAAAGAAATAAAGTCAATTATTGTCATACACAATAAAAGTACATTAGAAATAAAGTAAGCAATGAAAAAAGAAAACTATTCAGTTCATATTTTTTTCTATCTACCAATGAAAATCGATTCTTCGTTTTGAAATCAATTAAATCATTCCTTAAATACAAAAAGACCACAGAAAACAGGAAATAGACCTTAACTCGGAGAAACATATAGGGAAAATTATATGAGATATGAAATATGATAAAAATATTAATTGTATAAAAAAGCACTTAGTCTCTTTCACATTAACAAAAACAGTGTGTTGCACAATTTGGTAGAAATGAGAGTAGCTTTAAAAAAATTAAATCCTTCTGGAAATGAGCGCTGACTTAATTACATGGAATAAAGCCTACATTCCTCAGAACTGAAATTCATTCATCTCAATTCTTGTCTCCACTTTCCTAAACCGTTCCTACAGAATAATGGCCGTTGTGTTGGCAGGAAGTAGACAGTAAATAGAATACAAGTGACAAAGCAATGAAACAAAAGCGATGTGATGTTAATTAGGTTGGGTTACTTAAATAATAAATTCGCGCCATGCAGATTAATTCAGTTAAATCAATTACATTTTTGCAAAACCCCAGCGGTGAAATTATAAAACAGTGTCATTCTCTAAACTATCAAGCATAAATCATGTAATTGCAGATAACTGTGGGTTATTTTAAATAAAATAAAAATACTATTATATGTAATGTCTATATAAAGAAACAAAGATTAAAATAATATTGGTAGATAAAATACGAGCCAAATCAAAGTAAACAAGGGAGTAAGATAGGGTGTATCCTGTCACCTCTGCTTTTTAATTTTGACATTGGCGAAATTCTACGATAATGCAAATTTGAAGATACTCTAATTACAAATAAACTAAATTAATTGAACAAATAGCATCGTTTAACTTTCTTGGCTGTGAAGTATCCTATAGTTCTGATAATTATATACATAAAAAGATTTATTAAATAAATAAAATTAAAAAGATTTTAATATAAATTAAACAAATATAGCTACGAAAGGAACAAAAATAAAATGATATGATATAACACTATTTTGAACTCTTAAAGTTGAAGATGAGAGAATACTCAAACAGCAGAAAGGAATTTCTGATAAATGTGGAAGGAACATGAGGAACTGGACGAAGTTATGAATAGTGTGTAGAGCAAATGGATAATACACTGATACCAAAACAAACTTTTAAATATAAACTATTTGGAATGAGGAATTTACGTGGACCGAAAAATCAGATTTTGCATAGCCCAATACGTAAAGTAGATAATGATGATAATTAACATAAACTTTACTGAGACTCTACATGAAGCAAATGCCCATATTGAACCTATTTTTGGCGAAAAGGCTCGGGAGATCAAGTTTCAAATATTACAGGAAATTTTATAAAGCTGTCGAAAAAGTTTCAATGTTTCTAAAGTAAAACAGAAAAATTTAAAAGCAACACTAAAACATTCTACCACAGGATAGGACTGATTACATACTCATACAATTAATAATTATATTTCCATTAAAATGATCAAACAATATAATCAATATTAAAGCCCTTTAAAAAAATATACGGCACTAGAGGCTTCTATCACAGAGCTTACATCTGTGTCCAAATTAAATTCTGAAATTATTTTCCACATATAAAAACTCCTTTGTAAATGAAAAGAGTACGATAGCTGTAAATTATGATTCCTTTCTGATGTCTTTCAATAAATTAGTAATTCTATGACTATGTTACATTACGTCTTTATGTTCCGTTAAAGGTTAAAACAAATATAGCAGCAATTGATTCAACAGAGATTTAATATTCAAATAATATTAGTAAAAATAACATTTCATACCAACTACAGCACTGAAAATGCCTGTCAGTAATGCTATACATGTATTCGTTATTTATTGATGTAGGTACCTATTCCAACAGTTTATATTATATAGAAAAATACGGCACACGAGGATTATGATGGCTTTGATAACGAAACTTGGGAGTTCGGTTGCCCAGAGCCGATAAGAACATAAACACTTTTAAAGAGTTTCCCAGGGGACGAGCGACATGTCAATATATCACACACAGACAGCAGCAAAAACTGTTTTCTCGGTAAGAAGCTTAGCGTCCGCATGGAGCAAGTAATAAGTTTCAGTGGCGACCAAGCCTCCCGCATTCGTACTCTGTACTTCATCCATGCATGAAGCTTATGTATTAGGTATATTATGAGATAAAAACTAAACATTATCACCGCAACCCTTCCGTTTAATTAATACTAAAGAAGTTCACAGAAAGCTTTGAAATATTCACCCATAAGCTGTCGTTACATAGTTGTTTCAGGTTAGAATTATTTCGTAATATGAAAATAGGTAAGCTTCTTTACAGCACTCTAAGGCGGTTACTAAAAACCATTAAGTCTAAATATCAACTAACATTTTCCTAGAATATCTCAATAAACTTTATACTTACAGGTGCACAGAAGTACCAACTGGCGATTCTTTTATATGTACTTTTGTTTATACAGGTCTTTAATTTCAAAACCTCACATTATGAATGACTACTTATTTAATATAATTTTCATTTAAATAATGGAACATGTCAATTTAAATATCTACAAATAACTTTAAAACCAGTGTTGATCAAATGTTACGTTCCCCAGTCATATGAAAATTTAAATTTTAAATGACAGTCTATTATTATGCTTAAATTTTAAAGAGGATGCAATTGCCTCTCCTTTCTTATTTATTTATTTTATTCTTGCCTGGCTACTTGCACTGCTGTTATTGCCGTTTAAATGTGGACAGAATAATACTATAAAAACTATTGAGCATTTAAAGCAACTTATGTTTTGGTATTAAATTGTTGTATTCCCAACAAGAAAGAACGGAATGTATTAATCAGGGGTTTTTAAAAAGCATTATTACTGTTATATTATTGTAGTAATAAGTTATTTTTTCATCCTACAACTGACATATTTTTTATTCTATCCAAATTGAAGATTGCCTAAAAGAGAGAAGTGTCATAATTTGCGCACAAAAATGTGATTGCGTCCCGTACAACAGTCGCAAAAGTGCACAAACTGGCCACTAATTGATTCCTCATCGATCCTATTCCCCAGAATAAGGCGCTTGCAATCTCCTATTATTCCCAAACTTGACAATTTGATTCAGTATAACACATTTTCATCGAAAGAGCAAGTCATTGATGCCAACAATAACTATTTTGCAGATTGTTATTAAAAACAAACACTTATTTTTCCAACAGGTTATAAAAATAAAAGATATATTTTGCAAAAAGGTATTTAACTGATATTTTAATGGAACTTTTTCTAACAACTCGTATATTCATTGTTATATATTTTATAAACATTTTATTTTCGATTGTATTATTGACAATTAACGGTGCGTGGCCTGCAACTAGCGAGGCAAGTGGTCAATACTTATGTAGCTCGCTCCGTCTAATGAAAAAATGCACAAACAAATATAGCATGCCAGTTATCTTATTATAATTGGTGTATAGTCACATAAATTATAATTAAATACAACTGCCATCAAGAATTTCTAGATTTTTTTTAATATCTAGGAAGTGTGCTCAATATAGAAACAAGAGTTTATACACAAGTTTTAGACTATCTTTCTTTCATACATCTTTTATTCATGGGGCCTAACCGTTGCGATACTGGGATTAGATGAATAAGTAGTGTTAAAGGATTAACACATGCTAAACTTCTGTCTTGTAAAATAATTACTATTATTGTACACATTTAAAATGTAGATTACAGTTTCTTGTGCGCTAATTAAGCTTATCTTATTATTTTTCCTCCACCATTTGTCTTTATTCTCCCAGTTGCACTGTTGTATACATTCCGTTTACTCTCTCCTAAGTTTTTAACTGTACTTTTACCATTAATTTAGCTTCTACTTGATACGCCTCTGTAATATGCGTTATTACACATGTTACCACTTATTTATGTATATAAATAATTTTTTTTCAATTAATTTATTTTAATAATCTCTATTCCACATTAATTTTGGACTCTTCTATTGTTTTCTAATTTTTAAAGTCAGTTTTACATGCATTAACATCTTCTAACAGCCAATTACAAAATATATATATTTTCACATTTCTAATTATATAACCATAAATGAAATGAACTGCTGAAAACCATTCCTCTCGAACCAGCCATTGTTCTTCTTTTAGGTATCTATTCTCCATTTCGTCTTGCATGTCCTTCATTCACGTTGTCTGTGGCTTTCCTCATTTTCGTCTTCTTAGTGGAATCCATTTATGTTTTATCATTGGTAGTCTTTCTTCACTCATTCGCATTAGATACCATATCAATCCTCTCGTTAAATGTCCTCCATAATATTATTTTTAATTTCCCCTCCCCTTTTTTGTCTTATTTTATCATTTCTTACTCTATCTCTTCGCAACAGCATTGCTGGCCGTCTCCAGTAGTCCATTTCAATTGTAGGTATCCATTTACTTTAGTAAGTATTTTTAAATTCCGATGTTTCTGACCATATAAACCTGCGCTTCTAACAATGGATTTATACATTGGGTGTTTTATTCCTTTATTTATCCCGTAATATAGGATTGAGAGTCGATATTGTGAATTTTCCTTTATTTATGCATTGTTTAATTTCTTTATTATTTTATCCATCATCAGTAATTGTAATACCTAAATATTTATATTTGTTACTATATTTAATTACCCCTTTTTTTCAGTAATTTGATTTTGTTTTTCTGCTCCTACTACCATATATTTAAATTTTCCAACATTAAAATTTAGGCCCACCTTTTCATACTTTTCAATGACGCTCTATTCATGTATTCTAGATCATCATATTCTTCAGTCATTATTAATTAATCATGCAAATTGCAATGTATAAATATCCCTATTATCAACCTTGACCGTCACATTTATTCTTCCAGACATATAAAGCACCTTAAAGATATATTAATATATCTTTAAGGTGCTTTATAAATAATATAAAACATTATGTATATTATAAATTATAAAACATTATATATATATATATATTTATAAATAATATAAAACATTCCTAACGCAAGCCTTTGGTAACATTGAACTCTGGTGACAATCTATTTTGTTTAGCATGAAATTTTCATATAAATTTTGTATTTCTGTGATTAAATGTTTTGAAATATCGGCATTTTTAAGTGTTCCTAAAGTTTAGTGCGTGGAACTGTATCATGCGCCTTTTCTAAATCTATAAAAAAGATATGTACTTCCTGATTGTAAACTACAATCTTATCAGTTATCCGATTCAAACAAAATAGGTTATCAATAGTGCAGCTTTCAGCTGTAAATCCTTTTTTCCAATTATTGCATTCAGCATTTAGACCTGGTCATCTTCAAATAGTTTCTTTGGCCTTTACTTGTATATCCACTCATCATTCTCCCATTTTCCAATTTATAAACTATTTATAAACAGCACTATTAACATTTACCGCCGCGGGTAGCCGAGGTCGTTAAAGCGCGGATTCGTGAGCGGGAGGTCTGGGATTCGCATACCGACAGGACAGTCCTCCCTGCCTGAGGCTTTTTCCAGGTTTTCCTCAGTCCTCATAAATGGAAAATTCTGGGAAGTTACCCTAAACTTAGGCGTGGTACGTTTCCTTTCTTTAAAAAATCCTTTTCCAATAAATAAATTCATCTCATGTATCATCAGTGTCCACCGCCTGTGGTGCCTCAAACGGGCGTTAAATATTATTAAAAATTCTTTTAACTTTTGAACATCAATGGCAAATTCCACTAAAACTTCCTTGCAATTGCAATTACGCTTTTATCATTTATCATATACAAATTAACAAACTCCCGGAAGGTAAAAAGTAATTATCTAATGCAAAAGTTTAAAAAAACTATTAAGTTTCCCAGAAAAAACATCTATAAATAGTCTCTTCACATGCATTTGATTACTAGACAACAAATGATTAGTTCACAACAGGTGAATATATTAACTTAAAGAACAGTTTAAGATGACGTCAAGTATAATTATGACATTGTATATTCAGTATACATGCAACGCGAAATAGCAGCTGGTTGTTACTAGACTCTATTGTAGAAAAGGTTGGGTTGCTAAATCTGCAGCTGAAGTAGCATGTCAGGATGTCGGTATGAACTGGTTCAGGCAGTGTATTGGTCTTGAAGATAAGCCGCGCTCTGGACGATCTTCAGCCGCAAGTTCTGCTCGCTGCGATTAAAGGAGTACCACTTGCCGTACCCGTAAATTGTTAGGGAATGGTGTTTTCCAAATAATTGTTGCGCATGTGCACCAACTCAACATAATGTATAGAAGTCTTAAGAGTAGATCCATGTGAGCTTAACGAAGCTCAGGCCCAGCGATGATAAACAACTTCTTAAAAACCCTCTAAACTATTGATTCTGAAAACACATTGTGACATGGGATTAAAAATTACTCATGTTTCTAAGCCTGCAAATGGGTATCCCGCGGGAAAAATTCTTAGAATTTATCAAATTCTTTTGGGGCAAAAGGTGATGCTTTGCGTTTGTTGGAATTTCAAAGCTGGTCCCAAACGGTCGTGGAGTTGACGCTGAGTTGTACTGTGGGCAACTGCACAGGATTTAAAAGATTTAAGTCTGCGCTACCTGGCTAACGCGCTACGATACAATGCTCTTGAGTTGAGGTTGAACCAACAAAAACACTATAAATTAGATTAGAATTACTGCCTCATTCAGCATCAGTTCAGATGTGCTCCTTGTTTGTTTCGGTCTAAGATCACATTTCATCGAAAAAGGGGATTCGATAACTTGAATAAGTCAAAAACGTGTGTTCAGAGTTTTTGCCTCTAAATTCAAGGATTTGTATTACCAACAAATTCCAATGCTGGCAAAGTGATGCATGAAAGTCGTCGAAAATAATGTTTATCATCATTATTGTTGTTGTTGTTATTATTATCTACGAATGAAAAGTTATGGAGCTATGCTTAATTAATTCATGTTCTTCTGTGGAGTATTTAAAAATGTAAATAATAAATTATCATAAAAATTCAAGCTTTGTACTGTTTAATACATAATAGAGTATATTAAGAAATGAAAGGTATAAGATAAAAGTAAAAAATAAAATATTCGAAACTTGTTCTACCCATCGAAACTGAGATGCGTGATTCCATAAACTTCCAGCTCTGTATTATATGCCATATGCGTTTCTTTTCTCATTCTCCGTACAATTGAAATTGAATTTTTTTTTCTTTTCAGTTTGAAATACATATTTCATAAAATATGCCCTGCAAATCGGCCTTTGCGCATGCATACTATATGAGAAAAAGCAGAAAATCTAGGTCTCTGACCCAACGATGCACACTTGTTTTAGAGTCATCTAAATTCGTTACATGTTTTCGCAGTCTGCTGTATTTTCCTCGGAGTTCTAAACAAAGGCAGAATCCTTTCTTTGGCAGACTCTTAGCTATAGGTAGAATTCCAGGCACGTATGTGAAACACTGCCGCAAGCCTCAGCTGTCAGTTTTTAACTCCGTACCAAAGCAGTGTTGGCGTGTAATTCTTTCATGACAGTGTTTAAAGAAACCATCAACATTAACAGTGCTTCGCCATTTCTGTTCATGTTCATCTCAAACGCCTCTCTTTCTTTCCAAATTTAAAAATTACATTGCAAAATGTTTTAAGTACATTATCTTGCTTTTTAAAAGAAATATCCTAGTACTCGTAAACGACCTTAGAAACAAACTAAAGCATGCCACATTGTTACATGCTACATTCTCAATTTATGTACACGTTTTCATTGCATTTGAATATCTTTTTTGGTTATTTTATTGAAGTAATGAGAGTTGACTTAGAAATTTGTGGTCGAAGATTCCCTGACATTTATCTTAAATATTGAAAGCAAGAAACCCTTAATCAGAAAATTAAAACTTCCGAATCGTAACTGGACAACAGCGTGTGAAGTTAGCCTACGAGGGTGGTTTCTTTAGAGCCTTTCTGCCCATTGGTTTATTTAGAGAAAAATGTTTTTTGTTTACCAGAATTATAAACAGTAAAGTTGATCACAATCGCTAATAAACTGTCGGTCCTGGTGGTGTAGTGGTAACCATACTTGCCTGCTAAACCCAAGATCGTAGGTTCGAACCCGGCCAGGACCGATGGATTTTTTCGGGGTGTAAAAATCGTAAGTATGGCTTCCTTCGGAAGGGAAGTAAAGCTTTGGGTCCCGTGTCATAGATTTCCGGCACGAATAAGAACCTCAAGAAAAAAGAGGCCTCTGAGCAAAATTTGACGGCCGTTTCACGCCTTGAATTGAATGGCACGCTGATGAACTGAGATGTTAAAGACGGTCCGTAAATAAACAAATTAAAAACAAAAGCTAATAAACTGTTACATCATAATACCCGTTGCATAAATTGTTTATAGTCACAAGTACTTTATTCCTTTCTTTTCATTGTTAAAATGTTGCAATTAGTTTAATATTAATATCAATAATTTTATGTTCTATTATGAAATAAATCATATATTACTCATAACAGAATGCAATAACTCGTCCTCGTTGCCGAATAAATACTTACAGAATTAGTAATAAAATTAATGAGTAAATTTTAGCTACCAAATAAATTAATATACTTTGATAATATTAACTGTTCTTAAATATATGTCAACATAAAAGTTTCTTCAATATCCTTAATATTTTTACTGAATGGATAAGTATCATAAAATGTTTAAATATTAGTGACTAATCAGAATATTTAGTTTGTGCTAAAAGTATCATAAAATTTTTAAACATTAGTGACAAATCAGAACATTCAGTTTGTGCTAAAATTTCTTGCGGTAAATCACTAACAATAATAACAAAGGCGAAACTGCCTCGTCTTCAAGAAGATTACGGCAACCACACCACTGAAGATGTCCACCGCAATCGTGGACGAAACATCTGGGAAGATGAAGGGGAAGATTGCGGGAGATTCGGTTCACATAATTGACACCGGCTCTTAAAGCCTATGTTCTAGAACTAAATAATATCCATTGATACAGTGACGTCATAATATATAATAAAACGCATTGACTTTTTACTTTAGAATAATTGTGATAAAATCGCCATTAATATTATTTTAATTTTATTATTGTCCTTTTATAATTCTGATATACAAAAGTAGCTTTTGAAACTTCTTTATAATGTTTCACTATTTCATCTCTATTTGAGATCCCATTATACTGCAAATCTACGTTTGCCTGGAAATATGTAAAACAAATAAATTGATATGAAAAAGTTATTAAATGTTTTTGATAATCTTAAATTTATTTCTTGGTACATTTTTAACGATTTTAAGAGCTTTATTAGAATATGTTTTAAATTTAACTTATTACGAGATGGATAGCAAGAAACACAGGGGAGTTCAAGCAAAACTATAAGATGGCACGAGCGCAAAATCTTGACCGCACTGTATTAAAACAATAGTCAACCTCCTGGTGCAATCTGTATCATTTCAGTTATTTTTAACTTTCATCTGGTGGTGTTTCCAAATAATGTCGTAAAGCGAAACAAGTAAACGCTGGATTTATTGAAATTTAAGAACTTCGCAGGTGGAAAACACTGAACAGGCACCTGTGTTTACCTGTGAAGAGCATTAGAATATCCACGAGAGTCTCGGTACATGTGTTATCAACTGTGGATTTGTCATAAATAACACGGGACATCTCTAAGGTCCATAAATCTCCTGTAGTGCGCTCCCTAATAATAAATACACACCTTCTCTGATGTTCAGGTCTCTTTCCCTCTGAGGCAGCTGCTTCAGGGACGTCATCCTTCTTCGTAGAGCTTAACAAAGAATCTTGTATCCTGTTGGAAGCACAGATAGCATACAGAGATGATATTTTTATAGAAGAAATACCCAATATATTTTCCGTTCCTTTCACGCTTTCCATTAATATAGAAATTAGTTACATATATTTAATTATTATTGAACTAATAAATGCAGTTTTTGGAGTAGTGTGATTGAAATGGTCACAGTTTTGTTTACTATAAGGCAGTGGTGCTTTTTTCACCATGAGACATTTTAGAAATGTCGTGCTTTGGATTACAGCAGAACTTCTGGAAGGAGAAAATACAGTTCACCCAAATCAACACACACATATTATAGCGTATTTTAATATGTGAATAACCATACCTAGAGCTATTTGGGAGCAGGATCAGGTTGGTTTACTAAATCATTACAATCAAAATAGTAAACTTATTATAAATTGGGTGCACACATAATGGAACGATTTTCATTTGTTGCATTTTTAGCAGGCCTATTGACATAGAAGTAATTAATTTTAACGACATTAGGACCAAAGTACGTCTTTAGATTTTCCATATCCTTAGATATAAATATTGCATTTATAAAACAAATATTTCTCAAAAAATAAAAATTTCAATTTAAAATAAATTTATTACAGTTTATTCGGATTTGTGTGCATTTTTCTGTTTTCCAGCATAATATACGTAAGTAACTCAAACATTAGAGAAGATATTAGAGACTTAAAAGCATTACAGATGGAATTTTTTTCCATCTTCATTTATTTATTTATTTATTTATTTATTTATTTATTTTTCAATCCTTTTGGTAGTGGCGCAAAAAATGTTGCATTTCAAACAATCAGTGTACTAAAATACGTGTCAAATAAAGTTTGAGGAAAATAAAACTACGAGAGTATTTTGAAAAGTCAAGTAAAAATTACTATATTATCTTTAAAAAAAAAAAAGTTACATATTTAAGTAGCTGCTTAAAAGTTTGCACATTTCTTTTAACCACCAAATGATAAAGGCTGAACGAATGCTTGTAGTAAAGGAGGTTGCAATAGAGAAAAGTGATGTTATTGATAGGTTCTTTTCTGATAATGTTACGAAGTTAGACTGTGTGTCATGCATATTTAAACCAGGTGAATCTTTGGACTAATAAAAAAAATCGCAATGGATTTGGCAAACAGTTCATTCAGTTATTTCAAAACTATACTCCAGAAAAGTGGCGCATATTTACAAGTATGTTTATAAAATAGAACAGGAATAGAGAAATCTTGATAGCTTGATGGAACGCTGTTGACAGTGTTCTGTAGATAAGCGAGTGCGGCTAACAGTGATAGTGGTAGTGACAGCCTGAATTCCGACTTGCAGCAGCCAGTTCCCTGCAGATAAAAGTACAGCTTATTTCTGTGTATCTGGTAACACTATAACTGATTCTACCCAATGTTGTTTTTACATTTGATGTCACTTTAAAACGGTATTTAAGTATAATGTTAAAAATGGAAGTAGTATGAAATAAAATATAACAAATTTGAAGACAGTATTCTAGACAAGTTGTAATGAAGCTAAAATGTGATTTTTTTCATACAGTCAGTGTGTTAGCCTTAGGTTTGGAATCAGAGTTAGATAAGAACAAGTTTTTTATCTAACTCTTTTTTTTCTTCTTCTTCTTCAATGCCAGCTCGTTGTACTCATGAACTTGAGGACATTCCTCTCTGGCAAGATGGCATTTTAGCAATCTTTTGAGACCCAGACGCCCTTATAAATTTAACTCATTACTTTTTATTGTCATCTACTTTGACATTTCCAGCAGATAAACTTGATAATGATCCTTCCCTGTTAAATTACGCAAGTACAGCAAAGCGGTAAATGTCACATCAAATGTTTTATAATCGGGTGGCCTTCAATCGCGCTGTAAAGAATATTAATCATAGTTCAACCGCGGTTCAATACTTGTAAGTTATAACTTACACAATATTTCATTAATAGACAAAAGTAAGAGTAACTTTCATCTTATTAGTGCTACAGCCCATGGTGATCCTTGCCTGCCGCAGCGACCTCTGCATCCCCTGCTTCCGTCTTAAGACTTCATTGATAGAGGGCAGTATTGCAGGGGGGCATGTGATCAGCATGTCGACACCCCCGCCTATCACGCGGCTCCCTAGATAGAAGACATCTTCCCATCAGGCAACTTTCCAATTATCCTCACGAAGCTGGGAGGTGACTAGGACCCTGGGCCGATGGATTTTTTTCGGGCGTAAAAATCCTAAGTGCGGCTTCCTTCGGAAGGAAAGTAAAGCCGTGGGTCCCGTGTCGTAGATTTAGGCATGAAAAAGAACTTCAAGCCTGAAAGAAGAAGCCTCTGAGCAAAATTTATCGAGGTTTAACACCCTGAATTGAATAGAACGCTGATAGCCTGAAATTTTAAAGAGCGTCCGTAAATAAACTAAAAAAAAAATGACGAAGAAGAAACTGGGTGAGCATCTTTCCAGATCTCCCTAATTCAGAATAATTCCTAAGCAAGTACCAAGAATCGAACCTGGGCCTGTCAGCAACGCTAACCAATAGACTAAGGAAATAGTCGAAAGATAATTTTAATTTTTTTTCATTTATTATACAATCTTAAAAAGTGTGGTACTGGCTTATTAAATAAACACGAAATGATATTTTTGCATCACTCCTATTGCCATGCCTTCGTTCTAAATGTTCTGTATACCCGCCATTTTGTTCTTGTACATACAGCAGCTTTTGATTTCAATTTTATCTGCCACAGTGTGTGCAATGGAGTCCTTCAACTCATTAACGGTCGTGGGTTTGCTCAGGAACTCTCCATCCTTCAGATAGCCTCACAAAGAATAATCTCCTGATTTAATGTCTGAACATCTCTGAAAAAAACTCAAATTGCATGGACCAAACCATTTTGGTTTGGAAAGTGCGATCGTAACAACTAGACATCGGAATTTCTAAGCACTAAAATCGGAATGAAGTTATGTTGGTATTTAACTGTAGACAACAGGTAGGGGGTACAATAAGTCACGAACTGCAAACCACCCTCTCCCCTTACACTGTCATTCGTGGTTTTTGTTTATCTGAAGGGTGGCGGCTAATGGCCTTTGTTTCAGTGTATCGAACTTGATGTGAAGTGCTTAAGAACACCGATGCCCAGTAATGATATTAAATAAGCCCGATATGGGCTGATACCACTTTTTTTTACATATTAATAAAACACTTTGAAATTACAACAATAAAAACAAATTCGTTGTTATGGAGATGCAAAAATTCCATCCCAGAGATAGAATGTTTAAGGCTATATGGAAAATAAAGCAAAAATTTTAATTTAGTTTATTTCTTTTTTAAAAAAAATTGTATTCGTATTTTGCTTTCAGATCCATTAGCATTCGATGTGCATTTATTTTTTTGCCAGATGAGAAATTTTTATTGCAGGTTCTCTGTAAATTATTTTTGAAAATGTCTAATTCAATCAAATAGATCATTAAATGTCTTGTTGGTGCTCACAACTGATTTAAAATGGTGTTACCTTATGACGTTTTTTTTTTTGTGTGTTTTTCTAAAAAAAAATTAAATATATTTATTAGCTATTGCAGTACTGTCTTAGAATACGTTATAATATAACGGTAATTTAGGTTAACAGATGAAGAGGGTCATGATAAAATTGCAATGTTTTTCGTTTGCTCCTTCATAACTCCCATCAGAAACAGAACATAAGTGACACTCAGCATCATTTTGGGAGGCAAAGCTTAAAGCTATCTTAGATAACTGCTCAAGGGATAGAAAGCTGATGAAGTGGAAGGCAAAGTCCTGCTTTATCCACTGGACGTCTTGGGAATCAATTATAGAGATCGGAACATATAACGGATTACATTGGGGGAGAAAAAGCAATTAGGATCACTGCCAGGTGAGCGGCGTTTTTGACCACAGTGTCTCAGAATTCTAGCTTACGTTCTGGGATTGTGAGGACATCTTTGCCACAATTTATAGGCGGACGTTAATCGGTTTTTTTTTAATCCAAATGCGACCACTGTCCATTCGGACTTGTGAGATGCTCCCCCCTGACTAGAGTGTAGCCGTCTTCTTAAGTTGGTTATTTATAACGCGTTATTTTCTTGTCATATTCTCCTTTGATCTTATACGAAATCTCTTGATACGCTTTACTCCCTGTGTTAACTTACTTTTCGAGTTAATTTAAGTGCAATAATGTAAACCTCAAGACAAGTGAATGTCCTATAGTTGTAGTAACAACTAGCGCACGCTGGTCTGCCATCACCATGGGATACTATTAAGGACCAGCACCTTTGTAGAGTTCCACTAGTTCAATTGGATGCAATTTCACTGCTATGCGTTCCTTTCTATTTGTTAACACGCTTATTTTATATGTTCTGTGTAATAGAGTTTTTAAATGTGTAAAAAGTGTTAGATTGTACTGTGGTTATTTGAAATTAATTTCTGTTAGCTACTGTGAAAAATTCCAGGAATTATTTACCAGGCGTTGCTGCCAGTTTATGTAATCGAAAAATGGCTAAAATTCCTTTATTTTCTTTTCATTCATGAATTCACTGTTAAAGTCGATTTATTGATATTTCGATGTGATGGAATGGTTAAACAACTAAAAATCCCTAAAGGATGTGTAGAAAATGAAATATGTAAAACAAAAAAACAAAAATGGAATAGACAACAATACCATAAAATTTGAAGGAATCTACTTTTATGAAATACTTGTAGAAGAGTGTTTAGTAACAATGCTGTTTTAAACGAATGCATTGCTAGATTTAGAAAGATAATAGTGAAATATAAAAGTGAAACACTTTATTAAGTATTCGCTGGAAAACTTTACTGATATTTCTTAGGAGTTTACTTGAACATAACAAACAGCAAAGAGGACTATGAACAATTAAAGATTTACTGACAGAGTAGTTTTACTTAAGCACGTGTCTATGGCATGACATTGCTGAGTTTATGCCACAAATTAAAATCATTAAAGGTTTATTGTATCCGCCATGTTCACTACATTCATTACCTAACGACTATCCCTGAAAGATTAGTCATTTTAGCTGAAAATGTGAAGTTTTCCAGTGTCTCAAGAACATTTATTGAGTTTAGTTTAAAATATTTTTTAAAAATTATAAACGCTATAGATTTTACAACCTTGAAAAACAAGATTTTAATTATGTTGTGTTACAATGAAGTGTAGCACTAAGGATCGGTTGATTGGGGTAACTCAAGCGGTAAACGCTTGGCACTCGCATTCGGGAAGTTCTGGTTTAAAATCCACTGGAGCCTATCATCGTGACTTTGAGGTTTTTTCGTGGATTCCCTAGTTAAAGTTGGGTTGCCTCTTTCCCTTCTAGTAATTTTCTTTTCCCCTATTCATATAATTTGATTCCTTAATTCTGTTGCACTCATTAATAAAATCCTACTTTACTCTCTTGTTGCATAAATATTATATAAATTGGAATTGAAGAATCAGACTTGAAAAATGCTAGTCACGGCCGGAATTCGAACCAACAAACAATTAGTGTGAAAGAACAGTTATAATAAACTCTAACGCTTAAAGTTCGAAGTGACGTTTGTTAAGTTCCCATATATCCATTATTGATCTCACATCTTTGCATGAATTTAGCATTTCTCTGAATTCCGTAAAGATTTTAACATGATACATCAAATTGATTTGGTAAAATACTTTGTTTCTTCAAAGTTTGGCATTTTCGATTTTATGTATCAGTTTTAATGAACGTAAAACATATTTCAGTGAATACGTTTTCTAAGTCTAAAAACTAAATTTTGGTAGTGTAGTCGCAAAAATACTTTCTACATGTTTTCAATTTCGTGTCAGTGTTTTCATATATTATCTAAAGTTCAATTGAAAAGCATGAGTTTATATTTGTTTTAGCAATTTAACTATATTTGAATAGTTTGTTTACTACTCTAGAGTAAAGATATCTTAGAATAGCAAAACCGTATGATTGGACAACGGCTACTATACATGTTAAATAGATCTAGAAAACTAAAACTATAGCAGTTCGTCTTTGTATGTAATTATCTCGTAAATAATACTACCTATTTAGGACCTTTCATTTTATTTTTTTTTTTTCTCCAGTTCTTATATGCTATTTTAACCAATTCTTCCAAATCTTAAAGTGGTATAGGATTCATAAAACAAGTACGCTTGAACAGTTGTTTTGTGCTCATATAGTTGGAAAAACTAGTAAATTCAGCATTTCAAGTGTTTACGTTGAGTGTAGCTGGTTTATGACTGATATAAAATGGAAAGCTTCACCTGGAAGGAACATGCTGACATCCCTAAGTAATGTGCAATGTATTCAGTATTGCTTACGGGATAGGTGTAAAACAGCTCTAAAATGCTAAATAACTTTGAACGTTTTCAGCGCGTTTAAGGCCCTCTAACGGCTGAAAAGTTTGTTGTGTATAATTTGAACACTCTGTATATATTGAATAATTAAGTTTATATTTTTTCCTTTCTTTTATATACATGGATGATGGCATTTCCTGGGTTTTGGAATATATTATGTACATAAATCTGACTTTATATCACATAAAACCCTTGCCCCTGTCATTACGTTGTGGGTGGCAGTAAGAGTGGTCCTGATGCAAGAATAAAACATAGTATACGTTCTCGTAAGGAGAGATACATCCGGCATTTCAATAAGACTGCTGAGGACGTTTCCACAATTTTCACTCGCTTCTCTGCTTGTTGTGGAGAGCAAAGCTTCCTAAACATGGAATGTAATATTTTTATGAGCGAAACAGCCATTTCATTTCGTCTTTACTTTCCCCTGCCTCATCCTGCAGTGACGTCACACACACCGTTGCCTTATGTGTTGTCCTGCTCTTCCGTTTTTATTATGTCTTATTGTATCCGTCATTCCCTTCCCATCTCTACGTTGTTTTATTTTGTTACCATTGTTTTCCTAAGACAAGGATATTTCCGTTGCCTTTGTTAGTTCCATACTGTTTTATATACGACGCTGGAGGTAAATGTCGTTCTCTGAATATAAGATTTAAAAACAGATACTCTCTTTGCAAGATAAGCAAAGAATTATGGTGATCGACAGTTTTGGGGGTTTGTGGTTTGGTCAGGTTCACCTGAACTCGTAAGGCTTATAGTACAGTCGAAACAAGAGGTCTACTGATAGCATTTGCGAGTACTATTCCGGAGGTTCTGGGCTTGGTTTCCGGTCTGGTCAAGCTATCTGGGTAAGGTTTTTTTTTTTTTTTTGAGTTTTTCCTTACCCTTAGAAGATGAACACCAGGTAGCTTTAAGCTTCCAAGGACTCTGAGAGTCGATCCTGATGATCTAGTGGTAATCATACTTGCCTGTCGCGGGTTCAAATCCGGCCAGAATCGATGGATTTTTTCGGGCGTAAAAATCCTAAGTATGACTACCTTCGGAAGGGAAGTAAACCTGTGGGTCCCGTGTCGTACATTTACGGCACGAAAAAGAACCTCAAGCCTGAAAAAAGAGGTCTCTGGGCAAAATTTATCGGCCGTTTCACTCTCTGAATTGAATGGGACGCTGATGGCCTGAGATGTTAAAGATCATCTGTAAATAAACCAAATCATCAAGGACCCCGAGTTCATTTGCTCCATTTTTCAGTTCATTTCATTCCGTTCATAACTACAGACTTACAGCTACAGAATTCATTAACACATTAAAAAAAAAGGACACTGATTTCATCACAAACATAAATTAAGATGATGGTTTTCAACTGTTCTACTATACCTCCTATATAGTTTGTCTATTTGACAGAGTAATAATTTTACTCTTTAACTACCTTCCTTTTTTTTTTTTCTTTTTTTTTTTTAAACTAGTGTCGGAAGAGTACAGGGACAAAACCTGATAAGTGTATTTTACTAATTTTACAGGAAAGCATAATTGAGGTCTCCCATCATATTTAGTACTTGAACCTGGAAGTTTTACGTATCATTACGTTTCCTAATATCTTTCAATATCTTGCACGATGGTACTGGGGAGTGCCAGAGGAGAACATAACAATCAAAATAGCAAGTTTTAGTGTACTTACTTGCTGTTTTTATCACAATTTCTATTCACTTGGCATTGAACAGATAAGAGTTTGGGCTACTTATTGGTAATGCAATTGCATAACCTTTTTATTCACTTCCATTGGATAGTCATTGTAAAGTTTACGAAACATAATAGTCGATTATTGAGCAACCAAATAATACATTTTTTTTAAAGAAAAATCTGGAATATTTATAGATCAAGATAGGTAGATGCGTGTTGAAATCCAAATAAAGTTTAGTCTTCCAAGCTACAGTTTGAAACACGTCCTCTTAAGATGTAGCATACAGATCCAGGTTTCATTGATATATCGCAGGCTGCCGCGGGCTCTGGTTATGCGAATTATTCTTAAGCATGTGAAACGCGAGCGAAGCCGAACTCCAGTGGGAGATTAACTTGGACTTGGCCACATTTTGGGTGGAGGAGAGCCCTGCTATAACAGCCCAGTGAGGTGAAGTGTGTTCTGAATTATACTGGACACCGCTTGAAGAGATTTCCTAAATGTTTCTTCTTCATTTTGATAGGAAGCAAGGATGTATTATGTTTTCGTACGACAAAAACTTAAGTTAAATTCCTATAAAATTCCTGGTGCAAGAACTTAAATCGGGGGCCAAGAGCAGATTTTATGAATGAATTATTTCCACTCAAGTGAATGATGGAGCAATTGCTCCTAACTTCATTCCGTTTTCTGGTGAAACAAAATTCACTTAAATAGATATGTTCATTTGCAAAACTGGCAATATCAGAATTTCGGTTCTAATCTGTTCTTCAAGGAACCCCATCATGACCGAAAAGTAGAAATACTCATGTGAGCTAAGTTAAGGGTAAGACAAAAAAATCTATAATATTTAGGAGACAATTAATATCATAACATAGATATCTGCACATCATTAATAACACTTTTATGCTGAATTAACTGTTAGGGAATGAAATTTTGTGTTTTCCTTGCTGGACTCTGCGACGGCACATACAACGTATGTTTCTCTGCAGGCAGTTCGACGATAGAGCTCTTATCAGCACAATATATAGCCCGCTTTATCTTCCTGTCTAGCCCCTGGGACTATTATCTCTGACGAACAATAAAAATAAAGTGTACCAAATAACCAGACCGCCTCCGTGGTTTAGTGGTAGCTTTTGCTACTCTAATACCGAGATCCTAGGTTCGATTCCTGGTCAGGTCAAGCTGTCTGAGTAAGGGTTTTTTTCCTTACCCTGAGAAGATGAATGCCAGACTAGCTTTAAGTCTTCAAGGACTTCAAGCTCATTTGCACCATTATTAATTCATTTCATTTCATTCCATTGACGACTACAGACTTACACCTACAATATTTATGTCCAATCTACAGGCGTCGCGAGAAGGCCAATGTAGTCAAAGCGACAATAAGTGAATATATATATATATATATATATATATATATATATATATAAATTAACCACACTCCTTATATGAACTGATGAATAGCATCCATCAAGAAATTAATGGATTTTTCAAAGAGAGTTAAGAAATATAAGAATGGTTTCCTAAGTAGGTAGCAGAAATGTGTGGAGATGCAGCCGCCACAACCAGAAAAAAGAGAGAGTCGCCGAACGTAAACCTAGTATTTTATTTTAGCATTTACATTTTTACTGAAAATATAAAATTACACTGTATATGATAATACTAACAAGAGATGTTGAAAGTATTTAAAAAACCCGTTCTTCAATACTGTATTTATGTAATTGAAAAGCTAAGGAAGCGCAATTGGCACACAACTTACATACAATGAAACCACCTCGGATCAAAACCTCCCTCAAACTAACTACAAGCTTCTAACTGCATTTGTAGTATACTACCTTAACGACCGGCCTGTAATCAAATAATCTCATTGTAGTATTTTATTAGATGATCACTTGAAAGTTTGAAACAGTCCCTAAGGCCTACCCCTACTGAAATATATATATATATATATATATATATATATATATATATATATATATATATAATGTATATGTTATGAGCCTAATCATATTTTGTGCATTTATGATATTAGATATTATGTAGATATTATGTATATACATTATATATATACATACACGAGGGTAGGTCTATAAGTTTCCCATAAGGATTATCACCTTCACAAAACCCTTATCTTGTGCCACACCGTATCTATTAAGTAAATAATTGCAGCTGTAACTTCCCCTCTGCTGTATTCAGTTCAGGTATAGGTGCATAAAGAAGGTTATGTGTAGAAGATTGTGACAATCAAAATGAACTATTGAACTATTATTAAATTATTCACAAACAAAAGGATTTAGTCCAAATGAAATTAAACACCGATTGGACGTTGTATATGGATAAACATCCCCTTCATATTCTGCCGCAAAAGAATGGGTCAAACTTTTTCGAATGGGTCGAAAAAACATTGAAGACAACGAGCGTGCAGGTCGGCCCTTGGAGGTGCTCACTCCTGAAAACATCACTCTTGTGGAAGGAGAAATTATGGAAGACCGGTGGCTGAAAGTTACAGAAATAGCAGCAAAGTTGAGTCTTTCTAAAATAGCAGTCCTTCGAATTATTCATGAACATTTAAACATGCATAAGGTTAGTGCAAGATGGGTGCCTAGACTTCTTTCCTTATCCAAAAGCAGCAACGGGTTATCTGTTGTCAGGCATTTTTGGAGCTGCCGTGGCAACAAGAGAGAGAGAGGGGGGGAGGGGAAGTTCTGCAAACCAATGTTACAGGAGATGAAGCTATGGTCGTCTACTATGATCCCTTGTCCTAAAGAGAATCAATGGAGTGGCGTAAATCTGGCGAAGCACCACCTGTAAAAGCAAGGTTACTCAGTCAACTAAGAAGATCCTGGCCACAATCCTTTGGGATTGTGAAAGAATGCTTTTCATTGACTTCAAGGAGAGGAACATCACAGTAAATGGGGAGTGTTATGCTGGCCTACTGTACAAACTACACACTTCCATCAAAAAGAAAAGCCAAGGAAAGCTGAGTGGTGGTGTGCGCCTTATTCACGACAACGCGCCTATGCACACAGCTCTTGTTGCAAAGGAAGTTGAGAAGAAAAGTGACTTTAAGGAGATCGACCATCCACCCTACAGCCCAGGACTAGCTCCAAGTGACTATTTCCTCTTCTCAAAGCCCAAGAAGAACCTTCGAGGTAGGAAATTTAAGTGTGACAAGAAGTAATGGCTTCTGTTTATGCCCATTTTGCAGACAAAACTTCTGACTATTGGGGGGGGGGGTTCAAATGCTAATTCAAAGATGTGAAAAGTGTTTTGCAATAAAGGGTTAGAAAGTGGTTAGGCTGGAACTTAGGGCCTACCCTCGTATATGTGTATATTACTTTAATATATTAAGTTGAATGTCCTGAAAAGAGAAAGTTTTCCGGTGTAACTGCCTAGGTAGCCCAGCCAGAAACGGAGCAGAGTCAAGGAGGCCATAAACCGCTACACAAAGGGAAGGGAACAATCTATGCTACTTCTTAAAAGACCCTCCATTGGCGAGGGTTTAATAAAGTCCAGACATTCGATTGAATTTTTAAAGCAAGGCACGAGACTTGCGATTGCTTGTGTTGCCTCCTCTGGCTTGGTGAAGCTAACGTTTAGTTAATATGAATCAAATATATAAGGAGTGTTTGCTCCGGTGGAATCAGTTCTCAGTTTTAAGTTCATCAGCCGGATAGATCAGTTCAGCAGAGAGACACAGTTTAGCAAATCATTTCCTCAAATCATATCTGCGCAATTCAAATCGGCAATTCACATACTCAGGTCAGTTAAGTGCAGATCATAGGAGGAGCTCAGAGAGTCATATAATTAGATTCGGTTCATCTCCTTGGAAATTGAGGCAGCTAAGTTTATATTCTACGTAGCTAACTAAGTTCTATCGTACGTAGAACTCCAGAGGACGTGAAAGATCTTAATAATAATAAATTACCATATATATTATGTCGCATCGCATAATTACTTACACAGTTGATATCCTCTTCCAGTCCTGTTGGGCACGAATCACAAAATACCTGAACGAAACCCTGATATATTGTCATGAAGCTTTGGCAACAACACCAAAGCGATCAATAGTCAATTAACGATATGCAGTTACAAAATATGGCAACCAGCAACTAAATCACTTCAAAATTGGCGCCCAACGTGGGGCTGCCAAACACAAAACCGCTTCAAAATTGGCGACCAACCTGTCACCGCCGACAAAACCACTTCAAGTTGTGAATCTAACCGCGCTCTCTTTAACCGACTTTAACCATTAATTCTTGTTTTTAAAGTAATGGTTTTAGCTATTTCACAAGGAAACCTTAATGTAAACGTAGCAAAATCTAAATTTTTTCTAACCTATGCTTAAATTATTTTAATGCTTTACTGTTTATCTTATCGTTAATTTTAAATTGTAGTAGTTTTTGTGTTTAAAAAGCAGCATTTGCGTTATAATTTTGCATAAAAACGTTGAAATCTGTGCATATTCTTTTTATATGTAGGTACTTAGTAAAAATTTAAGTGAATTTCATGGAACTCTCTATTTGCAGAAAACGGTGGTAAAAAGATTTGTAAAAAAATGAAGCCTTCACTTGGGCAGAGGCTTAAATTCGTACTCCACAATATATAGCAATCAATAAATTTGTTATACTGCCAAATGTTGATATAAATTTTATACTGCATTAAAAATAAAATAATTAATAAACGCCTGTAATTTTTAATATAATTTCAGTATAGTCTTACCTTAAAGTTACCTAGCCTGTACTAACAACATACTACATATTCTGAGCGCCAGAATATCTGGAAGCATAGTGTTCTTGATGAAACTTTGAAAATTTCTAGGCCCACCAGACATTACGAATATAATTTCCGGTAGGTTTAGTGCTGGTGTGATGCGTAACGCTTGCTGTGAAGCACATTAAACACCGTGCATGACGTCCTGTATGCTTTGGGATAATCTCCGGTATATAATTATTCTATGTGGAATGCATGACCGTCTCTATGAGGGACATTAAGCAACATGTACACGGTCGCCTGTACGCGTCTGGCTGGGCCAGGCACCGGCAGTTGTTGAGGCCCGTTCTCTTTTATCAATCAGTCGTCATACATAAACATGAAAGGCAAATTAGCTGTGGGACCTCCCGGAACGTACGGACGACAAACAGAGCGACATAAAGTACCGTACAATGAAGAGAGACGGGAGGATTGGGAGGGAACGAAAATGTAATCATTTTCACAAAAGAAAACATAACAATGGGATGGGGAGTATCGAGGATGGGGAGAAGTTTTCGTTGTTTTTCGTCGTCTTTCTTGTGAAAACTCTTCCTGTTCTTTCCCTTATCGCCCCTGCCTCCTACAAACAGAAGTTACAATGAAATAAGGAGCTATTCATCTGAAAGACCTCGTTCGAGCTTACATTTGAAAAGTTTCTAAACACAGCAGAATTGTCACCCTCTAGAGACCCATGTGTTTGTCGTGATTAGTGGGCAGTTGTGTGACTTCTTGATGGAGATAATCCAGTTGAAGCAGCACAATTTGAGCTTCTTGAGTTTGAAATTGGCGGCCATCCGTTGTCATTTGCAAGTCAGATTATTGACTGCTGTCAAGCAGACATTCAATTTCTAAAGCAGAATGATTCATTGATAACCCCTTTTTAGATGCATGCATTTTGTTATTTTGGTCCATTTGGTCACGTGATATTCCACGATATTGCTCTGCTAAAAGTATAAGACAAATTTAAATAAACATAAATAAATATAAATTAAACCAGCAATGATGGTCATGTACGTTGAACTAGTAGGTAGTTGACATGAGGGCTGCAGGTTTGAGTCCCTGAATGTTAATGCATCTGTCCGCGGCGTTATGTGTTGTTTAATTGAGAAGGCATAATGAAAACTTAATATTCATACGAACTATAATTTTAATTAAATTTTATTTATTATACCTTTTAATAATTTTAAAATTCAAAGTGCTTATGATGGTCTCATTGCCATGAAGTTCTGTCAGTTTATCCCTGTCTAGTTTCATGCTTCGAATCCTGCACGAAGCCCAATCCTTAAAGTCGAAAGAAGATATCTAAATTAATTAAAGTTAGGCCAATCATATAGCATATCTATTGAGGAGTATCAGGCGGTAGTACTTGGTACTCGCATTCGAGAAGTCCAGGGTTCAAATCATGGTCTTGGGTTTTTTTTTTTTCCGTATTTTCCCCAAGTCGCTTAAGCGAATGATGGGTTGGAGCTTTACTTTCTACAACCTCTCTTTCTCTTTTCATTTTCTTCTATTATAGGGCCGAAAATGCAGGGCGAGGTAGGCCGGTGTGAGGATGACTTGCGCCTTAGAAAGGGTACTACGTCTGGTATGGAAGCAGACCTTATGAGAAACTCGACATTTTTATAGGGAGAGGGCTTGGTGACTCCCTCAGACACAAACGGCCAGCTTTGAGCAAGGCTAAAGTACACCACCTCTAACAGTCAATTGCATTAGCACGGAAGAGTCGGAAATTCATGGACTGAGACCCAACTTTCCAATCTGCTTTCATCTTATCGATACAAATGGCAGGCTGCTAAGGGAATGGGAGACCTGGGGTTTTATTCCCTCCAGATTTATTCTCCCTAATTAAGGTTTTTTCTAAATTAAGGCGTTTTCTACAGTCCTCACCAATTACAAATACCGGAGATGTACCCTAAGCTTAGACCTGTAACCTTTCTTTCCAAATAAACCTCCTTTGCCGATATATCGTTTCATCTCGTGTATCATTGTTGTCTATAGTATGTGATGCTTCAGTAGTGAAAACGGACATTAAAAACTATTTTAAAAAGTTCCGAACTGAATATACTCGAAGTTTTATGTGCTCTCTAGTTTTTACATCTCGTTTTCTTAGTTTAAAGATTTATGGTTGCGCCTGTGAATAACATGGTAATACATAGGGGAAGACATAGGCTCGAACAGGAATTTTTGTTTAAAAAATTCATATGTGTAACACCTGTTCAAAATGTACATGAGGACTCTCTGAAAAATGTGGAATAGAACAATAGACACAACGCGCAAATCAATTTTTGAAGCAGGTTCCATAAATGAAAAATCAAACGCCAACGGAATTACATTTTTAAATTTGGGAACTTTTACAGTATTCATTAAACCGGCTGAATGCCAGGATATTGAAGAATTGGGCGATATACTGGAGAGAGCAACTGGATATGATAGCGAGTGCATGTTCGCTATAAACATTCGATTTCCAATTATTGAATTATTTAAGTTCAGGATTATTAACCGGTGTTCATGCACAAAGTTATCCGTCTCCATATTTTTTGCATTGTTTAAAGGGATAGACAATCAAAGATTATGTTGCATTTTATAGAGAGTTCTTATGTACATTTTTGACAAGTGCCAGCCAGGCGAAGTGTTGCAGAAATGAATAATTTTACCATTTTAAGGTAAGACTGTGTATAAATTTTAACCGAAAATTCTTGTTCAAGTTGAAACCCTTTCCTTGTCATCAGCACAGAAGTTAGTTAGTCAATTTTATTCCTATATATTTTATTCGAATAGCCTTTTCCTGTTTAATTTACAGTTAATGAAAGTCATATAACGTGAAAGATTATATTATATAGCTTTAATTTCTTTTTTAAAGATACCATGTAGAAAACGGTTTTAATTATTATCACGATTGGTGTAAATTGAACAGTGTGTTGGTTATGAAAATCTCCCGCGTAAATTAAAGTTTGTTTTATTAAATTATATACCAAAATGTAGTTAAATTCGTCTATCAAACTTTAGAAAAACATTAACATAATAAAAATACAAAGTATATAAATTATATCTAAAATATGGCAAAATTTCTACACCTTTGACCAATTTTAGCTTAAAAATGCTGTAGGTTAGTCGATTATTGTGAAAATAAAGCCTTTTGTGGAAGTTTTGTAGTGATAACAAATCTTTTCTCGACATTTAAAGAACATACAATGGCTTCAGACAACCATTTTATTAAATGTGTTTTTTTAAAGGCTCCTTTAATCTTCCTATCGGATGATTGTACAAAAAGTAATTAATAAAACCAGCGCTCTATAGATTCTATTTATGGTTCACGTTACCCTAGCTCTATAAACACTAATAATATATGGGTTACATCATAATGTTCATTAAATTAATGCTAGTGTCATTTTAAGTTTTAAAATTCGTTTACTGTAATTTTAACAAATTGCATGTTATAAATAAAATACTGATATACAGTTTAAGTTCTTGAGTATTTGAGTTCTTGAGTGTGTGTATTTCCTTCGGGTGGTCACTTTAATTTGAAGACCTTTCCTTTCTTCAAATCTCATGCTAAAAGTTTTCTCTAAGCTAAAGTGACACTCTTGTATTTAAAATATAAACAGTCTTTGACTGCCATTTTGTTTAATAAACCTTTTCTCCTCTTCCTTTAATACGTTGATAATATTCACAGATTTAATAAGTGACATTTAATAATTTTTCCAACGTCAATTGTAAATATCTAAGATGTAATAATTTACCATTTAAAAATTTATCAAAACGTTATTAATTTTACAATATATCTTTAAGAAACAAAAAAATTGACTTTTTATGTGTTTTGCTTATCGTTGGGAATTATGCTGGTAAAAACAGTTGCGGCTCAAGGGAAAAATGTTTCCATACGGTCGACCATATCTGACCTCCACCCAGGCCACCAAGTTCCATTTATCTGGTTCATCTGTGGCGTTAGACTGTTGAATTAATGTATTCTTGGAATATATAATATACGTATATAAAAAGAAGGTAAGGGACTAGTTTTCCTACACATGCTCAACCCCTTCCATTAGTTGGGTTTTACCTTTTGTTAACGATACATCTTCAGAAAACGTTAAAGAAACACGCTGAAGGAAAAGAAGGGGAGGTAAATCTGTTCACTAGCAACGTTTTTTTAATCTTTTTTGAACAGATGGGTTACCGTGCAAGGATGCAGGCAGCAGATGTAAGTTTTAAACTTCTTGTTGGTTCTGTCTTGCTTTCAGATCTTTTTTTTTTTTCATACTACTTAATAACATTTAAGCGTAGATTACATTCACAGATACAATAAATTCATGTAGGTAGTTGGATGTACTCATTCGCATAATACAACTTGTATTTACTTGTTACTGCTGGTTACCTTGCCTGTGTTTGCTCAATTTGAGCACTAGTAACATTATCTTTTAGCGTTCTCCTATTTTTCCGTCTTAAGTTGTTAAGGCTTAGGTTGGTTTAGCTATTGCATGCATATCTTTGCTGATAGAATTTGTTTTCTGCATTTATGAAATAATATATATTTAATGTGACTTATGTTAAGTATTTGCAAAGGTGGATTTCAAGAGTTGGTTCTAGAAATAGCAGGTGTACATTTTACAAAATGATCTTTCAGTTTTTACGTAAATGTAAATGATGATCTGTAACAGCTTTTCATACAGATAAAAAATGTGCATAACATGATCTATCAGTTAAAAATCACAGGAAATACAAAAAAGAGACAGTTATGTGTACAAAATAAAGCAATTAAGCATAGAGACAAAATAACAAAAAATATTTGACACTGTGTTTAATCTTTGTTGCAAAATTACTTACTTTACTAAGTAACTTACATAACTTAATCCTTTATTTTTAAATGTTTATCTGACCAGACATTTGCAGAACTGATTTATACTCTCTTCCAAGCTCTGAAACCCTGTACATGTAGATTCTGGAACATAATGTTTTGTTGTTTAACAGTTACTACCCGCTAAGAATTAGTTTTGTGTTAACTGTTTATTTTTTGTTACTTTAACTACATGTACATGTTGACTTTTAACTTTATGAAACCTGGGGTAGCATTTCATTCATTTTGGAAGCACTACGTAGCCACCTTTTTGTACCATTTGCTTCCGTGTTTGCTGACAGATGGCGTTAGTTGTTTAGAGAACTTTCTGTGCCATTCACTTCATCTTTATTTCTATTTGAAAGTTTGCAAAGTTATGTATTTGCCTTCACGACTAAGGAAAAATATAAAAATCCGTAGTCAAATTGACCGACTGCAAGAATCAAATTTCGGATCTCTTATTTACGCGTCTCAGACATTACCCTGAGCTAATTTGCTCGTACCTTCAGTATGGTTCTTTTGGCCTTTGTGAGACTAAAGCTACTTAATCCCTGAAGAGAAAAATATTACTACAACAATTATTAGCAAAGTACTTTAAAAAAAATTGAACTGAAACCTTTCATCTAAGAAAACAGATAAATTGTGCAAAGAATATGCAGAGGGATTATAGAATAGCTTAAACATATATTAACTCTTAAACTATAGCTTAAACTATATATTAACTCTATAGTATCCCAGATACGAATAAGACAATATACGACAATAATTAGCTAAAAGAGATGTGAATGCCTCTAGAACACCGTAAATGTAATGTAAATGTAACATGTTATGCAGAAATTCAGGTCCTAATTAGCTGTAGTTGCCATGATTAAAATTTCCAGTATTGTACAAGCAACGAGATTATGACAGCATATTTTGGAGAGTTAAACACTGTGGGGCTGCAGATATTACTCGGACGAAGAGCTGTAGAACGCTGTTCGAGAATGCTTCGCTAGTAAGTTAAATATATTCTGTACAAGAGGATTTGGGCATCTTGTGTCAACAGGATAAATGTATATGTGGCGGAAATATTTTTAAATGGCATTCAATTATCTTGATAATTGCCCCTTGGCTCTTGTATATACTTGAAATAGTGGCAAATTTCTAGATCTGCTATAAGAAAGCTACGCGGTCAACAATCATTTGAAGAAAATATACTCATTTTGTAATTTTATAGCCAGTTTTAATAAACAATTTCCGTACAGAATAACCATTAGCTCTGAATAAAAACGTATGCCTAAATGTATATTTTACCTCAAGAAACACGTGTATTACTTTAAAAAGCATAATTAATTATCTAACAAAAAGTATTTTATATATGAAGCTTATTTAAATGCAGGGTGCTTTCGAATGGATATTCGTACGTTAGAGTGCGGTCTGCGTGGCGACTGAAAGCACGCTATCTACCGGTGTGTCGGATATTGCATAACCCCTTAATTCAAGCGTAAAGATCTCTCGGTTAAATTACCATTACAATAACCATCTATTTTAAACAGCAGATGGAAAGAACGTCCTTATGCCACTACACATCTCTCACACCTCTTAAGAAAGTTTGCATTCATAGGCATTAATTCTTCTTGTGAAATTGCTGTAAATTCTCTAATATTATCTTTCAGTTTTTCAAGTATATGCGGTTTATTTTATTCCCTTTAATTTTTCCACTTTTCCCAAAAATGGAAATATACGTTAAGATTTGGGGATCACGCTAGGCATAATTCCTTACTAATGACTTACTAATGACCTCAAAATGTTCCTCATTCAAAGCTAATCAGAGATCAGCTGTATGCGCTATAGCGGAATCTTGTAAAAAATCATTGTTACATCCAATATACAATAATTCATTGAAAGTGGTTTTAATTTCTCAGTTTTGTTTCATTTTAAAAGTTTGGAGGTTTTCTAAGCCGAGTGAAATTTCTCTTTTCTTTAAGCCTTTGCAGAGATTTCTTTGGAATTCGTTTTAACGTTTCTCTTATTTTATCAAGTTTTTTATTTCTCCCAGTATGCACAGGGTAGTTTCTTAACGGAAACAGATGCCGTTTCCTAAATTTATTTACAAGATTACTAACAGTGCATCGGGGAGTTTTCTTGCAATTCACAGTAGCAAAATACTTTCATTTAAATTGCAATAATGTCCGAACCATACAAACATAACACTCCAACTATTTTAAGCGGGAATACCGAAGGTCAGAGGAAGCAGTTAGCAGAATGTGCTTCTTCGTCACGCGGGCTGCACTCTCACGGATGTATGTCTGTTTGATAATGTAGTCTCCTAGCACCAGTGCAACTTGTATATATTTTCGGAAAAAATATACTGAATTACACAAATAATAAATCACCACGATTTGGACCATATCCTGATTAGCGTGTTTTACATATTAAATCTTCTTTAAGTGATATACATTAATTTTACACCGTCGCTGTGTTTTAGTTTATAAGCTCCTCAAAATCAAAAGCCATTAGCGCCCTTTAATTTAAAACAGAAATTAATTGCACAGAGCAAGATATGTATTTTAAATAATAAAACGTAGAAAAATTGAAAGATTAACACGTAAAAAAATACGAGTAGAAAACTTTAAACGCAGCCTCTGTCAGGACTGACATACTCGTATACAAGTTCTAGAGTCCTATCTAGTACTGCAAAATTATTGCCAAGCTATTTGCGAAAGTACTAGGCGATTGATATTTGAGTCATAAATACACTAAGGAGGCCAATGTAGCATTATATGTATCACAGTGAGTGGGACTTACATAGAAGCCTTGTTGCCTCGAAAAAGGTGAACATGACTGAAAAAAGCAATGGCCAATCCACCGTCGAGTTGTAATTACTTCTTCATATGAGCTATTGCGGGACGAACTATTCCAGATGAAAGAAACCGTTTTTATTTCAGGTGCTTTGCTCGACAGATGCGACACCAATCTTGAAGAATACACTTCCATGAGAGAGGTTTGATATCTGACGATATAAACTCAACAATGGTCTCTAGAAAATGTAAAATTCGAATTTTGCTTAAAAAAAAAGCTGGCAGCATCTAGAAATATAATATATTTAAGAGACTGATAAATTGAAAATAATTCAGCTGTAATAAAGAGAAGGTTTGAAATTTATACACAAAGGAGTTATTATTAAAAATAAAAGCACAACCTATTCTATCAGCAGTCTTGAAGTCATATAAAACTTTATATAATCTGAAATTATCTAAAAGAGGATACGGTTTTTAATTATTTTAATTGTACTTTATACCGATGTTGTGAAATGCACTTACTTACAAGCTTCTTAACATATTTACATTCTGTATAACTCCGCTAATACAATAAATAAAATTATATATCGTTATTCGAAGTATATTGCTTGTCTGACTTGTAATATCATGTTTATGCAGCATTGTCATTTTTTTTCCTTTTTATCATATTTGAACATATTTCTGTTAGATAATTACAGATATACCTAATTATGAAACATGGAAAAGAGTCATATAAAACTAAAGATAGCAAAATGTTGTAAGATAACATAAACGTGGCCTTTAGCTCGCCTATGAAGAACATGCAGTTATTGGAAATGCGTAACTCTGAGGAATAGGAAAAGGTCAAAATGCGTAATCAATGCTGAGAATGGCACTGTGTGCTAACAGCGATCTGTACCTATGAATGAACAGCGTAAACTGAGAGAAGAATTTGCAGAAAGTTTTAGCAGCGCCGAAGCTATTTCTGATCGTACTAGTTGTTCTCAATTTTTGCTTTATTTTATGTCTCTCTTCACTCTAAAAGTAAACACATTGCAGAATCGTTATTTAAGAGCAATATTACTGATTTGTTTTGCGAATGGGGGCATAAATAAATGAGCAGAGCCGACTTAAATGAAGTCTTATGAACACAAAATATCCTTACAATTTCGCGAAAAGGAGGAGGGAATGTTTCTGTGCAAGAAATGGAAGGGGTTGTCGCTAGGGGAAGATAGAAAATTTTCGAAAGAAACTTTTTTCTTTTATCTAACCTTCCACCCCAACATTCCCTTAGGGGAAAGGGGAGCACATGAGTGGTGAACCGAGAGGGCTTGCGAGAGATAAGGGAGAATTTCTTCGGCGTTGGAACAAGTCAATTTCAAGTCGGGATACAAGTCCAGGGTCGCACTGGTTGTTCTTTTGGGTTCTCGTGAACTTAACGCTGCAGAATTCTATTCCTGCTGATGGGAAAAGTTACGTGTAATAATGATGATGTAAGCACTTGCATTGGTCAACATATCTGATTCGATTTCCATTACTTTTGGGGTGAATTTGTAAAGAAAGAACAGTATAAGAAGTTACTTTGTTCGAATATAGCCTGGATAACAGTATTTTAAAGTGTCTGAAGTAAGGTTACTCTGATAACATGATCCCTAAGTGATGTCTTATTTGAACCTGAATTATTAAAATGTTTTCATAAAAAATAACACAAGATATCGTATGTTAGATTGCTGTGAAGTATCTTCTCGTTCAGAATGTCCAATGAATTTATTTGGAGATATTTTCCAAAATTCCCATTCCTCTTAATTTTTAGAGATTATAGCACAATGATTATTTATAGTCAAGAAGTATTTTAAAAATCTAAAATTAGTAAAAATATAAAGATTTTAAAGAAAAAACATAAATTTTGATACGAAACAGCACAGTATATCTACGTTATAAAATAAGGTTTCAATTTTGTAATACAGAAAACATCAATTTCGGCTGTAAAAGAAGTTGCCCAAATAGAAATGGAAAGAACTGCAAGAAAAGGTCTAATTATGGAGAGCGTTTTAAAATATTGGCATAGGATTCTAAACATAAATGAAGATAATCTAGCAAAGCAATGTTTGATATATCAAGAATCATTTTTAACTAAGGAGTGGTTGAGTAGTTTAAAAACTATTTTAGACAGCAGTGGATTAGGATATATGGAGGAAAAGAGATACAAATGTTAAAGATTTTTGGAAAGAGGCAAGAAGACATTTTGAAGATATAGAGGTACAAAAATTATTTAGTAATTTAACTGGAAGACATCACTGGAATTTTATGTTAAGATGAAATAGGTATGGAAAAGAGAAATTTACATAGATAAAAGGAAAGAGAAAGTATAGCATGGGCGAGAGCAGGTGTGTGGATGTTAAAGGTGAAAGACAAGGTTTTATTCAAGGGGAATGCCCATTATGTGGAGGGAATGAATGAATGGACAGTGTTTAACGCCCGTTTTTTGCTACAGAGGCATCACAGGCGATGGACACTGATGATACATGAGATGAAATGATATATTGGGAAAGGATTCATTTTTAAGGAAGGAATCGTTCCGGGCCTAAGTTTAGGGTACCTCCCCGGCATTTGCCATTTATGAGGACTGAGGAAAACGTGGAAAAAACCTCAGTCAGGGGAGGACGGTACTGGCGGTATTCGAACCCCAGACCTCCCGCTCACGAGTCCGTGCCTTAACGACCTCGGCCACCCGTGGCGGTTGCGTGGAGTGAAAGAAGACTTAGAACACACAGTGTTTGATTGTAAGGAAACTGAAAACTGGAGAGATGAACTCATTAAGGTAAAATTTAAAAGGGTTAATAGAACAACAAAGAGAACATTCATAAAAGAGTGCAGGAACGTGGGTCAGTATTTATTTAAAGTTAAACAGAAGTAAAGAGAGGAGAAGAAAATTCTCACAAATAATAGTATATAGTCGATAAAATAATGGTATAGTCAGAGTAAGTTAGATAACATTTTGGTACCTGGGGTCACGTCAGAGCCGGATCACCTGGAATTCCTTTGTAGTTTGTATTTTCTTAGCATTCAAATAAACAAGTAACAATAATAATAAAATACAGGAAACATTTTTCTTTAATCATTAATAACCTCTATTCTAAGATAATTATATGAAATACGACAGATTTATTGAGTAACTAACAGCTTCTATTCTGCATTGTTAGAAGAATGATTAAGGAAAACAAAAATATGTTGGACCTCATTGCAATGGTCAAGGAGTTAAGGCTGCTGATCATGGATAACAGAAACTCTTTCACTGGAATATAAATGTGGAACAGGGCATTGTCGTCTTGTACAACAAAATGAACTAACTGCTATGCCAATGGCTTTATTAATATGTTCTCACTTTGCAGCCACTAGTTTACTGACGCGCCAGAGTAGACTTCAGTAGATAACTTGGATGATGATAGTACACTGAAAGACATGAACGTCATAATCGTGTAATTATTGTTGAATAAATGAAATTTGTTTTATATATATATATATATATATATATATATATATATATATATATATATATTCTCTGAAAGTTCAATTCATTTATTTCCTTGTTTATTGTTTGTTTAAAGATGCCCTATTGTTTGTAAACTGGTGTTCTATCTGCTTATTTTAGTTGTCGAAGCGCTTTCAATTTGAAAGAATACAATTTTAGTCTTCTTCTGCGAATGCTCCAAATGTTTACTGCCATATTCCCAATTGAATCTTCCAGAATTAAGATATACTGTAGCAACTATGTTTCAATTCATTTAGATCTCTTAAAGCTTTTCAATGTGGCGGTAAATTCCCGATTAATCATAAGAACAATAAATTGGGCAAATTTGTTAATCTCGGCCAAGAATAACTTGGATACATCTATCATAATAATAAAAGTGAAACAAAATGCAAGTTGCTACGATAGATATTTTTAAGAAAATATATTTTCTGCTAATTGCATTTCCGCTTAAACTACAGAAGCCTCAAGTGGTTCTTGATTTTTAAATATGCTTAATTTAAGAAATTATGGGGACGGACGTCACCTCCCCGTCCAGTTTGGCCTGAGTTTTCATCCATATTGAACAAATCTTACAAGGGAAACACGAAAACTTTGCACTGGAAAGTGTGCACTTAATCAAAGAGTTACAATATGATTGCAACACGGAAAGTGTCATATATGTGCGTCATATATGGATGACGAAACAAACTGTATCACTTACTTAGTGTGATATTCAGCTCTTCATCGCTCGCTGTGTTCAGGATATGTCTTGGCAATGAGGGCAACATAAAAAATCTAAGATATACGATTGAAAGTGTACGGAATATATTTTTTAAATGAAGCCACCAGTTGGTGTAATTGAACAGAGCTGCATGTCCCAGCACGCCCCGAAGTTCAGTTGGTGAACAATAGTGGTCAGGAATGGAGATCACGTGCGTGTATGTATAACATTTCTCCGCCGCAGGAATGCAGTAGAATGTCACACACAGCTTTGGGAAGCACTGGATGCGTCTGCTCAATCCTGTCCAATAGTGTGAGAGAACATAGGCCTTCCCATCACTGGCAACGAATCGCTGGTGTATTTGGATGCTACTTCGAAGGCTGCTAAACACCGCGGATTATCTGGGAGACCCGTCCTGTGACGGATCTGCAACCCTGTGCAAGTAGCTGTGTATAACACTCCACAATAAACCAATGCTGTCTGGTTCCTGTGTTTTGCTTCTTCTTTTCTATTAGAGCCGCCTTCCAGCTTCCGTTGTTGGCATCACTCGGTAGTAAATGCCATATTCTTTCAAACGTACATCTTAGATGTTTCGTGTTGTCCCTTGTTCGCGATAAAATAAAAGGTTACCATGACTTATAACTCATATAGAGCACAGTTTTATTAAGGGGCAGATTTTATGACTTGGCATATATTTACCTTTCTTTTATAATACTTTTTAAATTTAATTTAAATAATTTTCTACGTGTTCTAAAGAAAATAAAGAGGCAATCATTGATCTTAATTGTTTTAAAGCATATTTAGAACATAATCTCATTTTAACATCATATTTGGGGTATTGTCGCATATATTTTATGAAAAACAGTATTAATAGCGTTAAAGTTTAGCATCTCTCCTTTGTCAAAATATCTTTCAAATGATACTTGCATTTTACGAGCTTGTATCTGGAATGTGGGCCTTCTTAAATTCGGCAATCAAGATTAGTTCGTTATATTTATGATAAAGCAGCTGCCGAATTGTTTATTCTTAACATATTCTCTTCCAAAGTAGCCAGGAAGAAGTAAAAGTTTTGCACTAGTTGCAAAGAATGTGTACGTTTAAACTCTCTTTCTCTTAAACCAAGATAATAACTGACCATTCTTTATGCTGACACTCATTTCACATTCATTAATGTTAAGCACTGAGTGAGTGACAGATTGAGAGGCTATGTTTGAGAATTGTGTAAAAGTATTTAATCCAGATTGAAGTATTTTATTCTGTAAATGGTTAAAGTTACAGCCGAGAATGGTTTTGTTACACAACAGCATCATAAGAACTGTTTAAATAGACATTTTCCCCCAGTAGTTAACTTTATGTTAAGTATGCTGCCATCTTGTGACTGCTTTCCATTCAGTCATTTAAGATGCATTTGTCATCAACTGCAACAATGCTGCGCATGATCAGAGACTAAGACCATGCACGAGATTCTTATTTAAAGTTCACCTGTTTTAAATGGTATTTATTTGGTTATTGAATAAAGCAATTTCATTCATATAACAATATTTCTTTTCGCGGGGGCAATTCCTGTTTAGGTAAATGACGTACATGAACCACTTTTTTGTGCAATTTATTTTGCGGCATGCAATTTGGATAATTTACTATCCATAACTAAGAAATTTAAAAGTATACTTGAGCAATCTATAATATTAACATAAAAGTGTATTGTATGTAGATAATAAATGCCTTTGATAATGAATTTAAACTTTTATTTGTCATATTTTCCATATTTTGGGCCGTACATGTATATATTTTAGTTTTTTAGGTTATATAAATCAGACCTCTGGTTATAAGTGTTCCCCTGTATTGCCTTGCTTCGTCCACGTATTGATGCTATTCATTTTGTGATGTTATAGCATTACGACATAAACATATATCCCCACTATAAGCGGTACTATAAACAAATTCTTCTGCATACATCACGAGCGGGAAAGCTCCGAAACTTACGAAAGCACTTTCTATCGTAACATTTTACATGTTTCTTCACATTTCGAAAAATGCACATGTTACACCTTCCAAAGTAGTATGATAGTATTTTTCAGCAGGAATTTTCATAATTTGCTTGTTAAACGATGATAATTATGTTCTTATCACTAACGACACTAGTATGAAAATTATAAACCTTACAGGTTTATATTCAATTCCCTCTCTGGCTTCTTTGAATACTCGATACTTCTGAAATACCTTTGATGTTGATAAACAGGAGCGTCCATATATCGAACGAGGCGTTCTATGAATTTCAAGCCCCTTATTCCTTCCTCAAAATGCAAAGTAATTATACACCGTCCTTCATTAATGCAGACCTGACATACACCATGTTGTTTATTTGCAGCTACGGTTGCTATACCAACAATTTTACCGTTAACACCATTGATCCTACGTCATGTATTCAGAAGTCGGTTGTTAAACTACCTCAGTAGGAAACCTCTTGAGATCATAACGAGCTTGACAGATCTTCAGCGACATAACTGTTAAGTGTTGTTGTTTTTGTTTTTCTCCAAAAGCCTCCTAGTTTTATTTTTGTGTCCCTTCAAACTTCTAGCTGTATCGCTGAGCTTAACTACGTTAACACTATTTTTACAACTAATACCTTAATAAATGAAGTTGTTATGCAGTTAATATAACATTAAAAATAAAATGTACAAGTTCCGTTTTTGCCAGCAATCATAGAATTTTACAAAATGCTATAATATATATTAAAACTTCATACAAGCTTCGTGTTTTTCATATCTTCCTAGATTTGCTTTGAAAAGTATTATCTCTCTCATAGAGATTTGGGCAAAGAATTTAATATTTACGATAGGGGTTCAAATAATTACTTATTTGCAAATCCAATAATAATAATAATAATAATAATAATAATTCCCTTTCCCATTATTACAATACATCTTTCCAAGAAATATTATATATAATATACATATTATATATATAATCCGCCATGGCCGAGGTCGTTAAGGCACGGACTCTTGAGCGGGAGATCTGGAGTTCGATTCCCACCAGGACCGTCCTGCCTGACTGAGTTTTTTTCCGAGTTATCCTGTCCTCATAAATGGCAAATGCCGGCAGGTACCCCAAATTTAGGCCGGGAATGCTACCTTCATTTAAAAAAAATAAAAAATCCTTTCTCAGTTTATCATTTCATCTCATGTATCATCAGTGTCCACAGCGTGTGATGCCTCAGTAGTAAAAATGGCCGTTAAACACCCTAAAAGAGAGACAGAGGGAAAGATATATGTGTGTGTATATATATACGTATACATATCACGGTTATGAGTGATATTATGAGTGCTGTTGTACCAAGTGTGAATACATGAAGTGTGTAGAAAAATATTGGACTGTAAAAGTTATTAAATGAATTTTTTTATTTATGTTATATTTTTGAATATGAGAACGATAGTAATTATCGTTGTTATTAATACTATATAATTATTATTAGTGTTAATGGCATTACTGCAACATGAGCCCTACTTCAAGATAGTATATTATATTCACTTATAATGTTGTACTCTATTGCATGAGTAAATGTTTAAGAAATTAACAAATTGAGCAGATTTTTTACTCCTTTTTATACAATAGGTTTTTACCATAAACTCAAAAGTGGACTCTATTCAAAAAAGAAAAAAATATTTAAGAAATAAGCGAAGCAAATCATTACGAAAGCAATAATTATATAACATTATAAACGAGTTTCGTACGCTATTTTATATACCAGAATTATAAAAAGATATCAATAAAATAAAAGTAATATTAATGTATTGCTAGCGAAGATGAATTTACCACAAGAAATTTTGGCTCAAGCTGAAAAAATGGAATTACCATTAATTCCGGGAAAGTGTATACGTTAACCGGGTACGAAGTAAAAAAATTAAGAATATTTCAGAAACTTGTTAGCATAATCAAATTACACCAACTCATTTGGTACCTAATATTATCTTACTTAATTGTTATTAAAGTTTATTAATTCTGAAATTAAATATTTTGTAATTAAGTATTCTGCATTGAAAACGAGTAATTGATTCCGTGATTCAGTAATATGTACTTAATACTATTGTAATATCATAGCATTTTAGCAATAAAAACATTTAATGGCGTAATTGTTGCCTTGGTAATTTTATGTAACAATAACATAATGTAACATTTTATTTACGATTTTGATGAACAATATGAACTGCTTATAATTCTGGTATACAAAAATTATGTTAAAGCTATTGTTTAAAAAATATATAAGCTATTTAAATCTTAAAATAATTAATATAATAATAACAGTTATACTGAAATACATTTCGATTGTTAGCTAGATTTCTGGCATAATGTAAATAAATCTTTCTAAGCAACAGTTTTTCATATTAATTTACATATAATCTACTTTTGAGTTTATGCTCTCTTTAATCCTTATAATAAGAGAACCTTAATACATTTTATTTCATAAGCTTTTTCTAATGTATTCTCATGTTCTTAGCTGTGTTTTCCAAACGTCAATATCCTACTTAGGTAACTTAAACAGAAAGATGTCACTAAATGTTGAGGCTAATCTTAAAACCAGTTTAAGGAACTCATTCTGAGCAATGTGACAACCTTGGAACTGTTCAAGATTTATGTTATTACAATCCCACTCTATTTTGACCGCACGCAATTCCTTTTCACCTTTAAAGCGGATATATAAGACTTACCTTTCCCCTAGCCGCCCTTCCCTCAAACTGCTCAGGGAAGTTATCGGTCAGTTCACTTAGCCCTAGGGAATGTAACTCGAACCTGACAAGAGTTAGGAAGCCCCAGTCGACCAAATCTTGTTGCAACAGAGCTTTTGGTGTACAGACCATCTCTGTTATTAATTATGGAGTCAGGGTAAAATATGAAGCGAGTCTTGCAAAACGTAAGGGCAAACCGGAGGCATGTTGGCTACGGAACAAATATCTCACCTTGTAACGGATGTCAGAACCAGACAAATGAAAATCGCTCAACTCACGAAAACTTGCGCTTTGTGAACAATCTTGAGGAAATTGTGTTTTAAATTTATGGAACAGTTTTCACTGCTGTCAGAAGTTAAATCGATAACTTATCTGGCAAAGTTCTACTAAAAGTTCAATCCATGAACTCCTTAAATTTCGGAGGGATGAGTTGTTTTTGCAAAGGAAAACAAATAAAAAATATGAAGGCTATGAATAAGAAATTTAGTTTGCAGTGTAAATAAATAATGTTTCGTATATATTTTCTAATAATGTATTATTGTTTTGTCTTGTAATATATTAATTATTTCGCTTCATGTTCAAACTCACTAGTAGCTATTTTAGCAACGTCTAGCAGCCCAGTCATAAAGCAATCAATCAATTACAGAAAATTACAATTACCAATCTAATGAAAGCAAAGATAACGGCATGACCTGGTGAGCATTGCTAGTTCCAATAATATTCAACAGGAAGATTGAACTTTCTTTCAATACTCGGCTGGGGCAAGTTGATTGAGTGAGGGTTTTATTTCCCTCTCTATCTTTTTAATATCTTTTCCATGTCTGATGCAAGTGGGCGAACAAACAGTACTGCTGCAACTGGTATAAAAATGGAATGTCTAAGTAATTAACGGATTAATTTAACTTCCAAAGCATTAATTTAATCATCATTAAGCGTGCAATAATTTTCAGTTCTTAACATACACGTTTATTGTTTCTATTTTTCTGAATTTACTATCCTTTTTGGGACCATGGGTACTTCTCACGCTCCAACCACTAATTTATTACTTTCTAATAATTTTATTAAATTATGAAATAACATTTTAAGCTTTATTCGACAGAAAAAGTCAAAGATAAATATTGTTTGTAAACATATAAATGTAACAAATCCATAAACATTCAAAAGTTGCAATAATTTGTATACAAGATGCTTTATACAGGAAGTAGGGATCTCATGATTGAGAACTGTCCTTAGGAATGATGCATTATTAAAATTATTATTATTATTATTATTATTATTATTACATTTTCAATAAAATGACATTGTAAGCGTTTATTTGAAAAAACTTAAAAGATAATTATTGTTTGTAAACATATAATTATAAAAACAAAAATTCATAAATTACAGTGTATTTTGTAGATAAGACGAAGCATGATGTAGGAAGCAGAAATCTCATGAACAAGAACTCGTCCATGGGGTTTATGTATTATTATTATTATTATTATTATTATTATTATTATTATTATTATTATTATTTATTAACAATATTATTGTTGTTATTATTAATGCATCATAAAATATATGATAAAACTAATACATTGGAAAGAATTAATATTTCATAAAATTTATTTAAGATACAAATGAATTTTGAATAGTGCTTGAATATTATAGAACAAAAAAAATTCTGGTAGAAAGATTTTGGTGTAACATCTTTAAACGCTAATAACTAGCGAGCGGGAAAGTATGAAAATCCAATAAACTCCATTTCATTTTTTTGTTTGTTTATCATAAAATCTGTTATTTTTTAATAAATGTTTGTTTATATTTTCCAGTTAAATATTTTCAATTTTATAATGACTTTGTGTGATTTTAAAGTTCTTTAGAGTTTTATGTTATTCAGGAAGCTTGCCAACATTTGTGAAGACACAAGTAGTACACATTCTTTCACAAAATTGTATTCTTCCATTTCCTTGCTGTCAGTGCCGTTGGAATTGTTAGCTACATGGAGTAACCCACCTTTTTTCCTTTGATGTTGATCCAACCTGATTTTTGGAGACAGTAAGCCCGAGCTCGATGTTTTTAAATGCCTAACACTTGCAATTGTATTGCCTATTTTAGTTGGATTCCCTGAAGTTTTCTTCGGCGTTATTTGAATAAAACAGAATATGAACTGCATCTCTGAAAGTTGTGAAGAAATTTCAGCACCGCCTAGAAAAAAATTGAAACAAACAAATAGCCCAATTACTAACAACCATATAATAATGCTATAATACATTCTGTTAATTGTAAATCAGTAATATCAGAGACTCCCTCTGGTGGCCGACGTCGTTAAGGAGCGGACTCGTGAGCGGGAGGTCAGGACCGTCCTCCTTGACTGAAAAATTTTCCAGATTTTCCTCAGTCCTCATAAATGACTTATGCCGGGGAGGAACCCTAAACTTAGGCCTGGTACGTTTCCTTCCTTAAAACAATAATTTTTCAATGTATTATTTCATTTCATGTATGTATACGAATACAGTATGCAAAACAAACAAAACAAACGACACTGAAATGTTAGTTAATGACGTTGGTACGGAATGTGTTCAAAATGTGAATTGTGTGCTACACGTTGTTCATAACGTTTCTGAAGATTATTGAACATGTTGATGAACAGCTGTAACGACACAAAAGAACGAACGTTATTTTCTCACGTAGTTTGGGAATGTTTACGTATTGAAGCTGATTCTTTCAATACGTTCCTTATGTAGGCATCAGGAGCCATAAGATCCGGAGACCAGGCAGGATATGGTGAATGGAGTTCCACGAGAAATTAGATGATCTCCAAAGTGTCTTTGCAGAAGGGCAAGTGACTTTCCCGCGGTGTAGGTTGCTGTATTTATTGTCATTGCAGGAGTAAGTTTCTGGAGTGACAAAAAAGATGCAACTTCTGCACGAGTGAGACAATGATGAAGTCTCTGTAGCGCCTAGTTTACTGTTTCAGTGTCCAATATTCCATGACCGGACACGGTGCACCAAATCGTAACCTGCGCACTGTGCAGTAGTTTCTGTATAGCGACACCAAACCGTTGAAATCGTAAAAAAAGCGAGTTGTTTGTCTGTAGCCATCAAGGGGAATATGTTCTTCATCTGAAAACCACATGTTGCAGAAGAATTCTGGATTCTCATACGTCATAGACAACACTCGGTTACTATCGGGCTTGTTCATCCCTTCCTGTTAGACGCTGAGCAACTTGAGTCCGTTATGCAAATCTTCCGGTTCTTTAAACATCCGCCGAACACACCTATCGCTCAAACCAAGTTTCAGTATGTTCATTGTAGACTGTTCTTTGGTGACTCTTAACACTGTTGGGGAAGTAATCCCTGATTCTCGTTTATGGTGACGGTTCTTGGTTGCCCTGTTGTCCACTTTCGTTCACATGGTACTCATCCCGTACGACGGAACTTGCCAAAGATGGCTATCATTGTTGTGTTATTTATTAAATCTCTCCTGAAACAGTTCTTTAACATAGAGCAAACTATTTCCGTTTGACAGGAAATAAAGTTCCACGATTAATACCTCTTCTGTCGTGAGAATTGCAGAAATCAAACAAAACTGAATTTACAATGCGTCAAACTATTAAATACAATAAATAAATAAATAAATACTTCATTGCTATGGGAATTTTGGCAGCAAATGATCAATAATTTTAGGGTCGTTGTTTTCCCCCATACTGTACTATAATAAACAGATTAGTAAATTTATTTATTATGTGTTCATTCTGATGGAAAATATACGTATATTAATGGTGTGCAGTGTTTATCTGTGCAGCAGATTTTCGTTATTTCACGATCTAGAGTATGTAATTTGTGAACCTCCCCCAAGGATTAAATAATAAAAACTACTTTGTTGCACTTGTGATTAACGTGGCAATGAAATTACGTGATGTAAGAGTGGTGTCGGATGCTGGAAGTTAGTTACTTGGGGACTAAATGAAACTATAATAACCAGCAGGCAAGGCAAAATCTATTCCAGCAAACATATAGCCAGTTCATGTTCTTTCATTTTGGGAAGAACTGACACGCGAATTATAATTTTCTAAATCATGTCAGAAATGTATGCATGTAGCAAGGCAACATTTCCAACTTTTCCTGTCATAAGATTTTGTTTATTTTAATTGTAATTATAGTTGTAATTATGCGAACTTGAATCAGTTGCGGAGATATTACACCCGCTTCGTTGGAAGTTGCTGCTCTGACCGCCGACCCGCTAATTGCCGTGATGCGGTGAAAGAACCATATAAGAATTGCAAAACGTAGATAAAATGATAACATTTATATAATAATATAAGAATGCATAGAGTGAAAAACAGAGCACCAAAGAACAGAATTTATTTTGATTGTTTTACACAGTTTTTTCATTAAAAATGCACCGATTAGACCTCGGTACTTTTCCCCAAATAAAATGTTATTTTCATGTTATAGCAAGAATTGTTTGAAATCAATTCAAATAAATTAATGAGTGGTTTGAGAAAACGCTGGATGCTTGTATTTTGAAAGGTGTTAATATAAACCAAGCATTTTTATGATTGATATATTAAAGGTTATGTCATTATCGATAATGTTTCGAATAAAACTTTGTCATTCTTTCATGTCACCCTTTATATAGAAGTATCTACTTTCTGATCAATACTCATGAAAAAAAGCTATCACTTCAACTGTTGACATTTTTAAACTCGGTATGATTATTTTTTTCTGTACAACTACCGACAATTGCAGCATATATTTCAGGGAATATATATATTTTCTCGGTTTACAAATTAAATTATAATTAATTTAAATAATCTTTTGTTTTAATTATAAACATAATTTGAATATCTCTTTCCTCTTGAAAGTTTATTTTATGTTGATTTAATAATTAAAACGTTTTCATAATATATGGACTAATTAAACCGGTAAACTTGTTTTTGCCATTGTAAAATGTGTTTGTGTGAAACAAATGAACAGTTTTAATGTGATATAGAAAAAGATTCAGATCAACTTAAAAATTACATGTTTTTATTTAATAATGGCATATATACTTCATTAGTTGCATAACAATCATTAAAATGTTTTGTTTGCATAAAAAGATGGTTTTAAAATATAGGATTTGAACTAAGATATTTATTTCAAGTTGTAAACTTAAGTTTAACTAAAAGTATGTATTTCTTTAGAAACTCCCTGTAGATGAATAGCCTTAAACATCGCGGTGCAATACGTGAATGCTTTTATCGTCACGTCTGTTATAAAGCCGTTGTAAAAAGTGAAAGCGAAATAAGTCACTAGAGTTTCATATTCCACTCTTCCTTGCGCAGAAATTCCTTGAATTCCGGTCGTTGTGTTTTTATTCCGACCCCTCGCAGAAAAAGCGGCCTATTTCTGCGTGAGAGGACCGTCACTGACTACACGGACAGACGCATTTGACTTTTAAATTCCTGCGTATTTGAATTTCGTCGTCCTTCGTTCCTCCGGCAACATTTCTTCCCTTTTGTTTCTTCTTCTTCTTTTTTGAATGTAAGTGAAAACGATGGGGGGAAAAAAAAAAAAAAAAACTTTATTCCTAGATAACCTCGTATACAAAAGCCACCTCTCCTCATCTTGTTGGGGCAGCGGATTTTATGTCTTTTAGGGATAGATACCTCAAGTTGATGGCTTTCAAGCGCAAAGTAATGGTGTGAATTGTGGCAGTAGTGTGGAATAAAAATGTAAACTATTCAACTTGTTCTTTAAAACTTTCTTGCAGAAATAGCTTACATTTTTGCTAATTACTGGACTTATAAAGCACCATATTCCAATATTATATTGTTTTCAGTTACATTATAATCTTAAAAGAAGCACTGAACATATTCGAAGAATAATATAAGGATCATTCAAATGAAAACGAATTTATTATTCGGTTAAGTTTGCGTATTTCTCATTCAATTTTGGAAAGATAATCCTTAAAAATGGTTACAATGTCGGAACTGATGTAATCACAAAGTAACTGCAGTGAAATTATTTGAGTTATGGGTCGGCAATAGCTTTTCAGAAAGTTGTACATTCGTGTGTTACTTGGTGCTTCCATTGTATGTAAATTGTGTGCTAACTGGCCGTTAGCTATGCCGCTGTGAGGACCGGATGTTGCTGTATTTTATATATAACGTACGGAGAAGTGGTAGGCGATTCGCAAGAAATTATCCTGACAATCCAAGTAGAGAAACTGTTCACCAACTTGTTAGAAATGTACGAAATACATGATCTCTCAATGATAAGAAACATGTTCCGAAACGCTGTGTTTTATGAAAGAAAAATTGGATTGTATAAAGGAATTTTCTACACACATTCTGGCAATATAATGCCGCTGAGGGGCATCATTTTCTACACATCTTATAACATAGTTTAATTCTTATTCATCACCAGTTTTAAATACAATATAATTTTATGTTTTCAGTAGAAACATAAAAGCTAATATTAAAATACTAACTTGACGTGCTGTGACTCGTCGCCCTTTCTCCGGCTGCACTTCTGCAGTAGCCGGAAGCACCTTAAACTTGATGTTCATAGAGATTTGAAAGCGCTTTGCATATCGGGCGGTGCAGTGTTTCCAGCTCCTGTGGCCTATTTTCAGTTAATTGACTACTGTACAAGTTTCGTCTAAAAGTATCTGGCCATTTTGAATTCTGATAAACATGGTAGAGGAAACCTAGTGCGCATACATGGTTTATTCCTTTCCTTTACTGCTACTCAGTCTACAGTAATGCTTTTGTCTGAGTGCATTTAGTAGCCGAGTAGGATATTTTTATACGTATATATATTTTATCGCATCACCTGGTCCTGCAAGGCCATTTAGGAGTTCTGTGACAGTTTTGGCAACGCATGAAGGGCTAAGACGTACAAAATATTATTATTATTATTATTATTATTATTATTAAACAGTTCTGTAATTTCCTTAGTTATGAGTAGTGTTTAAAACTGGAATTTTTCAAAGATGATTTGCATTTATTTTCAAAGGTTGAAATTCTTAGGCTGGTCTCATTTCTGGACTCAACGTTCGTGGGTTCAAACCCCCAAAAACACCATACCTGGAAAAAAGGGATCACTGGACAAAATTTCCGGACATTTCACGTCCAAGTAATACCTTAGAATGGCACTTGAGGCGATAGATACTTACCTATAATCCCGGTAAGTTTATGGTAGTAATTCTTATCGTCTAAATAAAATTGAGGCAAAATTAATAGCTAGGGTTATCATGACCTTTAAAATGTTGGCGTTACTTTTATTTAAGGGACACTTTAAACAATTAACATATGCAACAAATTTTACATGTAATTCTCTTTTAAGAGAAGCCCATGCTGAAATTGCATTTTTTTTCATCCTGAATAAAATAATCCGAAATTTTGTATACATATTCACGATTTTATTTTATTTTATATTTTACTACATAAAATGTTTATTATGGACGTTTTAGTAATTAAGTTGATAATGAATGCTTGCTATTTTAAAAAAGAAATTTTATTATACTTACCTGTAACAATATAAATTACTCTTGTATTTATTTAAATTTTTGTGCTTTATGTTGTCGTAAATGTCAATTATAATGATTTTATTTTATTGTTTGAAAATACAACATTTCTTTAAATATGTATGCAATAAAATCTAACTTTGGAGCCATTGGTGTATATTTTGTTTTAATCTTAAATGAAAATTTGCGTGATTTATGTGAGAAACTGCGCAACGTCGAGTTCATATGCATTGAAAAATGTTTCTAAAAAATAACTTTAATGACAAGGCCCAGCTTAGCGATTTCCTTTCTACAGTTTAACGGATGATAAAAGTCCCGGTAGATGGAACACCATTCTTCAAACTAAATTGATTAAAATAAAAAAATTAAAAGTTTCATTGACATCTCCCCTCAAGAAATATACTGCCCTCTACTCGCTTAAGAATGCCAGAGAATATCCGCCCTGCCTCTGGTCTCTAGAGAGCAGTAACGTTCATGCCTCCAACCATGAAAAAAGTAAAAGAAGGTTACACAGCAAATATTCCGCGTCGCTCGTAATAATTTAATTTCCTTCTCATCCCGATATCGACGTTTACTAGCGGCTTGTGTTCCTTTCACAGCCATCCTGAATACTAATGTTACATGAAGCAGAATATTGCTAGTTAAGTTACTAGTGCGGCATGTGCTGAAAGTTTATTGAAGGTTGTTCATGAAGTCCAGTCTTACAATGCCATGTGAGGTTTTGTATATAACGATTTATGTCGCTAGTGTCTCATTGTTACTTACTCCTCCATCTTTCGTTTATTTTTTCATACTTTAGCACATATTCTCCTAATTATCTATATTCTTTAACCTTTATAAGGACAGATTACCATACTTCTTTGATCATAATTACTTCTATTTCATATTCTCATACTGTTCACTAAGTGATGTAATGCATTTTTCCTCTTTCAAAGTTTGTTTTATTTCAATTTCAAATACATAATACCCCAATTCCGAGAAATGGAAACCAGAAGGTGCAAGATTCGTGCTGTACGGTGGGTGAGGAAGGATACTATACTGAAGTTTAGGGTCGCATCTTGGATGCATAGAGTGTATGGCTTCGCGTTGTCTTAAGAAGTTTGGTCACATCTGTGTTAGGACGGACGGGTCAAAACCGTATCTTCAACTTCCGAACAGTTTTAGCATATACTTCGAAGTTAAGCTTTTCACCACGAGACAATCCATCGATCAAAACAAGTCTTTCATAGTCTCAGAAGAATATGGACATGGCTTAACTGGATGAAAATATTGTCTTTAACTTTTAAGTTTTAGAAAGAGAATTTCTTAACCCCATTTCGTGCATTAATTTTTTGGCTCAGGGTTTCTCGATCTATTGCAATGCTGGAAATAAATCACCACTTTCAACCACGTAACGATCAAATAGTCTCAGTAATAGAGGTAGAAGAATGAGTGCATAATATACTAGACCTGTTTGATGTATAAGACATTAGATATTTCATACTACATTATACCACAATAAATAAATACCTGTATTCACTTAATTGGTTTCCCACACTCCGTCCCCTAATTTTTTTTTTTTTTTTTTTTTTTTTTTCCCATACCTGAGCTGTTTCGCTTTCATCAAAATTTGCTTATTCTCTCCTCTGGCAAAATGTCTAATCCTTTGTGCGATCTGATAAAAGGTTATGGTGTTACTTCGTACCGTTCTTTAGTATCTTTATATTAGGCCAGTATATGTATTGTCGGTCCTGGTGGTGTAGTGGTTACCATACTTGCCTCCTAAACCCAATTTCACGGGTTCGAACCCGGCCAGAACCGATGGATTTTTCCGGGCGTAAAAATCATAAGTATGGCTTCCTTCGGAAGGGAAGTAAAGCCGTGGGTCCCGTGTCGTACATTTACGGCACGAAAAAGAACCTCAAGCCTGAAGAAGAGGCCTCTGAGCAAAATTTGTCGGCCGTTTCACGCCCTGAGTTGAATGGGACACTGATGACCTGAGATGTTAAAGAGCGTCCATAAATAAATAAATCAATCAAGTATATGTATCCACGATGAAAGTCACCGCCACGAGTGGCCGAGGTCGTTAAGGCGCGGACTTGTGAGCGAGAGGTCTGGGGTTCGAATCCCGCCTGGGCCGTCCTCCCTGACTGAGGTATTTTCCAGGTTTTCCTCAGTCCTCATAAATGGCAAATGCCGAGGTGGTACCCTAAACTTAGGCCTGGAGCGTTTCCTTCCTTAAAAAATCCTTTCCCAATATATAAGTTCATCTCATGTATCACCAGTGTCCACCACCTATAAGTAGTCTCTATTAGTAGCCTCAGTAGTAAAAACGGGCGTTAAACACTATTTAAAAAAAAAAGATTTCTCCCACAAATGAATCACACTTCGGTTCGCATCAGATTCCAGGAAAGTATGACTATGTAGACAACCAGGTAACACAGAAAGACTGTAACATACACAAGAAATTCACAAATTTAAAGGAGATATCACCATGGCTTGTCAAGGAATAATAGAAAAAAAATCGTTTTCACTGTGGAATTATGAATGCTAATAAGTATGTACATTCACACTGTATTGCGGCCTGTGACCCTTCCCGATGCCAAATTGCTGTACGCTTATGATAATGCCGAAGCTCATGATGCATGTCTAGATATGTCTAGATGGTTAGGAAGACAGTGTTATATCAAAAAAGTGACCAGATATAACACGATAAACTTCAATAGAATATTTTACAGTATTATAAAACATCGAGACTGTATCAGCATGTCTTCAACATCACTGGCATATTTGTGAACAAGATGAAATTCTTCATTATATCTCTTCAATGTCAAGGAGATATCAATCAGAATTTAATGCAAGAGATGTTGGCACAAAGTACTGATAGCACAAGTATCAATGATGTAATGGTTTCTGTCATGTGACTTCTCTACATATGCTACCATTTTGTGCTTAGATTCCACTGAATAAAGCTTGTAAGTTCTATTAAAAGCTTCATAGATAAACGAGCAAAGAGTGAAAATTTTAACCTTAATCTAAGAAATCTCTATTCAACTCTATTTTTTTTTTGTTTTGTTTTTTTACAAGGTTAGCTAGAGTGAAACTTTTAACGCTTTTAAGGGTTTACCCTTCCTTGGTAATTGTATCAGTTATCTCAGTTATTGTTGGAATAATATATGAATTGGTCATCGTAGTTCTTTCGTTTAAACATATTTATATAATTTAGTTTAATTCAATCAACTTAAAATAATGCGAAATAATCTAAAAATTATACAATAAGTATTTTGTATTTGTCTAGTTGTTAGTTCATGAAATACTTTTGTTAAATAATGTACCTAATTTACAACATCTAGCTTGCATTTTAGAGTGCTAGTAATGGTGATGATGTGGTTTTTGGGCACTCAACTGCAGCGATCATTAACGCCCGGATATTTTGCAGCAAGCAATAGCACTAATGATATCACTTATTGATAACAATGTGTGTGGTAATGTATTGGAACATTGCTTTAAAAATATTTTAAATGAACAAGTTCTAATATCATATGCCTAAATACTTAGTTTTCTATACTAATATAAAAAAAGGAAAAAAATAGTGTTGAAAAAAAAATTTTTTTACACCTGTTTACTGGGTACGAACACTTGTTAAGCTGGTTTGATTTTTGTCTTTCTCATTAAATAATTATTAAACTATATGAGATTAGTGCATACTGAAAACCAACACTATAAATTCCAATCGTGTGTACTTAAAAGCGCAAAGTATTCATGAAGGAGAATTGCGTTGCCAAAAACTTATGTAGTTAAGACGAGCTCTTGGTCATATTATTAGCGCTTTAACCCAAAAATATCCTCAGTAATACCTCGGATGCCGATAAGTTTTCGGAAATTTAATTGAGGTTAACGAGTGTTTATTGTCGAGACCAAGAAAAAGTATAAGCAAGAGGGGGATTCGGTTAGATAATTGCAATGCGAGAACGATGCCATATTTTTTTTTTTTTTTGTACTGTTAGTATAATCATTGAAGTTATATGGCTTACTTGTTTGATCTTTCTGAAAAAATACAGTAATTTTATTACCTTTTATTCCAAGCAGATCCGTGGAGATCTAAATTAATTCAAATACAACTGAACACTTTTTTTTGATTTATTAAGGGACGCTCTTTAACGTCTCAGATCATCAGCGTCCCATTCAACTCAGGGCGTGAAACGGCCGACAAATTTTGCTCAGAGGCCTCTCTTTCAGGCTTGAGGTTCTTTTTCGTGCCGTAAATGTACGACACGGAACCCACGGCTTTACTTCCCTTCCAAAGGAAGCCATACTTAGGATTTTTACTCCCGAAAAAATCCATCGGTCCTGGCCGGGTTCGAACCCGCGATCTTGGGTGTAGGAGTGGTGCACTATACCACCAGGACCGACAACAACAACTGAACACAATTATAACAAATACCATTAAGCTTCCTAGATCTCTAGTCAAATCCAAGCAGAGATTATAGGAGTAAAAAAAAAAAATGAACGAAAAAATAAAATTATCGGTTATTATTTTTTGAACACCATGCCTTAAATCTGATTGGTGAACAAGATATCAACGAGGCCATGCATTGGCTGAAAGGTGCTCGCAGTCAACTATCTGCAGAATCTGGTGCCGCAAAATGAAATTGATCAGTCTCTGTGTGCATTTTTTTATTATTATTTTTTAAATTTTCCTGTGTTAATGGACATTGGACTTGCAAAAATGGCGGTAAGATAAGGAATATTTCTGCTTTGTAGATTATTCTTATTTCCTTTCTTTCCAGGTAAGTCAGTTTCGTTGGCCCAAACATTGTGCGAGCATAGCAGGCAATTAACTTTTATTATGCTGTAATCAAAATAAATAATATTCTCAAAATTAATTAATAATATATACTTTCTTTTCTTCAAGGGAAATTTGCTTGTAGTAAAGTTGTGTTATTAAATTTCAGCTTAGCGATGTTTGTGTAAAGAAATGATGCATTCATTTCTAAAGTTTTTTTTCTACTTAATATTATTTTTATTAATTAAAAAACTTCATTTACCTTCTGAAGTAAGATTTTGTGGTTAATTAGAAACTTGGCATTCAAAACCTAACGTGACACTCTAAAGAAAACAATAATAAAGTAGAAGTATCTCTCTGGGAAAGCAATTTGGAGACTAACATAATTTTTAGACCTACAGCCAAACTTTCATTTGCTGAAAGTACGTATCACCATGGTAAGGTGGATATACATTGAGAGCTATGAAACCCATGGAGAGTTATGATTGTTTGGGATGCAATCTATCACCATACCATTACCTAGGTTAGCCATAAACTTTTATTATAATAGCAACAATGTGCTTTATTTTTAATTTGACCATGGCAAATGGTTTCCATATGCATTTTGTGCTAAATGCACATATCATTTTTAAAATGATCCCCTTGCCCTGATACAGGACCTAAGACTATCGGGTAATTCATCAATAGCAGTAAGCATTGTTCCATGAGGAAATCCGTCACTGCTGGATCCAGGGAACGTTTGAGAGGCTCAATATTGGAGGGCCTTTTCTTATAGGCTATATCCTCAAGAACTGACAGCATTTTGTAATTCAAGGGGTTGAAGTCACGACTGCTTGAGGGCCAGTTTTGGTAGCAATAAAATCCAAACATTCTTCTTAAACCAAAGTTGAGTGGATCTTACCTTATGGACTGGTGTATAATGCTGGGAGGTCCAGTACCCATTCTTCAACAAAGTTCTCAGGTCTTTTACCAAGGCTCAAAGAGAGTTATTTCAAATAATCTGGCCGTTGTGTTTAACCCATTTTTGGCAGAAATGCAGCAACGTAGCTCATGCCCCACAAAAGCATAGTCGGGATGGTGGTTCTTCTGGATCTTTGGGACCATCTCATGATCTTCTTCAGAAGTCCTGGCATGCATATTGTCATTCTGAGTGTTGTAGCTCTCTTCAGTTGTACTTTTTTTTTTTAATCTGTAAAAAGAATTTTTGTGCCGGTTGTTAGTGTAACGCTGAAATAGGAGTTTGCATTTCAGCTCTCTATACTACTCAAGTGTTGGAGTTATGAAATGTGCAGTACCTCAGAGATAAACCTTCAGCCCACGCTCTTGTCTGAGCAATCTGGATATTCACCTACTGGAAATGTTCATATCACTGTTTCCGCTCTGGATTTTTCCTAATATGAGCCGCTACTGCTTTCACCCTTACCTGGTCCTCACAGAGCGCGGACGCCTCGACCTAGGTCGGTCAACAATTGCACAGGTTTCATTAAATCGCCCCTTGATGCTGTACACAAATGTTCTGCTGATTTTCAGCTTCTTAAGAGTCTGAAAATTCTCAGGTGCGATTTTCCGATTCTATGTAGGACTACCACAGCAACGGGATTTTCATAGTCTCCCCAATCCATGACTAAACCTTTAACTAGCGTGTTCACTTTGCTGCAGTTGAAATCAACAATGTATCAGGTAGCGTTTAGCTGTAAGAACGTTATCTGATCGCTTCAACATCTTGTATAATACCTAACAAAAGTTTGTAACTGAATTATGTCTAGACTAGTATATCATAACTGATAACAGTACAAGATAACCGGTTGTTTTATATTTAAATAACGTTAATAAAGCATTAGCATTACAGGTACATCCATTTAGCACATAAACAAGTAAGTGTACATGTCTTTTACGATTTTACACATTGTACTTCAGCATTTGTAAGTATGCAGGATTAAAGAGTGAAAGTTGTTGATAGTGGAAGTGTTCACAGCAAATGTTTGATCCGTTGCTACGGTAATGCATCGTCACGACTCGAGTTGTGACGTAATCACTATATTGTTAGTCCTCTTATGTTAGAAACAAAGGAAAGCTTCACCGCGTAATGTCAGTTACATTCGTTCAAAGTAAACCTCAGTGCGGTGAAGCGAGTTGCACCACTCAGTAAGTTCCCTAACAACGCATCTGAAAATGGGTTTCCTTTATCTAGTTTCAAATTTTGTTATTCTAATTAATTTTCTCTCTGTAAAGTTTGTTTCTTAACTTTAACCGCGCATTTAAATTCGGTCATAACATGAGCTAGATAGGAAGTGGGGGGTAATCTCATTCTGATTTGAACAATCAGAATCTCACCAAAAATCATTTATTTGCCATTTACTAATCTGTCATTTCAACGGTGCTTTCTCTGTATCTCTGTAAAATGAATATCATCATTGAATTCAGAGGTAAGTAAATGACCTATCACTGAATTTTGATGCGGCTTTGTATGTTCGAACCCGAGGGTTTTACTTGTGAGCAGAATTCCTAATCGTCGTTTTCATAACCAATTGATTTGAAAATCAATAACGATATATCTGCACTCATCTGTAAACATGAAACAAGAAAACAATTCGTTCAGATTGATGTTCCATGGGCGAAGTGATTTATCCCACCTACCCATAACGCTTACAGATTTATAGCATCTTAGTTTCTTCAATAGTGGCTCGATAGCCTTTGGCCTCGTAAATAAGAGCATTGCAATCTGATGTATGCAAGAATTTCATGCGAAATAGAATTATGGCAGTAACATTTGTTCTTTCTCATGCAGTAATAGTTTTTTACAACATGCAACATGGCCACTCGGACATATTTTGTTGGCTGTCATAGTTTCAGCCTCTTTTCTTTTCCTTCTACCTCTTACGAATTCTATCTTGTCTTAGGTTTTTAGTTCCTTTCTTTTCCATTATGAAAGAATTTGTCCCCTTAAGAAGTTGTTCTAGGCTATTCAACCTTATAGACCTTTAGCCGCAGAAGCTTATAGTACAGTGAGTTTATTTGAGCTGCGGGCCACCTGAGCTACTGCTCATTTGGGGATGTTTTATTTTTAGCAGTTATATTTTTACCGAAATCGTTTGAAAATGATGTCCCTCATCGGCAATACATTGCCGGCGTCTATATAGCAAATGTTTATATTTAATCTAACTTATCTTTCTTAAGAACACGGTGGTTTGGAACACGTTTCTTGTCATTGAGAGAATCTATCTCTCGTAACTTTTTAACTTCTTAGCGAACAGTTTCTCTACCTGGAACACGATTACCAGGATATTTGACTAAGAATCAATCACCTTACCACTTTTCTGCAAGAATCCAATGTGTGCAGTGCATAACAATCAATCAATTCTTCAAAAATATGCTCACGTAGTAGAATAACAGTTAGCACATAATTTACAAATAATGAAACCACCAAGTAATACACGAATCCTAATCACTCGCTGACAAAGCCTCCCTCAAACTAACTACAAGCTGCTATCTGAGCATGCACTATAATTTGAAAGCTCGCATTCGTAGGGTTCGACACCCTTATCACCCTATAGATGACGAATTTGTAGTCTTCCGGTCTGTAACTCAAATAAACCGTGCTTTGAAACACTGAATAATTTTAAAACACACATTCGGAAGGTTGGACACCTTATCACCCGCAAAGATGACGAGTGAATTACCGATTAACTTATCCTTCTAGAAGGGTGGTCATGCTTACTAACATCCTGTCCCACACTTCCAAATTGTTTCAAAGGCGCGCGATATATAAAATGGCCGACTATTTTCCATTTAGAAGAAGGAGATAAGGTGCTTACCAAAGGACTTATTTAACGCTTATAAGCAATTACTGAAGTTTGAATGGCGTTATTTTTCTCAAATAATAATATAATAATGATGATGATAATAATAATAATAATAATAATAATATAATATAATATTAAAGAATTCTAAAATCTAGATAGCCAAAATATGCATAAGCTGTTAAACTTTGGAAACATTCTTATTGCAGATTTCTAAGATATTATATAATCTTATTTCCTGGCGTTCCTTAAGACACAATACAGTTTTATTCAAGTACTAACCACCATCTCATTTATGTGAAGCTTTGAATACTGCAATCACTACATTATACATTACATTATTTTAAAACTGCAAACTCCCAAAAAATGATATCCTTTAGAAAGCAAAGCAAGCTATAGTTCTCTGTGATGCAATTTATTTTGTTGTTCGCTTTTTGCACTCCCTGCATACAGCTCTGTGAACTATATGTGTGTACACATGGCGAAAACCACCACTCTTTTGCAGGAGCAAGTTGTGCCTTCTTTATAAATAAAACAGCCTCTGAATCTCTTTGCGGGAGTGTTTTTATAAGAGTGTTGTGAAATTATGTACCAGTAAAAACAGAACCCGTGCTTTGAACCTGCCTTACATCGAAGCGTTTTATTTTGAACAGAGACTCGTATTTGCTCTGGACGTATGACTGACATATAAAGTCATTTTTCCCTGTCAGACCTATTGGACATGTTAAGTATTTGAATCCTTTCAGCATAGAAATCCACTAGAGCTCTTCGTTGCTGCCAACACCTCTGAGGGCGAATTGCAAATAGCAAATACTTCAGCACTTTCGTTAATTGCAAAGAGGATATTTTAAATAAAATACAAAGAAAAAACAAGATTTATTATTAAAGTTATTTCAACATAAGCAAGATTTGAACTGCCTGAAATTCAGCAGTATGCATTCTTTTAGTGACACCAAATGTTGGAAGTTAATTCATAAACCCTAGTCAATTTATTTAGATAATCTTGGTTAAAAATTAATTGCTTAGGAACCTCACCTATGTATAATACTGTTTTGCTACTTTCAAGTTTTTCATTATAAAACAATTTATTTTTAAAAGAGATGGATTCTGTGTACTCCTCTGATTAATGAGAGCAATATGTTTTCGGTGCTTTATTGATATAGCAAATTTGTGGTTAATATTTTCAGACGTAGTACATTTTAAAGTGATCGCAAGAAACACTTGTTCTATTCGTAAGCTTCCATATGGCTGATGGCACGTGATTGGTACACTTCTAAGCCCGATCCCAGGATAAAAAATGGCTCTTCCGTTTATACAGTACGTCCTAAAAGTAACAGTTCATGAAATACATGTTTAGTATATATATATATATATATATATATATATATATATACAATGTATATATACATTGGAAGGGTACATATGAGGCATTACATATCCATAAAGTTCAACGTGGCCATCCTGCATTTCAACATACACAGTCCGCCATAGCTCTGAACACTTTCTGCAGTTAATCAAGTGTGATGCTGTTGACCACCTTCACAATCCTTCCACGCAGCTGATGCAGGCTTGCGATTTTATCTCTGTACACAAAGGATTTCATGTAACCACACGTGAATAAATCAGGTGACCTCGGAGCCCGGATACTCGGTGAACCTCTACCAATCCACCGTCCCGGGAATGGGGAGGAGCCCTGTCATGCTGGAGCATAACGGTATTCAGAATTCCATCAGATTCCAATTTTGGTTCCAGGAAAAGCTGAAGCATATCAAGGTAACTGTATGTGTTACCATTTGCTCCGAGAACACGAATGGTCCATAAATCTGGGTTTTTGTCATCCCTAACCACAAGTTCAATTTCTCTTCTATTGTAGCATTTCATGAGGATTACTGTAGGCCCATATGCAGCAGTTGTGACGTTCACTAAACCATATGTGTGAAATGTGGCCTCGTTTGAGCAGCAGAAGTTGTCTAACAGTTTTCATTTTCCACAGCCTTCAAAAGTTCAGCACACATTTTCATACGAAGATTACACCAAACACGCATTCGTGGAATGTTCAAATCATGACTCAGCCGACGAACGGAAGTATGTGGATTCCTTTCAATGGTCTCACGAATGCCCTGGACTGTGCAGTCAGATGATGATCGTCCAGAACGTACGCTACCTTTTCGTCTGAATTTGTTCACAAGAAGCCTGGATTAGTCTATGTTAGTGGCTACTTTCCATTAGGACAGCTAACGCACTCTCTCGCATGTTTTACCATCAAGTTTCCAGGAAACAATGGCTATTTGTTCTTGTACAGAGAGCATCTCTTCAAAATCTGTTAAAAGAAATAATACATTATTCTTTTCATTAAAATGAATCGATAACTTTGGGACACCCGGTATTTTGCTGATATTTAGAAAGGTTTATCCTAAGCTCTAACTTTCTTTAAAATCACTTTCAAACATGCCGATTTGGTATTTGAAGTGAATATTGCCGATTGAGCTATATTATATTAATTTTTAGTGTATGATATCACTTTTTGACAATATAAGAAAATTGTGCTCTTTCTAAAATAAAATGTTTGTTGGTTTTCAAAAATAAAATTTTCGATTTTTATCACACAAAATATAACGTGAACTGTTAACCTATTAAATCATACAACTTATTACAACGGTGGCGTAGTTTAGATGAAAATTAATGTTATATTATTTCAGTATTCCACATTCAGTTGTTACTTTCAAGTAGCAGAGGATAGAACTATTCCTGGTATATTTTTTCAGAAAATATAAGTGGAATTGGAAATTATTTTTAATTAGACCGACTTGGGGATGACTATGTAAAAGAAAGAAATGTTCACAACACTGAGTAAGTTTAGTTAACTTCAGTTCATGAAATTGTTTTCACTGATTATCCCCAATTTTTTTTCTTTTGTGCCTTTTGGAAAGATAACTGTAAAAAAGGTATTGTGATACATTACTATATTTTTCTACAATCTTATCAATATATTACAAATTTATAAAACGTCTCGTAATAAAATACACTCAGTAAGAAAAATAAATAAACTAGTTTGATATACCAATTCTCTTAAAATAACTGCTTACAAAGTTTGGGCCAAAGTTGTTCTGGGTCTTGATGGGCCATATGAATTTAAGTTACACTTAGCACCTACAGATGTCAGAAGTATAGGTGGTCAGTTCATCGCTTCAAATGCCAATTAACGTGATGGTAAGGTATTACTTGACATGAAAATGCTGGTAATTTTGATCAGAAACCCCTTTTTTCAGGTATGAAGTTCTTTAACGTGCCGTAAATCTACGACACGGAACCCCCGGCTTTAAATGCCTGCTGGAAGACTTGCGTTTAAGATTTTTACGTCCAGAAAAACCTATCGACCTCCGCCTATACCATCGAGGCAAATTCTTAAAATAATAAAATGACTAGTCATAGAATAAAAAATACTGGAAGTTTTACAAAACATTTATAGATCTGTTTAAAGCTGATATTTAATCTCCACAGCTACATTCAATAATTAAATTCTTCTTGGTACGAAAATAAAAACCCCGACAATAAAAAACATGCTGTTGCTTTTCAATTTTGTGTAAATAGACTTCAATGTACTTCGTTCACTTCGCCTCGATTGACTGGTTCGTTCAGAAAAGGGCTCGTCAAATTCCCAACCCTCTTATGCTTCCTTGACAGTGTTGTCATCAGGAAATTGCCGCCCATGTAGGAATTGGCGATTTCAAAAGAGAACATAATCTCGAATGGATGGTTATGCTCTATGAGGACATATTCCTTGAAAACTTATGATTTATGGGATTTGTCGAATGGCATAGCGGCAAGTCTATGATGTTTTTCCTATGAAACTTCTGTTTTGTTTCTTTATAAAAGTTGACTTTTATGTCACACGTTATATTTGCAGACAACCCTGTAATATGTTCCAGAAAATTTTCATCTTGATGTTTCTGGCCGACTGCTGGAAATGAAAATTTCTGGAAATCAAGAAAGCCATAAAGCTATTTCATAAATTGTTTGATTTGGGGGGTTTTTGTTGGGAAAAAAGCTCTATTCATTCTCATTTGCAATCTGTGAAGGTCGTTAGATTTTTTCTAAAGGTCCAAATTTCTTGACTGAATTCCTAGTACATGTTTTCTGATCAGATATCAGTATTCAGGATATCTATTGAAAACTGACTTTGATTTTTTCAAATCATCATTGGTTTTTATGGATTAAAGTAGACAAAATATCCCATAATCATAGCGCTACTTTTTGGATATTTCATATGAAGTTTTTATGGAGCATTCTACAAGCATATCATGTTAGCATTATTTAACTAGTGAAAAACTTCATTCTGTTGGAGTGATACGAAGTGATTGAACATCCTCTAGCTTCCATTAACTATTTACTTATCTTTGTAGGAATATAATTACAAAATGTTACTCCAAATATTGACAAGCATTTTTCTCGATACTTGCTACCAATTGATCTGATGACTGTGAGTGTTGTTTTTTCAGACTACATCACCTATGAGACAAGTTCACGTAAAACGTATATGTGCGTATTCGGATATATAAATTCCTGAACACCCTGTATTATATTTCTATGATTTTATTTGATTTGGAAGAGAGATTTCTAAATAAATGCATAAAGTAAAATTAGCTATGAAAAAAAGAGAATATTAGCTCGAAAACGCTGTGGTAAAATCCTTAGAATGAAAATAATAAATGATAACACAATTATAGAACAAGTACCACAGTTTTACAGGACTTGTTCAGGCGATAACGTTTGAAATTCGCATCCCGGAGGTTCCGAGTTCAATTCTCATTGGACCGGTCATCCTGACCTTGTTTTTTTTTTCACGGTTTCCCCACGTCACTTAGGCAAATACTGAGATGAATATTTACATTCCACGAATTTCTCGCTCTACCATTTCATCCATTAGTTCTTTTACAGAGTCAGAAGTGCCAGGACGAGGTGGGTTGGTATGAAGTAATAGAATCTTGCGCTTTGGAAAAGTGTTTGTCAGGCATATGGAATGGAGGCAGGCCTTTTGATGGGTTCGAACACTCAGTAGAATGGTTCCATCTGTGTTGGCGTGTTCTGTATGGAAGCATATTAAAGACCTCTTCTGCGTCCGAATAGGTATCACCCGTAGATCCTGATCACCTGATATCTCATCTATCTCATCCCTTCCTCCCGGAAGTGTCCCCATTGGGGATAAGAATAAAGGGCCAGCCAGGAGTAAGGCTCAATTACCGAAAGTATCTCCATTCGCTCTAGACCCATCCATTCCATCTATCTAACCATACAACCATCCAAAGTTTTAAGGGTTAAACATTTTACGAAATAAAATCATTAATGCAAAATTATTAGTCGGCAATTTAAACATGAGCAAAACACACGCAGAGACAAGGACTGGCCCATCTCTCTCTACCACCCGTAACAATCGAGGAGTGGGAGGAATTGGTGGGAAAGCTGCATTCACTGCACTTGCATTGTTGGAACGCTTTACAATAATGTAACTTAAAAGTTAGCTCTGTAGCTAAACTTATCTCGATCCGACAATAGTTTTGCTGAATACTCCAGTCATCCCCACCACCAACCCACCACCTCCCACCGCAAAGTCTGTTATTGTGCAACCGAATATTTTGTTCATGTCTTGCCTACCTACTGATATTACGAAATGAGAAGTTAAAAACTGGCCACCATAGTTTGCGTGTTTTAGGATAATTTTCTAAGCAAAAAACTTTCTACACAACAGTAGCCTATTTCTTTTTCTCGACAATGCCAACAAAAACTGCGCGAGTGGTCTATACGTGTAGGCTCACACAGTAACACACTAAAAATACCAAATATAGATAAAATTACTAAGATTTTGTGGTGAATAGTTAAGGAATTTTGAAGAAAAATAAGGAAAGACATACAAAAAGAATACTGTTGTTGACTGAAAACTTTACACGGAAAATATTTACTCAATAAGTTGGATTATGGGGAAACATCTAGCAGCTTAGGTGACATTAAAATACTAATATGTTGCTATGCGCGTACAAATGTTTATGTGGAACAGGAAATGGTAATGTACACCATATACTACGCAGCAATACAAACATTTTCTGTCTGGTTATATTTGTTGCTATAAACTAATAGCCGCGCATTAGAAATGCTAATTAATAATTCCCCTAACCCTGTATTCAATAACAAACAAAACGACGAATGAATGCAAAAAGGAATGAACTGAAACCAATACAGCTTTATGTTTTCCTCTGTCCACATATGCAAATATTACAGAACCACTACCAAACACACAGATTCAATCTATTAGTGGCAGAAAGTGGTAGATTTAATATTTCCGCGATTTTGCACCCTTTGTCATAGAAAATTCTAGTTGTTTCAAATATTGAAACATTTTTTTAAATAATTTGAGTCGTAGATATTTCATTGAGCATTTTAAATTCATTTCTAACTTAAATACAAACTTGAACAGTGTTTGGAACTACAGAGAACCGGAAGATAATAGTAAACTATTATTAAGCGTTTCAATTTGGAAATATGTACGTTATGTAGCCGTTCTTTTGAGCTTTTACAGTTTAGAATTATAAGAAGCTCTACAAGAGTAGTGTAGCTTATCGAAAATTAGTATTCATAGGAAGCATAGGAAGTCTTACGGTTAGTACCTAATGTGTAACCTTTTGTTGCTTTATCGGCATTAATTTTATAACGACATCTCACTGCTGATCACTTGAAAACTGAAATGCAATATATGCAGTGGGAACAGTTTGGGTATTTCGCGGGATCGAATATCAAGTGCGCATGTTACGAATTTGGGTTTACTGCCTGTATTTTCCTTTAAATGTCTCTGTACAAATAAAGGGATGGCATGATTGAATGCAAAACAAACTACTTTTTAATAAATTAAACAGTTATCAGGTATATGTATGGCATCAAAGCCCTGATAAGTATTGCCGAATGTAAGCTTTCCGAAGTATTTACTATTTGCGCCTAAGTTTAAGTCATTTAGTTGAGTGTTGGTTGGCGAATATGTTGGCACCGTCTGCTACTTTGCATTAATACCCATGCATTTTTCTGGTTGCACAGGTTACGATCATGTATACAAAATCTAAATTTGTAGTACTAATCTTTGCCAAAATGGTGTAATAATATTGTATCCAACAATTTTTAAAATTATTTTAAGATATTTGGTCCTGGAAAGAAATGACACATTTTTATTGCAGTTAACGATTTAATCAATTAATCTTAACTTTCACGTTTAACAACTGTTTGTTAAACACATTTGTTAGCTGCGGCGATAACAGCGACGTTACATGGATTCATTGAGAAGTAAACCCAAATGGGAGCGAACTTAGGAACAATAAATTAAGAGTGACGAACAAGCTGTCCGCACTGTTTGTACTGTGACTGAAGTTCACATATTGCCGAATAGATGGCCCTGCATATATAATTTTTTCTTCTTTTATCTTTAAATTGGTTTTTGGACTTAGTTACTCTATATTTTCTCTTTTGTACCCTGGAGTATTAGTAGTTTTACTTTAATCTGTCCATAGAAACTGTTAGATAAAAGTTGCAGTCACGTTTACAAACCGTTAAGAGTCGTAAATTTTTTAATTTAAGAAATTAACGAATTCCACAAAATAAGCAGTTAAAAAGTATTTACCAGCAATGCAGTTTAGCCAAAATTTTCGGCGTACGAAATTGATTGTTGATTGATTGTTTTATTTATGGACGTTCTTTAACATCTCAGGTCATCAGCGTCCCATTCAACTCAGGGCGTGAAACGGCCGACAAATTTTGCTCAGACAAGCTTGAGGTTCTTTTTCGTGCCGTAAATCTACGACACGGCTTTACTTCCCTTCCGAAGGAAGCCATACTTAGGATTTTTACGCCCGAAAAAATCCATCAATCCCGGCCGGGTTCGAACCCGCGATCTTGGGTTTAGAAGGCAAGCATGGTAACCACTACACCACCAGGACCGACTTGGCGTATGAAAAACGCCTAAGTTTAGAAATCTGCAACTCTAAAATTAAAAATTATATAGACATGATACACAATATATGTATAACACATTAACGTTTCTGTTTTAGAGCACAAGGTATAAAAGGGCATTTTTAAAAAAAAAGGTTTAAAGCATACCAAATTTGTCTGTCATATTTCACGATTGTATTTCTTTTCGTTAGTTAAATACAAAGACTCAATAGCCTTTTGAAATTTTGAGAAAGCTTCTTGAATGAATTCAATGTGTGTGATCTTTCATAATGTTAGACCAGTGGAAGAATCTACTGCCGCCACGAGTGGCCGAGGTCGTTAAGGAGCGGACTCGTGAGCGGGAGGTCTGGGGTTCGATTCTCACCAGGATCGTCCTCCCTTACTGAGATTTCTGCCAGTACCAGGTTTTCCTCAGTCCTCCTAAATGGCAAATGCTGGAAGGTACTTTAAACTTCGGCCTGGAACTCTTCCTTCCTTTAAAAAAAATCCTTTCCCAGTTTGTCATTTCACCTCGCGTATCGTCAGTGTCACCTCCTGTGATATCCCAGTAGTTAATACGGACTTTAAAACACTAATTAACAAAAATCTACACTTAGCAAATATTATAAAAATAAAAACTAGATGTTTGTAATAAATATTTGTGTCTAATATTTGTTTTTGTTAAATCGCTGGGATTGCTTGCCCAGAGAATTTTCTTAAGGAACGGATTAGACACATTTTTTTTTTTTTCAAATTTTTCCTTAAATATATGCATTTGATTCGTACTATGCGGACTATTAGAACGTTCTTTGGTTTTGTCTATAGTCCAACGTGTTTTAAGAATTTTACTCAGAGAGAGAGGTCAACAAAAGATGCATCAAGAATATGCTTTCGTAGTGTGGTAAACTTTATTTCTTACCCGAAAACGCTCAATTGATTATGTCGGTACCTCCTGCTGATATTTCTACTTAAAGTCATGGCTTTTTTCCTTACCCCTTCCTTCTTGTTAAAACCAAAGGACAAAATTTTACACGCTATGACCTATAGAACGTACTAACTCTCACAGATTCCATATACCCTGGCCCACTGTTTTAGGCAGTTTATTTGAACGAAACAATTTTTACTCGTAAAAAAGTTCTATAAAGTGGTCAGATCTGTGAACATGGTGACGTAAATAAGCCGGAGCACGCCACTGAGCGGAGCAGGCCGTGGGTCCCTATTGATTTTCCACGCCCTTCGCCTGACGCTGCGGACCCCTTCCCGACATTTCGTTGGACCCCCTTCCCCCACAGCAGCAAACACAGATGTGGTGCGGTGTCTTCCCCTTTGGTTTATTTTACCTAACTTCTCATTCAGTCCGATTTAGGCTCACGACGTGCTTCGCCTCTGGTTTGACGCCCACCTCTGATTCGCTAGCTATTACTTGAACATTCCTGCCTACTTTGTCTGTAGAAAACTCTAACACTAATGATCTTTAGTTCAATTTCTGAAGCAATAAGGTTCAAAATATTGAAAGAAAAGTATGTAATAATCTTTAATTAATAAGGTAACAAGAGGAAGCCCATATTTGTAAACTAAATAGATGTGGAAGAATCATGCAAAGGTACATTGTCGTTTATCAAGGAATTATAATTTTATAGAAGTGGTAAGTGTTCAAAAGTGTTGTCTATGAGTGTAATTTGAGTTTAAACGTTCAATTAAATTGGCCGAAGCAGGTAAAAATTAGCATTTGTTTTGATGAACCAATACGGAAAGGAATGAATGAGGTGAAACGGCGAATAAATTTTCTTCTTTTAGGCTTGAGGTTCTTTTACATGCCGTAAATCTACGACACGGGACCACGGCTTTATTTCCCTTCCGAAAGAAGTCATATAAAAGATTTTTACACCTAATAAAATCAATCAACTCTGGTCAGGAAGGAACCCGCGATCTTGGGTCTACGAAACAAGCATATAGGACCGGCCCATCATTGTTCCACAAGGAAAGAAGACTGCGATCAACACAAAGTATAGTTAATATTAACACATCAGTGATGAAGCAATTTACACTTATCTGCGAGTAAAGATATGATGGCTTTCTACAACACGTGTGGTCTTGTGATGATCCAAAACAGCCCCCTGGAGAAGCATGCGCCTAAACGTCCACTTCCGACAACAGAAGATTTCTTTCCTTGACAAGAACCATCCATTATGAGCTCCTACCGCGTAATAAACGACCACCACTCAGGTAGAGTGCAAGGAATATTCGTGTGTTAGTCGGCCGTTTAGAGTTATATGACAATGCCAGATCATGTCGTATAGCTCCGCATATAGGCGAGAATATAATGGATCGAAAAGTTTAATACTTTCCCTGTACTGTTCGCTCCAAACGGTTTATTATCTTTTACTTGTGATAGAGACTATTTTCACTGAAAAAGATTTTTAGCACTTAAGCTTTTGAAAAAAATGGACTATATTTCTTGGGCAAGTAAGAAAAACCTTTTGGTTGAATAATGAGACTAAAACCAAATTTTAAAACTATAAAATATTCTTCGTGCATCTGTGAATGCATACGTAAAAAAAGAAAGCATAAAACAGACCTGGGATCTCTGTTTGAATGTAACAAATGTTTTAAATTTATGATATATTGTGCATTTTATGGTGTTTTTATTTATTATACTTACTTCTTTCCCATAACGTTCATAAACATATGCATCGTCATAATCAAATCATGATTTTTGTATACCAATTTTAAAATAAATATTAATCTTAATAAAATTAATATTAATGTCGGTTTTCCAATGACTAATTCCTATGTTATTACATAAATAGAGATTATTTAATTCGTTTGTTTATATTTTGTTGTGGCCGAAGATATATTTGACTGCCTCCTTGGCCTATTGATTAACATTACTGACTGCTGGCCGGAAGGTTCCGGGTTCGGTTCCCGGTTCCTGCTTAGTATTTCTAAGCTAGGGGGTCCATCCAGTCTAGTTAGAATAAGTGGAAAGATGGAATGGCGGCAACCGATTATCACATACCCTCTGCAATACTGTCCTCTATCAATGAAGTCGTAAGACGGGGGTAGAGGAAGCAGAGGTCGCTGCGGCAAGTTCGGGATCTCGGATTGATGTACTATAGGAGAGGAGGAGAAGGAGAGTATTTACCGCAAGAAATTTTAGCATAAATTGAAGACTAAATTGTCACTGATTCCGAGAAAATCTTATGATACTTTTCAGAGGAATGCGACAGATTCTTAATTTTAAGAACAGTAAACATATTTCAAAAACTTTAGTGTTGATATATTTCACAATTTACAAATTCTACTAACTCATTTGGTAGCTGACATTAAAATTTTAATTTCGTATTAATTCTGTAATCTATATATTCTGCAATGAAGGTAAATTAGTTATTCTGTTTTCGGTAATACATAAATTGTTTCCTTAATATTATCGTAGCATAACATTCAATTAATGACAGCATTTTAACAATGAAAACAATTTAATGATGTGATTATTATCAGGGATTTTTTATGAATCTAGTATAATAATGCACCATTTTAGTAACGATTTTGACTCACAATGTGAACTTTTTATAATTCTGGTATAAAAAAAACTTACTGGGAAGCTTATTACGAACTTGCACAGCTATAATCGTATGATTATTTGCAGACTTAGTCAACCTGCATCTATCAATTCAGGATGATCTTTATTATTTATTGAAACAACCACAGTAACAGTATCTTTACAATACGTTTTATATTTGTTTCTTCTTGAATGTTAACAAACCTCCGGTGTTATAATGGTCCCAGATGTACGGAAATACACTACTGCGCAATATTGCTGACATCTAGACCAGCCCTATGATGTTATCGTTTCCATAATTTGCTAACGCTGTACGGTGGGAGGTGCTGTGTGTTGTGTCTCAAAGGCGGAATATGTAGTTCTTTTGTTTACTATCAACTTCATATCGTCCCTTGCTTTATTTATTTTTAATAATTCCGTAACTGCTAATTCACAGTGAAAAATAATACTGCATCGTAATCCTGAAAGTGCTCCTCCAGCAGATACTGCCGGAACATGTGACCTTTTGCCCTCTTGGGTTGCTGCTGCTGGTTTATTGCTTAGGACACAAGTAAATTCTTGCAAGCTGATCTCCTGTCTTGGGTTCTGAGAGTATATTGTTTTTACTGTCATCTGACCGCCAGGATGGTCATCCTTAATATTTAGTCCAACAGTATTTTCTAAAGGAATAACATCTGGCATTTAATTAACCATTGCAATCTGCGATATCCATTACAGAGGTTTTGTATACGATTAGAGTAGTAATATGTTCGGTATAATCAGTATGAAGGCGAAGTTTTAATTAGTAAGTCATGATGTGACATGTGGGAGGCTTAATAATGGAAACTATGAGTTTATAATGAGGGTTAATAATTAAAATACTAATAATGAGACCCATCATTATTGCAACAGTAAAGCGTTCTTTAAGTCAACAATCGCGAGCTAATTGCACGCTCATCTGGCATGTATGAAACATAGGAAAAGCCAAGCTCTGCGCATGCGTATAGCAGCAATGTTGGAAGGTTTTGGTACTTGCCCGTACAGACCGACGATCTTGAGCTGGGAGCCACGCCTCTTCCACCAACGGCAACGGAGAGAGCCGAGCCCAAGTTGCAAAAAATGCAGTCGGATAGAACAGTCGTAACGCACGGAAACGAGCAATCGTACACCAAAAATGAAATTGTTGTGATGCATGTTAATAGTTAATCACATCCAGTTTACGGCGAAAGCAAATGGGGAACTGTGATGTTGCAATCTAACACGTAAAGTAAATAATAATCAAAGAGAAAAAGTCATACTTTGCTTTTGCTTTAACACTTTAAGTTTTATATATATATATTAAATTCAAACTTAAACTAACCTAACCTAACCTAACCTAACTAATTTAGCCTAAACTAACCTAGCTTATGTTTTTGCTTTTGACACTCTAAGCTTAAGGTAACCTAACCTAACCTATGCGCTGTTGAACAACCTACTTTCCCACTAATATCACGACGCTCTTACCCACTAGTCTATCAGGCTGACATGTGCAACATGCTAAGTATCCGACTACATATGTTAGTCACTCCACGTAAATTGGGTTCGATTTTCTCCGCTACCGTTCGTGAAAGGAGGCGTGACTCCAGCTCACGATCTGTTGGTGTGTAAGGAAATGTGGTTTTGGTAAGGATTTTTTTTGAATGATTTATTTATGGACGCTCTTTAACAGCTCATGTCATGAGCGTCCCATTCAACTCAGGGCGTGAAACGGCCGACAAATTTTGCTCAGAGGCCTCTCTTTCAGGCTTGAGGTTCTTTTTCGTGCCGTAAATGTACGACACGGGACCCACGGCTTTACTTCCCTTCCCGAAGGAAGCCATACTTAGGATTTTTACGCCCCGAAAAAATCCATCGGTCGTGGCCGGGTTCGAACCCGCGATCTTGGGTTTAGGAGGCAAGTATGGTAACCACTACACCACCAGGACCGACTTTGGTAAGGAGGAAGCGTCAGTCTATCAAGAGACGTGAGCGAGTCAGGATGCACAACTTTTCTCCTTGTCCATCGCATTTCCTTCTATAGGGAACACGTTTGCATTGTAATTCTTTGAGGTAATACCAATATAAAGCTGCAGCACATCAGCTCATTGTATTATTTGTATTACTCGTTCCTTAACTTAACTTATTATTCTAGGGATTAAAATCAGGAGTGTTTCCATAGTATCAACCTTGTGCGAAGTTAACTGAAAAGAATAACATATAAGGAGCAGTCTACCGGAAGTTGCGACATTATAATAATTTTGATTCATAAGTTTTCAATGAGTACTGCCTCGACATCTAAAGAAATGACTCCACTGTCACTGTGAGTCGTCCTCAAAGTGATCAGGCTAGTAAAATGGTGTATAATTTTACGCAAAATTAATGAAAGAAGGCGAGAAGGCTATCAAAACCAGGAGCGTTTAGATTTTTCTACATCTAAAGAAAAATCGAATTAAAGAAATAAACAATAGAGATTGTTGGATTTACCAATGTCAAATATGACATTTAATTCAATAATTTATACAGTTGGGAAGAACTAATCACAGCAAGCTAAATAATGACTCGAAGAAAGAGGAAAATCAAAATAATGAAAGAGAATATTTCAGATTTCAAATAAGAAAATTTGGATAGAAATGAAAGAAATGTTTCTCAAGTGATTGTTACTTAGATCCTCTCTAACCTTCAACCCACTTCATTACGGTTATGGTTAATATTAACTAACACAGTATGCAACAATCATTCCAACATCGAACAGCCTACTGCAGATAATGCAAGCAACGTATTTCCGTTTAACTGGTAACACTATAGCCTTGGTTTGTTCAGTGCTGCTCACGAATTAATTGGCACGGTTAAAATATATCCTATTGTTCTTTGCTTCCCTGCGGTTTTCCAGGACCCAATTCCACAAAAGTATGGTCTAATACATTACAAGTGTATTAGGACAAGTGCTTATAAAGTATTGTCTCATAGTTTTCTGTTCCACGGAAGAAGTACAACGTAGTAAAAAGTCACAAATGACGTTATGTAACAGCAAGATGGGGGAACAGCTGTTTGCCACAAGTCTCCATACCTTGAATTAGGTTATTCCCACTCCTTAGTAATAAATTCCTATATGTTAATGTACAGAGCGGTTTACGATCATTTCTGCTAAATGATTTATATATTTTTTCTCAGTTATAATGATAATACTTTATTACAGGAGAATTGGGCTTTCCAATTGCTCGATCATGTATTTTATTACTCCATTTAATAATTTATATTTTTGTTCACATTGCTTGGCAATTACATTCTTATTACAAGCAAATAAATTGGAGAAAGTGTGTCAGAAATGATTATTTTAAAAGAGAATGAAGAATGAAAAGAAAAACAATCGTGACACATGTTAAAAAAATAATAAAATGCTGGGCTGAAACAGGAAACGCCTACATCAGTCAGAAACCGTACTTTAATTATCTTAACCTGACCTTTTTAATTGCACATATACTGAATTATTCTTTCTTTATACACATTCCTACTCTCATCGTTATCAGCATTTTCGCTAACACTTCGCCTATTATGTCAACTCACTCCTACAATTATTAAAATGATATTATATATATATTCCTACACTTGTAAAGAAATTTATACCTATTACCAGTGCTTAACTAATACTAATATTTCTATGGAAATGAAAAATCACTTGTACATTTATAAGTATGGAGGTATAAAGTACAAGTGTAGCAGAAACCTTTGTGAAATAGAATTGTAGTAGTTAAGTTACATACACTTGTATGTGTTAATACTTTTGAGGAAAAGGGTGCAGGAATTAAAAAAAGGGTCCCTTTTTGCCAGTCATTTGAAGAGAGCATGAAATCTAGCATAGCATTAAAGAGTAATTTGGTTTATTTAGGCGGCGCCATTGTGCATCGGCACTACTGCTGAAACCGCCACTGTTTCTAATATAGGAATCTCAGCGTTATTTTGGTATCTTGAACTCAATGTACCAAAAGCAATGAGCTGGCCTTTCTAGGAATTCTTTCTGCATTAACGGAAAAGGTTTGCCTATTAAGTTGTTCTTGCCAATCAGTCAACTTTTTACAACAGATTAAAAGATGCTGTAGTTCATCACGGCAAAAGTTTCAAAACAATTTCTTCTAATAACAGCAACTTAAAGTCCTTGAGACAATAAGTGCATAGATAACTTATCTAGATGTATAAAAAAGGATGAAGTGATATTGATAATCTCTGGCGTGCCTATATATAACCTAAGCATTTGCCACGAGGCAACGAAACAATGAAGGATCACGAATTATTGGTAACTGGCAGTATGCAAATCATGCGGTATTTGCCTTTGATCGGTGTGATAAAGCCCTCGAGAAATTCTCACCAGGTAATGTAATCTAACATGGAATTGGGGAGTCGACTTCAAATGCTAGCTAGTGATTGGACTCTGCATCCGATCTCCATCAGGTAAATGGAATTTTCATGTTGCTATTAGAGCTTTTCTTCAAGCACTCAAGTTTGCTATCAAGCTGATCTCTTGAATTTCTTTAGTCTTCAGTAGTCGATCTACTGCAAAAGCTAGGGGTCAAAAAAAACTTCTTCACCTATGGCAGTAATTATTTCCAAATACCTGTGTCCTGCTTAAGACACCAATAAAATGAATTGCTATAACTGGTAAATGAAAAACTTATTTAATTGAAAATGTGCATTTTCTGATACATTAAGAGTTGCAATTTTAATCTTCAATATATTTAAACCAGACATGCTTCATTTCTTTGATATGTCTAGTACAGATACTGACTGTGGCTTTCCAGGAGAAGTTGACAACAGGTTGACATATGCCATGCTACGTAATATGAATGGCAGATTTCAAAATTGTAGATTCCGAGGGTGGAAGGGAGAAAAACCTATTATATACAACATATAATCATTCTTTAAGTCCCAAGATCGCAGGTTCGAACCCGGCCAGGACCGATGGATTTTTTCGGACGTAAAAATCCTAAGTATGGCTTCCTTCGGAAGGGAAGTAAAGCCGTGGGTCCCGTGTCGTACATTTACAGCACGATAAAGAACGTCAAGTCTGAAATGAGAGGCCTCTGAGCAAAATTTGTCGGCCGTTTCACGCCCTGAATTGAATGGGACGCTGATGGCCTGAGATGTTAAATAGCGTCCATAAATAAATTAATCAAAAAAATTTCTTTAAGTCTCTTCAGATATTAATTTTGGCCGAATAATGTTCGTGTTCAAACACAGTATGCGGCTTCTCTCTTCCCCAGATTCTGCAATTGTGTCTTATTGACTTTCATGTGTGGAAAGTTATCTCTTCAGAGAAACACATTTGATCTAAACTCAAATTGTCTACGTCTAGTTTACCCAAGACATTCCAAACATAAGCCAGTCTTTTTCCTGTATGGTCGGGCTTGAACCGCTTTGTTATTTCAATTTTGTATGCTCGCAGTTGGAGCCTTATGAGCCGTACTTTAAGAAAACTGAAGTTGCAAAACAGCTTTCCGCAGAGATTTTCTTGAGTTTCTTGTAAACCGGGTTCCAATGGATTCAATGTTATCTTCATTTTTTTTTTTCTTAGAACGCTTCAATTTTCGGCAACAAGCTTTCTATATATATTTTAAGTTAAAGCCATTACTTTTTTTTTTAAGTGGAACACATTGTATTAAATTACATTTTGCTGCCCTCCTCCTCTTCGCGGGTTAAATCTCGGCCAGGGTCGATGGATTTTTACGGGCGTAGAAATTTTAAGTATGGCTTCTTTCGGAAGGGAAGTAAAGTCGTGGGTACCGTGTTATAGATTTACGGCAGGTAAAAGAACCTCAAGCCTAGAAGAGGTCTCTGAGCAAAATTTATTGGCCGTTTCATGCCCTGATTTGAATGGGACGCTGATGACCTGAGATGTCAAAGAGCATCCGGAAACCAAATCAACCAATCCCCTACTCCATGGAGTTAAACTAACAGATGTTTGTATCTGATGAACGCATTTGGTCATTGTTAAAGTTGGTTCACATTTTTGTTTTCTTTTGGTTATATTATTTAAGATCAATCGTGTTACTGGGCGATATTACCCAATATGACATATTTTTGTTTATATAATTTACTGGTTATGTAAATGTTTTTGTCACATAGTATTTCGTTCATCTTACAGATTTTTATTTATACTTTATTAGAAAAATTAGCTTAAATACCATCATTTTTGATACTTGAGTAAAAACAGATATCTCTGTCTAAATTACCTTCTAAGAATTAACGTTGAATGCTCAAGAAATAATAGAACTATCATATTTCAGCATTTATGCAGTTGTTCCTTGAAGAACATAAAGGTAATTGATGCAGGCTTTAAATTTGCTAAGCAAAGGTGGAACAGATATTCGTTGCTTAAATTCTGATTATTATTTATTAAATATTAATAATTCATAACTATATTACCATTCCAATTTATAGAGAAAAAAGAAACTTGCCTTTTTTATATTTATGATGATTATTAGAAGGGAACATAATGAATAATTGTTTGATTGTTTGGAGATTAGGCGTTTAGTTTCTTCACTATTAATAAATAAAGCAAATATTTATGGCAAAATCTCATCATGGGAAGGTTTTATTTTTGCCTTTTTTGTGTGTTTTGTTGCTACCTATTTCGCACCATTCTGCCTATTTTTGTCATTTTGTTATTATGTTCTTATGTGTGTAAATTTTCTTTTGTTACAGTTTAGTAATTGTTTGTTCCTACGCATATGTTGTAAAAATATTTTGCAGTGAAATTTATTTTATCAACGAAAGCTCTATGGTTAACAATTTCTCCTAAGAAGACTTCAGTAAAATATATTAAATAAGGTAATAGGTCACTATAGCAATCTCATTTCATTGTGAGCAAGCAGTATTTGTTTGTGATCTGTGATCCAATTTTGCAGATATATCACTCTTGAAGATATATCACTGCAGTTACAAAGACTTAAAAGCAATAAAAAGATAAGAAAATTCTTTTAGAGGCTACTATACCTAATTCGCCATCATAAATGTTCGACTTACAACATTTTGCCTTGGATTTTCCTGCGGCATCCCTTTGGACTACACAAGGTGCACATTTTACGGTGGTCTGGGAAATGAAACTGAGTGGAAGAGAGAGAATCCGCGTGCGATCTACAGGAAGATAGTTGACGCAGACACGCTGGTTGTCATATACGTATATTCCGTAAGCAGAATCACTTGCTCTGTTCTCCCGTACGGACTTATTGCTTATGTCAGAAAGTGTCATATTGCAGTTTAATAATCAGAACACACAATGCATATGCGTAACGAAATCAAACGTAGCGGTTAGCGGCGTAACCGGAAAATACACGAAGCGAAATTCCTTCTTCTGCCTCTCTAATGGAGTAGGAGGAACAAACATTGGTGAGCAAGCATTATCATCTCTGGAACAAAAGATCGGCTCTCTTTCACAATTTACATATTTTTAATACAAAAATATTGAGGGGAAAGATCAGTTGTTTAGTAAATGTCTTGTGTGTTTTTGTGATTTTTCTTTACAATTATATAAGAATAATTATTTAAATTGTTCTCTTATTATACAAAAAAATTTAAAAATACTTACAAATTCAGGTAACTATTAATTTAAAAAGAATTATTTTTGCAAATTTAATGATCATTGCGTTTAAATTAATGGTTGGTTCCTAGTAATAATGTGTAATTCCGTATTTTACTACCTAGGTATATTACGTATTTTAAGTGCCTTTTCTGCCTGCCTTCGCCTCCATGGTATAGTAGTAGCGTTTGCGACTTAGTAAGCATTCGTAGGCCTTGGTTGGATTTCCGGTCAGATCAAGCTGTTTGGGTTCGAAGTTTTTCCTTCCTGAGAAGGTGAATGTCAGATAGCATGGACTCAGAGCTCATTTGCGGCTTCATTATTACATTCTATAGGTTTAACGATACCTCCTGATGCATCATAACCATATCGCCTTCACCGCCATCTCCGCTGGAACAACGTAGTGACACCCTTTGGGAGTCCCCAGCCTCCGAAGTCCGCTACATACCGCAAATCCAAGGGATGCCTACTAGTACATGAAAACAAGGGGCTGGCATTGGAAAAAAATGAATGCCTGTACATCCGGTCGATAGATTATGATACAAATATTTATTTTTCTATTAATAATCGTGCTGTTTTTCTTGCAGCTTCTGAGCATTTTATCACATTCTTGAAAGTATTTTTCCAAAGTACTTAAATTAGGTATAATCAGTAAGCAACAGCTTATATCTGTGCATAGTAATAAACAAATAGAACTTGAACACCTAGTATTAAAATATTACAGAGACAATAAAGGGAAAAAAGTTACTGAATTGGCATTATCTTTCGACATCTTCCTCGTATTTGGAAAGATTTTCCGTTACCTGCTTGAATGTAATGAAGGAGATCCAGCTATCCCTCCCTTTATAGTTACTATACATGTTTACTGATTTGAAGGCGCGGGGTATCTCTTCGGTCACTTTTTTAAGTCTATGTTCTTTATCCCGAAAGTTACTGTGAACTACTTAGAGGAATAACAACTTGAAACTCTTTACGGATTGTTGTGAATTAAATCAGCCGCGGACAATAATACTCGTAAATCGCCATAACTACGCATCGGAATTCTTAAGTACTTAACATCAACTTAGGTACACTCAAAACAAGGCATAATGGGTGAAAGGCATAAGAGTAGATGGTGGCTTTTAGCTCGCGCCTATCGTAATTTTCACTTGTTGTCTTACAGTCCAATATCAAATAACTTCATTCCGGTTTTACTGCTTAGAAATGTCTCTGTTTGGTCATAATCTTCCTAGGGTACGAGTTTGTCCCAATTTCTCTTTCGCATCGATAAAGTATCAATTTATTTTTTTCACTTTCCCAGTTAATACTTATTGAAGTCAAAAACATGAAATACTTAGCAGTTCCTCGAGTTGTTTGACAAGTACCTGTTTCAGCAATTTCCATCAATTGACAGTTACCAACCGCACAAGAACAAGTACATTTTTTTATGATTTTTCAAGGCCTCAGATTCCTAATAGAAATGCTTCTAAGCAAAACTAACAAAAGTTCGAGCGATTTGATATCGTGCTAAAAGTATACGTTTGTTCCCTGCTTTCCCATACAAAGGCTTAATGTAACAAAATATTGTATCCTCATTTAAAGTCACAGTAACACAAAGCAGGTCAAGTGTTAGCTTTAAAATAAAAAGTTTTGTAATTACAAAAAATGGTATATTTTTGTCATACTATACACTTTAAAAATACGATAAGATGCGCTATTAATTCCCGAAATACATAGTAATTATAGCTATAGTGTGTAACGCAATCTCCCAAGACCATATATGCATTCCCTCTCTTCCTTGGCAATTGCACTATTAACCACATGAGTTAATGCATCTGACCTTCATGTTGTCCCGGGAGACGTATTTGACCGCTCGCTAAACACAGGATGGACCATGCATAGCTAATCACATACAGTTTCACGTAAAATTGCAGGACAAGATGCCCATTGTTTGTAGGATTGCCATTTCCAAACATAATTGGGGGCTCTTGGTAGAAAATGGTTAAGTACTAAAGAATATGAACCATACAAGCACTCTGCCTAGAAGTAAATATCAATTGTAATTTATGGAAATAACCCAAAAACCTGTTGTCAAATTATGAAATTGAATATAAATATAAAAAAGGAACATAAGGTACTAACGGAAATTTCCGATGCAGGCAAAAGAAACTACAAAAACATTAAAAGTGTCATTTAATGTTAAGTATGTGTATGCCTAACATTACCCTGCAATATTAATAATCAGTTCATATGTAATATTTAATTATGATTGTATAAAATAAAACCGTACTAAACGCTTTCATTCTTTGGAATACCTGCTTCCTTCTGCCCAGAATTGAGTTCTATTTCATTCCCGAAGAGGAGTTTAAAGTGCTCAAAGCAAGAATGTAAATATTATAATTATTAATATTTTAACGTAAAATGTTATATAAATTTTCTTTAAATAATATACAGAATGAGTCAAGACTTCTACGACAAATGTCCCAATGAAAAACTTTTTAACAGTGTTTAACGCCCGTTTTTATTACTGAGGCACCACAGGCGGTGGAAACTGATTATACATGAGTTGAAATGATAAATTGGGAAAGGATTTTTTTTTAAGAAGGAGGCGTTCCAGACCTAAGTTTTGGTTACCTCCCCGGCATTTGCCATTTATGAGGACTGAGGAAAACTTGAAAAAAAAAACAGTCAGGGAGGACGATCGTGGTGAGATTCGAACCCCAGGCCCCCCCGCTCAGAAGTCCGCGCCTCGTCACCCGTGACTGACATTCTTTTTCTTTTTCTTTTTCTTTTTTTCTTTTTTTTTTTTTTTGGTTAAACACACGTTATCTTATGTGTCTTTTAGGAGGCCTTTGTCATTGAAGGATTCAATGAAGGCATATATGAAGGATTATGGGTATTAAACAATTATTATGACCTGATGATAATTTATTCTGTAAGTACCCTTAGGAAAAATTACAGAAGGTTTTCAAAGTATTTGCCCCGATTCTCATTACATTCATTACATCATCGCAGCAATGCTGGCAATTATTTCAGTTCTATGTCGCGTCTGATCCAAAGCAGCGAATATTCGCTCAATCATTTCGTGTGTTGTGTCAACTGGGATCGAGTACATCTCACTCTGCAAAAAAAGGTAGGAACGTTGAATCGGATAGCCCTTTCTCCATAAAGCATAGACGTCCATTCTCAATGGATGCCTACAGTCAACTGCACACACATCAGCTACGCACAGAGGTACACGGCGAGGACAAGGTAATGTCACGTGGTTTAACGTTGGAACCAATATGCATACACAAATAGAGGAGCATAACTACTAAATGGCGCATCAGAAAACATGTTCATTTTGAGTTCTGTCTCTCCTCCGATTTTGTTGCACAGATCCTGACTCATTCTGTATATTATACAAAATGCAAAATAACTTCTAATTCAAGCTATCGTTTACAGAAAATACTTTGTAAATTTAATTTGTTGTTTTGCCTATAAAATTAAATAATGTCAAATATATTATTTTATTATTAAAATAATATATTTTATTATATTATTTTGAATGTATTTATAAATGAATGTTTATAATTTCTCATACTTTAGTCCTATTTTCTTTCAAAGGGTTCTTCTGTATGCAGTTTGTGATTTTACTACTATTCAGATAGGCTTTTCATTCGATTTATGAAGACCTTATGAAGACTATGAAGACTATTCGGGATCTAAAATGTGGCACGTTTTTAAGTTCAAGAAAACGAAACTTCTGTAATCCAAATATTTTTCTCTGTGCCTATAGGATGCTTTTTCTTCCAAATTATAAGGCACCAAGAAGTTATTTTACTATGACACTTGTCTTCATTCTTACATAGCCTTTGTCTCTTATAGCGAAGCAGACCTCGCGCTGTATTATAAAAGTTGTAAATATTTATTTGCTCTAAATGAAAATTATTTGTCGCTATCTGCCTCACATCTTTATAATATACTCCTGAAAACCCAATAAATACCTTACATGAGCATTTCTTTCAATTTGTCTAGGGAATGAGGCTTTTTTTTAATGCACAATGGGTTTAGACTTGCCCCATAGATAAAAGCTGAATGGGTCATAATGGGAGATTTAGGAGGCCACAAACCTCAAGTACGATCGGTAAAGATCGTAGTCATTGAAAGATTCGATGTATGTGCAATGGCGTTGTCTTGTAAAACGTCAGAATAATTAGTTTCTCTTCTGTCAGTTCGACAAAGAGAGGGTTCAACATTTCACTTTTTGTATCATCAAAGAAAAATAGACTAATAATTTCAGCGTGAATTTACTGGAAATCCTGGAGAGTGACTTCATGCTGTATTTGCTGCGGATTTTCGACACTCTAATACTGATTGTTAATGTACCCACAGAGATGAAACCAACCCTCGTTGCAAAAGATAATTAACACTGGATAGCATATTCTATAAATATATACAAAAAGTAATTCTTATTTCCATTTCTGACGATGTTAGTTTGGGACAACATGTAAGTATTTAGTACGGCCTCGATTTAAGAATTTTTGTGACTTTTTGAGCGTTTCAAATGCTGTACTAGGCGTTAAACGATTTTTTTGGATAGTCTCTGTAAAGAACAATTTTATCTCATTTTCCCTCCTTTAAAAATTCCCTCTTTACTTTTTTTCTCTAACAGCGGCAGTTGCTTTAAATGTCTACTAATTCGTATATTCTTCTCTTCGTTAGAGGGAAAGGAAGAAGAAGTATTTAACCCTTCTCCACTTAAATGTATTAATAAAATATTTTTTCTACCGTGTTTAGGCATGGTTTTTAAGAGAGATATGTAGGAAATATATTCGCATAGTTCTTTGATATTAACAATCGTGCATATTTATTGAAGTGAGCTAGTATAAGTAAAGGCAGCTCGTGTATTTTCTGCTGTCATGTTACAGAGGTGCATGGAATTAATAAGGCAATGACCACAAAGTGAGTCATTTCTCATCATCTTAGCCTTGTGTATCCACATATGGTTTGCCAAAGCCATTAGATTAACAGTGTAAATCTTACAGCGTACAAAAATTATGGATTATTCATTAGATCGAATCATTAGTTTAAAGACAGAAAAGGCTCATTGACAATACTCTCTGTATTAACAGAACGGAAATATCGTTAGCAACATAAGAAAATTAAGATGAAAGAAATTATATGTTTAAGTAACCATAGTAGAAAAAGACTAAAGTACAGGAGTAACTAAATGTGAAAACTGTGGAAAACATTAATGTTTACAAAATACATAAAGGCATAACATCTAATAAAACATTTCCATTTCCTAGATAGAAATGGTTATGACGTAACATTCTCTAGTTTAATTCGAACACTGTTAATAAAGCAGTATTTTTATTTTAACTCCTGAGAGGTAATAATTAATTATATCAAAGTTCAAACTCTGTTCTCTATTTATTTAACGTCGCACATGCTTCCAGGAGCTTCACGGATATAACAGCATTTAACAAATATTTAAGTGCATTACTTGCACTCAATTGCTTTATCGCTCTTTAAAGACACAGTTAATTTCAAACGGACCTGAAAAACCAATAAAAATAACTGGAACAGTCCTCACATGTGTGAGCGAATATACATACCTAGGGCAACAGTTTTCCTTTCATGATAAAATGGAAAAAGAAGTGTAGAGAAGGATCTCATTAAACTGGAGAGCATTTTGGACCTTTAAGTTTAAACTGTTAGACCAAATACAAATAAAAAAATCAGATTCCATACGGTCGAAACCTGCGTATATCTGTATTACTACATGGGTGCCAGACATGGTCAATAACATAAAAACAAAAGAATAAAATTCAAATATGACAAAAAAAATGTAACGCAAAATTCTGTGAATAACTGTGAAGGATAAAATACCTATAGTATTAATAAACCACTTATCTCAGACAACAGACATCACACAAATAGCTACCAGAAACAAATGGCAATGGAGCAATCACGTCACAAGAATGCAGAACAATAGGTGTATCTACAAGATCTTCATGTGGGACCCCCGAATAGGAAAAGGGCTCAAGGCAGACCCAGAAGAAGAGACTTCTTTAAGGAACATGATGCAGGTCCAGATTGGTCAAGAGTAGAAAGGAAGATAAAAATGGAAATCTCTCGAGAAGCAACTAGTGCAGTGAGAAATGGAGTAATCAAAGAACAAATCAGTTAGTGTGTATTAAACAGCATACGAACAACTAACGTGGAATAGCTTACCAGGTTAGGAAAAAGCGAGCTTTCCCTACTTGTTAGGAGGTCTTTGTCCTTAAGGGACACAATAGGCTATCTTTATCTTTATATGGCCTTTGCGTCAGTCTTAACAATGTCTGATAGTACTTCCATCATTGCTGATACTGTGTATCCTCCTAGGCTGATGACAAGTTGTGTTTGTGTTTTCCCTCCAAGTATTTCCAAATATGGTCAATCGGATTTTGATAGGACGAGCTGGTGGTCAAACTGAGGTTGAATTTATTGCCATGTTTCTCAAACCACTTCATCACCCACTACACCTTATGGGTTATCCTGCTGAAATATGCCAGAATAATCTGGGTATATTGCCATCATGGAGGGCTAGAATAGACACGTGGGCGTATGCATTTAGACGCTGATTAATAGTCAGCACAGGACCTAGATCATGCCACGAGCAAAGCCTCCACCCTAATAACACTGCCACCTCCAGTCTGCTAAACTCCAATCCTGCCATCAGGGTTGCGTAACCTCATGCTGTTTTCTTCATATCCATGAGCACACGGTGCAGTTGAAACTGTGGTTCGTCAGACCAAGCGAGAGGTTCCCACATGTCCAGTTTTGATGTTCTCGTGGTCATCCAAGACACAGCTGTCTGTTTACTGGGCGAGTTACTCTTCTCTCACCCGGGGGTTTACACGTCAAGGATGGTCCTTATGATCTTTCACTCGATATCTGAGCTACTCAATAGATCGTTGATAATGGAGACTGCATTTCCTACCTTTTATTTGAAGTCCGTCTTCAAAACATATCCCTTCTGTTTGGTATCAACTGACAATTGCAAGCAAAACGATAAACAGCTCCTCATATTGCCTGAACAGATAATAGTCACATTGCATACAGACATTATTAATATAAAGCATGATCAATGCAAATTGGCCTTTAACAGGATTTCAAAATGCTGATAACTGCATGGAGAATTTCCCTTAGGAATACTGACTTAATTGCAAACTCATAGGTTTGTGATGCTGTTTTTCCAAATGCTTTTGACCACGTTCTGTTAAATCCATATTTATATATAGGGTGTTCATAACGCATCGAGCTGTCTAAAACATCAAATATAGGAGCAGTAAATTTCATTACAACAATAATTAATATAAACGCAGTTTTCATAAATCTAACTCAAACACATTTGTTTATTTGATATGTAGGTGTCACAGCTCTTCTTCTTTCATTTTAAGGTTCTTAAAAGGAATTGAAAGGATAAAAAATCGTACTAATAAAATTATATTTACATGGACTTTCGAATGTAATTACAAACTTACACCATAAAATATTATTAGCTATTCCAGTATAAACAGTTGCAGAGTATGTAACAAAGTGAATGAATGGGTTTTAAAGGCTTGTATTAAATATGAAGCAATAATAAATTGTTTCACTATGTCTATAAGGGTTAGTACTTTTAAAAATGCAAGTTTCATATATATATATTGACATAAAACATACAAATAGCGAGCGATTCACTTATTATTATACACTAAATATTTAGTTTAAAGTAAAGCTCTGCATGTTAGAACAAAACAGAAAGAAAATCACAGCCGTCAGTAAGTAAACAAGAATAGCAAAGATTAATGTACAAATAGGAGCAAGATGACCTTACTATGAAGTAGTATTGCGCTAGGAAATAGGATAGCTACGTGATTGCTATAAACATTATCACTTGAATCCCAAAATTCTAAAAAGTGCATTAGAAAAAATTACTGTGACATTATTTATGACATTTCATAAAAGATTAATGAATATACTGAGGTAGATTTATAAAGTAATATTTAATTACTTATAAACTATGAATGTTATACATGGAAATATTCCCAGAAATTAACCTCATTTAAAAAAAATGTATTCCAGTTTTACAAACTACGTGGTCCCGAAGGCAAATATCGAGTGGCAAAATAAGTTATATTCTATGTCATTTGAAAAGTAAGGGCAACAGTATGTAAATCAGTGCTCCTAGCGGTGACCATTTATACTATAGAGCAGCAGTTGTTTCATAAATTTGCTATATAGAAAGTCTCCAAGTAATCCCATTTTGCAAATATAGTAACTGTTTCTGATTTGTAGAAAGTAATACCGCGCTAAAATGTTCATTAAATATGAAGAAAGATATTTCATAAAAATTCAAGTTGCAGGAGGAAAAAATGCAAATCAATATTTTAGGACATTACAATAATTTCTATCATACCGACTATTGCAAGATGAGTAAAAGAAGCTTGTCAAAGTAGACAGAACTGGGAACACAGACCAGGTTGGTATATTGGTCGTTACAACAGATAACTTCCATTTTGAGACTATACAAAATGTATAGTATGAAGATAGACGTTGGGAATGTGTGGACATTTATATTGAACTTGATATTGCAGCATGGTCTGTTCATAAATGTTTAGTAAAGAAGCCAAAAATGCATAAAGTTTGTACACAAAGTCTGGAGCGAATGGAAATAGCAAGACAGTATCTGCAGCAATATGAATAAGAAGCATTTCTTCATTCGTCCGTGTGATTATGTTTTGGTTTTTAGATCCATCAGGGAGAGAGATATCCAGAATAATGCTGCAAATGAAGTGCAACAATTTCCAAGAATTTGGCAACGTATTGCTGACACAACAGGAGCCTTTGTTAGAAGTACGTTATGCCATAACTAAATTTTATGTGAAACAGTAACTTTTTGCCGTTCATTTTTGGATGCCCTAGAATATTTCATTAATCGTCTTTATCAGTAGTACATAAACTAAATTTATAATTTGCGAGATAAAGTGTCTGTTAATTACGATGTACCACGTAAACAAAGTGCGACACAATATTTTTTTTTTTTTTTTCTAAAAGAGAGTCTGGCATTAATGATTTAAGTAACAAGAATTTAGTCCTTAAGAATATACTTATAAAAAGTAGATTAATTTAGGACTATAATGCTACTTAAGGGAGGCTACAAGAAGCTGCATAGATATTGCTCTACTTTCAGAGAAATAAGATCACCGGAGTCCTATAGCTAAACGAAGATGTGCAAAAACCAAAAGTATCTAATGAAACCGCTTGGAAAAAATGTCTTGTAACTCAGTGAGTGCCAGAACTCAGCAGAATCCACGGCACCAAACAAACAGATAATCTGAAGAAGAACGGGTCTGCTCGTCATGAATTCGGATTGTCCTCCGAGAATGCCCGAGTGGTAACGAGACTGGATTAGCAAGAGCACGGAGTCCATTGCAGGACAAAAGGTACTCAAAGACAATCATCAAGATTCAAGGGGGTTGTCAAAGGCAGGACTCATCAACTACCTTGCCAATTGCGCTGTCATGTCTGCAAGGCAGTTGATCAAGCATGCAGCAGATGCAATGAAGGAGGTGAAACAGGTGTTCGTCGATTATGTGACCGAATGTTTCATACAATAACATAAGTTTCGAGATGTCTTTGCCAAAAAAACTGACATAGTCCATTAAATGCTGGAATGTTCTCAGAGATTGCAAGAGAGGGTTGCACAACAGATCACTAAGCTGTCACCATCCATTAGATATAATGCCCTCTCATTATTATATCTTAAAACCTTAATCCAGTAGCACATGAAGCTGTTGAAAACCGGATGAAGAAATTGAAAGAGATGGGGTCTGTCGCTGACAGCCCTAATCTCCTTAAGTCTATTAGAGTGTGGCATTTTTTCGTTATCATGTAGGCATTAATGGAGTGGGAGAAGATTTGGATTCTGATTTGAATCCAACAAGCTGCAAATGGCATTTAAAGAGGCTTGTTTAAAAATATCCTGACATTTTGAATATGAGAAGATCTTTGCTTTAATTTGTCAGTTGGGACCTTACTTTGCATGCGTTTACAATGATTTTCTTATATAAATATTCAATTGACAATCAGAAACGTTGCATTCAAAATAACCGTTCCTCTGTTTTTGGGTCAATTAGGACTGTTTAGATTTGGTTTTCTTAGACTTCTGGCTTTTCGCTGTTATTACTAAAAGGCTTCAGACATTGACGAGAGTTTAAGGAGAGAGCAACGGGACAGTTTATGACCTCAAAAAAGGCCTCACAGATTATATTGAAATGTGATATAGACACTAAGATAAGCGTATAATGGACTCCGTTGTACTTAGTATACCTCTGTAGATACAATTGATTCCATGTTTTCTGTGTCAATGAGTTCATATTATTGGTTTTGAAAATATCCATGCGAACAACAAAGTTCTTCAAAAGGAGGTACGGTTACTGCGGTGTTTATTTTATAACGCCACTTAAATAAAACATGGGCAGACTTTGACAACCTACATATATTCGAAACATAACTTTAAAAAAAAAAAAAAAAAAAAAAAAAGCGACACGAGACTAACGTCAATTTATTTCTACAGGGAAAATTACAGTAGTGGTAACTCGATTGTCCGACTTAAATTTTAAAGTCGTTGTGCGTCCCTTCCCCCATGTTAGCAGAATAATTTGTAAGATTCTCCCCTCTTTCTGAGAACGTCTCTTCAACTGACCAGCTTCTTTTAGGGGAAGTATGGAAGCAAGGTTCTTTGTACTGCTACCGAGTTGCTACATAGACATCATATTGACGTAAAAAAGAGTACGTGCTTCAGGCAACTGAACCCACTTGTGCTGTCCACAAGATTCTTTACTCTCTTTAGAGAACTATCAAGAGTTCACAATAGCACAATTTTCTTCTTATAAAAGTAAAGATCACGTTATGAATAATATTATGTCATAGATCCTTGGGTCTATTATTATTGTACTGAAATGAAAACATAAAAGCAAAAGCATGCAAATTATGAGATAAACTATCCAGAGCTTTCGTTCGTGAAAACAAGAGAATGAATAAAACATGGTTGAAATTGCAAAGTAAACGTAAATAATTAAGCGATAATGTCCACAGAAGCTCTTTAACGATTTTACTACATTAAAAATAGAAGAAAAAGAAGCTGTGTCGATATTTTAACACAGATAACAAAAATTTTGAAAAAAAAACAGAAAAGCATTTCAAATCAAGTTTTCCAACAATAGAGATTCTATTTGGAACTAGCCTTTGACGTGAATTATGTCAGTTATGGGATTGTTAAAACGTTTTAACTATGTGTCATCAAAACGCTCTTATTTTGCGTTCTTCCATTTTATCTCAACATGTGATGTTTTATTCTTCGGTAACACATCATCTACGAGTACAAAATTAATCAAATTTCTGGGAAAAATTATGAGGATTTTTTTTTTTTTTTTTTTTTTTTTTTTTTTTTTTTTTTTTTTTTTACGGTGTAGATATACTACGTTTACCGAGAGAAATGCTGGGATAGATGTTTACTTTTCCGAATTTTCTGCTGTACTGTTTCATAACATTTCATTCTGTTGGTTCCATTGCAAGGTCAAAAGTGCCAGGACGAGATGGGCTGGTGTGGTGTGACGGTGGCTTGCACTTTAGAAAGATTTTTGCCCAGCTACTGGTTTAGAGGGGGCTCAAACTTCTTGGAAAGGAGGACTATCTGGAGTGTTTTATCTGGAAACAATGTCAGGGACCCTGTCTGCGTCCGTACCTCACCCCCGTGAACCCTGGCCTCATGATGTCTCCCTCACCCCATCTTCTACTCCTGGCAGTGCACCCACTAGAGGTGTAGACACAAACGACCAACCGTTGAGCTACGCTAAAGTATCGAAATATCTTCCTTTTACTGTAACAGTACAATCGAACACAATCTCCTTTATCATTATATGTTTGTATGAAAATCTAGTGCTGGGGAATTGTTCACAAATAGTGATCCTTAGAATCAAGTGACATATTGTTGTTCGAACTTTATTGGGGCTATTAGAGAATGAGGTTTTGAAGTCCATTGCCTTGTTAATGAAAGCGCAAGACGGATTGCTATTATGGGCAGTAACAAATCCAAGCTTCATCGTTCCAAGTGTTAGATTTGAAGTGAGCAGAGAACAACTTACAGAAAGAAGAGCATTTATTGGCCTACAATAGCATGTTTTCTAAATGTTTACCAACTGAATGATACATCAGCACAAACCTTTCATTGGGCTTTAGAGGAGCATTTTATTTATTTTTTTAACTGTCTTAATAAGCATAAAATCCCTAACACTGCGCAGGATGAAATAATAATTACAGTTATTAAGAATTGTGTAGCAATTTTCAGGAGTCATGTTTACAATATAAATACGTTGCAACGTATTCTTTCTTTAAAAAGTGTAAATGGGGGAAAATAGATGCTGGGATGGATATTTACATTCTACGAATTTCCAGATATCCCTTCTTTTCATTCCATAGCTTCAGTTACAGGATCAGAAGCGTCAGGTGAAGTGGGCTGGTACTCTGTAGTGTAACGGTGGCTTGCGCTCGGAAAGGTCCCTGCCCCAGCGCTTATGAGATGTCTGGGGGCCTCCTTGGGGGATTTTTGGATGGCTGGAGGGAGACCTTGGAGAAACTGGGAAGGTTCTCGCGGACTCACCGGCGTCTAGGACTTATCATCTATGGAAACTTTAGGGATCATATCATCCCTTCCTCCCAGAGGTACCCCCTTGGGTGTATATGTATAATAGACCCATTAGTGGCCGCGGTACGAACTCCAACTCGTAAAATAGAAGAAATATAGTAAAGTGTTAAAATATTTATAATATTATTATAATAATAATAATAATAATAATAATAATAGCATTATTTCCTAAAGGATTTTTAATTTTCTTTTGTACTAATTTATGTGCATGTAACTCTAAAATTATGTTTATGGAGGTAGTTTAGAGAAATTTGTGATTTCTGCAGTGTCGTATGTTAATGCTCTTTGCCCTATGTTGAAAATTGATAAAAATATTAAAATGTATAAATATAAGCTCGAGATCCTATGCTTATTTAAGTCATCTTTGGTTGTTTTTTTTTCTTTTTTTTTTTTTTCCTCGTCTAAAAAAAGCGTGTAAAATAATAATATATGCAATGTGGTTAATAATAATAATAATTATAATGCATTATTTCCTATAGGATTTTAATAATTCTTTTGTCCTATTTTTTCTGTATGTGACTCTAAAATCTGAATTATGGAGGTGGTTTAAAGAAAACTTGTGATTTCTGTAGTGTCGTATGTTAATACCCTTTGTTCATGCTGTTTCCTGTTGTGGAAGTTAGTTCTACGTAAGGGAATGAAAATTAATAGAAATGTTATCATTTTATAACTATAAGCCCGACATCCTATGCTCATTTGAGTCATATTTAGGCTCTTTTTTTTTCTCTCTCTCTCTCTCGTCCCAAAGAAATGTGGTAATGTTTTTGTGACATTAAAAACTTTGAAATAAAATACATTCAACCAGCGTTGCATTTCACGTAGATGTCAGTCAGTAGTTGGTGTTCGAACACTGTATGGCCACTAGTGGCGCTGAAATTATCTCACTCCTAGGGGACTGAGGAAAAGTGTGGTTGAAAGCCCCAGCAGGATTCAAAACTGCATTCCCCGCATTTGCAGTTAGCGTCGAGCCGATGCCCTGACAACTTAGTACGTAGATGGTAGCAATGTGGAATGATAGTGGTGATGAATATTATGTTTCATCTTAATGGCCATCGACTGTTTGCTCACCACGACGACGTGAAGCAAAGAAAGGAATAAAATGGAATCAACTCGCTGCGCACTTGGGCATAATTTGCTGGTACCGGAGGAAGCAGAACCGCGGATTTATTTTTATGTGCCCTCGTAACTTTCATCTGTTGGTATATAAAACCCTTCCCGCGTGTTCGGGATGGGGGTGAGGTTAGAGTAACGAAAAACAAACATGCACCAAGAGAATGCCAATTTAATTCTTCTTGGCGTCGCTTCTTGTTTACCCTCGTGTCCCACCCCTTCCTCTTTTTGTTTTGCTCCCTTTCTAGCCTTCTCGGAAAGGGTCATGTCGACCTCATCTGCCTTGCCCCAAATTTTGGATCTTTAGCATTCCTCTATGCAGTAATATAAAAACCATCGTTTAAGATCTTCTCTTTGAAGCTCTAAAAGACAGTTTCTCTACTCAATATTTTACAGTATCCAACGACACTGAATCGTATTAAACAGTATAAGAGCTCTTATATGTTACGTAAACATGTGGGCAGTTTAATAATTGAATGTATGTTTAATTTGAATGACCCAAATGTTGATATGCAGCGATAAGCACAATGAAAAATAAGTGTTATTTAGTAATTGTTAGAACGATTGATTATTGTAAGTGGCTACTTATTTTGCAGTAAAAGAGTTTTATTCATAAGAGAAGATACAGGAATTAAGCTAAACACACATGAATTGAGAACATGAGAATGGAGAATAAACTATAAGTTTGCAGTAAACCATATGCTGGGGAGATATAACAGGAATTTTCTGCTAAAGAGGCTATAGGCAGTTAAATATGTATTGATGTTTTTGAAGTATGATTTCTATAAAAACTCTAAGCATTGTCCTAAGGTGAATGTTTGGTTCATATAATCAATGATGGCATCTAGAAAATGTTCTGTATAAACATAAGTAAGTAAAAAATTATTGGATCGCTGGAAAAAAGACAGTGTGAATTGACTGGTGGATCTAAAGAACCTTTAATGCCTAATTCCCCCAATCGTGAATTTAATTTAGTTTTATCTTCAATTATATGTAATTATTATAAAAATTAATACTCGGGTTTCAGGCATTTATTTTGGTTAAAATAGGCAGGTAAACGGACACTTAAATTGCTGAAAATAAGCAGTAATACAACTAAATATGCATTTATTAAAAGTGAAAACAGGAAGTAATATCATTTGGAAGTTTTGCTTCGGGCTCTGATAATAAATTATCATCACATAAGTAAAGTACTTAAACTTACTTTTCTTGGTTACAAACAAATAAGATATTTTTTCAGAGTAACAGCTCTCATAGTCAGCCGCTTGTTAGACAGAACATTTTTCATCAGAAAAAATAACGTTATACTTCCTCTGAAGTGATTGGAGAATATTTAAAACACGTCATTTCATTTCGCAATGATTTCCGGTCGAGTTTATTTTCTGTTTATGCGTTTATATGGTAATCAGGTTAGTATCTCTCTTACTTCCATACTGAAGACATTGTAGGGACTGTTTATTGCACATAGCTGTATCGTTCTCGTCTTTCTCACTTACAATTGTTTGTAACATTTATGTAGCCGAGAAGTTACCGCCACCTTAAATTTCCTAGAATTGTCTCGCGCAGCGATATAAGGTCATTCCCCAGGACTATTTAAAATATAATACTTCCCTCATCCTCTCTGTTTTCTGGTATTTGTATGCCCGAGTTAACAGTGCATTTCTTTCACTAATGCTACAATTTAAAGGAATTGAGTGAATGGGTTGAGGAGAAAGTTTTAGACTGCTTGAAAAGGAATAAATGTATAACCAAATTCTCAATAGATATTTTTGTGAGGCGAACATGCCATTAAATATTTAAAACTTGTTTTTACTTCGTTAGATTGAAATTCTGTATGTGTTTTAAAAATGCGTAAATAATCGTAGAAAGCATCCAAAATAGACAAAAAAATATAAAATATGCAACAGAAGCCAAAAGAGGCGAAATAAAAACTTGCCCTACCAACCACAAATGTACGGAAACATGTTCATTTCTGACTCTTAATATATCTACTCAGATAGAAAAGGCATTTTGCTTCGGGCTCTGATAATAAATTATATGCAATATATCTATTAATACTCACAAAAGTATTTGGTACAAAACTCATAAAATAAGAACAGCACTGCTAACTTCCGAAAATAAATCGTCCATGCTTCTAAAATAACTATTTGCAGTAAGTTTGAAAATGGGATGTTAGGCTTTATTCAGTTTTTATCACTTTTCTCCCGCTGAGTGGGTGAGTTTCATCTCTACAAACTTATGTGGTTGTGTTAACACTTCAAAACTCACTGTACCAATTCCATATATTGCTCAGTAGGTCAAGAGATCTGCTTCTTTGGACTGCTAGGTGTTTTCAAGATTCTAACTTTAATGAATCGCAAAACGGTGCTAATATTGATAGAATTGTTTCCTACAGAATCAAAACATGTTGGAACAGAAGTATTTGTTCTTTTAGCACAGTTTATATAATAATTTTTGGAAGACTAGATATAAATATTAGGAAATCTACAAGAACTTTTATAATATATTACAGTTTCATCTTATTTGATAGATGAGTTCAAAAGTTCATAGACCGTACACAAAACGTAATAATGTCATAAATGTTTGATGACCAATGGAAAGGGGAAAAAAAAATAATAAATGAGGAATAAAAAATTACAATACTTCCGAATGCAATACCCTAAACCAAAGTACATTAAATCGTTTTATTTTTAAATATAACAATGAACGTTCTGAAAACTAAGAAAACATCAGTAAGAATGGAAGTATAGATTTATAAATGCTGCCGTATCCAAACTTAATGATATCTTTACTTCATTTTTAGTTTTGGCATCTCAAAGATGTCAAACTATCCACACATCTTATAGAATCTTTTGAGTTGCAACTAGGAAAGAAAATTCTTTTGCAGTAATTTTGAGTGCAGATCCTGAAAGAGTAGCGCAGCAATCAATTCCAAGTCCCCAAGGTGGGAGGAAGGGAGAGATGTTGCCTCTGAAAAACGGGCCAGCCCTTCCAATTGGAACAAGAGCATCGATTGCTGCTAATGTAACAAAGGGGTGGTGGCGGCGGTGGTGGAACAAGTCAAATGAGTTTTAATGTTGCAGGAAGAGGAAACGTCTTTACATTCATTTTTCCTTCCTTTAAGTTTTGCCGCGTGCGTAGAAAATGTTTAAGTGAAAGGCTCCCTCTTTTTTACGAACGAAGGTACTGTAAAAGAGGGGTACGAAATGGTGCCAATCGCCAGTAGAATTCGGAGATCAGTTCACTTTAACAGAATCGCGTGCAGGTACTATCAGAACTAACAGGAATGTTATTTCGTTTAAATTTGAGATGAGCCCAGTTTGGTAGTCATTATGTAAGGATGTGTTTCAAGCCTTATTGTCACGCTGTAAATGTTAACATCTGCAAGCTAAAACACTCTGCACACAGATCTCATCATCAAATTTGCTTCCTTGTCTCTCGCCAGTTATCCAGAACAGATAGATCTCTTCATCGAACTGGAGATATTGTATTCCTGCTCTGCAGATGGTGTGTATTCCCACAAACTTCATTGATTATTAGGAATTCACTGGTGCAGCGAAGGACAAACAAACGTCCCAATCTTGGTCTCAAGGATTATAGACGCGCTTACGTTCAGATATATGATTTGGTCTATAGAAAGCTGGTAGCGAAATGGTTAACATAGGATATGTTTAATGAAAAGCAAATATCCCATCGGCCCATGGCATATCAGCAATAAACAACAGGCTTCAGCGAGAACAATTTTTTCTAGACAGAGTCTCACGTGCGAGGGGTCTTGGCTTCATCATTATCTAGTAGCCTGTGCATAATGCTAACATCCAGACTAAATTTCAAGCAACTATATTTGTTTTTTAGTTTATGACCATGGGATTAAAAAATGCATGTTATGCACTACAGTGGTGTTTTTAAAGAGGAGACAAATTGCAACATAACATACTTGCTTGTAACCTTATTGAGCAAGTTTAACACACTAAAAAGTCAACCAGTTAGGCATTGAAGTAATGGCATTCACACTACTCACCATATCTAGTGCTGTGCTATGATTTCATTTAAAAGAAAACTTTCTTGGACCCCAATTTCATGACAATGATATCGCTTATGCTTTTTCACGTGTTTTAAATCCGTTAAAAAGAACTAAGTGAAGATTGAAAGATAAAATCAATTTATAAAATCTATAGATTTGCGACTCTGTGTCAGTAATGGAGATTAGATTAATATAGTAAGATGTTTTGTATACTCTCGTAAATTATTCGTTTGCTTGATTCAAACAAGGAGAAGAGAGCGAATCCATATAATTTAGTTCAAAATTAACTTTGTGCTCATTAGTTGTTTGGAAGGATGAACACAATAGTTATTTTAAAACGAATTCCAGAAGCGTGTTGCATACAATATTTTAACTGCGTATTATTTACTATGAAATCTAGCAGAAAGTAAATTGACAAAAGTCCATCCAGTTCTTTTTAGAAGATCCAGATAGACGCGTTACCTTGTTAATGTGTTGCATTACTGAAACATTGTCAAACTTTATATGCATGTATTTTGTTTTGAACGAATATAAAGATTCGCTTTAACCATTAAAATCTATGAAACCATTGCCTAATTTCAAAACAGTGTAGTTAAAGGTATTATTAGCATTCTATTGTGTATTTGCAGACATTTGTTTTCCGCGTTTCAAATCAGTTTGGTCAAAAGTAGTACATAATAACGAATAAAATGAAACAAACTGGTATTTTACAAATAGCGAGTAAAATTACTAAATATATAACTAATAAATACTAATATTATGCTGAAATGTATATTCCCATCATTACAGCTAAAAATGCTCTTTTTCTTTTCTTTCTTTTTTATGCGAAAAGTATAGTAGAACGAGCGACTCGATTCCCGTATTTCATTCGTAGCTAATCAAGATTCATTGAGGTTAGGTCCTTTTTTTTTTTTTTTTTTTTTTTTTGACTTGTGATTCATGAGTATCAGTTTCATTGCAGTAACTCAATGTGTAGCATACAATTAAAGTTTAAATGCTCTTTTGACAGATTACTAAACATTACTTTTTCTTGGTTTAAAACCTATAGCAGCTGCTCTTAAAAATTCTTGAAACTCATAGTTACGAGAGATCCCTCATAGGAAACACTGGTACTTTCAAAAGCTAAGGTGTAAGATTTGCGGACCTCCAAGAACATTGGCGTTACTACAAGTATATCGTGCCCGGACATTCGAGCCCCTGAAAGCTATCTGGATGGGTTTAAATTGATAAGCAGTGTGTTTTCGTCCTTCATGAATAATTTAGTGTACGGTGATTAATGAATTACCTAAAACCACTCGAGTTATACACCTGCACAACTGCAAAAATTAATGCTAGATTAGGCAGCCCAACCAGTTGTCCTGATAACTGGACCGGATGACCTGTTACATATATAGCGTACCCACTTTTCTTCCTGTAATAGGAAAAAGATGCCAGCCTACAGAACAAGCCTGCTGTTTCAGCATCACTAGCTGGGAAGATAGGGAACAATAGAAAAACAGTTTAGGTCCTTACTCCTTGCGAGATCATGTCAGTTATTTATAATACAATATTAATATTACATATCTTTTAATAAAATAAGGCCATAAAAAGAAAAATTGAGTAGAAGCATAATAAAGTGGGCGTTCGCCATTTGCTATTAGAAGGCGTATAACTTGGCGTGTCACACTAAGTTTTCGTGCTTAATGAACTTATTTTGATTTAAACAAACGAACAATAATAATAATTACAAAAATCTTATTAACTCTTTAAAAAATATTTTTGGGATCTGGCTTTTGGTACAATGGCACGATGAAAATACGGTCTAATTCCAAACATACTATTAATTTTTGTAACTTTAAAAATAAAAAGCTAATTGCATATGTACATTTACATTTACGTTCAGCATTTTTATTTCTGTTTATGATAGTTACTCTACTGTACTGTATTTCTAGACACGTCATTAACCCAAACATGAGCTCGCTTGTAGTCCTTTTAAAGATGAAAATTGCATCATTGCCGTTTCATTTTCCCCGCTTGTACTGTGTTGATTCGACCAGATGAGAAGCAAACCGTATGTCCTATAAATATCACTTGCTATTGATAAGCTAAAGAATCTAACATTCACTAGATTACTGAACCAATTCTTATTTCCGCGGTTGTACAAATCAAATTAGTTTAACCCAGTGCTACAAACAGTCCGTAACTTATTTAGTATTAGAGGAAGACAATAATATATATATATATATATATATATCCATTTTTCATTGTTGTCCTAGTACATATTTTTAAAAAAGCTCGTTTGCTGGAATACCAGAAGGCAAAACACCAAACTTAAAATTTGGAGCTTTCTTTGAGGAATATAAGAAACAAGGGAAATTTATGTCTTTGTGGTGTGAGCTATAACGATATTTGGTTTAAAAGTACAAGTATAATCTTGAAACCTTCACAGTTTAGAATATAACGATGCTCATCGATATGAATGTTGTTTGTTTTTAGGTGTTCACTAAAAGTGTTTTAAAACCTCTAGATTTCTGCATATGCATATCCTTAGGGCGTATTCAGCATATTTTCGCATTATATCGACGTTGGAAGGAAACCGTTGCAAGCTCGGAATATCTGGGATGATTGAGCGCTGAGCCGAAAAGGCCCTGTTTGTGGTAGTAGCTGGTCCAGCAGGGTATGTTAAATAACACGTGTGGTCATGCGGCTGGTGTCCTAGAGAGTCAATTTGGCCACATACCTGGGGTGCACCCCCTGCATAGGAATGGGATTCCGATACGTCACTCCCCATTACTCCCTTTGTTTGTAATCGGAAGAATGCCACCCCCTCTGCCAAAGCTGCACACTGAAGACCAACAAAGTCCTTACATCATTCATTGTTCTCTGCAGGACAGATGACGCTAATGCAACGCAATGTGATAATGTTCCATGGAGGGGAAAAAATACCATCTTAATTATTAGCTGTGTTTAGTGCCGAGCACAGGAATTTGCGATGAGTGGGGATGGAATTTAGTTGTGCTTGGTGTAGAGTCAAAGTGATGCACCCATATTTCACAATCGCAAAAGGCAAACTAGTGTCACATTCGTTATAACTATTATATTAAAATTACTGCTAAAATGAGAAAGAAAGATTTTCCAAAAAGAGGGAGGCTTCTGCAACCACAATTTTAAATGTTTGATGCTTCTCTTTACAAATGGTCTTCTGTCTTTTAAGAGCATACTTTTGGCAACTGTTGGCTAGTTATTGCCATCGAAACGTCCTATATAGCTAGTTTTACATGTTTGCTGACTGATTTTTTTTTTTATTTTGTTTATTTACAGACGCTCTTTAACATTTCAGGTCATCAGCGTCCCAACAATTCAGGGCGTGAAAAGACTGAAAATTTTTGCTCAGAGGCCTCTTCTTTCAGGGTTGAGGTTCTTTATCGTGCCGTAAATGTACGACACGGGACCCACGGCTTTACTTCCCTTCCGAAGGAAGCCATACGTTGGATTTTTACATCCAAAAAATCCATCGGTCCTGGCCGGGTTTGAACCGGCGATCTTGGGTGTTTGCAGGCTGAGAAAACACAGCAAGGTGAATGTTAATGTCCTCGTGTCAAGTTTATGTTGCTCTCTTTGCGTTATACCATGTAGAGTCAAAGGGCTTCTTCGTCTCAGATAAAAATCCTAACAGTAGTCATAAATACATTGTTGACTCCACAGCTCCTACAACATCACGATAAACAGTTAACTCCCCTGGAATCATAAGAATGTAAAATACACCATGGTCCATTTAAGAGTTTATCACTTACGCGCACCGTCACGGGTGGCCGGGGTCGTTAAAGCGCGGACTCGTGAGCAGGAGATCTGGGGTTCGAATTACGCCGTCCTCCTTGACTGAGGTTTTTTTCCAGGTTTTCGTCAGTCCTCATAAATGGCAAATGCCGGGAAGGTACCCTAAACTTAGGCTTGGAACGCTTCCTTCCTTAAAAAAAAAATTCTTTCCCAATATATCGTTTCATTTCATGTATATCAGTATTCACCGCCTATAGTGCCTCAGTAGTAAAAATGGGCGTTAAACCATTCAAAAAAATCACGCGTGACATCGATAAATTACAGTTGTTCTTTAGAACTAAGCGGATCTATATAAAATTAAAAGAATTGTCCTTTCGATGATCTAATATTTAGTTCCATATGGACCAAAAACTAATGAAAATGTTCTTTCACTCATTTGTTGCTTTGTGTTGTCATTTTATATATTGTTTGCATTGTTCATAACGTACAAACAGTTTAAGCTCCTCTGGTATTTGTAGCGGGAGATCCAGATTCAACTCCTGTAGAAATAATAAACGGTAGTTACATTGTATTACGATTTAACCATTTATTAATATATGTCTTTTAATGTTTATAATTTTATGAAGTGAACAAGGGGCAAAGATATGTATGAAAGAAAAAATATGTACGTATTGTTGTGACAGTCTGAAGCCGTTCGCAAGGTCAACTTTTGAATAGCACAGGACCCTTTCTATTCCAGCCTCTGTTAAAAAGCCTTTGAAGTAAACCATGTAAGCTCGCTTTCACCCTTGGGAAAGCGACCCTTAAAAAAGAAAAATCTCGCAATATAACGTATCCAACGCAGGGAAGAAGGGATAATTTCAGCCAATGAGGAATCGAGACTTTTATTCTCGCTTCGAGAATCTTCTATCAACAAAATATTAAGCCAATCACAGAAAAAGGTTCAGGAAGCGTCTAGAATATTCTAAAATTTGAATTCTCGCATAGTGACTAAAAGAAATCATAAAAAGCCCAATTTGGAAGCATTTTCAAGTCAGTTCTGTTTTGTTGACGCAATCGATAGTTCAAGTTGGTTGACGCAGTCAGGAGGAGACAGTTGTTCGGAACAGTTGATAGAAACAGTTATTAGAAAAATTTTAATACGAACAGCTTTGATAGGAAGCAGTGAACATTAGGCATTTTGAGGTCTCGCTGAATTTCATGTGGAAATAATAAAATATGTGACTTACGTCATAATAAAAGTTATCAGAACTTTACGGTGTGTGACGATAAGAGAAAGCCGCAGGAATACTTTTGTTCAACTCCTTGCAAGTGGTCCAGACGTGTCCGGAATTGTTAAACGCTGTGAATTGTGCAAATATTATTTGACAATGTCCTACCCAGGGTCTTTTCCTCCCCTGAGATCAACCCCAGAAAAGCCCCATACAATTTGCAGAATCCCTGAGAGGTTCACCACTTCGACAGCGGTTGGATATGGTGTTCAAAACATCAGCACAGTCGAGGCATCTACAGGAATTCAAGACTCGTCACGGGGAAATAATCAGAAATAACCGGAGACAGCCAAAGGGCTGGCCCATCTGAAATCGGCCCACTCAATCAACACATCTCCAGGATATATATTACATAAATTAATTCCCTCTTGATGTAACTGATAAATTTTCCCTACTACTTTATCATATTTGATCAAAAACGTTCTTTTCCCGTTAACCATGCACCTCATTTAAAACCGCCGCACATTAGTACACTCCGTGGAACTCACAAGTGAGTGCCTGTCCGGGAGCTAATTATCTCTGAGCGCATAGAGTACCATATACCCTGAATGTACAATGTCAGTGCCGTCTGCAAAAATCACAAACACAGAGAGAGACAAGCCCATACAGAGAGATGGAATGTAGATAAATGGAAGCATGCCCATGGCAGAGAAATATTAACTGGCATTTGCCCTTTTTGAAAATGAACAGTTAAAACCATGGAAAACTTCAGTCAAATAGCTGGCCACAGGATCTGAGTCTGTGCGAGTTAACGCCTCGTCAAACCGTTCAATTAATGTAAAAATGATTATGTATAAGTAAAAACTGCATTTTAGAGTATGCATACATACTTAACATAGAGCAGTTGAACATAGATATATGTGCTATGCATCTTTAAAGTTGAGGTATTTTTTTACTTTATTTAATGTGCGTTTTGAAATGTAGAACCTGTTTTGTAACAATGAACTGTCGCAAAATGAAGATGAAACGCAAAGAAGAAATGGAAGTTAGGGGAAAAAATTTAAAAAAAAAAAAAACACTACAAATAATGAGTGCAATCTTAAAAAGGAAGATTTTTCCTCACACTATTGGGAATCAATGCCAACGAAACATGTTATGGTAATTAAAAGTTTTCCCTATAACTTGTACCTTATAATAACAAAAAATATTAATCTTCAAAATATAAGTCATTATTTTCGACTACTTTCATCTATCTCTCGGCCAGCATTTGAATTTACTGACGATACCAATCCTTGGATTGAGAGGAAAAAATAAAACCTTCTGAGTTCTGTTTTTGACATCTTCAAGATTATTGAACCACCCTCTTCACAAAAAGTTTGTCATGGGCCGGAACAAACCATAGCCAGAAGAGGGAGTCATTTGGAGTCTATGCTGAGTGAGGCAGCAATTCTATTCTTTCTTATTCCTGAGTTTTTGTTGGGTCAATTTTGATCGATGGATCATAGCATTATCTTATTGTAATATAGCAAGCTTTCTATTTATTAAATAAGGATAGTGCAGTCTTAAAATTTCGTAAACCCTGTGAAATTGCTCAGAATACAACTCAGCGTCAACTTCATGCCCATTTGGAACCAGCTGGAAATGGACACCACCTTCAAAAATTCCACCAAACACAAATCACCTTTTGCCTAAAACGAGTTGGACTAATCACTGACAGGTTCTTTTGCACGGGATACCCACTGATTTCTCTTCTCGTCATTATGGAACAAGAGTAATTTTTGTCGCATGTCACAACATTTCCAGAATCAAAAGTCTTGGAGACTTTTAAGAAATTGTTTATAAAGATTAACTCTTCGTTAGGTCTGAGTTTGAATAAGTTCATATGGATCTATTCTTAGACTTTTGTACATTATGTAGAGTTGGTTCAGGTGCTTGGTTCTTGTTGTGTTGGAGACATCAAATTACAAGTACTGGAAAGTGGATCTTCTTCCAGAGGGCAGAACTTCATTTTCGATACCTTAAGGTCGTCCAGAGTGCGGCTTATCTTAAAGGTCATTGAATCACTTGGACAATTCGATGATATTTTTATACTGACAATATTTTATGCCTGACATATTTCTTCAGTTGCTGACATAGCACTCAAGGCCTTTTCTACAAAAGAATCACGGTCTAATAGTCTAATAGTCGAAATGAGCTTTGGCCTAAAAATAAAAAACCGTTATATACCTAGCCAGTAAAAGTCTGGAAAGCCGTAGTTCAAGTCAGATTTGGTTTAATGACTGTCAGTTAAGCTCTCCTGAAATAGAGCGTAGCTAGAAATACTCTTTGGGCAAAATTGACTTGGTGAAATCAGGAAGGTAGTTAATACAGGAGAATTCAAACTGTTCATCCAGATTAGAGTTCGAGAATATAAACTGGATTTAATATATAATTTAATAAATATATACACACAGATCTTCAGGTTGGGGTATCTATCATTAAAAAAAATGTTTTAAATAATACCTTCAGAAACACTTACATACACACACACTAATTTATTGCTAAGCTCACGCGAGTATCTATACTTCACCTTTATTTTTATAGAACAATATTTAAAAGGTGTTCAGTTATCATTTACAGTAGAACAGCAGGAACATTATATACATATCTGAAAATATTTTCATTTCTAACCGGCGACAAAATGTCTTCCTTCCAGCTGATAATATGTTTTCGAAACAAGCTCTCAAACACAGCGTGTCAGTCTCCATGTTGTTTAACGTATAACTAATAAACCATTTTTTTTTCTTATCCTGCATTTCCATGAACTTTATTTTTGAAGCATCGCTGTCGAACAAAAAAGAAACTACAAAAAAAAGCAGTGGTAGGTTGTTGATTTTTTAATAAAACAGCAATGCACGGCCTTTGGCAATCTGCTTGCGTCTAGAGCAGCGAGCAGCGGAGTGGAATTAAATAGTTACATATTTTAAAATCTCTTTCTAATTTATGCTTTACGCATGGCGGCCTATTCTCTGAAGCTATAACCAAATTAGTATTTACAAGAATATCTAGTAGCGTTGTTAACCCAGTTTTTATCGTATAATAGTATCATAACTGACATTTGCACAGTAAAGTTTTAAGTTGTCAAAATCAACAGTACGCATGCAATAATCTTTTAAATTGAACACAGTTAAATTAAAACTAGTCTAAATATGATCAAAATATGTTCTTTTAAATGAACATTTTTTGAAAATACTCTCCTCTCCTATATCATTATTTGTAATAACTCAAAATATGTCAGGCATTGTGCTGGTTGAAAAACTGCAGGGGAAAAAAACCATAAACTATTAGAACCTATGCTGTTGGGGGAAAAATCAGATATTACCTCACGTATATGAAGGATATTACTAAAGCATCCTTGTAGTAACATTGTAGTTTTTTCCTAAAAATACCTGCCGCACAACTAGGAGAAATACTATTTGGAAATTGCATTTTCTTTTTATCTAGCTGTTTCCATTCTCTCGCATCTAATTACTAGCAATTAATAATTATTGTCTTTATGAGTGAGGTCTTTTTAATATTCAAAGTGTAAAATGCCAAACAAAAACTACTTAAGAATTGAATGTTGACATTAAAGTGAGTAGCTAAATACATAATAAGACTACAAAAATAGTATTAGGAATGGGGCAAATCACAAACTTAATGTGTTATTAAACAGAAATGGCACTTGGCATTCATTAATCGATCCAGAAAGCAAAAATCTAATTAAGCATACCGTTATATCGCCCGCAGTTATACATTGAAATAAAAGAACACCTTGAGAAGAGACAGTATTTCGAACCTCTCGGATTGCACTTAGATATAAACTATCTTATGTATTATACGCTAGATCAAATGCAAAAATGGAAATGTTTGTGGGAACTTGCCCGGCTTGATATCAAAGATTGTTTCTTTAATTTATTTGATTTTAATTAAATATGCAATGAGTCGTCCCAGATAGCCATCTGCAAGCCACTCGCGAGTGCCGCAACGTCCAGCAACCGACGACCGGCCGGCGTTGTTGATCCGCAATCTCTTCGCTCAAGGTCATATCAGTCGCCAAGTCAACTCGATCACAAAAGTCAATCTGCATCTTTTTAAGCTTTCATCATTTGTTAATTTAAATTTCGTACTTTGCTAAGTTTATTTCCTTCTAGTAGTCTAGCGAGCCTGTTAGCATTGCGATATGCCTCTTACAAACTGTAACTGTTCGTCTGTCTATTGTTGCTGATTTTAAAAGTGAAAGCACGTGGTAATAAAAACCCTCTTTACATGCAGTTATAACTAAACTTTAGTTAAAAGAAAGATGCAATATTGAAAGGAAAAAAAAATAATTTGAAGATAATCAATACAACGAAAGTGATACTGAAAATAAAACTGAAAACTGCATATAAATTGTATTTGTCGCAAATAAAATTACATATTTATACTTAAAGATATTTTAAGCCGCCTGTTCTGGACAAAATTACCGGCCATTTCACGCCCAAGTAATGCCATAGCATCACACTGGATGGTACTTGAGGAAATGGACTAACCAAATATCCTTCTGACATCTGTAGGTGCTCAGTGCAGCTAAATTCAAATTGTTCATATAGTCTGTCAGAAGGCATAACAGGCCTTTGGCCTAAAGCTAGTAAGTCGATGATAACAGCTTCACATTATTTTATTTTATAATAAAGAACAGGGTTCAAACGTTAAGCATGTAACATTTAACATTCATATAGAAACCGAAAAAGAAAATGTGAAAAACATAGAAAGTATAACTATCAAGTCACCTTAAGTTTCCCATCCTTAAAATAACTACATGTACAATTACTAAAATAAACCCGAAATTCATTTTTCCATGATATACGAGAATACTCCTCACTTTTAAAGTCTACAAATGTTTTCTTTTTTAAGGATATTTTGCGTTATATTCTTCAATAGGCATTTCTAATATAAGTATGTTTAAACAGTTCGTTTCCATTTCACTTAAGATTATGCCACCGTAAGACTAAAACACGATACACCTTTGCTTTCCTAAACGTTGTTATACGGAAAAAACTAAAATGTTGCATATTACGTTCCATATAAAATAAAACCAAAGAAACAAATTGTGAAACGTCGTTTCGCCATGAAATCAAAACCGCAAAGGGAATAGTCCATTTCTTAAAATATTTCCTAAGTACGCCACTGGCTAAGTTCCTGACGTCAAGTCCGAAAGCATCTGATACAAGCTGTGCGCCATGAAAGTGACCTCTTAGTAGATTTAAAGGTTAGAGCCAAATAAAGAGGTCACCGTTCGGGATAGCGGTAATTCCGCCATGTCGCCCTGGTGTTACCGATTTCGAACATGGTCATGGAAGGCAGAGCTAAAACGGGGGAGGTACCTCGTTAGGTAAATGTTGGAACTTTGTTCTGTAGAGCTGGTTGGTTCATCTGTTTGCTGTACTCAGCCCACGCATTTAACGCGTCCCCTTTCCCTCCCACGTCAAGCACGCACATTCACTTTCCCCCCTCCCAGTTTACCTAACCCTGCATGATGCATCTTCTGCATGCGATATCACTCTCGGGTCTTTGCTGCAGAGCATTTTATGGAGTTTAGCGTAGCAAACAGCATGAGAAGTATTGCCGAATGTGCTTTTGAAACCAGCGGGTTGAAATGTGCTTGATTATATTCAAGACTGTACAAGATGTGAGTGACGGTTGTTATGTCACAGACGTAGTTGACAGCAATCAGGGATCTGGTGAATGTTACGGTGTTACCAGATAGACGGAAATAACACTGTACGTACGTTATCTGCAGTGAGGTCAGCTACGGGGTTCTACACTATGTTCGGTGAGACTGGCTGTTGCACACTGTGATAACCAACGTTATTTGTAACTGTAATTATAGTAATGAAACTGGTGGATGGTTAGGAAGCATTTGGATAATGATTAATAATTTCAGTAACACTTTGAATCCTAATTTTCTTATTTGGAGTTTGAAATATTCCAAATTTTGTCTTTCTTTGTGTGGATTGTTGAGCCTACTATGGTAGATATGATCTTCCTAACTGTATAAAAGTCATGAATTAAATTCATCTACCTGAATTATTTTATTTTTCTTTCATCGCTCTATTTTTCTTTATGTGTACAGAAATCTCATTAATTTGGTTACTAAAATTTTTGACATACAAGTAACCATGATAGCTGAATCACTATATTTTTATGTCTATTAAATATTTCACAACCCAGCTCACGCTGAGGACAGCGCACTGTAACACTGGATTTCTGTGGAGTAAATTCTTTAGATATCGAGGTAGTGGCTATTCAGAAAATAATACAAAAATGTATTAAATGAATTGCCTAATGTTACTTATAAAAACTTTCCCTTCAAACGATCACCGTACTTGAAAGTATACAAAAGATAGCTTTGCTACGTCAGCACTGTAGGTAAAACAGTTGCTTCGTATAAATTTCAATTAAAAGTTAGTAGATTTGATAAATAATTTGTCACTTTCATTTAAAAGTAATGGTACTAATGTATTTTAAGGCTGATAACGTGAGGCAGGCAGCTCCAGTTTTTAACAATTCTGCACGTCAACTGGAATGGCATTTATGTTATGTAATGTCATCTAAGCATGCATAAATATGTCACCTATCTTTGGGGCAAATGATATTGTCTTAGAGATCATAAAATTGGAATTTCTTCCTTCTTGCTTCAAGGATCAATTTAAAAGATATATAGCTAATTACGTACATACATTTTGTTCTATAAGTATGCTTTGACATTCTATAATGTTGTACAAATGCTATTATATTAAACCTCTTTGTGCACATGTAATGCTGTATATAAATAGGAATTAGAGGTTAACGTTTCGAAGCACTGACATACACTTTTTTGATTTGCTCCTTTTTCTAGCTAAAAGCTGTTTACACGATTTTCATGAATATCTGATAAATAAAACAGCAAAATCTAATCAACACGGATTATCAGTAGAACTGAAACAAAATCTTTCTGAACAAGGGTAAGGACTAGGGGCGGTGGGGTGAAAATATACAGAGCTTTCACTTAAAAATTATCCTCCGCGCGCGGTGTTTTGAATCAGCGGCTCTCCCCACTCTTTCCCTTACAAGTCTCCCCTCCTGTCTTTGAATGTTGTTTCGAAGCAGTGCGGTAGTTGAACTTCGCCAAGATGGGACAGTTGACTCTAGAGCAGCGCATTTTCTTGTGTAAATGTTATCACAAATATGAATTAGTTCGTCGTGTTCGTGCATAATTTCGTTTGCAGTGCCGTGTTCAATTGTATTCTTCCAGAAAGCAATTCACGATATTGCGAATAAATCTGCTTCTACGTAAACGTTTTAACATAGGATGAACTAGACAAAATTAGGACAAACCTGAACGTTTGCCAACAAAATCACTCCAGAAATTAGTGGGGGTTTCAGTGGCTTCTGCAAAATTATTAAATCTCAAACCGTTCAATTTTCCATCGTTTAAAACAAGGCAATGCAATAGCAATAGTTCGTTATTGTGAGTCTTTTTTCCCCTCTCTATTTTCATCTGTGAACGAAGGTTTAATTGACCCAACGCTTCTGCTATTTTCAGACGAGGCCTAGGTACACCTACCTGAACGGTGTACAATCTGTGAACCTGTGAACAATCAAAACATGCGCTAATTGTGTGCCGAAAATCCACACCGTGTACAGGAATCCCCTCTTTATAGTTGGAGTTTGGTGTGCTGTTAGCGCAATGTGTAGTATCGTCCGACTTTTTACGAGACAGATACAGAAAGGTACACAAGAGACATTTTGACCCCATTTTTTCAGCAGTTTACAGAAGAAGAGAAATCATATTGGAGGTTTCAACAGGATTCTGCAACTGCTCATACAGCTGCGGAATCCATGAATAAAATTAAGGAAGTGTTTCAAGACAGAATGATAGTGCTGGTGTTTGGCCCTCTCTCTCATTCGATTTAACAGTGTGTGATTTTTATTTGTGGAGTTGCCTGAAGTACGCGGTTTAAAAAACAAACCTTCACACATTGGAGGAACTAGAGGAAACTATCACAAATGAAATTATAGTGGCCGAACTTAAACGTGTCAATCAGAATGTGTTTTCCCGATACAATGCCTATTTGGCCTAAGAAAGACATTTCCCCATCACCTTCTACGGGGTAAGACTTTATACACAATTTTAGAAACGAAATTAAAGCTCGTTCGCGGGCTGCTACGGCTAGTCCAGACGCCCAGAATCAAACACCACGCATGCCGGATAGTTTTTATGTGAAAGCCGGGTACATTCGGTTAGGAATTAGAATACATTGGAGGGGGGGGGGAGATACTGCTGTACTAATGTGGTCATAGTTTATTTTTCATCTTACGATTGTGAATCTTTGTTTGCACTTAAATGCTATTTGCAACTTATTTTCAAGTAACGTTTTCTGCCAAAGCGCAGATCCTGTTTCCTAATGGATGCTGGTCCATATTTTTTCATCGATCGAATACCTCAACACGTAATAACTATTACAGTGATCATTATTCTAGGAAAAGTCTTACTTGGAAATTTATTAGGGTGAACGGGAAGGGTGCAGATTTTTATTTAATTTTCCCTTCAGTGCAGGGGATGTTACTTTGTGTGTTTCTATTCTTCAGCTAATAAGTCTGCATAGTCTGTTTTCGTAATTACTTATCCCGACTTAAAATATTTCATTAGCTGACATTTATGAAGCACCAAAAATTCAAATAAGCATACCATGGTTACAAGCGATTAACCATAAAATACTGTTGAAACTTTATTGTGCTCGTTCGACCACTTATTAAATCTATGCACTTATCACGGTTTCGAAAAAACACCCGCTTGATCTTCCTACGTCTCTCTCTATACAACGCGATGTTCTGCCACTCGCGCTTAACATCGAGAGCTGTAAATATGTGACTATTTAGAAAACAAATCTACATAATAATTTGTCTTTGCTAAACCGCTTGGGTTGAAGATAGTTACTCCTGTATAATAACGATCCCTACCGCTTTGCAACATTGGGCAACATTGATGCAGGTTGGCAGTGCTAACGCTGTTTTAGAAAGGCATCCCCGAAACACGCTTGGTAGTGACGGTTAGTACAAACAGTGACACTTTCCGCTGACCGCCACTGGAGTCCACATGTCACATGCGACCCGCCATGGAGCATAATATCGCCATTTCGCCCGCGGCCGTTGTCACTGCCCAGCACTTTGAGGTGCCGTATCCAACCCCCCGGACAGGATATTGTGGGCTCTGTCACCTTCCAGCTTTGTTTTCACTGCCATCTCTGTTGCCTTTCCTTCTACACACATCAAGTTCGTTCCTTTTGAAAATACAAAAATATAAAACGGGTAATGTTTCTAGACTCTGTGGGCGTTGTTAGTTATATCTCGTTTCATTAAAACCCCTGCATTTTTCCGTAACAGTGAAAATGCATGTAAACTAATTCATGAGTAGTGGTCACGTGTTATAGCATGCCAAAATAGAAAACATATATCATTGTGTAGCATATAATATAAAATATCCACTATAGTATTATTTGTGTCTTTGGTTTAAGTCTAGGTGATGCACTCAAATTATAATTGAAGAAATAGCTAGTTTTATTTTCAGTAATATAATATTAATTAATTTCAATAGTCAATTTATTATACAAAATAATGAAAAGCAAATATAAAAAGTGTTCATTTACTTATTGTTTTTAACGTGATAGCAATGACTGTTTATATTAGACGACGAAAACCAAACAGAAAAATTTTATAGGGCACTTTTATGTTTACTTTATATAAAAGCACACAAGGTTAACCAACGTCAATGGTCGAGATATTATGAAAGAGTGCGCTGTTATTGTAAAAGTTGTATGTCGGTAAATCCGTTATCAGCTAAGGTATTCACAGGTTCATTTGCTTTAATCTCAGGTATCCAAATGAAGAGGCTGTAGGATAATCTTCCAAGACTTGTTGGCGTATACAATATATCTTTAAATTAGTAATCCTACAGAGAATGGGAAAAATTTTCTATAGTATTTTCAGTCAATATAGGCAAGTCAAGGTCACGGAATCTTCTCCATGCATTCCTTCCCTTCCGTCAGTGCTGACCATATGGACAATTCCCCTTTGCCTCTCAACCAATGCGCGCTTTCAAGCAACTTGCTGTTCGTAGAAAACAGCAATGGGTTGAGGGTAATGAACTTGACCCATTTATTCTGAGTTAAAATGTTGTAGTTCCTTGGAGCAGAGTTCCCGAAGCCTTCATTTCTCTTGAGTTTCTCCGTATGTACGTTCTGAATCCAGCACATTGCTTTTACTCATCATCATTCACCGTAACCACTGCCCGTCCTTGGAATGTATTGCCACGGGATGCAGAGACTGCCAAACTTTAGAAGCATTTCATAAAAAATTGTTTAATGTTATTAGAAATAATCGGTTACCCTAGATTCAAATTCCTTTTGTTACAATACATATATTTATTTGTCGTACCCTGTTGTAGAATTATTCATTCTATAATTTTTATTACTATCATAAATGTTCCTATCTCCTCCTTAGTACTGTTAGGGTTTTTACTTTATGTTTTGCTTGTATCTTTATTTTCCCTTTCAGGATTTACATAGTATATATTGCCATTGCTAGTGCTTGTTGTATATTATTGCTCTTTTATTTTCTTATTTTTCTTCTTCTTAAGTTAATATTTTGTCCATATTTGTGTATTACCATATATTTATTTATATACTTCATGTTTAACATTGTTTATATGTCAACGTAGTGTTTGTAATATTGTCGCTATAACTTCATGTAACTATTATTGATAGAGCGGAAGAGAAGGCCTAATAGCCTTAGCTCTGCCAGAATAAATAAATAAATAAAAATGTGATGAGCCCTTTCACGAGCTTGGGCAGCGCTGGGTCTCTCTTAAGAATCTTACACTCGTGATGCAAAATATATTTAGAATTTATAACGGTGTTTCATTAGGTAGTTCCGAAGGTACTAATCATAAAAATATATTTAATGGAAAGTTAGCATAACATTCATAATTAGAGTCAATTCCGCTCGAAAATGATGCTCCATATTATCGAAGGACCTCCTTGGTCCATGCACACGGAGTATTGTGGTATGTCGCTTTCATTCCATACCTTCCTATCTGCTTCGATTAATGGTTCCACAATTTGTCTAAAAAATGTACAAATACTTCCGAGTTCGTATTCTTCTAAAGAAATTGAGTCTATTAATGTTTGGTTCGGGATACAGCATGCAACGAACTTTGAGAGAGTTAGAGGGCTTTGCTGTAATGTATGTGAATAATAACTAAAGCCCAGATATTGGATTTTTGAAAATTGTGTTGAACGTTCAAACAAATGCATATGTCTGCACTGGGCACTGTGAAATCCAAAATGCTCAAAATTGTATGTAAAAGCTACAGAAAATACTGACAATTAGAAACGCACAACCGCTCGCTGATAATATCTCCCTCAAACTAACTACAAGCTACTACCTGCTAATTCGTTATATGGCCTTGACTGACTTTTCCAGTACGCAAACGCGTTCTGCCGACTATTAGCTGAAATAACCTTACTGTAAATAACATACTGCCGAGCACTGTAGGCGCTATGAGTGAGTTAAATAATTTGCTAAGGAAGTGTACAAAAGTAACTATCCTAAAAGAAACCCTTCAAAGGATTTTTTTAAAACCATGACGTTTTAAAGTGTTTTTAAATGGGAAAGGTATTCGACTGTAGCCAATGAAACGTAAATGCTTACGTAGAGTTGACGGTAGCACTTGTGCTCCTCCCTATATCTATTGTCCTCTCTGTCACACTTAATGCAGCAGCAGCACTGTTATAACAGTTACAGTTTCCTGAAAATGCGTGCACTTTCAATATGATATTTAATCCGGTAGATGTTCGTTACCTGTGTCGGTTTTCCTATTACCACCATTATCATCGTCATTGTCTTCATCAGTTAGCAGTTCGTCACTTTAGTCATCAGAATCCTGTAAATGTATCATCATCATCATCATCATCATCATCATCATCATCATCATCTCTAACATTTAGTCACGTCATATTTATTTTCTAAAGTCTTTCTCTTGTAAATTGTCAACGTGTCGAAACGAGTTCCCAATCTTTCTATGCCACGTTGTCTATTTCTTCGTTAGTGAGTCTTTCCACGTCTTTCATGTTAAATGTTCCAATTTTATTTGCAAACCCCGCTTTATTTCAAACCGCGCATGTTCAGTTGGATTATAATGACATTGGTAAGAGTCAATGGAATTACCTCATACCCCCTTTCATTAGCCATCTGATAAAGTTTGTACATTTTAGACTGGTTTTTGAACGGTAAAACACATTGCAAATTTCAATTGTTTGTTTTATTTGCCGAAAACTGAATCCCCTTTCTAGCAATCATTTAATGATATCGCCTTTTCTGGTTGCTGTATTTGAAATTTTGTTTATTGTGACCAAATAATGGAGAAATTATTAATTATTGCTATGTTTACCTCTTCTAAATCATTTAGGAAATCATTCAAAAACCTTTCTTTAAATGTTAAAGCTGTCTTTTCTTCATGTTAGAAGCTGATTTAGATCAAAATCCCATTTGCTCTAAGGTACAAATCCTATTTTTACCCATCCTACATGACAAATGATAAATCTGCTGCCCTTCTCCAAAGCCACCATTATTAGAGAAGTCTTGACAAATGGATTTTGAGTGTGATTTTTAACCTAAGTTTCACTTAAATAAAAGATTGGTATTGTATCGCCAGAAATTCGAATTGAATGCTTTGCGTGCAGGAATTTTAACCTTGTTGCCACAATATCACTTCTCTCCTCTTAAAATATTCGTCCATCATTTGTCTTTTTGTATTTGAAGCCTAAACTGCTCAGTGTTCTATAAGGGGATAGCTTTGTATGAAATATTTTTTTCCCCCCTTGGTAATTTTATCTATTGTTGGAAATTCACCTTCGTCATAAAAGCTCCAAACAGTACTTCGTACAACATCCTTGTTAAAGTCATTTAAATGTGTAACACTCTTAGGGAGTACTTTATGTTTTCGAAGTGACACAAACACCGGAACACTACCAGAATCAGATCTTTAGACCTTAACACAGATGCATGAAATAATATTTTTATTTACTCCACAGGTCTCTGCTCTTAGGCTTTGACACTTTTCAAAATAAAAATTTTGCTCTTCTCAATATTTTTAAAATAGTTTTATGTATTAAAATCATCTTTTGCGCCTTTCTTTTCATTTAGAACTAGTAGCATTTATAATTGGTTTGTGTACGATATGATTAAAACGATCATGCACTATTAACTTCCACTTGACTTGTCCGACTGCCTTCTGACTACTAGCTAGTAAAGTAAGCAGAAAGAAGTATGTGTTTGTTGGAATAGTATGTTGTGAACCCATGAACGTATTATTGCCATACGTTGCTGAATTGCTACTGTTGTGTTTATATCTATACAGACTCAGTGCATTCATGCCATGAGTAATATGAACATGTTATCGTCGTGTATGTACTGTAAAGTCTCATAATAACACTGGATTAGTCAGCTATTGTATAACAGAAGTAAACTTTAACCTACTGAAGGGAAATAGATGTTGTTTGGATGTACATTCCCACAATATATTTCGATCCAGCGCCTTGTGGTACATGTTAACAGCGGAGACACAATATTGCAACACTGCAAGCTGTTGGTTGGCCAGAGGCTAGATGCTGATGAAGGTCAATCCCTTTCCCATTTGAAAAACATCCTGAAAATGTTTTACAACAGAAAAGTCACTTTCAGATAGGGAAAGTCTTGGACACCCCTTTCACACCGAAACGACGGTATATTCGCCTTTGTCTCATTTACATGAATAAAACAAATGCGAAACTGGAAGCGAAGAAGGCTTCCGTTTTGCCGGTGGGAAATTCACAACCAGGGGTTACCGAAAGATTTTCCCTGGGGGGTAAGGTAATCTCTACATATACCTACATGGTTTTCACTTATGGGAATATGAGTTGCGTAAGCAAATAAACTCAGTACGAGAAAAGGAACACTGATAAGATTATGTAATATGACAAATGCCATTTTAGTAAATTGTGCTAGTGTGCATAGTAGTTGTTTCTTACTTAAAACTCTGGTGTTTTGATGGGATAAATATGCATGAGGGATGAGCTGCATCTGAGTTCGCCCAGGAAAACACCGTTTTCACGTTTCTTCTATTTCTCAGTACATATTTAATGTCAACAGAGATCAAATGGACGTGAGAATAAATGGCTTCTTTTAATATTAATTTAATAATTAAGACACACATATTCTCAATAATATGAGAAACAGGAAGTATTCATAGTTTTTGCTCAATCTTTGATGCACAAAAGTAATAATGGCAACACTGTAGAATTACAAGGTATCTCGTGGCATTGCGTTACTATTTATCGCATGCCTCCGTTATAATTTAATGTAATATAATACATATTGTAAAATAGGTAAATATTTTATAATAAATTATTTTGTTTATTAACAATGTTAATATTACCTATTCATTCTAATATATGATTCTAGGACAAGATTTTTTATGATAACCCTCTTGTAAAACTAAATGCTTGCAGCAAAGAATCTCAAGATGCGAAATAGTAACATGTAACAAAAGCCGATCACGAAAAGCAAGCGGAGGGTAGTTATGATTTATACGTTGGTCGCGTCAGAACGCTAGGTTATGCCCCTTATGATATAATTTAATTTCAGTGAGTCAACCCTTTGTGTATTTTTTAAGCTTTTAAAGTGTCGCGGGTAACGTGAGCTTAAATTTGCGAACTCCGTGAGTGTCTGTAAATCATTAGCGGTGATTTTTCACGGGAGTATATAAGGAGACAGTTCTCCTCATTCAGGATACTTCGACGCAGCTCATCTTCGATGTAATCTGTTTAATGTTACATATAGTGGGTTTGACCTGCGGGCGCAAGAACTACATGATCGCTATTAAGAGTTAAATTGCTGAAAACTCGTTCTCCCAGAAAAGTCAATTCTCCTAATGCCGTATGAGTCGCGAAAAGTTTACATATCGTAATTAGAGGGCCGATGACCCAAACGCGAGGACAGCTGCAGTTCTAATATCAAAGTCAATTCTAATTACCATCCCCGTGGCAAAGTAATGTTACGAGGATCTAAAGAAGGTCAAGGTCACTATACCGAACTCATATTCAGAAACGCCTGATAATGTAAACAACGTTACGATCAATGTACTGTGTAATTAAAATGTTGCGTTATGTGATTATTATAACGAAAAGTATCCTCTCCTAAACATGTTGAGCGGGGCTCAACAAAATTACGAGATTGTGTTTTCTTGTAGTGCAGGCAACAGGCCGGGGCAATCTGTAACAACAAATCGCTCCAAAATTGATGCCCAACCCTTTAATTTTGTTGAACTTGTATTTCATTACATTACCTTACCTTACTTTGTGTGTGTGTGTGTGTGTGTGTGTGTGTGTGTGTGTGTGTTGAAGCCTATAGCATGCAGATTATGTATGGAAAAATAATTAAGGGCATTTGACTACCATTGCATCCCAACAGTGACTAATCTTTAAACACAGACTAGTGCCTTGTCTTCAGAAACCAGCATTTGAAACATTCGTCATAAAGGTCTAAGCCCATAAATGATTTTTACAAAGACATGCTACATGGAGACTCCAGCGTTTAATTTGCTACCTTTTGTTTTACCAAGCATGTTAGTGATAATGAGATTTTTCTAATGCTATTATCTCTCATTCTTTGCAGGTAAGTCCTTTTCGGATAATCTACTAAGCACCACATTGGGAACCTTGTCGAAAGGGTAAGTGCATATAACAGTATAAATTATGACTCTTTATATCATTCTTTGATGTTTTGTAAACGGATACACCCAGTTGGCCATATTTTTTTTTTTTTTTTTTTTTTGAACAGTGAAAAAGATAACTGAAAGAGCAAGAAACATGGGTTTCTGGTAATTTTTCTTTGAAATATTGAAGGAGTTGTAATAAAACAGTTGGTATATTACGTTGCTGTTGCAAACAAAAATTTGACTTAAAACATCTTTACTGAAGTGCACTCTTTTTACAGGCGTTATTTATAAATCTTGTTTTGTTGTATAAAAGAAAAATGAACGTTTTAAGTTATTTCTAAACTGAAAATTTGAGGCTTTTTACCTTACCATTACTATATAGCCAATTATTGTTTACTTATGATTCCTCAGATATAACCGGATAATTACAAATAGTACCAAATTTAAGTTATATGTATGTTATTCTCGATCTTTTTATTTGACGATGGGCTGAAAAACAAGCTATTTATACATTCTTTTGCCTGTCAGCACATAAATTAATTTTAAAATGTGTTAAAATAGTAACATAAATTTAATAAAACGCACGCGTATTCCTTTTTTGGTGAGGAAGAAATGGTAGGCTTAGTTCAAGCCTATCTTGGTGGTGTTCCTAGCGTACCAATCCATTTAAACTTAACCACTGCATAGGATGAAGATTGAAGAAAGTGGGATATTTATGGTTTGGTGGTTGTTGGATGTTAATATGATGTCCTGTTTGTGGGGGGGGGGGGGGCTCTCTGCTAGAAATAAGAAGTGAATGTGTTTTGTTTCTGTATTAGTTTTTTTTCCTTGAACCATTTGAGCTAGCTGGAAGCTTTGTGCGGCTTAGAGAAAATTGCTAGCCAGTTAGAATATCACTGCGCTTGGGTCAACAGATTCTTTTTTGTAAGACTATGAAATTCAAATTATACCATCGACCAGGCAGTTTATATCCAAATGGGACCTTATAAATTGTTTTAATAAGTTTGTGACATCTCAATAAAAACACCCTGAAGGAGAATGTGATCTACAAGATATTTAATATTTTGTATTAAATTGCTTATTCCTTTTGGAACAAATTTCATAGGTTCTGGTTTGTAAAATCTGAAATTGTAAACTAAAGTAAGAGAATGAACACGATTATGCTGCTATCAACGTTCTTTAAGAAGTGTACACTCTTTTGTCCTTTAGTGATGCAACTACAATAGTTATATCTTCGATACATTCTACATAAGGGCGTGCATAATAAGAGATTCTGATATAAAATCCATATCGAGGGTATATTGTCACGAACCTAAGACATAAGTGTGAGGACGATCTCCATCTAGTTACACACACACTCGCTTGGCAAGGCTTATGAGAAGTATTTTGTCAATCACACGCACCTAACTTACTAACTTACATAGTAAGATTTATTAAAACATTCTAATTAATTAAAAAGAAAAAAATACGATAGCAAATCTTACGTACAATCCTACACTGCAGTGAACTGACTTCGACGAGCGAGATATGGCACTGACATCTCTGCCCTGTTAGGTGGGTGTTGTTCAACTGACTCTTTATATTTCCCAAACTTCCAAGCAGGGGCGTTTTTATCCGCTCAACAATAACAAATCAACAAACACTACAACAAAGGGTATACCACGATATTTATATGAGAAAATAAGGCTCTGGATGTCTTTGCGTTTAATTTGTTTGTTCATTTCTTAATTTGTTGATGTGTATCCGATTGCAAGATAACAGCATTTAGAAATAATCTTGAAATGTAAGTCAATTGACATTAGTTTGAATGATTTCATGCGTTGTAAAATCGTTACAGGAATGAAAAAGTGAAACAGAATCAGAATTAAAAACATATCGATTATATTTTAAATAATCTAATATTTCCGGATAACTTAGTAATATTACAGGATAGTGAAAGCGCTTTGCAAAGGCATCCCACTAATTAAGCCAAACATGTAGAACGTAAAACCTTAACCTTTCCCTAAGAAAAGTAATGGCATTCCAAAGAAAATAGTTTCAATGTTAAAAAATTATAATCAATTATCAAATAGTAGAACAGGTATCTCGGTTCAGATATTTGCATTGTAATAATAGCTATGACAATGACGAAGATGTAGACGAAAAAATCCAAAAAGGTTCAAGCCATCTACTGAAAGTAAACAGAACAATGGGGAAACATGCTCGTAAAGAAACAAAACTAGCATTTTATAACATCATGGCCTTTATCCTTTTATATAAAGTAACAACTAAAGGAAATTGAAGTAAAATTCAAGCAGCCGAAATGATATTTTTACCTAATGTAAAAGGATATAAAAGAAGAGACCAAATAAAAAAACTAAATGGAAATTAATAATTTACATTGTTCCTCGGCAATTCTCTCGTTAAATATGGACATCCCAGAAGAACTCAACATATGTCCATTGAATGGTGAAATTGAAGAATACAGAAAGAAGTGGAAAAGCATCTGAATAAAATTGTTGACGAGAAAAGAGATATAAGGCACTCCTAGAAGTGAAGAAGAAGAAAAAGAATACGATCTAGATTCAAAAATTTGACTGTTGTTAAACAAGTTTAGAATATATGAAATTTCAGGGACTCTAAAATAACAATAACCAACCAAAGTTTATTTTGCAATTGAATAAAAGTGTGAAAAATGATATAACATGACAAATAGCCTATCAAATATGATAAGAACAAGATAACTTTGAAAGCAATATGATAATAATTTTTTAAAATTAACATTTAATCAGTAAAGAGAAGAAAACCCTATCTTTAAAGTTAGTAAATGGTATAGTGTTGTTAATGAAAACAATAAATGAAATAAACATAACTTATATATAAGCAATTTTGATTTTAACACTGAATAAATATCTTAACAAAGCTTCGAGAAAATAGGCAGTCTGATGAATTTACGTTTTAGATTATTTCCTCTGTTTTAATTCATAATTTTTTATATAAAGTTTATGTACGTTATGATGTAGCAACTTGACTTTTTATTACGCAATTTCCATGCAAAATAGTTTAATTTTAAAAAGAATTATCAAAATTCTAACGCCTTTCCTTATAAGGATAAGCAGTAAGTTTTAAAGTATTTAATGATGATGATGATTATAATAATAATAATAATAATAATAATAATAATAATAATAATTAATGATAAACTTTATGCTTTTTCCTTTAAATGAAATATTAGCAGCATCAATCCAAACAGGGTTTCGAAATTGCGGTATACACTTATAGATGGTATGTGAGTTTGTCCTTTGTTCCAAATTGAACAGCATACAATGCAGGCAACCCTATACATTAATGCTTTATGCCCTCGTATATATGTTACTTTAGGAATTTCACGTTGATGACAAAGCAGAAGGTGACACTGCTATAGTCAGATAATCAAAGTGATGGTAATGTTTAGGAATCATGCCTCGGAATTTGTTTATTGTTCCTCGGATTCCTATTGTGAATTCCTACTAACCAATTTTTGTGTTGAGATAGGGATGTATAACATTGTAGCTAATTTCAGGCAGGCAGAGTATTTTGTAAGGTTAGATGTGCATGAAGCATTCAAGTTCTTATCGCTCTGATTTTTTCTCCAAAAGTTCGTATCTCCGTGAAACGAAGTCTTCTAGTCGGCTTCATGGACTTAAGTCTGTAGACTTGTTTACACATCAAGGGAATTGGCCGCTCCATATGTTAGGGGGGCGTTCGACATTTCTGCAGTGTTTGGTATTATGGTTAAACATTTTATTGGGAATTTTCATTATTTGAATGTGGAGGTACCAGTCTTCCTGTGGATTGTTTATTCTGTCTTGTAAGCTAAAGATATTATTTCTGATATTATTTGTCCTTTTATCTTGAATTGTCAGACCGGATACAGAACTTTCAGAATGCCATTTCTGCTGCCTCCAGTTTTATTTCGTCTTTCCTATCAAGTGTTTGTTCTCACACACATTAAAGTGTTGCCATCATCTTATAAAAATTTAGTTGCATTGTTTTAAGAGTCCCTTTTAATTTATGATGTATTGTTCTGCACATTTTGTAAAATTTATTTATGATGTATATCTTCTTTCTGGAAGTAGGATGTGCTAAAACCTAGATAGTTAAATTGTTTTCTGTGCTCTACAATGTTATCTCTTAAAACAATTTAACAGTGCAGATGTTATTTTTCCAACAAATGTTACACACTTGATCCGACCATGTTAGCAGTGTTAACGCAGGAAAAGACCAGTAGTGGGGCTGCCCTTTTAAAGATTCTGGTCCAACTCGTCTTTATACTAACGGATTTGAGGACGATTACGGCAGGTTTAGTGATACGTTTAGAAGTATATTCTGATTATAGAGAAGAAAGCAGCATTCATCGACTTAGTCCGCAATGAAATCTCTCAAAATGTAAAAAAACTCATTAGGAATCCTCTTTTGCTAAACTATGATAGACCTGTCAGTCCACATTTGACGCAGATCTCAATTTCTTTTCATATAGGTATATAAATTAGAATTTCCTTTAGTCAGCCCCTGATATCTAAGGGTAATGCGTCTCCTTTGGACCCTAAGTTTGTGGATCAAAATCCGGCCGATAGGTTTTAGAGACATAAAATTCTCGGGTGCAAATCCTTATAGAGGAATTTAAGCCGTGGGTGCCATATTGTAGATTAACGGCATGTTAAAGAACTCCATACCTGAAAATAGAATGTTCTGGACATAATTACCGGTCAGTGGTAAAGCACCAAGAGTGAAACTTGTGATGTCGTTTAACGTTATCATTCGGTCGTACAAAATTAATTCTCTTTCTGCTAGAATTTTCATAACCAGAAGTTACATTTCTTTTTTACATCTATTATAACATGCTATACACATTTTCTACATTCCAAGCATGGGAAATGCTTAATTGAGTATCAAATATCAAAATATTGTCATATTTATCGAATAACTAACACGTTTTATGCTCTTCTTAGAAGTACATTGCCTAAAAGTTCAAATTTTACTGAAGGGTATATTTTCGTCAATCTTTTCCCCCCGTTTTTATAGGTTGCTTAATAACGTTATCCGATGCTTGCTTGTTTTACCATGACGGCACTGGAGGGGAGGCTATGGTTGGGCTTTCCTGACCCACGTAGAGTTGCGCTGCCGATACACAGCCTGGAGGAAGTCAAGTGTTAAAACGCCTATCTTGTTGTCAGAACCTTTGTTTCGTATTCTCGTCCGCTCAGAGCTTGGCACAGTACTGACAGCGGCTTTATAATACCAAGGACATGAGAAAATTTGTGATAGGTCCACGGCACACCTTAAAAATATCCTTGTCTGTATTGTGTTAGAGGAATATCGAAACCCTTTTGCCCCAGTGACCATCAATCGCAGAGACCGCTGACAGAGATTTACAACAAGGGAATTCTGACAGCATCTGTTCATGTGCAAATATGTTATAGCAAGATATGATTTTTGTTGAGATAAATGCCCCTTCTCCCTTTTGCGTTTCTCGCACTCAAGTGGGGTGCTATTTGAAAGATGTCTTCTATACTATTTATGGTTAGGAATTTGCTCTAGAAAACTTCAAACACTAGAGGAAACAACTACATATGTTACATTCTACACATAAACTTTAAGCAGGAATCTTAATGATATATTTAAATCAACAAGAAAAATATTAGTAATGGAAAATCAGAATGGATTTCGAATTGAAAGCTCATGTACAGATAATATTTTTATTGTTAGATAAATAATTGAAAAAAGGTGACAGTATAAATTTCCCTTTTGCATGGCATTCATAGATCTAGAAAAGACATTTGATGAGATATATAGATATAAATTACGGGAAACAGGGAAAGCATTGTTTCTCTGCTCATCTTATAAAATGCGCAAGAAGCCTCTATAAGGTACGCGCTTTAGATTCTACTCATCTAATTATACAAGTAGAAATATAATAATTAATCAGAATGTAAGATAAGGTGTATACAATCACCTACACTTGGACAAAATCCTAAACAGTAGAAAGAGAGAATAGGAAGGAAACATTTTCATACGTTAACAGACACACATGACCTTGTAATAATACAAGACTCAGAAGATACACTTTAAAATCCAATGTATGAAGATAATTCCATACGTTTCTGGCCACGCCGATAAGGATTGTCCTTCAAAAAACCCTTATCTGGTGTCATAACTTATCTATTAAGTAAATAATTGCAGCTTTAACTTCCGCTCCGTTGTGTTCAGTTGTTCAGATAAGTTTCATAAAGAAGGCTATGTGTAGAAGATTGTGACATGTTCCAAAATGGAGTTATTAAGTTCTTCACAAAAGAAGAACTTACTCCAAATGAAATTAAACAGAGATTAGACGGTGTATATGGGGAAGCATTCCCCTCATATTCTACCGTAAAAGAATGGGCCAAACTTTTTCGAATTGGTCGAGAAAGCATTGAAGATAAAGAGCGTGCAGGTTTCGCCCTTGGAAGTGCTCACTCCTAAAAACATCGCTCTTGTGGAAGGAGAAATTATGGAAGACTAGCCACTCATAGTTACAGAAATAGCAACAAAGCCGGGCCTTTCTAAAATAACAGGCCTTTGAATTAGTCGTGAATTTTAAACAGGAATAAGGTTAGTGCAAGAGGATGCCTATACTTTTTCCTCGTCCAAAAGCAGCAACGAGTTATCTGTTGTCAGGCATTTTTGAGCTCTGCCGTGGCAACGAGAGAAAAGTTCTGCAAACCATTTTTACAGGAGATGAAGCTATGGTCCTCTACCTATGATCCCTTGTCCAAAAGAGAATCAATGGAGTGGCGTAAATCTGGCGAAGCACGGCCTCTAAAGGCCAGGATCACTTAGTCAACCAAGAAGATAATGGCCACAATCTTTTGGGACTGTGATGGAATACTCATGGATACTGATGGATTTTTAAGTATTCTCCCGGCCAACTTACGTTCAAGGTTTTTACATTCTTAAAAATGCATTAACCTCTACCAGGTTTAAGCCCACGAACCTTAGGTCATATTTATTGAGTGCTTTTATTCTTATTCTTAGCCTATTGTTTCATATAATAAATACCTAACGTTCTGAACTTAAAATATACAGGATTTTTCAAAAATACTAGGAATTTAATTGTTCATACTTCCCTCATTTTCTACACAATTATTAAAATTCTGGCACAAATTTTATGCACAGGAAATGAGATATTTTACATCACTACCCATACGTTCATCGTAGATGTTGTGGGTATCCATATTTTTTTCTCTCTCTCTCACGAGTAAGTACAACTAACAACTCTTCAATTGCTGTATACAGTAGCCATGTGTTCGTGTTCTCGAATATCTGCCAGTGTGTGTAATGGAACTCTTCAACTCATCAATTGTCTTAGGTTTGCTCAAGAACATACTTCCCTTCAGATAACTTCACAATCTGGGTTAATATCTGACGATCTTGTAGACCACTGGAAATACCTCAAATTGCATGGGACAGATCGTTTTGGACCTTTCATACGAAACCGCCCAAAGGTTGCTGAAATATTAGTAATACTAAATAATTCCGATACAAGTTTGCAGAGAACACGTCATTTCTTTCCTTAAATAGAAATAAATAAAATACGCTTTCACTTACGTCGAAAATCTGTAATTCAACCACAACGTCATAAATAAATTCATCATGATGAGCAAAAAAAAAAAAAAAAAAAAAATATTGATAAGAATGTCAGAATTTTTAACATTGTTTCTAAAATTAATAAATATGTGAATTAAGTTGTCTCTTACTTTCGGAAAAAAAAAAACTATAATTTTTCTGTAATATTGTCCTTTTTGCTCATGGTTAGAAAATAGAGATCCACTTCTGGTTTCACTCTCAGAAATATTTTGTAATGTCTCTGAATACCAGCTATTGAATTATGTCTACCAAAATGTAAGTTCCGGCATTTTCCATCAGGCCGCCGCTCCGAGTAAGAAATAAATGACTAAAGCAGAATGTAGTCAAAGTTGCAAAGAAAAAAAATCGTTAAAATAACTTCTAATCCGAAACAGGCCATCTTTTAGTACAACGTGTAATTTCTGTTGCAGCTGCAATTTGCTTTCAAACGGAACAACGTATAAAATTTGCGCAGCGCAGAAAAGTTTTTCTCGTCCCACCATAAGCTGCGACTTGTGCGCCTAGAGCTATGCGACCAGGTCCTCGCCTCCTCCCCCTTGACATACACACACACGCACACATGCGCCAACCTCCTGGAAGTCAATTTAAGCTGAATTACAATCAGGGAGTGAAACACCAGGGCTGGACTTGGTAGGACGCTTGCGCAGATTTCTCTCGCTGTCCGGTCGATTCTCGAGAACGGCGAGAATCGATATTACCCCCCTCGCTCTCTCTGCAGTTCCAACAATGCACAGTTCTCTTAATCGCAGAGGAGACGCAGGACGGAATATTGCTCAAATATCCGCTAGTATGCCATTAAAAATCGGCCCGATGCGCGCTAAGGCTCTAAACAAAGAGCAGATATGTACAGTAATGAAAAATGTCGTGCGTACACACCATCACATAGCATGCATTGAATGTTGGGGTTTCCGGTTTAACTCCCCTCCCCTTTATATATTACTTTCTGCTACAAACTATCCAATTGGAACACTTCGCCAACATACATCCCTGCTTTAAAAGCACATGCTGTGTCTTATTATTAATTAACTCTAGCAGGAACATACCAGATAAGCTGAATTGTTGTTATCTGACGTATGCGCTTGTGTAGCTTATATTATAAAGGATAAAACGAGATGGATTTCAGAATTAACGCATGAAATAATGAACTTAAAAGGTTTTTTATTGTAGTCATCGAGAATATAAAGTGTTTGCAAATTCTATATGAAGTTTTATATAGGTGTAATACTTTTGCTGTCATTTTTCCCTATCCAATGTCCTACTTGGGAGTACTAGTAAAGATTTTAATTGTGTATAAAGCTGCATAAAATTAATCCGTAGGTGCATGTTTTGGATCCATATCATTCACACAGTAATTGGACGAAATCGTTAAAAATTATAAACCATAATGACCTTTTTATCATCTACGATCTATATCTTCTGTCTTAAGTTTTGCATAAAATGTTTTCCAGGCATTTCTACTCCAAAATGAAAGTGCAATGAAGTTTTAGAAAAATATGGGATAAATTCTTACATCATTCGCAATATTTCTGCCTGTTTCTGTCATTGTAATACCTTGCGCTCCTGGCAGTTCCTTAACAACAGACAGATTGTAAAGAAACCTGTAATCACTACATATCAAAACATACGAAAGTGGCCTTTTTGAAAATAATTCTGATCCCATAAAAGAACTGCCTAGAAGTTTGAAAGGGTTCCTCAAAATTCCGGCACTTCAGCAAGAACTAGGATAACAGTTAAATGAGTCTCTATCAGCAACATCAAGACATATTTGCACATGATAGTGACCCAACATATTTTTAAATACATGATTAAGAGACAGGGTTAAATGGATTATTTAATAGCTTAATCTCTCAAGTATAAAATAAAATTACATAAAACTCTCCAACTTTTGTATATTGGGCAGAGGTTTGGTTTCTTAAAGTGGAAGATCAAAATGGACCCCAAACAGCAGATACGAAATTATGGCAAATGTGGAAGACATGTAATGAACTGAACGAGAAAGAAATAAATATATAATAAGAATTTCAAGGTAGAGAACGTAAAGTATATAATAATGAAACGAAGAAGTTAATGGTGGTATTATTTAAAGCGAATGAATTTATCCTAATATTGGTAATTGGAGCAAATTTCACAGTCTGAAATTCATTCATCAAGACAATTCTCTAAGTCAAAGGCTGAAATTCGAAATACTGGAAAGCTGTGTTAGCCCAGTATTACTGTATGGATACCAAACTTGGGAGGGCAGATGGGCTTATGCTACAAGGTGTGGGACTTCGAAGGAGAGGCCACCCTAAATGTAGATGGGCAGATGACTTTCAGACAGCAGCAAGAGCAGACTGGACAAGGGATCGCCAGGAACAGGAAAACCCTAGGAAAAGAGGAAGCAAGATGCAGTGCAGTGCAGTGAAGTGCTTTAAACCCAAAATGGCAAGACGAAAGTGTAGGCTAGGAGGCAAACATGCAGACCAAGAACAAAGACAAATAATCATATACTATTATGAACTGTTCTTTCAACCTAAGGTACTTATAAGAGTAAGAAGTGATGAAGGAGAGTTGGAAACTTGAAGCAAGAGTTAATAAGTTCTGTTGTGCCACAAAGCCCACCTTCCATTTGTCTGCAGACACCATACGCTTTCGCCCAATTCGGAATGTAGAAATACTCAGCGATCTGTGTCTGAGGGAAGTCACAACTGCAAGATGAACAAGATTGGATGTGGAGTATCCATTAGAACCGCTAAATGCCAGAATAGCCGTCAGATATTCAGATGAAATTTAACATGAAGAAGAAACTAAAGGAGACAGCATTAGTGGAAGGAAACCTGGGCAACGGTTGAGAACCCTGAGAAAAGAAAACGAAAAATCCCGAGGTTATCAAACCACAATTATCACTTGATTTGAACCTCCATCTGCATTCACTATTATTTCATGATTTTTTTTTTTTTTACAAGGGAGCCTATAATAAAAAAAAACGTGCCTCCTGTCTGGTACTTAACTTTTTCTCGAAAGGGTTTCATGCATACAAAACACTTCCTCTCCTTTTTTTAAATACCATATTTTACTTCAAGGCGAGAATATTTCTACTTATTTAACACTATATTTCAGAAGAAAAATAGGAGGTAGTGAAAATCTTTTCATAGATGAATAAATAAAAAGAGAAGGAGGTTAGAAAAAGTTTTCGGTCCGCTCATTAAAATATGTTACGCTACGGGAATGTGTATCGCGCATAACCCCGTTCTCCACCCTTTTCTTTAACGAGGAAATGGGAGGTGGGGGGAGTACCTAAAAGAAGCAAAATGAGCAACCGGGGATGTTTGTGTTCATTTGAAAACCTAACCTTTTTGTTACGCAAGCAAAGAAGTAGCTGGAAAACAAATTAAGCCTGTTAAAATATTCCGCCTTGCCCAATTATTATCAAGTTGGTATGAGCATAGCGCAGCTACCGATGTTCAGACTCTTCCTGCGCACTTTTTTTTGTAATCTGCTTTCACTTTTATGCGAATTTTTGCTTACTATGTGAAAAAGAACGGTTTTGCGAATACAGCTTCTATCTCTTGAGACAACTGTAAGCTTTTCTTTTAGAAAAAGCAGCAAAACGTTGGATTTGCACTCAAGAGTTGACATCCTGCAGATACTGTGGGCTGAGCTAAGCTAAAATACTTTCGAGTACTCAAACAAAAGAAAGGGAGAGAAAAACACTGAACAGGTTCAAACTATCATTAGCACACTGACGCAGAGTGATCCATTCTGTCCGCAAACGCTCTCGGCAACTACGCCAGCAATTATCGGTTTCGTATCGTATTAATAATGAAATAATATGTATACAAAAGTAAATACTATAAATGAAAAGTGGAAATGTCAAACGTTCTAAGTGCCATTTTCTAAACTTTATAGCATTTTACAGGGGAAAAATACCCATCTCTGTTAGTCTTTAACTTATTATTTATTATACTCAGTACTATTATGAAAACATTTTTACTACAAAATGACTTTGTATAACCAATCGTCGCCAAAAATACAATAATCAAGAAGAAAAAGATTAATAAAAATAAGAAGATTCTATGTACCATATGATGGAAGAGTCGATTACAAGTGCCATTCAAATTTTGTTACATTTTATTTCAAGGTTTCGAAGGAAATAATTACAAAAATAACATTATCATTAGCAGGAACATATTATAAAATTATGATATTAAGGAAACTTGTACCTGAATACCTTCATATTTTCTCCTCGCACTGGCAGGAAACGTTTAGTTTTTCAATTCTTACACAAGAGTTGAAATTGATGTCTCATAAAACTTGCTCTTCAGGAAGGAATGGCAACATGGACGAAAGAGGTCTTTCTATTTTACAACCGATAAACAGGGTTGATCTTTCAAACGAAGCGCAGGTTGCTGTATATTAACCACGATTTTCCTCTCTTTAAAACTTTAAAACCCTCCACTCTTCTAATGGTGAGTAAGTATTTGAGATGGATGAGATCGAGATACTTTATGCATTGTGCATATTGAAAATTTGTACTGATTTAATGTTAACAATGGATCAGCAGCATTCTTAAAATCAAAGAAAGCACTTGACTCCAATAGAACTACATCAAAAGGATTTATAGCTGTAGCTTAATCTACAATCCAGTGTAAATCTTACGAAACGAAGTCCTTACTTACCCTTCTTCTTTTCTCTATAATAGCGAAATCTCTATCGCTACTCAAAAATCTATGGCCACTTAATAAATATTTCTGTTCTGTAAATATTTTCCGTAAAAACGAATATCATGACATGGCACTTAGAACATCAGATGGCTGCATAGCATGGACATTAGAACTGCGCTATCTGTTAACGAGTATTTGAATACTACATTCGAGTGGAGGTATTTAGAGCAAGACTAGGATTATTCAATAAAATTATTAACTTTAAAAATGGCACTTAGAACGTTTGACATTTCTACTCTTCAATAAATTGTTTCTGAAATAACTTACATTTGCATCTTTCATTGAAAATTTGAGGCTACATCACAACTCAGTGTGAGACTTAAAGACTGATACAACCTGAATGCACTTGACTAGACCGGACTGCCCTAAAAAGCCATGGTACTTTGTTCTCTTGACAGAGTTTCTAGGTATTTAAATTATAATATGAAAGGTGGTAAAGTATTAAAAAAAAGTGATGTAGAAACCACTAACTGATATTGTAACCTTTCTACGGGGGTTTAATATTCAGTTCATCAATACAGCATATGGGAAAAGTATATACTGGCATATACAAAGTATTTACGAGTAGAAGAGGAGCTTGAGAATGGGAACAAACGGTCTCAGATGCTTCAATATAAGGCTACAAGCATAGATATGAATCTACGTAATAGCTTCGTTGCGATATGACGTGTGTTTATAGTCAGTCAAATGTAAATAAATTTCATTGATTGAGGCCAGTCATAAGTCGGTTATACTCAATCTAACCACAAGTCACGCACTATTACTCAGTGTATTTGACAGAATAAATTATTTGTTTAAGTTAAACTATTGGCACTTATAAACATATATGTAGCTTTGAAGTTAAAACCTATAGCACTACAGCCAAGCTTCCGAGACCATTTGTTCTTACTCTTTAGATATCTCTTCCTCGAATGAATTTGTTTGGAAATGGATCCACCAATCAACAAAGCTGTGTGCTTTCTAATACTGACTGAAACGATTGCGCAGAGGTCTGAAGAATTAGCGTCTGGGTTGTTTTATATTTCTTGTAGTTGTATTTTGTGGAACAACTCTGCTGTACTGAAAGTACTGAACTATTACATAGTTATTTCAATAAATTGTCTCATCTCGCAGTTCAAGATATCCTGTTGAGCGCGATCTAACTGCAGCTTTTGTCAGGGGAACGCACCTCCTTTTCGTTTGATTTCAGCTTATAAAATAAGAGGTTTGCCTATCTTCTACATGTTTCTAAAGGCTGTACCAAAGGAATCGCAATTTCCTCGCAGCAAGAAACTCGCAAGCGAAAATGTGAAACGGCTGACACCATTACATGAAGTGGGGCAATAATTAAGAAATAACTCTCTCGTGGCACATGTGTTGGAGCATGAAATATGAGGGTATCGTGAGAGGGTTGGGGGGGAGGTTGAATGTAACGAACGGAAGACGAAATTTGTAAGGCGGAAGGAAACCCAAGGGAGAAGCGAAGGAAGAAAGCGAGCGAAAGACAAGGAACCACGGGGAAAAAATCATTTAAAGAGAGAAAAGAGAAAGCTTTTTTTTTTTTTTTTTTCCCTCCCCGCTTACCCTCTGCAGCATTCCAGGCCTTTATCGACTGCTGTTTCGCAAAGGTCCTTTATGATCGGAACTTGATGCTGGTGTTTCTGAAGGGCAGGGTAAGTGTTGAAAGTTTTCTAACGAAGCATGGTCGGATGAAAGGCAGGGTATGCTAGACACCACCACGTTTCTGCCGAGAGCATATCGTGCCCTTGTGGCAATCGCCGCAGGTTCCAATACTTCGCCAGCGTTTCGCATAGAAAAGGAAAAAATTGATACAGATTGAGAAAGGAGTTATATACCCTTAGAGCTGTAATATTTACTGCACGAGGAATATTAATACTTTATGAAAAATTACAAAACTTCACTCCAGCAACCACGTCTCTTTGATCGTATAGCCCTCTTCCTCGACCATAATATACATTCGTAGGAACCTAAGAATAGTACAGGGCTAGAAAATATACATATTAACGTTTAATTAATATTCTTTAAGAGTTTCCAATGTGATAAATTTAACATTGTCTCTTACTGTAATCTAAATCTTCATTGCCACAAAGTTTAATATCTATAACTCTAAGCAGAGGTTTTTTAAACACATAATCTTGTAACAAAATATTTTTAAAAGCCACAAAATTGCTGAAGATGTTTAAAAAAATTAGAGCAAACATGCAGAAATTCAGTTTAAAAGGCAATGATCTACCTAACTGAAATAAATGTAAATTTAAAAAGTACTATCTGTGCGATTTTAATAAAAGTTCTGTTTATTTTTAAAGATAAAAAATTTTAATCCCTCTTTTTGGATCCACATGTCATTTCTCAACACTCAGTGAACATCTAATATATGTGGCCTTAAATTTCATCTTTCTATGAAGAAAAACTGTACCAAATTTTTAAAATATTTAGCTTATTATTGTGGATTTTAATTAGAAATTGCTTTGTAGTATAATAATAAAGCTTAGCACCAATGAAAAATTAAGTTTAACAAGTAAAACAAAATTTTTGAATAAAATGCATAGGAAACTTTTTAAGAACGTTAGGTGTATACATTTCTTTCGTTTTTCCACACTGCGAGAAAATATCTGATACAGTGAGACTGAGCAGAAAAGGGAACCCTGGCAAACAAGCAAATAGAACTAAAATCAAATTATATAAAACAAATAGTATAATAAAAATTATAGGCATAATGTGAAAATAAACTCTCTTTTACATACATCAGCTGTATAATGTTTACTTCAGATTTGTAGCAGTGCTATTTAAAACATATAACATAAAGGGAATGTCTACGTTTATTTCTTGCGAGGTATTCTTGGTTTTTGGGAGGATAAATCCTAAGAAACATGTGCTGATTCAAACTTCGAAGTAAGATAAGATCATGAACATTCTGAGGTTAGGTCTTTCTGTTTTACTTTCCACGGTCTTTCACAAACTAAGTCCAGGGAAGGCGGAATAGAAGATACCATTGGTTAGTGCGTTTATTTATCAGCAGAACAGAATGGGAAACTTCTTTCTCATGTTCACGAAAAACAACTCTTTCCATCTATAAAAGCATATCGTATAAGCAATGGAGTTCAACTGTTTTAATCTAAAAGTTTCACATTTATACAAAGAACAACAGTTGATAAATTCGTCGTTGACATAAAATTATATCAAGAAGGAGAATGTTGAGGGATTTGAGTACCATTATGATCTCTGAAGGAACATAACTGCGACGTATCAGCAACCCTATTAGCATCATAAAGTAAATAAGTGTTATTATGAAATTCATTGGTATAATTTTTCGAGAAATAAAAGACAAATTAAATGGAAAGTTCTGATGCAAAATATTCAGAACCCAAAATGTTTAAACTTTGTTCCAGAAAAGAATACTAATATTTGTAAACACTTTATTTTCTGAAAATGTCGCTTTGTTACTTCTTTATTAAATAAAGCATTTAAAAATATTTCTGTAACGTTCTTTTCAAGTTGATTTCGAAAGCCATGTGCAATAATTGTATGGAAATTTGTTGAAAAAAAAAAATTTTCTGTCGGAATGTATGCAGCGTTGAAGTTAATTAACAATCTTTATTTTATATTTTAATTTTATTATTAATTTATTAAAATTTTAGATATTGTTACCCAGTCTTTATCTAAAATGATATTTAAGATGCAACTAATCCATTAAATGCTGTAATATTTTTATAATATGATACTAATATAAGTAGATTCAAGTTCTCTTTTAAATTGCTATATGTCCACCGTTGGTCAGTTAAACAAAATTAATTTTAGCCCTTGGTCCAAATGTTCCGGGACAGACATAAACGACGCCGGATGCGGTCCTTCTTGCATCACCCTCTTTTTTAAGGCGTGGTTGCATACCTCTTAGGTAGGAATTTCTCATTAAAAAATTTACTTTGTGCTTGTGGTGGCTAACGGGGGAGATAATGGCATTCCAGCGTCAACAGGCTGTTTTTCTTGTTGGTCGCATTGTTACAAAACTGCAGAGTCGCATGCTAATCCAGGTAAAGAAATACTCCGAACACAGAATGAGGATTAAAGGTATACTTTTGTGCCTGTAGTTAATTTAGCCGGAATTTTCTGCACTTCTTTAAAGTTAATGCTTTAATATGAGTTTTGTATGACTTTTTACCCTTTTTCTTTCATGATTAGTGCTTTTATCAAGTCGCAGACATAAACTCCAGGAGATCTGTTTGGACATAGCCATAATTTCAATAATACTAAGAAACTTATAATCTGAAACTCCAGAAACCCGCGCAACTGCAAAAGTGTATACAGTTGTTTTTGAGATCATGCGCTTACCTATCTGCTTATCGTAATAATTCAAAATGTAACTTTCTGAAAGCTTCTTTAATCAAGCATTATTTTGATACAAGTTTCAGTTAAAATAAGCACACTAACACAAAAAATAATATATGCATTAAAAGTAAATACGCTTCAATATAGTAGCTATTCGTATGGAAGTAATCTATATAATAATAATTAATGCTTATTAACTAAAATGTATAAACAAAAAATAGTCAAATGTAAGACTTTAACTACAAAACGTGTCGCCCACATGGCGCTTTATGTATCGGCTACTAGCGTATCTAGTCGGCGATACCGGTCCCACGGCAGTATACATTCATTTCCGAAATAGCTAAACAGTTGACTCTAAAGCAACACATTTTTGTGTTTGAACACTATTTTAAATATAAATCAGCTCGGTCTGTGCTTGGAGAAAATATTTGGAACTTTCCATGTCAATTGCGTCCTTTTAGAACTGCAATCTACTATATTGAATGAATAGTTCGGTGCAAAGTAAAATAAAAATCTTGGACGTTTCGCAATAAAGGTACTCGAAAATAGTGTAAATGGAGGCTTCGGAATGAAAAGGAAAACACTAGCTATAAAATCAAAAACATAACATTAATCGTTTCACACAGAATATTTTCTCGATACAATGCCTGTTTAGCCGAGGAGGACGATAAATCCAATATATTCTACTAGCTACATTTTATACATGTATTCATGAAGAATAGGATTTCTCTTGAACATTGACGCTATGACAGCCTGGCCAATTAATTGCCACTCGCTGTTGACCGATTTTATAACATAAATTAAAGATATAACACTGAAATTGGGAGCACAGCGTTTTCCTAGAATTGATGACATCACCAGCTGCATTTCTCTTCGAGAAGAATACTCTTATCTCACTAAGTAGAGAGGGAGCATACAATCATCGACCACTCCCGCGGCATTTGCTCCCACCGTCGAAAGAAGTGTGCCCGCTGGGCCCTTGTCAAGCAAAGTCACAACAGTTACGTCAGCTAGTAGGCATTACTTGTGATTCACATACATACTGACCGTCGGCTCGCCAAGTTGATGATGGACTTTTTATCTTTGGAGTAAGTTTAAAGAATATTTATAAAAACACAAAACATGGGAGAACTGATACTTAATATCTTTTAGGGCATTACCTTCACTTCTCTACGGGAATTATAAAGAGTAAAGGGTAGTTTTTTTTTTTTGTTTTTTTTTAATTTTCTATACCTATTCATTTTTAAATAGGCATGGAAAATGTGCTGACAACTATGATCAGCAGTTTTTAACATTTTCCCCCAAAACAATATATATTTTAAGCGATTTTATTTAGCGCAATATTGAAACAGTTGATTTTGGATTGTATTATCGACAAAGAACAGTTCCTGTATCCACAGAAGCAGCATCAAAATATTCTATGCCCTATATCCTAACCGTTGTACTTTACCTCAGCTCTGTACTATACTGCACATGTCTGTTTACATGTTAGAAATATTTGTGGAACAAAATTTAAACCGGGCCATATCGCTTCATTTGGAACACGTTGTAGACTTCCACCAACAAGCTACGCCTTCTACTGTAAGTGTACTTGAACAACTATAAGCAAAGAGAAGCTAAAGAACGTGGTTGGTAAAGTTTTCTATGTCATCTCTTGAGCAATCTTCGCTTTCGTGTAAGTTTTATATGTTTAATGCTTTCCAGATTTTTATAAATTATTGACTATATTATACATGTGAAGAGGTGAGTGTAATTGGAATAAAAGATTAATTATAAATGAATTATTTTTTTTAAATAACTGCAGAAGAAGATGCCAATAGATGCCGTCCAAAATATCCAGAAAATAGTATCAATTTACTTATTTGTTTGGGATAAGAGCAATCATCATATAATAATGTTTATAAAATCATCGCACCATGCCGAATTGAACCTTCTACAGTCCTCACATTTGGAAAAAGAGCGAAACATTGATCTGTACATAAAAATTTTCTGCTTTATATTTTGCTGCAGTGGTAACTGGATTTAGAGTAATCTTGTGTCATGTGCATAAAAATCTGCGTTTTCGGTATGGACAGTTTTTTTTACTTCATAACCTTTGTCTCCTAATCACAATATCGATGACATCAGAATTTGGCTGCGGGATTGCTTCTTGCTCGAAGAGACTGATAAGAAATAATAGCTAACACACGTAAATTAGCAGGATAACAGAAGAAAAAGGATTAATAGAATGAGAATGAATAGCTCTGGCTCTTCCTTAAATAAAGTAGAATATTTGAGGCTATATGACTCACCTCCTAAAAGCGAAGAGGGAAATAAAACTTGAACAATAACCGAATCCATGGCGTGGCAGAATTCAAGAGAAACGGAGCCACTCTAAGGTGACAGTGCCCGGAGCATTCGCTCCAACTTCTCTTCAAATATTTGTCTAGGGGTCGTCGTAACTAGCGATGATCCCACATACACACACACAGCTTCAGTTGTCTCCTGAATAATTCATCGCGCAAAAAGGGAAACTTATGAGTTGCCGCACCGAAACTACTGAACCGATTTACATGAAATTTAAATATTAGGGAAACTTTTTACTTGCATTTTCCATCTTGCTTGTTGGAATTTGCTGTAATCCTGCAGAAACTTCTGTACATCAAGTAACCTCACTGTTTTAGTTTCAATAAAACTGCCAAAAAAGCTAAGTAGTTTGGTATGGTGTTAGCGGAGTTTTAGGAGAGATTATAATGTCATTGTAAAAGCTCTTGTGGAAAACACCAATACCCTGGTACTTTCTATGTGGCGAAAATTCCCTTCGTCTTTTTTTTTATTATTATTTTAACAGCAACTTACTTTCGCGTTATTCTTTTGTGAATGTTATAGAGCGATAAGTTTTGTTTATGACCAGTTAGCTCGTTAAGCAAAGAAAAAAAGATATATGAAAATATTTTTCAAACCGTAAAACGTACTTATTTCAATTTTTTTTTTGATAAGATAAAAGCAACAAATGAAAAGTATTGCCTGCCAATGAATATACATGATTGACAAACAAATAGATTTAACGTTCGAGGTTATAAATTAAACATACTTGTAACGTACCTTTAAAAAAGATTAGCAATATTTTTCTGAATAAACAACAAAATAATAGACAGCAGAAATGCAATTTTTAGGGTAACTGCGGGATATTAGTTAAAGCATCATAAAACATAACTATATAACAGAAAAGTTTAACATTTACAATTTTTCCAAAATAGACATACAAAAAAGTATAGAAGCCTTAATTCTATATCAGATTTTAATGCAGAAAGTGAAATTTTTCCATAATGATCGATGCAAAAGTAAGGTTATTTGACGTACAGGCCGCCGAAGCACAGTTGCCTATTGTTGAAGTACAGCCGTCTTCACCCGGTAAAGCATGGGAGATAGAGTCGCAGTGCGTAAACCTAGTATTTTTATTGTAATACTTATACATGCATTGTCAACTTCTGTGTAGGAAATTCCTGTATTTCATCTAACTTTTCTTGCATAAGGACACGGCGGTTCGGAACATGTATCTTGTCTTTTTTTTTTTTTTTAATAGTGTTTAACGCCCGTTTTTACTACTGGGGCACCACAGGCGGTGGACACTGGTGATATATGAATGAAATGATAAATTAGGAAAGGATATTTTTTAAGGAACGAAACGTACCAGGGCTAAGTTTAGGGTGCCTTCCCGGCATTTGCCATTTATGAGGACTGGGGAAAACCTGGGAAAAAAACCCACTCAGGGAAGACAGTCCTGGTGGAGGATTCGAACCCCAGACATTCCGCTCACGAGTCCGCGCCTTAACGACCTCAGCGGTTTTTCTTGTCATTGGGAGATCCTGTCTCTCGTAACTTTTTAACGTTGCGGCGGATTGTTGAAAGGAGGGTTTTATTAATTGTCAGCTCTACGTTGAGAAGGCGGTTTGCAGTGGATTGAATGTTATTGTATTATGAAAAGTGTTGGATTAATTGATTTTGATTTGAATTTGCCTGGATCTGAGGTTTACTGTTGATGTCGCATGTCACTGCCACGAAACAAGTCGCAGTTGACCTCCTGCTGCCGCATTCGTTTCAGGGATGCTAAAATTACTATAAGGCTTTTCTGGGTTGTCATCAGGGGGGAATGGAGAGGAATATTACTGAAGGAAACACTGTGGAAGATGCGGATTAAAGTTTTACAATTCATTAAACTATTCACTTTATTATTCTTTTTTCTTTGGTGACACTTCCACGCCATTAGCAAGGGGATGGGAGAATTTTAAATATTTCCTGACGCTGTACTTAACAATTTCTCTAGTCGTTCGCATAGCATACACAAAATTACACTATTAATATTTTCTAAATATATTGAGCTTTACTGTTTCACTTCACGAGTTATATTTCTCAGTGTCTAAATTGAATAGCCCTATTTCACTTCCCGAAGCGATCCGTCCTGTCTCATCTCCCCAAGCGAACTGAACTCTCCCGTCCCTAGAAGCGAATTGAGTAAAAAAAACCTTCAAAATTACTTTTGATATACTTTCTACGAGAATTCAATTTTTTGAACATTGCAGACTTGTCACCAGATTTCCTTCTGATTGGCTTAATCTCTTGCCGCTAGAAGTTTGTTAAAGAGACATTTTGAAATGCGAGAACTCATTGGTTAGACTTGATTCGTTGTATGTTAGCTAGAGAAGTTTTAAGGGAGCGAGAATTTCTCTTTTTAAGGGACAGCTGCCCAAGGTGAAAGCTATTCATCACAGTCTTTTTCAAGGACTTATTTTGCGCAGATGAAAGGAAAGGTCCCCTAGCTATTGAATAATGACTGTACTTATGGCACCAGAAAGTGACTTGTTTTACATGAAAGTTTTTCTAAACATGGTAAAGATTTCTGGTTTTTGAACCATCTACGTCTATGGAAATTAGTTAATTAAACAGAATTAAATCTTAATCTTAGTTAATTAACTGTACGGGCTCAAATCTGTATATCCCGCTGCAACGTGTTGAGAAACAAGTTTCACTACCTGGAACATAATTGCCAGGGTTCTTGCAAATTGCCTTACCACTTCTTTGCAAGAGTTCGCCTTTATATATGTGTCCTACATAAAACCATTCTTCAAGACGTTATAGGTATTGTGACTTCACTAACGAACAATAATTAGCACACAATTTACACGAACGCACAACTATTCGTTAACAAAGCTACCCTCAAACTAACTACAAAATACTACCTGCAAATGTATTTTACGTCCTTAACGGCTCTGTTTGGAGTCGCGTCCTGCCGGCCCGTAACTCAAATAATCTCTCTGCATTATCCTTGAAAGATCACAGAATATATAGTGCAAAAGCTGTGTGTGTGGGTGTGTGGGTGTGTGGGTGTGTGTCCTGACGAATGAGAAATTACTACAGGCTAAACTGTTACACAAGCTTTACGTTTGCGATGAAAATCGCAAATAATTGCAGTTGCCTTTAATGATGTAAGCGCAATATAATCACGTCACTCTCTTGAATTTCATGAGCCTGTGGTTTACCGGAATCCGGCGATTGGAATCACTCTCACTTTACTAGACGGCAAACTGACATGACTGTCGGGAAATATGTGTAACAAAGTTGTGGTAACAACATTCGGGTGCAGTAAGCGCAAGCATATTCTCTTCAGATCATGTCGGTCTTTAAGAAGAGAGAACAGCGCTATTAAAGTGTGTGATACAAAAAGAACAGAAAAAATGTTAACCTCAGTATAATTTAATGATGTAACATATTTATTTCTAACTCGCATAGAGGAGCACTGCTTTATTTGCGATTTGAAACAAATTATCCACTGACCTCTTTCACGCTTCCCCCGTATTTTACAGTAACAATCAATCAAGCAGCCATGCGGATGTAGCCCTCTGTCCCTGCAGGTTCAAGTATTGCCTTTGTTGTATGGATCGTTTGAAAAGTTTGATAATATTGCATGTAATAATTTTTATTTTGAAAAGATCAGTTTTTATTCTCAACATACTCTCCACCGAGAGCTATACTATTACTCCAGCGGATTTCCAATTGTTTCATACAATCGGAAAAATGTTTTTCTCGATGCAAAATAGTCATTGACTGTAAATGATAGTTCTCGTTGAATGAAATTTTCTTTCCAAGTCAAATATTAAAGCTCAAGAATAGGAGGAAATCACTCGGGGTTAATTTTGGAATTAGGGTAAATCGTGGTTTTTTTTATACGGTAGACCGAGACATGTAATATTGAAATTATTGAACATCCGATTTATGTTAAATATACCACAAAAATGTCTCTGTAATGTTATATTACATTTTCTCGTGTTGAAAATTATGGCATTGGGACTATAATAATGTAAGTGACTATTAAATTAAATTACTGCAACATTTTCAAAAATTTCATGTTTCACGACTCACCCTTAAATATTCTGGTATATAAGCTCAATCCTCCGGTCATTTTTCTGTGGATATACATAAGCCATGCTTGAAATGAATTCTTGATGTTTCACTGAAATTTTCCCGCCATTTCTGTATAACTCTTGTAAGATATGCGTCGTTGCGGCACAGTTGACAATGGGGGGGGGGGGGTTTACAGCTGAAGAGCTACCAGCCTACTCCCTTCATCCCGGGTAAACTAAAATACTATTAATGGAGTTTAAGCACAGTCAATTGTATTTACTATGGAAATAAAATTAAATAATTTCAAATTACAGCAAGCAACTAAAAATATCGAAATATTATATTTTAAGTTGATATCGTCCGTATTCTCTTTCTTCTGTTGTGCTTCGGCTTCTGCAAATTTCCAAAAAGGGCAGACATAATCACATGCGGTAGCTTACACAGAAACGAAATTTCCATGAAAGATCCCCCTTCACCTTTTTTGACATTGAAAAAGAAAAGCACTATTGCGCGTTATATGTTGGGTCTTAGAGCATATTATTGGTGCTCGGGGCCATCTGCATCACAGACAGTGCATTAGTTTCAATAAGGAAACGTTTCAACTCGTCAATAAAAATTTACATACACCATCACAGTCTTAATCAACACTGGATGAGAGTTCAATTGGAAAGCCATTTACCAGTGATTGTCGACATATAGTTATGAAGAAATTGTGTTTTTATGTGCGCCAATCTTGTCTTTGTTCCTTTATCTTTCAGATCACACAATATTGTTTTACATTCTTTCCCAAGTAAGACTACCAGGTTTAATTTTTAGGAATCGCTTAAAACTGTGGACATCACCTTTCCAGTCTACTTCGGCGCATTTTCACTATTCGTGCCTGCTGCTTTTCTTATTTTGACTCAGATGTTAATGGTTTATCCACAATCATGAAATGGCGCAAAACTGTCTGAAAAATTGCTATGAAACATTGCCAAACACTAAATTGCGTGCATTTTTTGTCTACAGTCAACAATTGCGGCATCTATCACAACTTTATTACATTTAAATTATTATGAGCTCATTCATTTAGAATGCTTGTGGTCTCAGCATTATCAAGCACTTAACTCCAGCGGTCATCTGTTCATTATCATTATTTTATTACTTTTTTTTTTTCCTAAGACGTCCTTAGTAGCGACTTTAATATGGCGTCCGGAGCATGCTTCATTTTCAGTGCCTGTACGACCAGTTTTAAACTTATTTATCCGACCAAAATAGTATGCAGTCTTCAGCGCTAGTATTTGCCTCCGTGAACTTCAACTGTGCTTTGAGCTTTGTGTTGCTCCCTTCTATGACAGGTGACTGCAAACGTCCAAATCAGTGTTTCATTTTATTGAAACTTTGTCATACACCGTTACAAAAATGATGTTTGCCAACAATGATACCACTTAATTTTCAGGCTATTTCATTTAAATGTACAGTTCTAGAGAACTCCAAGATGTTACCCTTATTACTGTTGTTATTATTACAGGAATTATATTGACACTAAAGCTCAATTTCCGGATAATGTTAATGTTAACCTAATAGCCAGAAATCAAAATGAAATCAAGTAGCTACTTGATAAACAGGTATTTATTTTTAATATCACATATATTGAATCTTCATGAATGGCTCTAAACTCTAAGAACACTGCGTGCTTTTATTTTTATTGTAGCCCCTCCATGTTGTACATGTGGTAAACTCAAGTAGTATAAATTCATTATTCACAAAATGCGTCTCGGAAGAAAAAAAAGTCTGCCTATACACTATAGAAATGTTATTAATATGCAATAGTGCTAGCTTTATTTTTCTTATATGCGGTTTTAAAACCGTGATGTAATAACTTTATTATTATTTATTTATTTATTTGAAAGCCCAAATGCAGCTATTACTGATTGTATTTTAATAAGCGTGTAAGTGCAAGTAGGAATTTTTCTAAGTAAGGGAGGTCTGGAGTGGTGTCCACCCAGTCTCGTGAGGACAATTGGGAAGCTGCCTGACGGAGAGTTGGCGTTCTTTGATTACGAAGGCCGCATGATAGACGGCCAGCGGGGTATCGTCATGCTAATCATATGTCCCTCTGCAATACTGCCCTCTATCAGTGAAATAGTAAGACGGAGATAGGGGAAGCAGAGGTCGCTGCGGCAGGCTGTAGTGCTAAAAGAGGAGGAGGAGCAGAAGAAGAAGAAGAGTGTAAGTGTAAGGCATAACGTGACAATTTGATGTTACAAAAGTGTATAATTAAAAAGGAGAGAATTTCAACTTAAATGCCAATTTTAATCCATAATAAGAAAGCGTAGGTTTTTAGGTTAATTATCCTGTTCGTGATATATGGAGCAATACATTTGCTTTAATGCCTCTTAGTGCATATTTAAAATATAAATTACTAGAACGACTCCTAAAGGCATGCGGAAAATGTTTTAACTTCTGTGCGGCAGTTTTTTGTTTTATAGCGCTGTTATAGCACTCTACATTTAAAGTCTACGTGGAACCCAGAATTAATATTCGGATGGAGAGCTACCGCGGCATCGATGTTAACCTACACATAGGTTATAAATACTCGCGCTGTTGTAGGAATAACGTGCTAGCCTCTCATGCTGCGGTCCCGGGTTCGAATTCCAGTTAAATCAAGGCTGAAGGATTCATTCATTTATTGCCGTTCTTAGGATGAGTAACAGGTGACTTCAGCTCTTTAGATTTCTGAGCGTATTTGTGCTGTGGCTAATCATAAACCACATCTGTGTGTCTTGTGCTAGAACTGTGATGTGAGGTAATGGGCAAGTTTTGTACATTTCATTTCATTTTGTAAGTAAAAAGAAATAAATGGACATTAAGCAATGCCAAATAGAAATATCACCAAGAGCATTTTAACTTTACTTTTATTATATACATTCACTGTTACATTTTCACAGAATTACGTTAGAATAAAAGTATTATTAAATATTATTTTATAACATTACACCCACATTAGTTCTTATATATGCAATTTTGAACGCCATTTTGTGATTTTAAATGAGTACTTTGCTTATGGCATCCTTTTTAATGCTTGAATATTTTCAGTATAATAATCAATCTCTGGACTTCAAAATGGCAAAATATTAACGTAAACGATAGTTGTAATAGAGGTCTTTGTGTGAAGAAGGCCAATTCCTCTTAAAGAAAGATAAAAATAAAGAAGAAAGAATCACAATTTTCCTTTCTCTTTTCCTCATTAATTTATTTCTTCTTCTATTGCTTCTTTTTCTTCACTGACTCTCTCGTTTTTCTTCTTCTGCCTTTATCAGCCTATAAAAAGAAGGTAATATTCTGCTTTCTTATTCTTGCTTTGTGTGTGTGTTTTTTCTCCCTTTCTTTTCTTTCCTCTTGAAGAAAGAAAGGAAAATGTCCAAGGTGTGGATTTCCTAGTTGAATTAAAAAATGACGAGAAGTGTGGAGCGCAACTCTTGAAGTATCAATAAACCCTACGACGCCACAATTCCCACCCGCTTATACCAGTCATCCGCAGACAACAGTAGACATCTCCAGTGTATCCATATAGCTTCGGAAAAAAGAAGGAAAGGAGCAGTCTGTTGGAACAGCTGGTTTTCGCACATTCGGACTTTGGTAGAAGTGTCTAGACACCATTCTCCGCATTCAGAAACCACAGTAACCAGCTTAGAAGGGATATCTATTAAAGGTGACCGACATCATGGTCTTTGCTAGAGTTACGCCTCCTATGACAGAAGAGAAAATGAAATAGGAGCAAAGATGTTAGTGATAAAATCAAATTAAATGTCAATGCTAGTACCATAATTTGAATTCCGGCCCGCAATCATGGCAACTCAGCATTTTATCCAATTGACCTATCGAGGCGGTTTCCTAAACTAACTCATGTATATTTTCACATGAAATCATGTGAATTCACGTGTTTGTGTACCATGAGGAACGCACATACACGCTCAATTATCATAGAAGACTTATTTGATGGTACCTACCTCCGTAAATATCTCTGCCTCCCTGTTTTTAGAGCCAGTTGATTGTATTCCCTTGTTGAATTCGTGATGAACATAATGCAGGGAGATGGGTGCACTCCCCAAACGCAATTACGTTCTCTTGCCTCCTGGTTACAGAAAGATCGAAGGCTCATTGGAGCATATGGGATCGATGCTCTGGCAAGGCACGTGTCACCGTTTTGTTTCCAGGTGAATCCTAGTGGTTCTCGCTCGAGACAGGTGACATTATTTCCGAAACTTGAGCTTCATCTTTTCTCTCTGTCCTCAGGAACTTCGGTCTGATGATTATGTTTCCTACGTTCTTTTTACCCTGTGGGATTAGACCCAGTTTAGAGCCCAGCGAGGGCCATTTTGTAACTATTGCAGTATTATAACCTGGGATCTTTGTGCACAACTAGCAAGGCGCCAAATGTTTTCTATTGGTGGTTAAATTTCTCATAGTTCCTCGGCTTACAGATAATAATATTGTTTGGAGATAAATCCTTAAAGATTTTCGGAAGTAAAGTTAATGCATATCGGTTTTTGAAATTTAGTTTTGTGATTTATTAATTAGTCATAATTTTATTTTATACGATACAATAAATTTGTATTACTGAATTCTTCCTTATTTTTCGTCAAAATATTATTATATTAGCAATCATTTTATTACTTTTCAGTAAATTTTTCAGGTGTCTTATCTAAAAATAAGTTATCAAAGATTTAAAATACACATTTAAATTATCTGAAGGCAATACCAACAGAAAAAATATACGAACCATAGAATCGCATTGATGAACATAATTCGTGACTTGATTTATTGTTTTTATCAAATATGTCATTAAAAATATTCAACAGTATTTCTTTGGGAGGGAATTTATTATTAATCTCCCGTGTGCATCTTCAATTCTGTTGTCTATATTGAATCCCTAGACGTTTAAATCATATAACGTGTGATTATTCTCTAGTTAAACATAATTAGAGCTTACAGAAGACTTAAAATAAAGTCATAAAATTTGGCAACTGTATAAGATAATGTTTTAATGGAACGAAAAATAGGATAAGCAATAAGCAGGAAATTTATTCATTCGAATGCAATTACGACTAGGACACCACTCTTCAACCTGGTTATGACGCTGAAGTGTGTTAATATACACATTCTCCTCTTTTGAGTTTATCCTAAAAGGATAATATTTATAAATATCGCGAGAAATCTCAGAACTTTAAAACTTGCATACCTAAAACGAACAAAGAAGTAAATGGATGTTGAATAAAGCATTAATTATGAAGCAAAATTTAAACATAAGCACTTAACCTTAGATTTTTGCAATTAACACCAAAACAAGACTTCCAAGTATAAAAAAGAAGACTGAAAAATGATGCACAAAACGCGATATTGGATAACCAAACATAAGGGAGTAGAACAACTGCTAATTAAGTAGCTAACCTTGTAGTTAGCATGTTTTGTGCTTCGTTTTATTATAACAGCACGTCTAACTAATTGTATAATTCTTAAACAAGTAATGTTCGCTTTTTCATGACTACTGAAATAATTACTAACACAACATGCGGCGAAAGCTGTTTATTGACTTTAGATTTAATCCCTGTCAGAGAATAGGCGTAAGCTTCTATTATCTTCCAAATTTTAATAAATAGCAATATCATTATACCGCTAAAATCTTTGCCGGTAGCTGACCCTAATTTGGTATTTTTAATATTTTGATTAATGATACAGCTGATTACAGGAAATCAGTATAACTTTCTCTTGTGAACGTAAATAGATACTTTAATTTTGGTGAGTAGTAATATTAAAATAGTTGTAAACTGCTCGCTATGTGTTTAATTTTTAATATCATTCATATTACCTCTTGGATTGGCAGGGAAAGAGGAGTAGTTTTTGAGTGTCTTAACCGTGCTCAACGCTAACCGTTTGTGTCTGAGTCCTAATGAAGACACCGCGGAAAGAATAAATGATGTGAGGGAGACTCTGGGCGGCTAGGATCCAGAGATATCGAGGCACTGGACTAAATAATAGAGGTCTTTAACATTGTTTCTAGGTTCCTCCATTGAAGTCGAGCTCCTTAGAAGGGCTACTCCACACCAGTGGCCGGATCATAAAAGCTTTCCAAAGTGCAAGCCACTGCCACACCGCGCACAGTATAAACCCACACCACCTGGCACTTTCAATCCTGCAGCAGAACTAGCGAAAGGAAATGGGAGAGCGAAAAATGGAATGTAAAGATCCTCCGCAGCCTAAGGGACGAGAGGAAACCATGAAATACCCTACTTCAGATTTGCCGTCCCCGGGGGATTCGAACCGTGGATCTCCTTCCCAAATGTTACCACACTTTACCACATGAGTCATTCCGCTCGGTTTATTATGCTTTTATCAATATTTGTCGTTTGCTTATCGCGACATCTATTACTGCTTAACTTTAATGTACATAATTATGTGTATAAGATTGATCAACTTTCCATAAAAATCCGCCATAATAAACATACATAAATAATATTTAAGGAGCACAACACAGTCCAGAACAAAGCAGAACCTCTAAACCAGTACATCAGAACTGCATTATGGTGTATTTGTCTAGACTCTCGTGTTAAGTATGTTTAGTAAAAAATAGTTTAACTTATATTCTTAATGGCAGAATTCCAAAGTCTGACCTCAACTTTACTGCTCGTTATTTGAATTTATAAACGAAGAAGAAAACCAGAGCATCAGAAAACGTTCAGCCGTTGATGGGAAACTTTTATTTTTTTTTAGAAGGAAGAGTTCACAGCCTCTTGAGGTCCGCCTCAGATCCATCACTGTCTCCGCTTACCATGCCTCGTCTTCTTCACTCTTTCACCTCCATGAAACCACGCACGGCCATTAAATAAGGCAAGAAAGAAATCAGAAAGAATGAACTACAATCTTAAGTCAGAGTTATACAGGCTTTCCTGCTCGCGGGTTCCAAAGAGTCTTTTTCTCCTTTAAGAAGAGAACTGCAGCTAAAAACTGATTCCAGAACTGTCTCTAATGGTAGAGTACCTGGTTTAAAGTCATGAGTTCGATCTGGTTGGAACAAATCCAGTTAAGATTAACTCAGACTGTTCTTCCAAATATGCAACGAACCAAATATTAAAGTAAAAAAATATCCAAGCATTTATTTAGTTAATAAAAAGTGATAGTAAATTTCATTTATTTTTTTCTTCCACGGTATGCTGTGGAACATTCGAATTTTTCCATGCTCAAGCTCAAGCTTCAAATGTTCAAACTTTTGAAAGATTAATTTTAATTATATTGACGTCGATCAGAAGCGTTCACAATTTCAGTAGTATTCGAATTAACAATATCACCATGTGATGACACTGAATTCTGTATTATCTTCAGTACATCATTTAGCGGAAACTTCAGAAAATTTCTAGTAATTAGACTAGCGAGCGCTGCACTCCAAGTTCTCGAAACTAACTCTCGATAGTTCTGGAGGTTTCTAGAAATTCATAACGAGTATATAAGTGCTGGTCGCGCACATGACTGAAGTTTGCTTCCAATTAAACTATTCAACCCTACTCAGCCTACAGCTCAGCATCTCTAGTTCCTCTCAACTCTCTGCAACGTCTCACTTGCACACATTATGAGTCCACATTCAGCATATTTGTCTCACTTTCAGTGTTTATCGCTCTTTATTCCTGTGTAGCGCAATGCAAGTAATATTAACCTATGAGATGACATCATTACAAGCATCTTCTATTATCTGCTACTATTTCTAAACTTCGGATAATGAAAAGTATGCGAATTACAATGTGTTCCGCAAAACTGGTCAAAGTTAAAATTTCACAAACTACTTCAGCAATGTAGAAATACTTGCCCCCCAAAAAATTTACTATTCCGCATTACTGATTCCATCTTTCACCCTTAAGCCCTTTGACTGTCAAAGTTGAGTCCCCGTTCAAAGACAATTATTCGAGAAATTCGACAACTTGTTAGAATTCTGAGGTCATTTGCTTGCTCCCAACCAAATTAACGAAGAGTAACACACGCTTTCCCTGACATCTTTGTGAGGCACCGCCCCGTCGTGCTTGCACTAGCTTGGTAGCATGGGAGGGAAGGTTACAGTTAAAGGTTCGGATCTCGGGATATGTTAGGCGGTGATGAAACAGCTGCAGAAATATCTATTAGTGACGCCGAGCACTCTCGATCATATAAACGTTTGATTGTTAATTAGTCGCAGAAGAGTCGAAGTGGTTTAGAAAAATTCATCCAAAAGCGTTCTTCGAGCTTCAAAACATAAGAGGAAGATACCGTCACAATTAAATGCTCCATGTTGCTGCTGAAAGAATTTCGTTTACTTCATCTGAATACATTCTAGTGTTGATATTTTCTCCCTGCACAGAAGCTCATAATGAATAGTTTTGCTTAGATGCACCAGAAGTTTATTAAAAATCTTCTGTTGTCGAAGCAAACGTTTTGATGCATCTTGTGCTGACCCGGGTGATGGTCAATAGTGCGGCCGCTTTGGATTGTCACCTGCATGGTTATGTCGAGATTGATGGAAAATCTAATTTATGTTAAATATACCATGAAAACTGCTTTGTAATGTTATCATAAAATGTTTTCATGTTCAAAAGTATGGCATTCTGAATATCAATAATGTATTATTAAATTAAATTACGTGAAATATCAATACCTTTAAAATCCCATAATTCATCTTTGAATCTGCTTATATACCGGGTGTTCCATTTATTTTGCTCACACAAAATATTTATTTTTATGGTGCGTTAAATAAAAAACTGTTTCAAACGAAAGTGTTTAACACTATGGAGGAGTTCTTGCTGAGAGTATCTTCAGTAATGACGGGAAGACAACTTTTTTTTAAAACTATTTTTCATTAAAATAAAAAAAGTTTCATTATGGGTTAGCAAAAAAAAAAAAAAAAATAATGAACCACTCGGTATAAGCTCAGCCCTTCAGTGCTTTTATTTTGCACGTACATAAATCACTTTTGAAATGAATTCTTTACATTTTACTCAACTTTATATCATTCCTTTCTCTATAATTCTAGTAAGATACCGTTCGCTGTAGTTGTCAATTATGTAAAAACTGAAGCGCTACCAACCAGTCATACGGTCCCGTGTAAACTATCAGATTAAGAGAGTTTTAAGTATGAGTATTAAAAATAACGTGTCGTAGTTGCCAAAATCAAACAAACACATAATCCCATATATTAAAAATACAACCAAAATATCGATATACTATATTTTATTAAAATTTTAAATGATGTCGTCTACATTCGGGTCCTTCTGTTAGGCTTCAAGTTCTACAAATCCCAAAAGAGGGCAGAAATATATTATATAATATGAAAGGCTTCCTTCATCTCCTTCTCCTGACAATAACTTGAAAAATCACTATACCCTTGAGCAAGGCAGTCAGCCTGTTTTATTGGTAATCGGCTTTCAACTTCACCTACAGCACACTGGTTCAAATTAGAAAATATTTCAATTTGTCAGTAGAATTAATACACATGGGCCAACACACTAATTTTCAGTAGGGTTATTTTACAGCCTTAACGAACGCTTAGCTCTTAATTGTCGTACAGAATCCATTTCTGTCAACGAGAGTCGAGAAAAGCTTCATGGCGATGATGAATAAGGAGTAAAACATAAACCCGTCAATATGTCTGCTTCGGATCACACTCGATTGAGAGACTAGTAGGGAGTTTCTCTAATGATTCATTACATCTCTTTAACCACTTTTCTGATATTTTTCACATACACTGACATTTTGCCACATACAAGACATGTTTTATTTAAATCGGGCTCTTTAGTCTCGAATTTGAAATTTTTTTATTGGAAATAACGTTTGCATGTTCCACGCCATAAGCTCAGAAAAATCCGCAACGCAAAATCCGAACAAACTTTCTTGGTTAATATACACAAAATAAAGTTACTTTGCTCTGTAATACCAGACTAAATGCTGGGTGGGGGATTATTACGAACCCATGATCCAAAACAGGTTGAAATGTCATAAGAGATATCTATTACAAATCAGTGAAGGGAAAAAGTGGTATCGATGCTCCCATTTATACAAAGGGAACGATAAAAAAATGGGGAGAGAACAAATTTCACACATCACTGGTGCATTTATCTGCATTGTCATAGCCAAATGTGTAATCAATGAATGTGTAGGTAAATTTTACAAAAGGTCAAACTGCGTGCTAGGAAAAATAATTCCCAAATGTTCTTTACCTACTTTACCAAGCTTCAAAAGCGATGAAATATATTTAATAGCTTGTACAGCTAAAAGTATCGTATAATGTCTGTAATTTAGATTAAAATTAATAACACAATATGTAATCATCGCTAGATAAATATATTGTTGTTCAAAAATATTCCTAGGTTTTACTGGAAAATGTAGCGAAGCATATACTACATGTGACATACACCAAGGTTTTTGTAACCATATAGGTAATATATAGGATGTTTTAAGTTAAATAATCATCGCAAACTTCTATAATCATTTATTACTTCTCAGGCAAAAGTTGAATTCAAGAAGAAACAAAAGACAGGCTCCTAAGAAGAAAGTGTTTTTCAAATGTTATGCGTTGCTGCACTGGGCGAAACAATTGAGTCCCGGAAGTGCAGTGTTCGCAAACTTCCCATCTTAACCTTGATATTTGTGATTTCAGTGGTGAGTTTAGCTATGCTTGACCTAGCATTATCACATTGTTACACTACTCTGTTATTCATACTAATAACGGAATATTTATAGATACCTAATGGATTTTTAATAGTTGGTTCTAGCGTTAGATTCTAATAGTAATTTCACACTGTCTTCCTGATGGAAAGAGAAATGCTTTGTGAAAATGAATGTTGCATTTCTCACTACTTGAAGCTGGTTCTCTTGTTTTCTTGCTGTTAGAATTGTCAAAATATGTTCAATTGTGCCACTGATGACAATTCGCCGCTAAAGTTTTTTTTATGAAATCGACACATTAGAGAAATGCATATTAGTACCATTTATAGTTGCAATTTCAGACAAAACGTATGTTCCTACTTCCCTTCGTTCTGTATCTTTCCAAATTTTCACAAGGTAACCTTACGTACTTCAAGTTGCTTTGCAAGTTCATTGTCGATTGGACCGAGTGTTTATTCAGCAACACTTCCAAATCATTTATTTCCATTTTTATCGATGCGCTATGTGTTTTGTCTCCCAAATCGAAAGTCCAACCATCGAAATCACCTTTCACAAAAACCCACCACTATCACAAACTTTTTTTTAGTCAATTTGTATATTTTTCCTGCTGTTTTCTTCAAATTAAAGAATAGCAAAATACAATAACGAATCTGCTCTTTTGGGCGGCATTTTAAATCAATATAAACAAAATATTTTCGGCTACTGAATTGAGTTCATTGGTATGTATTGTTATAATAAAATAGTCAACAAGTTAATAAACAAAAAAACATCGGTATACGTACCGTAGAACGTGTCAACAATAATAGTAATTAAAAAAAAAAAGCAATTGCATACAAGTATGTAACAAATTAATAATAAGTATATGATGTTTTAAAAGACCAAAAGAAGAAGAAAAAGAAACTGAAAACAGATACACATAATGCTTAAAATAAGTAAAGATTCTTTTTTGACTCAGCTGACCTATGAAGGATACTTAGTTATCAAAACATCGTTTGTTAACATAAAAACATATATTGATATATTAATATAGCCTCTATCCAAATAAATCCAAGTGATTTGTGATTCTGTTACACTAATATCATTAATTTTAAGCCATAGGAATAGCAAAACAAAGAAGAAGAAGAAGAAGAAGAAGAAGAAGAAGAAGGAAGGAAGGAAGGAAGGAAGGAAGGAAGGGAAAAAAAAGAAAAAAGAAAGATAGCAAGTCTATAAACTAAATGACAATATTAGCAAGAAGCCCGCCTGAACCAAACTACAGTTAAATAGTACGCTTTTATAAGATCCCCATAGAGTGAATGTGCTTTGCGCATTGGAGATATGAATGAATACAAGCGACTGGTGGCAAGAAGAAATGAACTGCCCACAGAATACATATTGTGAAGTTCTTTCTTCAGGTTTAACAGCAAGGAAGAAACGCAAGTGTTATGTTTGCTCATAGCCAATGTGTCTTTTGTCTACCAGCTGATTCGGATTGTTCTTCTTAAAAACATGTTGAGTGAATGAAGATATTTCCGGAATTTTCTCTCATTCCAAAAAAAAAAAAAAAATGCCTGGTAATCTTAAAAGGCACATTTAAAAACTAACAAACTCTGAGATCCAATATATATGTGAATCGAAAGCTTAAAATAAGAGGGGAAGTTTTGTTGACAGTCGTTTTGAAAAACATCGTTGAACAAAAATGTAGATTTCCTTTACCAAACGTACTCAAAGATGTTCTTCTTCTTATTCATACTATTATCTATGAAAAATGGTGAAAAAATAAAAGTATTTTAATGTTATGATAATGTTATCAGCACAGATAACACTTTTCCAAGTTCTGTTTGATTATTTATGTAAATTTCAACTACGACACAACGTTTCACCTGACCTAAAAGCACAATTTGCAGTATCAACTCCACTAAATCCGTAATAATTTCTGCGTCTGTAGTTATGTGTAGAAATGTCTGAAAGCAATAGACGTTTCCTGTTCAGGAATCAACATCTTGCTGTCCTCGGACATCTCCCCCTCTGACCAAGTGAAGAGCAGTCATCCCACCCCAAAACGTTCCCCGGCTGCCGACAAACGCCTCCCCATTCTTGACTTCCTACCAAGGAAACCAATAAACCAAGGAGAGAAGTGCTGTATGGGTCATAAAAGTAAGCTTATTTTCCTTGCTCCAAGGTTTATGCTGGAGTGTCCCCCAAGAGGGGGGTCTCCATGCAAGAATCTCAGGAAGGGACATTAACGGAAGTCGCAGAATTAGTGGTCGACCAGGAGACTGTTTTTATTTCCCCCCTCTAACGCACTTTTATAGTGTTTTACTGTTTGTTTGGTTTCCACCCCCTCCATATCCGGTGGGATGAGGCGTGAGGAAGTTGCTACAACTGTTCTGGGCGACAACTTGTGTCTCTCCGCGTTTTCGTCGGCGAGGCGGTGGGGAAGGAGGCTGTTGGTTTGTGGCGCGCCATATGCTCTTTAGAGATTGTCGTATGTTTGGGTCACGACGCGACTCCTTGAGCTGCACTCGGCCTCAGGCATTTCTTCCTGAGCCCAAACAAACATCCGGTTCAACAAGCATTCAAGCTTGATCCTTGGTGACCGATAAATTCATAACGCAAATCAATTTTAATACGAAATATATCCTGTGACGACAAGATTTATCATGACATTAATTAGAATCAATTTAAAGTAAATAGTCTAATGATTCTATGTGCAAATTATATGTCTACGTATATTTCTAGGTATATTTCTCGTATTTTTCTATAAATTCAGGTGTCTTTATCTTTTATACACTAAATGATATAAATAAATGTTATAAAGCTACACTTGTTGTCTACATGTACAGTTATCCTTCCAAAAGAGGTTTGAATTTGGTAATATTAGGTTCCGATATATAAATTCATAAAAAAACACTCAGAGTGCAATATAAAAAAGTTCACATAAAATTTCACACTAAAAACCGTTAAATTGAACACAAAAAAATTCTCATCACGTGACCAAGAGCCAAGCTCGAAATATCCGTGTGGTTTTAGTGTTCAATTTAACGGTTTTTAGTGTGAAATTTTATGTGAACTTTTTTATATTGCACTCTGAGTGTTTTTTTTATGAATTGTTATGCTTTTTAGAAGTTTTTATTACTCCATTAATAGTATATATATTATTTTTAAATGTATCGTTATGGGCAGCCGTACTTGACTGAATCTGTCACTACGGCTCAGGAATAGTTTCTGGGGTGCTGGGGAATACTCCCAAACAGCCTCACAGGTTACAAAAATAATAAATAGTAATTACGGAGCCAATCTGCATTCTCCTTCCTATACATCACTCTGGGAAGCAGTGTTGATATGGTTTTGCACATTTCTAGTGGGATGGTTACCCATCGTGCTGGGACCACATTGTTAGTGCTGCTCCCAAAGGCACACATGCTAACAAATTGGTATTTTGAAACCACGGTTTAGCAAAGGGGGACCCTATAAACATGCCTTTTGACCACAATGTCTACCATCAAGTCCATGCAATGTATAGTGGGCGGAACTGTCCGTAATTAATCGTTTTGTAATTCTAAAACACTCCTTTAAAAACTATGTGAATAAAAAAGAATGTATTTCGACATTGACATAGCGTAGAATTACCACACACGTTTCATAAAGGCAACAGACGTTCTAAGCTCGAACATTCTCTTCTGGCTTATGAACACTTCTGTTAGGACTCGACGACACATCTCAGCATTGCTTTCACAAATATCGATTTAATACGTTTAATTAATGATGTTCAGTATGTATCTTATCATTGTTTGTATATACAAACTACATTAAGGCACATATTCCTTAGTGCGTTTTCCCAACACTCGTTCAAATATTGTTGGGCTCCAGCATCAGAAACTGCTCTTTAACCAAAAACGATTATCCATTTCATTCGCAAAAAGTTTAATTGCTCCTAGTCAAATCTGGGGTGCTATGGGGGATGACTAAGATGTTTACATAAATAATTTATAACTGTGGTTTCCTTAAGCAAGAGAGCTTACCTTGAAGTGGAAAAGATATCTGATGAGGATTTAAACGCTCTCTGGATTCCACATGTCCTTCCTTGCCACTGGCGCTAGATGACCCATTTTTTTCATTTATGCTTGTTATTGTTGCACTGTATCTGAACCTCATTTGCTAAGCCTTCAATGTACGACATATCAATGTTGATTCTTTTTATCTGGTTGTGCTGGCTTTTTACTTAGTATAAATAAATCGTTTATACACAAGCATATACAAAGACATAGAAAATATTTCATACTATTTTGTCGTACTTTGTCCCTTTATTTTCATTGCAGTGATGTAAAGATAACAAGGCAAATACAACGAGAATATGTGTGTATGCAGGTAGCAGCTTGTAGAGGGCTTTGTCAGCTAATGCTTGTGCATTCGTATATCTTTGGTGCTTTCATTGTGTGTAATTGATGTATTAATTGTTCTTGGATAAATATGCCACTACATAAATTAGTTTTTATGTGTGATGCATATGTGAAAACGGATTCTTGAAGAGAAATGGTAAGGCAACTCGCAAATAGTGTCCCAGGCAGAAAAACTGCACACCGATGTGTTAAAAAGTTACGAAAGACAGGTTCTCTAAATCTTCCGAGCCACTATATTGTTACAGAGAGAAGTTAGATGAAATGCAGGAATATTCCTAAGCAGATGCCAATGAGCAGCAGCATTTTCACGTCCCTTAATACATAGATTAGTACTTAATGCCATCAGTTTTCAGTAAAAATATGAAAACTAAATAAAAATACTAACTCCACACGCGGTGACTCTTAACTCCCTTTTTTCGGTCGCGTCGGCTGCACTTTCCCAGTAAGCACCGTGCTCAGGGGACACATAACTGAATTAACTTCATTATATTTTCCAATTAAATTACTTTTTTTAGAAAATCACTTGCCTAGGTTGTGAGCCATGAACATGATGTAAAGATAAACGAACCTGTGTGTATTCAAAACGCATGATTACAGTGAGGAAACTTGGACTTTTACATACGTTTGTCATAACTCATAAACTATATACAGAGAATTAAAAAATAGAAAGTCATTTCAATGATCGCTGCGAACTCCAGCGCTAATATATTCACAACTAAAGATTTTAAAGGCTCCACAAAAGATGTTTAAGTCCATCTAAAACAAATGTGGAATCAAAAAAGACTAAACAAAATATCTGAAATTTAAGAATGATAAGGATTTAAACTACCCAAAAAGATTAACTATATTAGTAAAAGATTAAAGCTTTCTTCCCGTATAATTCGTGAGTTAATGAGCATAAATAGAAAAAAAAAAAAAACAGATGCGGCCCGTCCGCAAAGATTCATAAACTCGTGGCATCGAGGTCATGCTATTTCCAACCCTTCTCTAACAGTTTTGCTTCCACACTGTGTACATTTTCAGGTGCTCGGTTGACTGAGAAGGATTTTCTGCTCGTAATTTTGATGAACCAGGCTCTATGGTTGAAAACTTAGTGCAAATGGAAAGCCTGAGGAAATGTGCGAATTTACATAACATCCCGACATAATGAGAAGTCTCGGAGCACAGGGCTCCGATCTTTATCATGGAAACAGCGTTGACTTGCATCCTTCCGCGTTTATTTGATGTACAGAGCGATGATAATGTTGAAGACCTTCACGCTCCCCAGAAGAAATTTTATTCATGCAAAGCGTGTGTGTTTAGTGTGTGGCTGTGTTTTCGAAATGAAGTACCAACCTCAAGGAAAGACAAGCTTTAGGTTGACAGTGAGTGAGATCAAAAGAGACATTTGGCCTATTGACAATCACAATAAAAACATTTACATATGCCTTGTCTTCACTGTTGACTTCATATGGCTCCGAACTACGAAATTAAAATCCCAGAATGGGCAGAGAACCATTTGAGTACAGAGACGAGTATTGATCAGAATTCATTGTTTACACTACATAAACATTACTCATTCTTCTGAACTAACAAATTATTGCCACAAATATTCTATAAGCTGTGTGATAATTTCAGCACATCCTGAACAAATCTAGCAAAAGATATAAATAAAGACTATTGTGCTAATTATTAGTTTATAAATAATGTTCATTTAAATATATCAGTATATTCGCCGTTATCAATAGCATTATCTGAGCATACATAACATATCTTCACATTTCGTAACTCTTATAACATAAGAGTTATAACATAAATACACAGCGATCCAATGAGCTATGAACCAACTTGAGGTCTTTTGCCACAAAACCATACAGCAGTTCAACTATTTGAAAAGATTTTACCTATCTTTATAAAAGAGGATGCTGAAACTGACCATCATTGTCGTCCTCTTCAAAAAAGATCCACCACTCGCTGGGACTTGCATCTTTTTACCTCTGAGATAAATTAAAAAATATCGTAAGCAAGACAAACCCACACACACTGGAAGTATTGAAAAAAAATATCCATCAGGAAATAGCCAGCATTACTCAACATGAATTGCAGCAAGTGAAGGATAGTTCTTTTAAAAAGCTGTCAAAAATGTATAGACCAACTTTAATAAAGTGGGTAAGTTAAACCTTTTAAACCTTTATGGTTGTGTGAGCGCCACTTTACTATACCGGCAGATGGCAACGAGTGTTGCTCTCACCTATAGGAAAGCCATTGTAAGTTGGTTCATAGTTGATTGGGTCACTCTGTATTTTTTTTAAAAAAAAATCATATTTTAAATCCATAAGAGTAATGCAATTTATTTTTTTCACTTAGCATTAACAGAGTTCAATTGAAGGATATAATATTTCGTAATATTAAGCAAAAGGTTGTTTACTTTTCTTCATACTGTTTTATTTTAGCCATTTATTTGTTTATTTATTTAATTTTACTTTATTCTTTTTTGTTTTAATATTTTTAATGTTATCATTCAGGTCAGCATAGAGTTTTAGATGGTAGTAATTGGAAACTTACTGCTCTAGTATAAACAAATTACCCCTTCTAGAAAGTTGTTTATAAATGTCACATATCTAACAGTTCTTTGATGTCATCATATCTAGTTTTTTAAATTATATTTTGACACATTTATCAAGATTGTAGCATGTTGAAATTTTATCATAAAAATGTTGCATACCTAAATCAGGATACATCTTTTTAATCATAAAAGCTACTGCAAGACTAACTGATGAGAGTTTTCCTACCTGAATATTTCTTGTTGCCCTCTGTCACAAATCGAGGGTTCAGAACTAACAAAATTCTAAATAACATTTTTATCAAAACTGAGATTTTTATTTGCATTGAGAGTACTACGTCAACACTATTTATCATATAAATATTATCTTGATGATATTTAGTTTTACGTCATTCTTTCAGTTTCACAAATTTTAATGCACTTTGAGGTACTTGATGAGACTAATAATGTTCCATTGGATTGCTTACAGCAACCAAATAAACATTTCTGATTTTAAAAAAATATTTTCTAATAAAGTAAAAAATAACTTATTTTGTGTATAATAAAGCATAATTGTTGAGTGTATGCAATATTTTGTATTACTTCAGAACTTAATTAATCGGTATAGCTGGAGTATTAATTTTGCTACTATTTGAAGGACTGATTTTTTTTGTCTGCTAATTCGTGATAAGATTTGTTTTTTCATGTATCAGTTCAATATTTTTGTACTAATATGTCGAGAGACAAGAACATGGTAGGGAAGGTGCTATATAACGAATCAAGAGAGGTATTAGATGCAGATATAGATCCTGATAACAATTATATACGAGCTAGAACTTTACAATTTGTTGAGCAGTAGCTATAAAGAAATCGTAATGCAGTTTTCTACAAGCAAGAACAAATTTCAGCCCTAGAGGTCAATTAGATGATTTGTCGCAGTAACACTTAGTTTTTTATCTGAATTATTATTGCTAGTCGCCATCTTGGTTCGTGCTTTGACATACATTGAGGTTATGTAAGACCTCAAGACGTATTAAAATCGGCAAAGTCATAACATAACATAACATAACATAAAATACAAATAGTTATACTTAGTAAATTGCAATGTATTTTTCACATAAGATAATTTTAGATAAAATAATAGTATACACATATCTTGAAGTACTAAGTCATTATTAAAGGTAATGTTAAATGCATATTTTTTCATTAAAAATGTTATTTTCTTAAAGTATTGGTTTCATATTTCAAATTATGCCCATATTATTGTGTACCAAATTTTGATCTGCATAGATCAAATAGTTTTCTTTAGAATGTTTGCTGAGAACTATGAGCATTGCTCTGCCTTATCCATTTTCATTAAAAAGAAAAAATAAGCGGAAACAGATAATAATATTGAATTCAGGAGTGATAAACATAGACCTATTCAGTTTATCCTATATTCGCATTTAGCCGTTCAATAAAAGGCAGAAAAAACACACAAAAAGAAGCTAAGAACTAGAAAAAGATTAAGATGAGTAGTGAGAAAAGCCACCAGCTTGGTAAATAGTATTTGTCAAGTAGAATTGAAGTTATTAAAAAAGAAGAAGAACTATAACAACAACAAATTGCTCAAGCGTGTTCAAGTTTAGGTGTTTCATAAACTTTTCTGAAAACAAGGGCTGGATATTTTTTGTTCATATTAAGAGTAAAGTCAAAAAGAAAAGCACTGTTTTCTAATCAGAAATATAGATAGAAGTGAATATAATTCAGGAACTAAACGTACAAAACGTAGCTTTGTTTTAAGTATAATTTGTTCAAGAGAGACTAGAGAGACAAGGTATATAAAACTTTCTTTCTAACAACACTAGCAATAAGTAATAACCCCAACTATAATGCCCATGATAATAAGAATATCTCAGGCACACAAAATTATATGAAAGAGGAAGTATAGAGGAAGAATAAGGTAAGGAAACATACATCCTTGTTTGTGTTTTTTTTTTATTTATTATCTTAGCATAGTTAGACGTGTTTCTTAATTATACCAAATAAAGTTAGTTAAAATAATTTAAAGTTTTAAAATTAATTCCTAAATTTATTTCCTAGCCCTCGGTGAAATAGAAAACAAGTTTTTTTTTGTTTAAAATTCATCTTGATTTTTTTTTGTTTGTGTTTTTTTTTTTTTTTTTTTAAATCTTCAGAAAGAAACTTTAAAGTTCAAAGCTTAGAAATATTGGATTCTATTTGAGAACAAAACTATAGTATTACATCATACAATTATTTTTCTGAACATTTTAGATTAAAAATTTAATAAACAACGAATTTAAATAACTAATGGGCCAGTGAGCTTAAAAACGTTTACATTTCTTTTTCATTTTATTAACAAACAAACATTATAAATGCTCTCCGATAAAATTTAACAAAACACGAAGTAGAACCTTGTTATTCTCAACTTTCGAAATTTTAATATTGTATTAAGAGTAATAAACAAATGCTGTAGCTAAATTATTTTCCTTACAAAGTGGAACTCTCTAGGTTTTAAAAGCACAATATAAATTTAAATAATTATATATATATATGTGTGTGTGTGTGTGTGTGTGTGTGTAGATAAAACGTTTCATATACTGAGAAGACATAATTTTCTCTCTCTGTTTATATTTCTATAAATTAAATGTAAGATAGCGAGTTCTGTATTCTTGAAAACACAATTACAAGTGTAACGTGTAAATGTCAAGTCTCTTTTATCATAAAACTGTGAACTGCAATATAAATATATTTGTCATGTAAAGAATAAGTCAACTATTGGAAGGAATTCGAAAAACTGGGCTAGCATTAACTTTGAATGGTAAAATCTCTCACAAACTTTGAATTGCCTGCCTACAGGAAGAAAATCAGTCGAAAGTTGCAAGAAAAGATTGGACGACGAAGTTTGTGAGTTGTTCACTCCAATCAATCCGTGGTGAGGAGAAAAAGGAAGTGAAAAAGAACTAGCGATAACGTGTCGAAAACAACATAGCCACTCTCCGTGAAAAGTCAAGACGTTCCTAGCAGGTCTACACATATATCCAAACACGTGGGGTAGAATTCCAGAATAGAAGATGCCCCTGTTAGGCTTCGCAGTTAGAGAGGGCAGCTGGAAGGGCAACAGCCTCTGGACAGTCTGTCCCTCACACAATGCGAAGAGATGGCTGGCTCCAGATTACTCTTCAAGTATCAGTTTCCTTCTTTCCATATTTCCAACTCTGGAAAAGGGACCGAGGGTGATGCTGATAAGGTCCCAAGAACTTTTACTTGTATGTGTGTGTGGTCCTTGGGAACACGCCTATTTCCTGTGACACACGTGGGGTACAAAACGATCTACCATTAGGGACCCAAGAAAGATTTTCTTGTTCTTTCTTTTGTTGTTTTCTTCATTATCTTCCTAATTCTTCTTCTGGTTCTTTTTCTGCTTACTCCTTTCTTTCTTCTGCACTTCCTTCTTATTTTTTCTCTTCGCCTGACATTCCTTTTTCTTCATTCAGTCCCAGGAAAGGAGTACTTACTTCAACCCCTGTGATATAGCCTTCATACCATATTTGGTATGTTTACTCTGTAATAAGGCTCGTTTTCTTCTAGAGTCCCCCCCCCCTATTTCTAAGCAATCTAAATGCTTGAAAGTTGCCATTTCATCCCCAACAATTTTGTTTCATGATCATAACACTGCGATCTTAAGATCTATTTTATCAGATTAAGAATGAAAATCCCTGGGGAAAAAAAAAAAAAAAAACACTTAAGAAGGGAAACTAACTCAACCGGGAGCCGAACTGGGTGCGAAGCTCATGCGCTATCACTAGACTGCAGCAATGGACTCCAACCGCTTCATTTTATCATTCATAAATCTATAACACCCTCGGTGCCCAAAACTGAAAGATTGGTTGCACAATAAAAAAGAAACAAAAAACTAAAAGCATTAAAGTTTACTTTTACTTCTGTAAAACCCTGTATTGTGACAATTGAATGTTGATATTACGATGATTAAAATATTAAGTCTGTTCTTATGACAGTGTCGCTTCATAAATTGAAGCTCTAATTCGTGTTGTCCCCAAACTTCATCGGACGTAAGATTAAAAATTAATTTTTGTGGGTGGTTTCAACAGTCCCTTCATGACAGAATATTCCCTTGTTAATTTTCTATAACGACAAGACTTGGTTTCACCTTAGTGAGTTCATTATTGGAGTATCAAACATCTGCATTCACAGTTGACTTAAAAAAAGAAGTAAAACATGCGAGTAATGCACATACACTTATTGAGTCGTGTTTCTTCGGCAATACTGTGTTGAATATTGACCCAAATTTCCCCGAAGCGACAGAAGAAGAAACTTACTAGCGCATTTTATTGTACATATGTGAATATTTCAATGACTTAGGCTACGTAATAACTGAATCTTGACTTGTGGTTTCGTATATTTCCGATATGAATCCATGCGATTTTTATTTATGGAGAAAGCTTAAAAATAAAATAATTCCTTTACTCTATATCAGTATGGTTTGACGGTATTTCAGTCACGAGACAGATTTTTTCCAAAGAATATATCGAGGGCTACCTTACGTTTTTAACAATAATGATTAGAATAATATTATTAATATACCACCGTCTACAAAATGCAACCACTAAGTTTTGATGTAGGTACGAGATATTTCTCTCTCTCAGTACTTTAACTCATTATTAAAGTGTAACACGTTTATGTTCACACACGCTCTGCAAACTAATGGATGCTAAAGACCCAAAGATACTAGAAAAGAAACTAGAAATATAGCAGTAATCCCTAGTCCCATTATAAATAGCAAGGCTTTCGTCTACTGGGAACATTCACCTTGGTGCTGAAGCGACTTTGCACTGGGGATATTTTGTTGTTTTCAGAATACAAAATTTCGCAATTTTCTTGGAATCGGAAACAATGCAGCCAAAAGGAACGAAGGAAGGGATTTGACCTGAATCCTATGGTTCTGTTTCTCACTTCTACAACTTAGTAGATAGATGTTAGATTTGATTATAAAATTATCTTTTAAAATTTTCTTAAGATATGTAACAAACTACTCCTTTTGAGAGGTACAGAAAAGAGTTCTGGGTTCAGGGGCAGCCTATTGGAGCACACTGCCCTAGACGAACTAAAAGGAAATATCAGCAGAGAATTCATAACATAATATGAGGAATTTATAAAATTAGGTTGTAATTTTATAAATATTATTTTCGGGTATGTAGTTTTACTTGTATATGTCGGTTCTGGTAGTATAGAGGTAGCCATACTTGTCTCGTGGACAAATTCAATCCCGACCAGGACGATGAATTTTTTTCGGGCGAGCGTAAAAATCCTAAGTATGGTTTCCTTTGGTTGTTGTTGATTTGGTTTATAAGGCCTCTTTTTTCAGGCTTGAGGTTCTTTTTCGTGCCGTAAATGTCTTTATTTTCCTTCTAAAGGGATTCAGATCCTATTTAGGATTTTTACGCCCGAAAAAATCCACCGATCCCGGCCGGGTTTGAACCCGCGATATTGGGTTTAGGAGGCAAGTATGGTTACCACTACACCACCAGACTGACGGCTACCTTCGGAAGGTAAGTAAAGCCGTGGGTCCCGTGTCGTAAATTTACGGCACATAAAAAAAAACCTCAAGCCTGAGAGAAGAGGCCTCTGAGCAAAATTTGTCGGCCGCTTCATTCCCTGAATAGAATGGGACGCTATGACCTGAGATGTTAAAGAGCGTCCATAAATAAACCAAATGGAAAAAAAAAATCTTACCTATAAAATGGAAAACTCGATATGAGCATTAACTATTTAATTGGTATTAATCTCAAATTGACTTCGGGAAGCAATCTGTCCTCAATTCCGAGGAAATTTTGCTCATCATAATGTCGTTCAAAAAAGGAAACGTAAAAGTTAATGACCTGTAGTAACTATTTCGATTTTTAATTCAAACATAATGATAGAACCATTGGCGTCAAAGATCATAATCCTTAAAGCCTAAAGACGCCCTTTTTAAATCTTCCCAATCTTCCTGTGTCTCGTGAATTGCTGTCCTGTCTAGGTTTGTGTTTATTACAAAATATGTTACATACAAAGTGTTTAATTCTCTTCTTAATAACTGAATCTATTAACTATAACAATACATTGCGTAAAAAAAATACATATCTGAGTAGGCTTGAGTATTTCTTTAAAAGTTGAATGTCGCTTAGAAAAAATATGGCCTGTTATAAACCTGATATCAACAACGACTTTAAATAAATTTTTATAGGCACTAGGAAGAATTAAGAGTATCCTTTCTCGAGCTTCAGCAGAATTGCCCACTTATTTTGTTCACAAATGGTCTGTATCTTCCTGTGTCATCCAGTTTCCTTCAGTACCCTCTCAGCGACGTGTCTCGGGCAAATGGAATGCACATGGCAAACACATGGCTTAGTCATTAGTGTTTGTGGAGAAGGAATGGGCATTTGAGGTTAGGGGTGCTTGCTGCTTTTTTATACCGACTTTTCTCTTTTTACATATGCCATAGATACCCTAATGCCAGCTAGTTAGCTTTAGTTTTATCACAGAACCTGGCATTCTCTTGCAAACTACATAAATATTGTGGAGAGGTAATAGAAGAATATACTATTGCCACCTGCGTTATTTTTTTTTCCCTTCCTCTTTCCCCCCTTTCATTATAATAATTGTGCTAAGTGTGGTGTGTGCGTGTGTTTTTAACACACTGCCCATTAATAATGATCACATTGTCAACATCTTGATTTCTATTCTTATTTAAATACAAATTGTCATATATCAAAGCTTCGTGTGTTATTTTAATAAATATTACATCAGTTTTATGCATTCTTCTAAATACTTTTACAGTTACGAGTTCTGATAAATTATTTATTTAACTTTGTGTTTTATTTTTATATATTTATACATGCAATTCATCTAAGTTATTTTTTTTTTAGTTAACTTTAAAAAATGTGGGATTACATATATTCATTTGTTGGTTCCTATAAATATTTATCATTATTGTAAAGCATTCCTAAAGACTTGATGGTTTTGCAAGATAAATGCAATAACTACTGGCTATTTTAAAGATAACATTACAGTGGAGTTGTCAGATATCATCCTGGAGGTACTAAACAAAAGCATTTGCAGAAAATTGCAAACAAAAGCAATATTGGGACATAACAATCGCGTCTTGCCTACAGTTAAGTCACTCTGAGCATAAATTGGTGACTAATGAGACAACATTTGAACAACAAAATTGCACTCATAACGAAAAAGAAAAAGATGCAAAATAATCCATTCTGTGTTTGCGTAATCATATAAGCCTAAGATAATTGTTAAATGTTCAAAAATATCATTGACCACATTAAAATTCCAAATAAAAATGTACTTCTGTGGAAATTTCAAATACATTTCCAATAAAATATCATCCTTCTTTCATTCTTTTGTTTCTGTATATTCATTGCCATTGGGCATTGATGCGTAAGTGGTTGGGACAGGCAATTGTTTTTAATTTTCCATAGAGGTCGACTAAAGCAGTTTCAGCCAGCTGACAATCAGCAATATGGAAAAGCATACTAATATTCACCAGCTCCTGCCATACACTGCATTCTGTACACAACTACCGCGTTGCGCATTGTTTGGGGTGACCCACCATGATCAGCTGAGATGTATCAAAGGACCAACCAGATGAACAGGATGGAGTAAGTCAATTCGTCAAACAGCGTTATCTGAGTGGGCAAAAGTAAGAGTAAAAACAGAATACAGCTATAAGTGTAGAAAAACAAAGACCGGAAAGAAAATATATGGGAAGGCAAGAATGCCCGAATTTGTCTTAGACACTGAAACATCACATGGTTATAATGATAATTTATAATGCAGGGCTTCATTTTAAAAGTTCATGTCTTTAATAACTTCCTATTTATATAAATTTAATCCAAACAAAAAATGTTATATTGAGGGGGTGTTTAAAACCAACGTTGACTACATTGTAGGTTTAATCTCCAGCCATCAACTTTTGATGCTTAAAATTTAAAGAGGATGCCAATTTTTGTCACGTCTTTTATTTGTTTGTTTTTTAATCGTTGCCCGATAATCTGTACTGTTATTATAGTTGTTTGAATTTCGGAAGAATAAAACTACAAAAATTATTGAGCATTTAATGTAATAGGTGTGTTTTGCAATACATAGTTTTAAAATGGCGTATACTCTATAAGAAAGAATAGGGTATAAACGAATTAGTCAGAAGTTCTGAAATAGGTTGCATTTCTATAGTATTTATAATTGAAAATTTACCCAAAATAATTTTTATCCTATAACTAACTGACTTGTTTTATTCTGTTCAAATTAACAGCAATACCAACAGTCTCAAATGCCAGATAAGAACGGAAAACAAAAGATTTAAGCACAAATTGTTGGAGTACCATTGGGATGAGTGTAGTGATGGGGTGAAATCTAAAATTTAATCAATATGAATTTTAAATTTTCCCTGAATATTTAAATTGGTGTGTTTTATTTAAATGAAATTTATGTTAAATAGTTAACTATTCAAACTGGAAATTTTGAAATGAAAGGCCTATATATATATATGATATACATCTCCGCCCTCTATATCGGTCCTGGTGTGTAGTGGTAACCATACTTACCTCCTAAACCCAAGAACGTGAGTTCAATTCCGGCTAGGATCAATGGGTTTTTTTCGGGCTGTCTTAAAAATCCTAAGTGTGGCTTCCTTCGAAAGGGAAGTACAGCCGTGGGTTCCATATGTTGATTTACGGTACGTAAAAAAAAACTCAAACCTGAAAGAAGAGGTCACTGAGAAAAATTTATCGACCGTTTCACTCCCTGATTTGAATGGGACGCTGATGACCTGAGATGTTACAGAGCGTTCGTAAATAAAATAAATAAACAAATCCGCCCTCCATTATCAGAGTTGTACTGCTTTTAAGGAAGATGCAGAAGTGGTTACTAAGATTTAACTACATTCTATCATAAATTATAATTATATTCAAATAAATTATGAATGAATAATGTATTAAATTTAATACCACAAAAGTAATTTTTTGTACATTTGCATTACTAATAGACTGTTTTAATAGTTTGTTCTATTGGAAATGAGAAAAAGACCACAATATAAGATGCGCGAAGATAATGTGTGAGAAATTTGCGTTTAAAATAGAAGCGGTTATTTAATTAAATGTGTTGTGCATAATTTATATATAGATTAAAATGTCTCTCTCTCTCTCTCTCTCTCAAAAGTTTGTAATTTTGTGTCGCTTTGTTTCAAAAGAGCAGAATTCCACGAATATACTTTTTACATTAAAAGAGACTAGCATTTTAGCAATGAGACAAATTTTGAACTTTTCTGTTAGTTTTAAAAGTTGTTTGGCATTATTTATGTTATGTAAATCCTTTTAACAATTGAATAGCTGTAAAAATGAATTCTTCCTTAATTTTGAGATAGTGAAAAAGTTATGAAGGTGAAATGTAAATCCTATTAACAATTGTAGGAAAACTTTCTAACAAATATTTTCACACAATTATTATGTTTATTTAGCTCAATCCTAAAGTGTCTGTAATTTTCATTACTTTACGGAATAATCTTTCAAGTTATTCAATTTTTCCTCTTTTAGTATTTCCTTCACAATAATCACTGAATTTCGGTGTTGAATTACATTGAGTGAATCGCATTTATTCGCTTTATCAATTGGTAAATGTCTTGCATCAATAGCTCCTGTATGCGTTGATCAAAGAGAAAGTTATGCAATTATAGTAAAAGCATATATTTTCTGATCACACACATTATTTGAATTTTGCAAATTTGAACGCTTATTATAACACACTACCATTAGTTTTTGGAATTTAGAAATTATTGGATATGTTGGATTTAGCATTTTTTTTATTTATTTATTCTTGTAGAGCTAAGGCCATTCGTAGAATCTAATAATAATTACACCAAGTTTCAGTGCCAATATCACAGTTATAATATAAACAGTAATAAGTAAAATATTCGTACACATATAAACTTATGTAAAACATGAGACAGATAAATAAACGTGTGCTAATACATGAGCATGGATAATGAAACTGTAAATGAATATTGAGCATTAACGTAAGAAAAATATAAAAAATAATAATAATACAACAAGCATTGACAATGATAGTTTATACACATATAAACCAATGTATATCATGAAAGTGGAAATTAATATACTAGTAAAACATAAAAATGAAAAACCCTGACAAAACCATGAAGGAGATAGAAACATTTATGATATGACATGTGTAGGAGAATACAAGAGATTTATTATTATACCACATGCATGATTTACGCAGTTCGGCCAGCTTCAACACAAGCAGAAAATGTTGATGATCGTTATTTTCTGTCACCTTCAGTTAACATTTTAAATCTTCATAACATAAAATAGATTGCCCTTTTGTTAAAAAATAATTTTAATAACAAAAGCATTTTTGTAAAAAATGAAAGTTCCTTTAGTAGTTTATTTATCCCTTTCTGGTTTAAGAGATTAGTGCTTAAAAACTGTTAAGTGATATGATGCAGCAAAGTAATCAGAAAACAGAGTTTAGAAGATCAATTAAATAAAAAGTAATAAGGTTTTAACTATGGATATATTAGTCTATTTGTTTTTTAACATTTTTTTTATAAAGAACAGGGATGTCGTCAACCACTCTGGTAATTTAAGGTAGTTAACTGTATACCCCTGGATGTTAGTTGAGCTGAAACAGCTGTCTCTTTATCGCCTCATCTCGGTAGTGGGACACAGCTTCCACGCTTAACGAGATGATGTCCATGGATTGCATAACATTATGGGTGCTATCCCTTGTTTGTTGGTTGTACGAAGACGAGCCCTATCTGTAACAGTGTACCACGAGTGTAAAAGAAAGGGGAGCAAAGTATGAATTTAGTACTACCGTGGACCATCAAGAGATCTCTCTCATGTTGGCAGTAGTGAGTAACATTCAACACCGAAATTTAATGCACGACTTGCATTTAACATCTGATTCCATATTTAGAATTAAAATGTTTCCATTAAACAATTGTTGATATGTAAGTCAGCGTGCGTTTCCGAATTTAGACGTCTTGGCCTGTTCCTGTTTACAGGAAATCATTCGTCCAATTGTCCATCAAGTACTTGTTCCCGAAAGTGGTGTTTTTGGTACTCTTTACATGTATCTATTCTTTTGCGATGCAGGGCGGATGTTTAGTTCCTTCCTAACCTGATCCATGAGGGTATGAGGCTAGCGGTCTGAGAAATTTATTTCCGCTGCCCTTATTCTTCTTTAATTTTTTTCTATTCAGAATATAGTTCTAGGAGGCACACTTCAAAACAAGCAGAGATATTTCTTTCCTTTTTCTTTTTTTCCCTTATGTCTTACATATAGGATACAGTAGCCCCTGAGTATTTAATTACATAAATATTTTTGTATTAAACAATAAACTAAATATTGTGAATTAATTGTAAATATGAAAAGTAATCTTCAAATATGGTTTTAGATTAAATATGTACTTTGGTGCCCATTATTACTTTATTAAATTAAAATGTATAGCAAAACAGTTATTTAGAGATGCACTTCAAGCACTGCATACTGTTAATGAAACATTAAAAACATATACAGAATGCTGAGAAGTTAGTGAAATACTTATACGTAAGCAGAATAAGAAAGGTTATAGCAAATATAGTGTTAGTAATGACAATATACAATCATATTTCCTCTCCGCTGCCATAATTGTCTAAGCTTTTGCTGGGTAAAGAAAGGCTGTCCTTTATAATTTCTTTCCTTTTGGAGACTTTTTGTATTAAATATTTATAAAATAAAGACCAAGTTTAGATAATTGGTTCTGTTTCCTAAGTACTAACGATTTTAATTGTTTAATATTTACTGTTGCCATTGCTTAACAAACTTCCTAGAAAATGGATCAATTATTTATTGATCAAAAGCATTTTCATTTGATAGTGTGACATCTGGGTACTAATAAACATTAAGACAAACTTTGAATATATTTCTTATCTTATCATCAGAGTCTGGATTTTGATTGGTGCATCTGGACTAGGTAACGTGTACACACAAATCCTGAAGATGATCCCAGATTATAGAAACGTTAATTATGTCAGTTTTTTACATAATTATTTCAATTTGGATCATTATTTAATCCTTTGGGGGGTATTTCTCTTTTTTTGTTATTTCTAGATTGGTTTCTTATATTTTCGTCTTATTATTGGGATTTTAAAAAAGCCTTCATGCTGGAACATTAGAAATCCCACAATGGGTCTGAGAGATAAAATACTCTCGAAATGATTATCGATGTGCAGATAAATGTACATATAAATCTTTTCAGGGCACACAAATGTGCAAATATTATATACGTAATTTTGTCGTAAGAAGAATGAAGTAATAGGAAGGATTGAAATATAAATTAATCAATTAAATATGCATTTATTAATTAATGATAAATTTAAAATGTGTCCCGTTGTAATAAAAAGTGTAATATTTGTGTAAGTTGTGTAAAGTTCACTGTCGTAAATTATGTGAGTAACATAAATATTAGATTTCCAATAAATAGACTGGATTTTTGTTCATATATTTGGGTCAATTTATAGGAATTTTTCCGTCATTATATAGATAATTTTAAAAATTTTAAGTCATCAAAACGTTCCCTGCTTATCATTAAAATATAGAAGTGGGTTAAGTTTAAACCCAAACGTATTTTGTGTATGTAAAGTTGGCTAAATTCTCATTTATATACCTTAAATATATAAATATCCAGTGATGTACAGACTAGTACGCTTTGTGTATTGAAAACCCGGAAGATCGCTGACTCTAATAAGCTGATATTTATGATGGCAAAATATTTGGTAGAATGGAACGAAAAGTGTAGTAGACTATACGCGTGAGTTCATAAATGTGATTGGAAATACCCTGTAAAGAAACCAGGAGTGATAGAACTAAAACGATAAATAATAGACGACAGTGATTCCCTGAAAGTGAATGTTTATGGATCGAAAATGGTCTGGCTTAGAAAGAAAGAAGTATTCGAACAACTTTCGTGACGATAAAGTCTTAGATATACAGAAAATATACGCGATAGATTCCAAAACTCTTCGGCCTCGCATACATTTGTTCAGAACGCCATGGCAGGCCGAGAGCACAACCTATGGGAAGGTTTGGACAATAACTGTAGCTAGAGGCATTGGTCATGCACGCTAACATCTGTAATGTTAAAAATTGGATACATCAATGTGATTTCTTCACTAAAGAAGTGTTTTCCAAGTGCTAACAAACAACAGCGAGTTGATGAAAGCTTCCAGTGTGAAGGAATGAGATAGACTGCACGCTTAGGAAGAGAGAGAGAGAGCATCGAAGTTAATCCTCCTGTGACAGAGATGACTAAAGAAAACGTTTTTCTTATTGACAAGGAAGTATTCAAAGAAAGGCGGCTGAAGCTCAAAGAAATCTCAAGATTTGGGCTTTCTGTTAAAGTCGTCTATGCAACCATTCACCAGAAACTCACATGATGAAGGTCAATGCAAGGTGAGGTACTTTTTCTTTCTGCAGTTCAGAAGGAGTATCCTGTTACTTGTTTTCGAAAGTTCTTAGAGCCTTGCCAAGGAAATTAGACGTCCTGGAATTCATGTTACAGGAAATGAAACTGGGTGCTTTCCGAAAGAGAATGCATGGAATGGCGCAAACCAATCCCTGAAAATTTTCAGGCTCTCAGTCCACAGAGAAGAGCATAACAATACTCTTGCGAGATTGCCGGGGAATTCTCAAGAACAGGTAGAATATCGTGAATTATTCAGCTTCACTCCAGCACAAGCTGTGACACCATATAGGAGAAGAGACGAAAAACGCTGAGTAGTTATGTTTATCTGCTGCATAATAATGCTTCAGTAATTTTAGCGTCCCAAAATTAAACCGACAAATTTTGAGATGTTAGATAATGTTATTTAAAGCACGTTTTGTTAAGGAACCCATGGGCTGAGTTATATCATTAATGCTTCCCCGTAGTTTGTTCACTTTTTTCAGCTCAGTATCATGCTTGGATTCAGTTTGTTTACATGAACTCATATTTCCTCCTCATTTGTTTACTCCCTAAGCTCAGGTAGTGTTTTTTTGAATGGTGTTTAATGCCCGTTTTTACTACTGAGGCACAACAGACGGTGAACACTGGTGATACATGAGATGAAATGATATTTTGGGAAAGGATGTATTTTTAAAGAAGGAATGGTTCCAGGCCTAAGTTTTAGGGTACCTTCCCGGCATTTTCCATTTATGAGGACTGAGGAAAATCTGGAAAATACCTGTCAGGGAGGACGGTCTTGGCGGGATTCGAACTCCAGACCTCCCGCTCACGAGTCCGCTCCTTAACGACCTCGGCCACTCGTGGCGGTCTTAGGCAGTGTAGTGGCTTATTTGTTCTCAGTGTCGATCTAGCATTGGGTAGAAACTCAGTTTGTTTGTTAACTTCTATAATATCAATGAAGCATGTGTTTCACGCTTGAAGGATTATTTAATTCACAAAATTCATATGTTTGGGTCTTTGAAAAACTCCATGACATATTTTTCCGGTCACATCAGTTCAGATTTGGTGTTAATCTGTGGGCAGGGATTGTGAATGAATTTCTGATAGGACCACACATTTTGCCGCGATGACTCAGCGCCTTCAATTGCTGGTGTTTTTTGAGAGAAGTTCTGCCTGAGTTACTGAAAAGTATTCCTCTCAATATCAGAAATACAATGTGGTTTCAACATGAGGACCATCAACTCACTTTGGCAATGAAGTTCGTCGTCATTGACAGCTTCATACGACAATCACCGAATAGTCTCTTGTTTGCGAAACTCCTGTCGTTCCGTAGATCTTGTAGCATGCATGGCTAGCGCAGCTGATGAAATCAGAGACGTCTTTGAGAGGGTTAGACAGAGCATGACATGTCGATGTGCGCTTTGTCTGGAAGTGAATGGACGTGTGTTCCAGCATCTGCTTTGAGAATGTTAATGTAACACTTTAACGCTTCAGTAAGAGTTTATCAATTGTAAGGTGCTTGATTTTGTTTTTATTATCGTGTGTTCTTGGATCAAACGAATACTGTATTAATTATTATTGGCTTTATTTATTAATTTTCAAATACCGAATTACCCCAACCACTTCCTATAAAATCATCCAAATAATGACCAGCCTTACTACACTGGCACGAAACGTCGCAGCTCTTGGGTTCCTGAACCAAAAGTACTTTAAAAAGATAATCCAAACTTATCCCAAAGTTTCTCAGTCTATTTTTGGGACACCCGGTATAGCTATTGTTAATAAGGCACATTGAAGAAACCGCCACGAGTGGCCGAGGTCATTAAGTCGCGGACTCGTGAGCGGGAGGTGTGGGTTAGAATACCACCAGGACCGTCCTCCCTGACTGAGGTTTTCCTCAGTCCTCATAAATGGCAAATGCCGGGGAGATACCCTAAACTTAGGCCTGGAACGATTCCTTCCTTAAAAATATCCTTTCCCAATATATCATTTCATCTCATGTATCATCAGTGTCCATCTCCTGTGGTGCCTCTGTAGCAAAAAACGGGCTTTAAACACTATTCGTTCAATACATTGAAGAACTGTAGTTTCTGGAAACTGAACATTCATCCTACAACCCAAATAGAGTCCCAGTTATATTAATTAATGTTTACACTGAAGGAAAGTCTTCGGGGGAAGAAATATGATAACGCCCTAATGAAACAGTTTGCAGATAAAGTTCTGAGTATTTTCTAAGGCATTGATCTTAACTGGTGTGAAAAGGGAAATGAATGAAAGTTCAATGTTCTGTTACTATACCTTTGCGGCGACTCTTCTGACATTGAGGAAAATAACTTTGTCTTGTTCTGGAATCTCTTTCAGTGCACTTTTAATGCTAACAGAGATTGGATGTGAAAGTACGAGTAACTAATTTTTTCATTTATTTTCATTTATCAATTATGACATCTTTAAATTTCTTAATAATGCGAGAGACAAAAGCATTAATAGTTTCTGCTCAGCCTTTGATGCAATGCTGAGAGTTACCAGTTATATGGTGCCTGTGTTTTAAGTTTAGACGAAAGCAATAGCACTACACACTCGGAACTCGGGGAAAGTTTATATGGAAATCAATTTAAATTAAATGTTTACCTATTTTTCATTGTCAGGATCCCAACTGTTTTAAACATTGTGGCCTGACATGTTCTGGAATTCATTAAATTACATAACCAAATCATATTATGTTCTGTTTAAGGACACTACTAAAGAACTGCTATAAAATATGAAAAGTTCGTGATAAACCACTTGTTGCAATTACAAACACATTCGATCCTGGTGGTGTAGTGGTAACTCTACTTGCCTCCTAAATTCAAGATCGCAGGTTCAAATCTCAGAACTTGTTTGACCTTGCAAGAGAACGCATGCTGACAGAGTGATGTGCTGAGGGCTAGTGTACAGCAGTAGGTACATTTCCTAAAACTACGGTCAATGTTCAAGGCATACTGGTGGCGGTTCTGTACATTATTAGTTATTTTAGTTTTTATAATGTTACAATTTTGCCACCAGGGACAAGCTTGCCTGTTGAGTCAAGTCTAGCAGTGGAACAGCAGCAATTCCTTCACAATGCAATCGAGGAGAGAACGCCCCTAGTCGAGACTGTTTCCCTTGATCTCTTTGTGGTGACGGACAAGCACATGGCTTCCCCTTGAGGACGAGTGCAGGTGGTGACAGCTAGTGCGTGTAGGGGTGGCTGTTCCAGCCTTGCTGGGTAGGGTAGGTCGCCTGGCTGCTGTTAGTTGTGCAGAAGGCTTTGTGCAGGAAGGATGTGTGAGTGGGTATGATACAAGATGGTGGACATCACGTGCGGAGCGGCACTGTGGATGCCAGGTACGAAAAGCAGCTTTCTCTTGGATATTAAGCAAAATATTCGAATTACCCGACTTCGGAGGTGCAGCAGTCAGTTGTTAAAACGGTGTAAATATGACCAGCCCCTGAATAATCATAAAGAAGTGTTAATAAGTTCACTTAAATGTGCAGTGAGGGTGTGTTAGTAAACTCTGGTATTAAAATGTTTATAACGCAGTTTTTTCGTAATGAAGTGACGAGATATAAGTGAATATAATGGAAATTATTAAAAGCTAATGCTCATTTCTGTAATTCCCATATTTTACCAAATCCATGTTGTTAAAAAGCATTACTACTGAAATACTACCATTTTGTATAACAGTTTTAAAAAGTGCCTTTGCTTACTGTCAGTTTTCTAACGTTTATAGGTTTATGTTTAGCAAACGTTGCTTTTAACGGTAACGTAAATATAGTATATTTCAGAAACCAGACAATGTGCATGCAATACCTACAGGTTCAAGTATGAAATACAAACCGAAGAGTCAGCATTAGAGACATACATTTCAAATTAAAAAAATAAAAACCTTGTAATTTAACCACGCTCCAGGCTGCAAAAGGTGTTATTGCATAGCCATAAACTTATAACGAGCACCATTCAGTTTTCTAACTGTCCAGATATTTATTAATTGTTACAATTTCCAGTGTTTTTGCTGTTAAAAGAGTGTGTATGATGTGGTAATAAGAATTCATTGTTTTTTTAATACACTAATAGTCGAATTTTAAATTTTAAATCCCAACAGCAGGACATAGTTACACACTTCCTAGTTGTTTAAATTATATCATTTTCGAGATGTGATATAGGAATAGTTTTTATTTTAAAGTAAAATAAAAAGTACAAAAAGCTCCTCTCATATGATTCTAAGTATTTAGTTTCAGATAATTCCCAGGAACAATATTATTAATAACTACTAATAATTAAAATGCACCGGAACTAATTTTATACACCTAATACCTATCTAAGCCAATTCAACTCTGACCTAATTTATTAATTAATTATGAAACTTGTTTCATGATCAAAATTATTTTGGACGTTAAATTTTAGTAATAACCCCCCCCCCATTCTACAGAATCAAATTTACGTCAGAAAGAGAATTTTCGACGTTACGTCCAGGATTTCACCGACGGATCTTGAAACCTAGTGAACATAGGACTTGTATGAAAACCACATCTTAAATATTGGGGAATAAATTTCTAATGCTATTAAATATATAATTACATATAGTGAGATTTTGCATTTCTAAAATTTTATTTTATGGCTTACCATGGACAGTTTTATTGAAAATTCGTGCCCGGCTGCTTCTAGTTGATAACATTCTGATAGTTAATAATCTTTAAATGAAGATTTAAACAGTGTCTTTAGAAATCTCATATCGAGAGATATTTAAGAATAATAGAGATTCAGCAAAATATGATGAGTAATTATTTATTATAATGTGTTCATTTTACAATTGTTTTTCTTCTTATTTTTCCAAGATTTCTATACATAAAAGCCATACAACCCATTGGCTCATTAAACTATGCGCTTTTCTTCTTTTTTCCATACCAATTAAGCATGTTTTGTACATCTGACATTCGTTTGATCTAACAGCGCCTTCATAATCTTCTTTATCCAGATTAACTGTTCGTTTTTATTTACTATTTCCCTTGTTATTCATTTTCGTGTTTTTTATTTTATATAGATATTCGCCAATAATTCGTTTTGGCTGCGCTTAGCTTGTTTACCTGTTGATTGTTTACTTTTCGGATTTCTGCTCCGTGTAATTGCTTGGTGCAAGTTTCAATTTCATAAAAATGAGTTGAACGTTTGTATTACCTTTCATAAAGTCTTTAATGCTTGCCTTGTCATATTCAAGAATTTAACCTAAATATTTAAATTTATTGTCATTTTGATCGCTTTCAATCCCAATTTCTTCATTTAATATCATTGATAAAAAGCCTAACAAGCCTAAAAATAAAGAAATGCCCTTTTGTAAAGTTATTTGAAAACTAGAAGTAAAGCATAGTCTCTCAGGACTTAAAAAAGACGTTTAAAAGTGACCGATATTATTTAAATATATTGTGGTTCTATGTTAGTTTGGATGTAACTGATAGGGGAATAGAAATAGCAGATAAACTTGATATAAAATCGTTACAATATTGTATAAAAAATAAATTTAAATTACCACCATTATGTAAAAGACAGGAGCCTCAGGAAATCTACTAACCTCAAGAAAAGACACCGCATGGGTGGTCGAGGTCGCTAAAGCGCGGACTCGTGAGCGGGAGGTCTGGGGCTCGAATCCCTGCATGACCGTCCTCCCTGACTGAGGTTTTTCCCAGTCCTCATAAATGGCAAATGCGGGGGAGGTACCCTAAACTTAGGCCTGGAACGTTTCCTCCCTTTAAAAAAAATTCTTTCGCAACATATCATTTCATCTCGTGTATCATCAGTGTCCATCGCCTGCGGTGCCTCTGTAGCAAAAACTGGCCTTAAACACCATTCATTCATTCAAGAAAGACCCAGGATGAAACGGAATGGAATGGACAATAGACGTAATCCATGCAGATATTAAGACAAACTTATGGATCGTGCATTTATTAACCAAAAAAAAAAAAAAATAGTATATATATTGAGAGTAATGCTAGTTGATGCTAGTTCTGCTACTATCATTTTCTTTGAGAACTGAATTTCTGATTTGTTCATAATGACTGCTTCAAATTATGTCTTAATAATTTGCATTGCAATGTCTTAGCGTGAAATAAAGAATGGAAAGTCAAGAAATGTATAAACAAAAGAACCAAAATAGCAGAGAATATTGCATTATTAAACTGAAGATTTTGACAACGGTTAGTTCCCACTGGAACTGCAACTAAGCTTAGTGTTAAGAAAACTGCTTTGGAGTTTTTAAGATCCCCGTGAATCACGGCGGCTGTGCAAGAAACATGCTTGTCTTCCCCCACAGGCGACCCTTTGCTCATCCCCTTACAAGAAAAAGGACAAAGAGCGTCTCACAATGGCACAGTGTCATGTTACAGCTGGTTTTGTGTATACACGTATAATTTTATTAGGGACACTACCTGCACCCTGGGTAGACAAAGTAACGCTCAGTCTGGTAAACGGAGATCATTTTTACATGATTAGAACCAACATTTTGGCACAGTATTCCTAATCCAGCTACTTTTAAAGGTTTTTACGTTCCTGTAAGTGGCCTAGAGTCCTAGAGGTACTTTCTTTGTCCTTTAAAGCACAATAGAAAGTAGGCATCAGTGTACAGTTATGAACCATCGGCTATTTTTCCTAAATATTTTGTATCAATTGTTTGCTTATTGTCGCTTTAACTGTACCGATTTTTTTTCTCCCATTTCTGATCACTTCCCTGTGAAGTAGTAGTATTCTCTTATTGACAGAGACAGCTGTATTAGTTGCTGCTTGTACCACTACGTTTTTATAGCTTTATAATTTTAAATAGAATTTTTAAGAATGAAATCAACCCAATACTACTAATTAAACGGTATAATAATCCTAGCCCACAGTGTAATGTAATAAAAGTTCAAGGAAACTAATCCTCAATAAGCATAGTCTCATTTTTTACAGAAAAAAATAAATAAATTGTCTAATAATAGATGTTTGCTCTATCAAAATTAGACATAAGTGAAAATTAAAATATAGGTGTCCCTATTTCTATGGAAGAACATGTACATTTTCAGGCTATAATAAAAATTTCGTTGTAAATAACATGACATTGCGGATGCGTTTATTTATGTCATTAAAACATATTTCAATTTTATTTTCAGGGATGTTTGTAATGCTTTGTCACAAAAACGAAATAATTTTATTGATAGCTATCTAATTAGGTACATTCTATTTTTCTCCATAAGAGCATGTGTGTAATATATGTTCCAGTTGTACATTATATAGAGTGTAATAGAAATAAGAAAACAAGTATTGGGATGGAGAGCTCACTCCAAAACAAGAAGAAAAAACATGTGTCCAGGTATTTCTGGACAAAATTACTTTCAAAGTGTCATTATGTACATTCCAACAACTTAAATTTATTACAAATAATAACCAGACAGTGTTATTGACACCAGTCATTCTGCTGATCTATCCTAGAGGCGAAGTGTTGACCAGGAGACTTGTTTTTGCACCTAAAGGCTTAATTTATGCAACACATTTACAATGACGCATTAACCCGCCTGATTCAGTAAGTACATCCATGTCACATTCTTCAAAAACCCCAATAAGATAACGAATGGTTTTGCAGGTTTTTACAGCTCGTCGATGGAGTCTCTTCATTTGGAATGTCTGTTACATAAACTAGCGCTTTTGGGTGTACACACAGAGGTAATTGTGGGTATAGCTTGCAACTAATAAAGGATAAAACAGTGATGGAGAATTGTCGACATGTAACACAATAAAAATAATTTATCCATAGCAAAACTGAAAAAGTCTAACCACTTTTAAATCTGTTGGAGAACAATTGCTTGAAGTTAGAATAAAGGATGTAGCTTTTATTATTATTTTTTTAAAGCTGCAAATCTTTCTTTAGCAGAAATTGCCCTTGTGTATAGTCCGTTTTTCTTGAATGTATTGCAAAATCTTTTAAAACTGTGATGGTTTTAAAGATAACATTACCGAAATTTTTCCTCATTTTGTAGCAGTAGATTTTGGATTAAATTATAAAATTCAGGTTAGGCTCTAGTTAAAAATTAGTCATCAGTTTCCAGCGTTTAAGTTTACCCATTTGCACATAAATTGTAAAAAAAGCATGTCTTATTTAAACATTTCAACACCAGAATAATAGTTTTACATAATAAATGTTATTTCTTTGCTGTGCATTCTAATATCCTCTCTATGCCTCTATTCTTTTATATTATCTCTTTAAATTTCGCTATATATTTTCACTAAAGATATTAAAATTCTATCTTAAAAGTAGTCTTTGTGGTATAAAATGAATTGCTCTCAGGCTCAGTAAGTAAATAAATACGGTCGAACATTATATTTTTATTTATTTAATTATTTTCTGTTGTGCCAGCAACAACTTGTCTTTATGGGACATCTATCGCTTAAGACTTGAATCTTGAAGTACTAATCGATTCACTTATTGCCGGACAGATAGCGCTACATGTGCGCTTTCTTACGCCATCTGCTTTTGTAGTTTGTTCACAGTTTGCATAAGTTCCGTCAGTTCCATGGCCGTTTTCCTGAACCACGAGTAAATATTTCAGAACTTTGGCGATATAATACTTTTTTTTTTTTTCATACTAAAATAGTTCGCACATAAGCTCTGTTTCCGGGTGTCAGTTTTAAAATATCTACAGGGCGCTTAAATGTCACTTGTACCTTTAACATGAGTTATGTTTGCAAATTGTTCATTGGGCTTAATCAATTTAAACGTTTGATTTTTATTTTCTGCGCAATGTTTTTTGGAAAGTTTTTGTTGTGATTTGATTAAAAGCTCTTATTTAAAATAGTTAATTGTAAAATTTCCGCATTGATTAGGGAAAGAAAACAGTTTCTAGTTTCATGTAAGCAGCAATTGTAGAATTCTATTTTGCATAGACAGATTAATAGTGAGCTGTTGACAAAACATGATGTAAAAAGAACTATTTTTGTAGAAGAGTGCCTGGCAAAGTTAACACCAAACAAAGTTTAGATAATGAGAAAGAGAAATATTACTAAGTATTGTAAAAATAATCCAAGTACACATAGTAAGAACAAAACAAATATAAAATAAACCAGAAATATATTATGTGATGTATCAGATATATTGGCAAAGTTAGAATTCTTTAGCACTTTCAGTATGAATTCGAAATAATTAACATGAACAACATTAAACTGAGGTGCCTTGTTCAAACAGATTTAAAAGTAGTTAAGACCTTTACTTTTTTAGTTTTGCGATGAATAAAATATTTTACTGTGGGTATAGCTTGCAACTAATAAAGAATAGAACAGTGATGGAGAATTGTGGACATGTAACATATAAATACTTCGAATTAACTGAAAAAGCAAGAATTCTTAATTGAAATTCTCCGTACTTCACTCATGGTTGTTTTTAAGTGTAAACTGGTGCTTCGCTGTTCTTGTAATGAGTGTTTTTTATTATTCCTATTAGAGCTACTACATCTTAAACATGAGTTTAGACAATGGGTGTGTGTTCAGTGATTTTGCTAAAAGTAATACCCAGTACAGCGAATACATTTATGTGTTTAAGAGAAGTAATTTGCTCTTTTGACACATGAAAATTATTTAATGCATTTTCCCATATATTTCACTATTAAAATGGTTTCTGGGCCTACCGACATCCGCTTTTCGCTAGATATACAACTGACTAGATTGTGCATCTATGAAGAGATGTTCGAAAAGCGATATTTGTGAAAATCTGAAGCTGACTTATCTTTTTCTTAAATTGGTTCGTTATGGTTTGCCAAACTAATGAAGAGTTCTATTCCAAATGACTGGAATTGCGGTTGGATATCGAAACCTCCCGAAAGAGGGCTAGTTTTAAGATAAGGGAATCAGGTACTTCAAAATTTCGTTTATTAGACCAGTTCTCAGAAGTAACCTGCCATGTAGCAGAATCCTTTTTCCGCTTTACATTTTGCGTGTATTATCTTTACATTATTTTTGCACTAGGTTTCGATTTCGCCATGGTCTTAGCCCATTCTCCCTCCTAAAAAATTAATATCCCATCTGTGGTGCCTTACCTGTATCTTTTACAATAGCTGGGCAATCTTGTTACGGAAGGTTCCGTGAAAGGTTTCCTTTTTATTAAAGAGCCCATTGTTCGGAATGGAGCATCTGGGACCCCGGTCACCAGCTGCCGTGAAGGACAACACTAATGACTTGAGTAATAAGCGTAATCTGCTTATAACATTCAGGCCGTTGAACTGAATTGCTCTTTCTCCTAATCACGGGAACACAATCTGCCCCGTAAACAGATCTTAACCTGCATATCCCCAAAATCTTTCTTTCTACGCGAGTTTGTTGGTGTTAGCACTTTGCTAAAGCTTATTTCCTCTCTTCTGCTTTACCATTTCACTTTTCATCCTAGAGGCATCCTAGATTATTTCCAACCTCTTCTGCCGGCTTTAGATGGAAGTGAAAACATTTGTGCGCGCATCTGAATAATTGACCTCTAATGTGAAACAGTTTTTCCAATCCACCCCTACTGAAATATAAATGTAATGTACATTTATGTAAGCATCATAATATTTCATATGTTGTAATTAGTAATGTATGTATGTATATGTATATATATGTATATATACGGAAGCTTAGAAAGCCAACTAAAGAGTCATAAAACCTTTAATTCAGAGAAAGTAACCTGAGGATCGCCATATGGAGCGCCTTTCTTTTTTAAAAGGCCAGCTACTGCAAGGATTAACAAACTCATTAGATTTAAATTCGTTAAAGGGCCCTGACTCCCACCGGTGGTTGTACAACTAGCCTTTTAAACCAGCCAATGTCGACAAAAGTTTTAAACTTTCAAATAACAACGAATGGTACATACGGCAGGTGAACTTTAACCAGCCAATGATAGATTATGTTCCAATTTTTTAAAGAAAAGCGCGAGGCTTGCGCCTGTCTTTTGGCTTCTCCTATTCAACGATTTTTGACTTGATTTTAATATACAAAGGGGCATTCATTTCGCATTTACTCATTGCTCAGAAGCAGTTGTATGTTCGATGTTGCTGAGGGACGCAGTAATAAGATGTACACGCGGCAAGATGCACGCAGTTCACAGTCTTCATTATAAATTCGAGTATCAATTTCATGCTCCGCGGCACTAATCTATAAGTTTCGCACGCAACAGATAAGTTTGTACTGGCGTAGCTAAGTCTGTCTTAAGCAGGACGCAAAATGTTAGACATAATAAAATACCAATAGATATTATGTTGCATCACGTGCTCGTTTACACCACTGAATTCCTCTCCCAGTCTCTTTGAGTACGGATCAACAAAATAGCAGAATTTAGCCTGGGAAATTGTCATTGAAGCGTAGGCAACAATATTGAAGCGATCTATAAGCAATCTACAAAACCACTTCAAAATTGACATCACAACGTGAGGCCACTCGACGTCAACAACAAATCGCTTCAATATTAGTGCTCAACCTGAGGCACGTAGCTGGCACGTAGCACGCACCGGGGGTTCAAAAAGTAACTGTTGCGTTTATATTATGTCTCTTTTTATGCTTAACTCGCAGTCAATATTCATTACAAATCACGTGCTGGGTTTGGGAAAGTTTACTTTATTGAAGTGAATCTCTCAGTGTCGTCACATATTGTTAGTGTAACAGCTAATAAATGAATTAGCTATATAGTTTCTTTACACAACTTTCTAAAATCTCTCCCGTGCTCAGAAGATAATAAAAACTGTTATTGTTTGTATGTGTTTATACGTGAACTTGAAAATATATATGGTTGTTGCATTTCCATTGAACAATCCCATAAGAGTCAAATTCATAAGCGAATTATGAACTGCTGCGCTTGACGATACAAGCGAAATATTTTAAATTTAGGCCTTTTTGTTTAGTACTTTTAAATGAATATGTAGTCGTAACAGTTCGAGTGGTTCATATAGTCAGGACCCGAAAGAGGCAGAGGCTGATAATGGAAATGCCTAAGAAAGAAGATGGTGTATATAATAATGTGTGCGTGCGTGCGTGCGTGCGTGCGCGCGCGTGTTCGCCCCCCCCCCCCCCCTTGTTGCTTGTTAAACGTAGGCACCAGAAAGAAATCATTGTATATTCTTCCCATTTTGGCCACATATTGTTCATATTTACAAATTAGTGTGGTTCCTGATCCTAACTAAATCACCACTCCCTCTAAATGTTTATAGTTGCATTGCTAATTTGTTTGGTGCTTTGCTATTGCTGAAATAAGCCTAACCAGAAAATGTTCGGGGCTGGGTAGCATATTTCATTAGCATCTGCTTTGGCTTATGCATTTTAGGTTATAGCAATATGGCGTGCATAAATATTCCAAGCTAGTTTTGTTCCAATCAAGATGACAGTCTGTTGAATGTTTGTGAAAACATCAAGAAACAATTACTAACATAAAACAAAAGATCTGTGGAAGATATTAAATGAAGTTTACAGTTTTAACTGAGATTCATGTTTCTTTCGTAATTCAAATTCATTTCGCGCAACTATTAGTTGATAAATAAGGCAGTACATTTTAGACATCATCTTACGAGCAAATATTGGTAAATATATCACTCAATTGTACAAATTCACATCTAACTAAAATCACATAAATCATTTTCTAATCAGCTGTTCCCATGTTTAAATACTGGTGCAATAGCGCCGCTCACTGGGATAACAAGTAAACTGGCTTGCATAACGGTTCTTTCCAACTTTAACCAGAGGCGAATGGTAATTGTAAACAGTACCCTCAAAAACTATTTCACCAGCAATTGTGCACAATAATTTGTTTTCTATTTGACCGTAACGTAATTAAGATGACTCCTTCATCCTACCATCGGAAGGTTATGGTGACTTTGAAACCATCCTGTGGATTTAACAAAGTCAACGCAAAGCTTTTGGAAATCCAACTTAGTTACAGTGTTTTTCACTTAGGAACTAGTTTCTTTGTGCGTAAGAATCCTGTGCAACCTGTCAGAAGGTGCACGGCGGTTCATTTCTTTCTATTGCAACCCATTTGTTCATGCTTTCCCCACATCTCCCCAATTCTTAAGTAATCCTTTTAGTAAAAGCTATATCTTGTAAGACCGGAACATGCCTGTAGCAAATGCCAGGTGCGTCACAGCATGCCAACGTGCCACACCTGTGACAGTCCTTTTCTATTGTCTGCGGATAAAGCGGCAAAATATTATTTTAAAACATTTGCTTGCCTCTTCACAATGGAACTCAGCGGCACATTGTTTGCCAAGCTCTAAAAGGTTTTTGCGCTTGTCAATGAACATAAAGTTCGCCTTGACATGAAGATGGCACTGGCTGGAATGTCAAAAATGATGTTGCAGCAGGAGGCTAGCTCGAATCGCAGCTGGAGGTAGCGTATCACATGCTGTTGCTGTGGAATCAGAAATGCTGCGCCGATGTGCATAGTTCAACCAGCAGGTGGAACACGCATTGCAAGTCTTCGAGTTTATAAATTAATGAAGTAAAATCAGTGGGGTGCATTCAATTCCATCCATTCCAGCTCTCCTGGGGTAAGCATTTTAGGATTATATTTTCAATTTGCAGCTATGAAATACAATAAGTCCTTTCAAAATTCATGGTATCGCAATTTCAAGTATTTCTTTACTTAACTTTTCTGGAAGCCGGTTCCCTACTCTTGGAGAGAAAAACCTGTTAAATCTGTTGAGTTAACGCATGCGTAGAGCTAGAGGGCAGGACTTTGCGAGTGATTGAAATGAATGATTAATTATTATCAAAGTTCTGATTTCTAATTCCTTTACCCTTTGGTTGAGTAACACAGAATGTTGCAGTTGTACTGACTCAAGTAGTGAGGCGAAGAAGTGGTTAGGTAGAGCAAAATAAACACACATTTCATCTATTGGAATATGCACATAATAATAATAATAATAATAATAATAATAATAATAATAATAATAAACTATATATTGCAAAAGTATTTACCAAACTACTCATTTTTTACGCTTATAAATATTTACATATTATAAAAGCATTGCCATGTTACTTCTACAATGAGACAAATGTGATTCCACGTGTAATGTTATACATTTACACTATGCTGGTGTGTGTGCTTTATTTGGTCATTTATTCTTAATGCATTAAAAATACTCTCCGTGATAAAATACAGTAACCTTTTATATCTAAATATTTTAACAGCCTAATGTAAAATTCGATTTAGTGAAGTGTATATTTTTTGTATTACATAATGTGTTCCCAAATTTGCGTGTCTTTATTTGCACCGCTCTGCCCGACCCCAACCGACATCTTACTTCTTCGGCTCACTGCAACAGCAAGGGAGCACACTAGACCTAGGAGTAAAGAAATTAAAAGTACGAACTCCATAATAGTGCAAATGACCTCGGAATTCGTCGGTACCTAAAGTTAATTCCTAAAATCAACTGGCATTAATTGGTTGCCAACCGATGCCTTGCCATCTGCCGCCATCTAATATTATTTGCTACACTTAGAGAGTACATGGGGATATAGAAAATACAGGGCGTTTAAACATCAGATATTATAGATCGAAACTAACAAACATGCTCCTAGGGAAAATGCATACATTTTGAGATATGGGTCATGTTGTGTTGTGATCTATTATCCTCAACTATCTGTTGAGTGAGGCATCCTAATGGTTATCACGCATTGTCACACATACTTTAGGCTTAATTTATAGAGAACCATATACACGTGCAACACAGCTATTATGCTATCAAACTGTTGGGTCTTTTAAGTGCCCCCAGAGCCAAAAATCCAAGGGATCTCGGAGGCTATGCATCGACTAATCCATTGGTCACTAAAGATGTGGGTTATTGTGTATGATATCGCATGACGTGCAGACAATGGGTGGCGCTCCATTGTGCATGTACCACATACGTTGCCTTGTACTGATAAACGAATCACTTGCGCATCACCGTTAGTGCACTGCAGAGGTAAACACAAGCAATAAGAAAGGGCAATGAGCCGAAAAGGAAAGATAGCCTATCACACAAGTAGGAAGATAACCCTATTATCTTACACCCACATTTATTATATTCTGTGTGGCCGCAGTAAAGATGGGATATACTTATTTCAACAGATATTTTTCCCGGATATAACTGTGGGCATGGGAACTTTTCTGAGAGTTTCGACCAACTCTACCTAGTGTGAAAATATGTGATCTTTTCTTTAAACTTTTGTGTATTTATTGATAACTTCTAATGTTTACCTTTTATTGTCTAAATTGAGACTCGCATGTGAAGTTAGCAATTACTGTTACTGTTTGTAATATATTATTTGATTATTTTAGACACTAATGAATTGAAACTTTATTTGCTGTATCCTTGTGATAATAGAATGTGTATTTAGATTTTATCATGTGCCCTTAACGTTTTTAGGCATTAAAACTACAAAGTTTGGGCCGTGAAAATGTGATATCGTTATGTGTGAATGTTCCCGAGACACGGACGAGTTTCTATTGAAATGCTTAATCATAATAGTTACAGTAGAACTTGAATAGTTGTAAGCTGAATGAGAAAATTCGAATTACACAAGTGGCATCTAAAATGGATATGTTATCAATATCGTTAAGAAACTTGAAATTTTGTTTTCTGAATTCAGTCTGTTAAGGTCCCCACACTCTTCAAGCATATTTAGTGACTTTAAACAACTCCACTTACGTTGACTTGCCCCTCGACGTACCGACGATGACGAAGTGCCTCCAGTGATGAGGGAAATGGGCATCTCTTCAGCCTCGAGCTGTTCTTCCTCATTCTCGTCACCGGACGAATCAAAACTTCTGCTAAAATGCCTTGATCTGAAATTTCAGCCACACGCTACCATGTTTTCGTCAAAGGTGACTTATTCTTCAAATGTAACTCCTGCACAGTTGTCCCAGGCGTACGGTGGAGGGACATCTTTGACAGCTGAGGACTCAGTTTACTCTTTATAAACCTTGCCATTAGGAAACAATTCGCTATCGCTTTATCAACCACGCAATGTGACACTGCGTTAAGGACACTTATTTTTGAATTCTGATTTTTTGTTCATGATAAAATATGACCAAAGATTTTGTTCGATAATGCGTCTTAAAAAATGCTTGAGACTTTAATGTTACCTTAGTCCATTGACTCCACAACTGAAGTCATCTCGGGGAGAAAAAGATACCTTTACATTGCCCTACAAGCGCATAGAGTTATGAGCAGTGCAGTTGCAATAAACAGGAGAAATTTTCCGTTGTTTTCTTTTTCGGTATCTTTTGTCTATTTTTAACAGGATCTTCAAAAGGGTCTACAGTCGTCCAAGTTTTAAAGCATCTTGGGTTCACAGACTTTGTATCATTTTCCTAGTTTTATACTCCCATCCCTGTTAGCCCCTACTTGTAACTTGACTCTTTCTTTACTGTTCTTACTTGAAAGCTAAAATTATGTCTGACATGCTTTTAAAGAACAAACTTGTTTCGTCAGCGATAAACATTTTTCTAACCGACGTTTGCAAAACATTTACAAAACATTCTCGCTTCAAGAATTTGGTGCATCGCGATTCACTGGCACTTTCATAACAGACTTATCATTTCTTTTTTAAGAGCATCTAATCAATCGGTGATAACCGTGAATTCACTTTTACCTAAACATGTAGCAAAGGGGACCACTTAAAGGAGTGTGTTTGACCCTCGCTTGTTTAAACCACTTTAACACGCACTAATCGACGTCAGAAGTTTACGATTATCTCACTTTTAATCGATTCTTTCCATTTTCAACCGAGGCACTGCTTAAAATTTCCTCCTAAGGTGTTCGGCGGTATCCCGATCTCTTTCCAGTTTTTTTCGACCCCTTTTCTACTTGTCGAATGAGGGTAAAAATTTCAATTGTAATGAACACCCGGTTTACTAAAAGACATAGTGGCACTGATTTGCAACACACTGAACAACAGGAAGCTCAAATGACAACTAAAGGCGCCCGTGTTAAACAAAAGAGAATGTGAGTTGGGAAAGGCCAGTGGCTGGGGAAAGTTCACGTTCATTCCGTCAAAACAAGCAACCTTGGAGCGATGACCTCTTTTACAGAAACACACATAGACGAAACTTAACATCTTAAATTTCCCTAATTATATTAATTTTCGTCTGACATTTCTGAAAAAAAAAAACTTGGAATTAAAGTGAATGAAATTCGAATTACACTTTTTTTTTTTTTTTTTTTTTTTTTTTGCATTGCTTTAACCCAAAGTCAAAGGGACCGATAAAAATCTTCGACTCTTTCTTTCACTACATTTAGCTTTAATGCTGGCATGTATCACTCAACAAGAGATGTCCGAAATGTTCACCTTGAGTTCCAAATCACCGCTGAGCACGTTTCATCATATACATATTCCACAATCTAAGGGAGCAAGTAAGGGGTACATAGACAATCCGCAGTGAAACATTCAGTAACTCGAGAAAAATTGAAAACGTGCCCATATGTTCAACTGGACGTTTTGTATTGTTTTAGGTGGACTATCCACACATCATTTACTGCCCACATAAACTCAACTTCATCAACTTTACCTGTCTTGAAAGCAGACCATGTGGGTTCTGTTGCAATAGCTTGCTGTACAGTGCAACAAAGTTAACGGCTTATACATTTGCCCTTTATTACCACCGAGTGTTGATTTAACGTAAATTCTAAGCAATATGTGGTTAAAGTATTCCTTTTATTGATGACTAAATGAAACTTCCTCGCACTTTATTAAGTAAATTATTTCTGAGCGTCAGTATAGTTCAAAGGAGAGAATTACACATCAGATTAGTTCTAAGCAAACTGCCATTAATGTATTGTAACTGGCGTTACCGTATTACATTCCACTAATGGGGGGCTAAGTCCCTTACCTTTGGGACAAATGCACGTCTCAAGTACAGTTATCGATTCCGGGACGCCCCTATTTCTAGTTCGAGGTGTCAAGCTGCTCGACTCAAGTCCCACGGCTCAGGTTTCTCTACTTGAACCACACGAGATCTTTTATATGCATTTTAACGGTTTGAAATCGAATCAACACTATCATACTTTTCCAGGAGTAGTCAAGTTACATTCTGAAATTCGATCCGGAGACAAACAGAAAATGGATATTTTACGTAAGATGTTAAATACACGACTTCGTTATTTTCATGGAGTTGATTAGGTAAATAATGTCTTGAATGCGTGCTCCTTTAAAAAATACTATACTGTCTCGAGATTGTGCGTGATGCAAACCAGTGTCATTTCTTAATGAAAGTCTTAAAATAAATCATCAGACTAACAGAAAGTCTAAAGGTTTACTTAACTCATATTTTCTTGTTTGGGTAAGATTACGACTTTTTTAATTCGTATGTCTTTAGCTTGACAATATAATGTGCAATTTTCAGTTTCAGTGGGAAAATGAGCTTGCTCTTGCCAATTATCTATATTAGACAGAAATGACCAAAACTGAGGAATAATCCAATGTTCTATACCATCATTGATTTAAACCATATCCTTCATTTACAGGAGCGTTCTTGTCTTTGTTATCGTATAGGACTGTAATGCTTGCTTCGTATTTTATCGCTTCCTATTTTCTTGCATTATATGGTATAGAAATTTCATTTCCGAAGATTCGCTTTCTTTTGCTGCTAACGTCAGTTTTGTTAAGCAACTCTTTATACAAGTTTAATAGTTTCCTTTTCTTATTTAATGCTGCGACTTGCGTTGTATCGCTCCCACAAAGTTTCTAAATCTATTTTAATTCTTAAAAATTGTGATGTTTGATGTAAAACACTTCACAATAATTTTATGCAACAAGTTTTTTGCAATTATGATTGAGAGATAATTTCTCACAATAGATCGTCAACAGTATTTACAATATATGACAAGAAAATTTAGGATAGACATTTTGAATGACTAGAAACACAGGGATTAAGAGAGGGGTTTAGATTCTTTGTCCTCTTATTAATTATTTATGGCTTCTGTTATATGAGATGTCACAGAAATAAGACATGGCAATATACCAATCAACATGAATTTAAAATTAAAATGTGTAATTTTTCCGATCAAGTTTTGCTGGCACTACTGAGGATCACTTAACAAAGTGTTAAATATTTATTGTTAATAGTTCGAAATTACTATATGGAAAAAATTCCCGAAAAGGTTTTCTTTTCTTTAATCTGTTAGGTACTAGTTAACCTGTAGTCTGCTGCGGATCTCAGGCTATCAGCGTCCCATTCAATTCAGGGCGTGAAACGACCTATTAAATTTTGCTCAGAGGCCTCTTCTTTTAGGCTTGAGGTTCTTTTACGTGCCGTTAATCTACGACATGGGACCCACAGCTTTACTGCTCTTCCGAAGGAAGTCATACTTAGGATTTTTACGACCGAAAAAAATCAATTGATCCTGGCCGGAATTGAACCCGTAATCTGGGGTCTGTGAGAGCAAAGCTTGGACCTTGAAAAAAAAACACACACACAAGCAGAATGAGATGAATTTTTGTGCATAGAACAGCAGAGTACACTAAATGAGATTTTAAGAGGAACTAAAATACAGCAATTTTGCGCTGTACCTCCAGAACTTAAATGAATTAATATCACCAGAGTCTTTTAGACAAAATAACTGGAAAATTTTTGGTTTAGGTCATAATTATCTAAGGAACGTGATTATATTTATTTCAGCTCTACAAAAGAAGAACTTTGGTAAATCCTACGAAGGTTTTGTACAATAACTAGCAATTAAATCAAGCTTCAGTCCTAATCAGGAAAAACAACAAGCATCTCTGCAGAGTTTAAAATGAAAGTAAAGGTAAAAAAAGGCTTCAATGCGTGAATAATATCAAAGCAAGATGAATAATCCTGCCAGTTATTTTGTGTTTAAGATATTACGATATGTCTTTTCTTAGAATGCAAAAAGTGTGTTCCTTATTTAGATGTGAATTTAAGAATTGCTTTAGAAGGATGTCTTTTCATCTACAAATACTTACTTTTAGGCAAAACTATTTGCTATTTATCAAACAATATAATTGTGCATTGATGATAAAAAAACAAAACAAAACAAACAGTGACTCACAAACTGCAATGAACTCGATTATCAATAAATACAAAGATCATTTTCTTGCAGTACAAATAGAAATGTATAAATCTTAAAAGCACTTATCTGGGTCATAGAACATGTGGGAATCGTCGGAAATGAGAGAGCTAAATTCTATTACAAACTTTTCACAGGGTCAAATATTGATATCGGTTTTACAATCTGCTCGAACAATAAAAAGGAACATTATAAACAATTCCAATGCAGCATGAACAGACACGGCAAGAACTTCTTTTTTCTACTGTTTTACATCGATTGAACTCAAAAGTCTTTAAATCCACCTACGTTTAGACTCAATTGTTAGTAGTCACAGAAAATGTAACAGTTTTCATCAGAAGAAACTATATTTCATATATTTTTTAACTGTGACCTATACAATGTAAAACACATTTTTATTGGACATCTGAACATTGAATATAAATTATTATACCCAAACACTAGCAGAATATACGAGATATTGCTTCGCAGTAGCATTAGGGAAATTTATAATTCTAGTTTTAAAAAATATTAACTAAAAGTATAATTATTCCACTTTATTTTTATTTTTATTATATTAATATTTATACATTATTGTTACTCTTCTATAATATAGTGTAAAACTATAGCCCTAACATACCATGAAATGAAATAGGGTTCTATTATATCTGTAAATTAAATAATTAAATGTGCATATTATGCACCTTATCACCAGAACAGATTCATTGTAAGGCATGCTAGATAAACTCCCAAATTTTATATTTACTTCTAAGATTACAAAGCATCGTAAAGGATTTTACTGTCACATCTTACAAAATCTAAACAGTAAGCAGTTTATTCAGTTATAGAATCGGTGAGAAACGTGTCAACATTTTGAAGAGAAATGGAAGATATATTTCTTATATTAATATACACACGTGACAACGCTAAGCATATATGGGACATGAATTTATCTACATTTTTGTGTAGAATGCAAGTTTATAAAAGTACCTTTTCCTTAATTAATATTTATAACGAATGCTGTAATTTTTGACGGTTAGTATTTATAAAATTTCATTTGAAATTCTTTTCATAACTGTAAGTACACTGTCTCTAAAGGCAAGTCCTACGGTGTGAATTGTAAAATTGTAACAGAGTTTGCCCACTTAACCATTAAACAAGTTTGGCATTGCTACATAATATTTTCATCGCCTGGTAGATCCAATTGCAGATACTGTATTAGAAGCAATGCTTTAAAACATTTTTATTTACAGTATATTAGGTAATGTATTTAAGTTTCAAAGTACACAGGTCTTATCTTTCAAACTGTACTATTAACACCAGTTGTAGGTATGGAAAGAATGTTCACTATTTTGGAAATTTCTGCCACGAAAAGGCTATACAAGTCGAAACAGATGGCAATTCAATATGTCAGCTCAGCTCATGATGTGGTAGGTTTTGATTTCACTTCATTTCATTCATATTTTAGCAGAGTTTTCTAGTTGCAGCAGAACTCGCTTTGTATTTCTGAATCAAAACTGCTTGGACTCGCTGTAACTGATGAAAATTAATCTCAGCATTAATAGTACGCTATTTGAAAATTAACTAAAAATGAATTGCCTGGATGCATAATATCTCTTTATGCTTAAACCGACCTCATTTAAACAAACACCTTAGAAGCCGGCGATAATTGAGCTTCTGTTTTGAGAAGTCAGGATTGCGGTGATGGAAATATATTGAAAAATTATTGTTTTGGAAAAAAGTCAGGGAGGACTCTGTTCCTAATCCTCTTCAGAATAGGCGCTTTTAACTTTGCACATACTTATCCCGTGCCCGCACCATTATTACCCGTGTTTCTGGAAGGGTTGTTTTCTAATGGTTTTCAACCCCATTGTCATGATTTCGCAGCTGCCAAAAAGCTTAGTTTTGATCATATCATCACCAGCGACCACAGTCCTGGCGCGCGCACTGCATATCACCTGCACAACTTCAAGGTGGAGTTGATTTTTCTCATGTCAAACGTCCAAAATCAAAGATAGAACTTTCTGAAAGACCTCGACATTTCGGCTTGTTGAATGTCTCCGCCAATGTGTGTCTATCTTTGAATCCAGCTTAAACCCTTTCTCATAATATCGTCGCCCAAAGACTGATTAAATCCTCTAATATTTCCCCTTGGGAATCTCAAGCCTTGGCGAAACGAGTTGCGCCAAATGCAACGATGCCGCTCTACACCAGCTAACACGTCGCATCTGCCTCCTCAAGGTGAATTAACGCCACAAAAAATCAGGCATGGATGTTAAGGTTTTCTCCATCACTGTGCCCAGTTTTGCCTTGATGTTTTCATTTGATTGCTGGAAAAAATAAATTCTGATTCTTCTTGAATATACTTCATATGTCCATACTACCGCATTTATTTGAATTTAATGCGCATTCCAAATTTGAAACCTAAAATCACAAAAAAATATTTTGGCATACTGTACGGCGTCTTAAAGATAAGTCTGTCCGCTTCATAAAACGATCAAAACGTAGAACTTATAAGTGGACTGTTGTTACATCTTGGAGCACGTAAGATAAAATCTGTATCACTCGTGCTGTTGCCAGTACGATTGGCGTAGGTCAAAGAAGAAAAAGTTATTCTTATGGTGTCACTGTCACAGGTTGCCGGTTCTTTTTCCTTTCATGTACGAATTCCAAAACTTTTTTTTCAATGTGAGGATGTCTTCCTTTGCGAGGACCAGTGAATTTCTTCCTACTAGCTTTAGTTGGAAATAATGCCAGTTTCTGTTGCCGCCACAAGCGAACGTTGCCCTCAACTTCATTGAACTCTCTTCCTGCCTTTCTGTTACCATTTTTTCACCATAAAGAATGACTTTACCTTGAAAGTAGCATCATAAGATGTTCAACTCTGTTTGCCCTCCATTTCGTGACTTCTATGTAATAACAGGCCAATAATAAGTATAACGAAGTGCAGAATTACATTATGACGTAACAAAATATAAATTTGAATGAAGTTACCGGTGAACTGCGGAACGAATTTGCACTTGAATCTAATACGCCATCGAATCTAATGCGCACTATAATGCTGAATACTACATTTAGACAAAAGATGCGCATTAGATTCGGGTAAATACGCTATCCTGTTTTTGTAAGGGTAAGTGATGCACTGATGACAGCTATTCACTGTAAGCTGAGCTTGCTTTAGTGCCATTTTCTCATGTATAGATCTGCAACCTCTATGAACCGTGTGCAGTGATGTACCGAAGCCGGTTACGCTACACGCTCATTGATTAATCCTCTTCACAGATCAATTCGCATCATCTTGTTTCTAAAGGTACCTAAGAAAAACTCAAAGTTCAAGCCTTACATTTTGTGTTCTATATATCAATAATTTTTGTTTGTTTGTGTGCGTAGTATTATTATTTGTAAATTGTGTTTCATATGAAGACTTTTCGCAATTTATTTTCAAGATTATCATGCAAGCTGTCCTGTTCTCATATTTGGTGTCTGCGTCATACTTTCATAGTGCGAGTTTTGCTTTAGTTTTTGATCTGAAATGTAACTAAAAAAAACTATTTTAAGGAACGTGTTTTCTGTTCCTCATTTTCTCGTTCTTTATGGTTTTCAAACCATAGGTAATACAATTGTTACACCTGCAAAAATGTAACAGTGTCATCTATATTTCATAGAAATAATCTAATTTCGATGCCTAGACATTCTTAATTCGTCAATATCACAATTTATTGATCAAAAGGGTTTTATTAACAAAGTAACTATTACTAGCTAAGATTGTTGGAAGAGTTGTTAACCTACTTGATACTTCGCAGAACTCGCAAAGTAGATATCGGATCTAGGTATAAAATTTACTTCGCAAATTAAATGTAACAAAAATCGGCTTCCAATGCAAAATTACATCACAGCTAGTTTGCTTTTCTTATATAATACGCACGGATGGACACCACAAGTCTGTAAGGCGCTTTTTGTAAAGCTCCTAATAAACGATGTATTTTTATTCTCTCTCCAAAGGGGAAAAAAGCAAAACTTGTATAGGGCTACTGAAAGGCCTGAAGGCTTCCTTTCTACTAGGAACAGAACTGATTTGTATCACTAATACCTACAATGGTGCCGCCTCATTGTATTCAGCTGAAGGTTCCTCCCGTATCCTGCAGCTAAGGGAAGGGGCCAGCCCCTCATACAACGTGTCCTTCACCTACAGTTTGAATGTACAGCACGCTGCCTGGTATATCGCATTAAGTGGCTTGCCGACACTAAGAGTTAAGTAAAATAAATCTCGAGCGAAATGTGAATTGAATTTCAATAGATTTTTACATAAACTGTAAATAAATTTAAAACTTCAGCAAAGATAGACAAGTGCTGAAATATTAAAAATATACTAATGTAATATAAAAAGCGTGATGTGCAATTGTCTTAATAAATGTTTTTATTTAGATATAATTCGAATATTTTGTCACCAATTTTGGAAATAAGGAAAAAGTGAAGTTATTCATGAGCTGGTGTTATTTCTATGATAACAAATGTGTCAATTCTGCATTGAAATTTAAAAAATACTCTGCAATTTATATATTACATAAATTCAATGAAATGTCTCTGGTAAACCTGACAGAGTTTATTACATTTGCTTATACTGTTAGAATATACTTGAAAATTGGCCTTTTTAGAATAAAAATTAATAAAAGTTCTCCTGTTTTAGTGTATGTGTGTGTTTGTGTGGAGCCTTGAAAATAAAACTTATTAACATATTTGAAAATATCTGAAAATTAATTTTTGGTACGTTTTAAATACTTGATTGTATATATTCTAGTTAAAACGTTTAAATAATGCGAATTGTAAGGAAATAAGACTTAGTTACTAACAAAAATAAAAGCATCTGTAGCATAAAATTTAGATGAAAATACAATCTGCAGTGTAATGGGGCCAAATCTCTTGTAGCAATTAAAAAGCCCGTTTATTATATATATATATATATATATATATATATATATATATTTTAAGTGTGTTCTTGAGATTATTCTTGGTTTAGAACGTTATCCTACGAAACAAACAGGATCCCAATATTGTGTTTATATACGTCTGTTGTTATTTCTGAACAATGTCAATTTACTTACCAAAAAGTTCGTTTAAGACTTTGTGTATTTTATACAAATAGCATTTAAAGTAAAGCAAGAAATGCTCACGAAGGTTTCAAAAGTCGGAAGAAAATAAAGAGAGTCGTCTTATTAATGTATAGTTACATAATTTTTCAGATATTTTGGAATTTTAGATGCAGCCATTTATTTGTATTATATTGAACAGTTTTGCACATTGTATAATGTACCTGTTTTTACTCTCTTTTGGAGGAAGTGGGTTTAAGACCTTTGAAACTATAGATAATCCTTAAATTAAACAAACATAATTTAGTATTCGGAAAACTGAATCTTTCAAGTTCTAAGGCCGTGGTTCATTGTTAATCTTCCCTTGTGACTACTGTAAAGTTACGTTGAACACACATCTGATGTCTACCGCAGTCGTAGACGAAATGTATGGGGAAATGATGAGGAAAAATCTCAGTAGACCATGGTCTTACAATTCGGAAAACTCAGTTTGCCTATTGGCACCGACCGTGAAAGCCTACTGTCTTCAAGTGTGTGTTTTAGTTATTGATTTTTTCAGCAACTATCTTTAGAAAGTATGCTTCATAGTCTAGTGACACGATAATGAGTATGATAAAAGAAACGTGGGGTTTAGATCGATTATAATATAAGAAGTTAATGCCAGTGCATGATGCATATTCCCCTTCTTTTAGTTCACGATGAGACTCATCAAATGTATTTGAAAAATTAGATGTAATAAAGCATTATAAATTATTTTAGCAACTTTAAATTCATTTCCTGACTGATTGTTCTGCAATTTACAATTTTGTTCTTTTCTTTTATTGTTTTAAAATCTTTTTAGGGTGGCAGAGTGGCGTTAACGCTTAGGACTCGTATTTGGAAGTTACCGGATTCAATTCTCCTTAGATCGGCCGTGCTGACTATGGATATGTTCGTCGTTTAGGCGAACGCTGCGTTGCATATTTACTTTCTACGATATTTCCTCTCATTTCCTTTCGTTTCATTCTATAGCATCAATTACACGGACGGAAGCGTCAGGTGAGGTGGGCTGGTGTGGCGGTGACTTGCGCTCTGAAAAGTTTTCTTTCCCAACGTCTGGTGGGGCTGCATAAAGTTTCCTCAGGATTCCTTGGTAGTAGACCGGAATGGCTTTCGCGGGGGCCCCGACATCTAGGACTTATCATCTGAGAAAACGTTTGGGACCCCCAACTACGCTCGTGTACTGACTACTCGGATTCCTGGCCGCTCAGTGTATCGTTCATCTCATCCCTTCCTCCCAAAGGTATCTTCTTGGCGGCCTCGGTGCGCAAATCTTTCTCCTGTAGAACTTCGTATTCCATCTATTCTTTTTGTTTCTTTTTGCTCTTTCCATACTGTCATCATATTTCTTAATGTATTTTGCCTATTTTAGGTTAGTTTGACTCGATAAGCTTTATCTGTACAATAAGTACCTTTTTCTTGATTCCGACATTCATAGATACTTTTCATTTGCTATTTCCTTTCCCTTCCCCCCTTTTTTACATTCAGTATTGTTTTGATTCAATAAAATGTTCTATTTGTATATTCTGTTTAAATAAGAAAACATTAAATGCAATTAGCTATTCCTTTGTTATAGTTGTTTTTTTCTTTTATAGTATTAAGTTTACTGCTAAACCCACACCTGGAGAAAAGTGAAAGCCATAGGTTTAAATCCTGCTTGATAAAGCTAGGAAGCTTTCCCCATCTTGAAAATGCGAATACCTACAAGGTTGCTTTAGATGCAGATACATTTTAGGTTCTTTTAGGTCATAATTAGTTAATTAATTAATTCAGTCCGCTGACTGTTTCGAAGAAGTTAGAGTAAAATAGTTCCAAAAAAATTAGGAATATAAATGAAATCTTTTGAAGTTTAACTTAGTGTTTTTTCTATACCTTATGCCAGTTATCTTCATTCATTAGGAAAAATTAAGTATTGAAATGTTCCACTGCATTTTACAGATGACTAAAATTCTCATTTAGATATTTGTAGACATATTTTTCAAAGTAACGCACAATTTCAATTAGAGACTTTTATCTGAAAGAGAATATATTTCTCATTTCATTGTGAAACACTTAATTACATTTACAGCAGCACATATTATTGTGACAATTTGTCAATCAGTTTATTTGGTCCTTGTATTATAAAGATGTTTAATTTTTAAAGTCCATGCAAAATAATTGTTTTAAGAGAAAATAAAATAATTTAGATTCTAGTGATTATGCTAAAACGTCGTGCACAATAAGAATGCGCCTTAGCCATTTACAGACCATAAATGGACAATATTTACTGTAATTAAATATAAATTCTTGAGATTAGTTCATTTACTGAAATATAAAAATTTGTGATACTGGTTTGTAAAGTGTAGTATACATTGCTGGCCATTAAAATTCCAACTCCCACAAGAGACACGTTAAACCGTTGCCACATTTTCTCAGAAGGAACGAATATGTGTTCAATAGATAGAGGTAGGATGAAAACACAGACGTGAAGGATCCCAACGGCCCCTCAAACATCGGAACGAGAAGGCAAACACCATTTCCGCAAGGAATTTGAACACGCATGTGTTGCAATTTTAACGGCCAGAGGTGTATAAAATTGTAATGTGTGATGTACTTAAAGAAGTTTATAAAACCGCCATATTTATTCAAAGGACAGATCAATTACGGAAAGGTATTTAAAATATTATAAATAGCGTCATAACTCAAAACTTTGTTTTCATATAAATGTGTTTAGAGTTGGAGTTTCCAAGTATATTCTCAAAAATAATAAATTAAAATACAAAAATAATTGTATTTTAATTTGTATTGAAATAATGCAATGAAAAAATGTGTACTCTTTCTACATTCCTCTGAAAAATCACCTATTCAGGTGTAAATTTATATTTGTTACAAGTGAAATATTCGACTTATTACTAGTACTTTCACTTCAAGTAGTGCAACTAAGTTAAAAAAAAATGCTTATGTATATTTTGTTTCAACTTACCAAATTTGCCAGTATTTTCGAGAAAGTTACATCTGTGCTAGTCCCTATCGTAAATCGAAACCAAGCACACTGGGAACTTCGGGTTGAGCTAAGGGATCTAAGCCCTGAAAGGCTAAGGAAAGTACTAAGTGCCGAGAAGGTTTGCACTCCTTCACAGAAATGCTTAAACTAGCTGACATATTTCCTCACTCTTGCAAGGAGGTTCCGTACCCTCTCCCCTTTTTAGACCGGCGCATCTGTGGCGAGAGTAACGCTACCGTTTCAAATATGCAAAGAATTCTGCCTGAAGCACCCCACCGTTTTCACTAGCGCGCTACCGGGCTACATGAACACAGCTCTTAGCATGTCTTTACAGAACTTTTTAAATCAGCAGTTTTCACAATCGCCACTCGTGTAGGAAAAATTACGATTGAAAACTGTTACAACTCTTCCTGGCTTTCCCCAGTGGATTTAACAGCTCGCCAAACTTCTCACCGTGTTGCCTGTTTATTTAAAATGTTTAATTTCCGAAGAATTTATATGCATTTCTTTTTAAAAAAATGACTCCATTTTTGCGTATACCAGAGGAATATGCTACTTTTCAAGGTAAATTAATAGTTTATTTAAATTTTTTCTATTCAAGGGAAAGGGACAGACTTTTTTTTCTAATATAGCAAGACTTTCTACTTTTTTTTTTGTCTCATTCATGTAAGTAACAATAAAATTTAGCGCACAAAGTAGCAAATCCAACAATTATGCTATGATATACAGAGTTTTGATAATGAGGTTTTAAAATGTTTATTTAATATTTTCAAATTTCTCTTTCAAATCAACAGCAGAAATTGATTCTCAAATTGAACGAAATGCGTCGACAGTGAAACGAACAAACTTTGAGTCAATGGGTGACAACCACTCATCTGGTTGATGCAGATATACATCACTGCATAACAGAACAAATGGGCAATTTACCTAATGAACTAGACGATTTTCTTTAGAAAACGCAAGTATGAACATAAACAATTTTAGAAACAGAAGTAGCTTTCACGGCAAAACTCTGTAAACTTATTTAAAATTGCAATATCACCATATATTCCTTGTTAGAAAAATCTTGTTGATCATCCTACAAACGTAGTCAAAACATTAGATTAAAATATTTGTATCTATTTGAGTAATCTAGGTTAAGGCGAATTATCATTACAAAGTATGAGTTAAGATTATGATGATGACATATAAAAGACACCATACCAACAGAACAGAAATTAGGAATTTATGAAGTCATATGTGCGGATTTTGGTCAGAAAAACAAAGAGAAATTTGGAAAGAACACTTTAGGAATATTCGTTTTAACAGGTTGCAGTAGCAGCTCAGTTTTGGACCAAAAATCATGAAATTAAACCAGAGGCTGAACACCGAAAGAACTGAACAATGCGATAGAGCTATCCCCTTTTGAAACTATTTTTATTTTAAAAAGTATGAAAAACTTGATGAATTTTGATTTTCACCCATGGACGAACTCAACAAGCTCCTACTAGAACCATCAGAAACCTCAACAGAAGCATCTTGGGATCCAGCCACCAATTCGAGTATTCCGTCAACAGCTGATGATGTGCGAGTGCTTCCGAAACATAACCTAGTGTTATCTAAGTAAGCGGAGCTAATGTGAACATGTTGAATATATCGTTAAGTGGAATTTGTGCACACCAATTGACTTGCTGAGTATTTTTCTTCCTCTCCTTTCAACCAGCCCTTCATTTTACAGCTGTCTGCACACTGTACTGGGTGATATTTCTACCAGACATGTACTGGTTGCTTTGCGATGGCTGCTTGACAAACTACCCAGATTTCTCACTCTTCTAGGGTTAAATTTCTTTCTCCAATCGGTCTGGTTAATAAACATTTTCACATTTCCTTATTTTTGGATACTCCAAATCTCTTTGCTATATCTTGCTGAATCTCTTGCCAATAAGGCCCTTAATGCCCCAGTTTTTCTGGGCAAAGTCTTGTTTTTGGCCTATAACTTCACTTTTCTATCTTCTACAAAGTCCTAAACATAATCTTGAAATTATTGCTTGAGCGTCACAATAATAAATTTAGGGATAGTAAAAGACAGCGATTACGTTGAGATAATATGACATTATTTTGCTGCATTGTGGATTATTTTATGAAGATAGAATGACATCTACATTAATTAATAAATCCAACTACGGCTTTCTGAGAAAGTATGACTGCTGACAATAGTACATTGTTGAATTCACTGAGTGTGTTCATAAAATTTTGTACAGCCTAAAGTTCATTTTTCACAAAATTTTAACCGTTATATCTTTTTATTTAAAATGAAAGTGTTACACATCGAAAATATATTAAATCAGAAGTTCAATGATTTGGAAACGTCTGTAACGCTCCTATTCCAAGGAAGTTTTATTCAAATCATTCCTGGACTTAACAAGGACAAAAATTTAAAGAAATTAGGTATATATTAATATCCATGATGCCTCTTTAAAAATAAAGTCGTCCACGTCGTTGCATATTAAGCAACTTAATTTAGGGAGATCTGTCATTCAGTATATGAAAAGTATGTGCTTTAAACTTTTCTCTAAAAATGATGTTTCTAAAAATAATAAGACACAAATAATTTAACGAAATTCACTACAGACCAAAATAACCGATATTAGTTTATAATTCATGTTTCACCAAAAGTATACCAGAAGGTATTTACAAACTCTCTAAGCACCTGTTGATATACCTTTTTCTAAAATATTAACAAAAAAAAACAGAATTAGGGCTCTTATATTAATAGCAAACTGAAAAGTTTTCCCCGGTATCTATACTGTTCATTAACAAGAGAGTCGTACCTGTTAGAGGCGTCAAATATTTCTGTAGTCATTGTGTTTTCTATTCTTGTTTAAATACTACGTTTATTACAATTATTCCATGATAGCTACCTTAATTCTGCAATATATTTTCATGCACACCACGGCAATATATAATGCAAATGTTTGGAAATATCCAACATAATGAGCTAGGGCTTGATTTATATCATACTAAACCTGCATTTCGCAGGTTAACCAAAATTCTTTATGTGATTAATTCTTGTTTACGAGTTTGGTTTTCACTAAGTATGGGTTCATAATTTTATGTTAATTATTCTGTGTTACAATACTTTCCATCATAAATGCGTCATGATAAACGTGAACGATTTCGAAATATTCACTGCAAAAACCTAGTATGCATTTCCTTCTTATTTAATTGGTTAATTTAAAAAGGTGTATATAAAGCAAACAAGTCTTCATAAAAATAAGTGCTTAAATAATGTTTTTCTAATTAATACATATATTCTATATACCATTTCAATTATTCCAAAGAGTTCTGAATCAGTGAGTTGCAAATATTGCGCTTTAGTAATAAACTTTCCATAGTGATAATGGCCAAGTGAGAATTGGAATTTTTTTTCATTTTTATTTTGTTTATATATTTTTAATTTAGTTCTTTGGTAAAAAATTCTGCGGACGACGGCGCCCGGATAGGTTTCTTTTAATTCCTCTCTTCATTCCATTTCTGCCATCACAATCTTAATATCTGTACCCATTTCCATCATTCAGAATTACGTAACATTTCAAAAGGCGCCACACTTTTGCACTCTGGCCGCTATTTTGCGAAATTCCGGAGAAATGAGCGGGTGTTAGCGTGGCGACCCAAATATATAATATATGAACAGTGGTTAAGAGTTAACTTTTTTTTATAGAACTTACTAATTTTATTTTAAACATTCATTTGTAAATGATTCTGTTAACTTTCGAATGCTAATTTTCCGTACAAATCAATGTTAAAATTAATATTTGAAATTTTTAAATTTAAACATTCGTTCTAACTGTTTTATTGTTGCATGTTATTTCCTTGTCTCCATATGGTAAGCTAAATCTGTTTATAAAAAGTATTACCTTTCCTTTCTCTTGGTTTGACTTAAGCCAAAGTACCAGGATGTTGAATGAAAACGACATCTGGAGTGCGTGATGGAACATATACGTTGCAGCAATAAGATGAAAAAGTGTGTTGAACAATATTTTGCTTTATCGATAACAGAGACGACCTTTCGTCCACGTCATGACTGAAATAGCGGAATAGCTGCAGAGTACATCATCGCTGTCATTTACCTTCAACATTAAGTTGTTTAGGCTCGTTGGGATTCTAAAACTTTATCTTTAAACGTTGTTGATATGTACTCAAACAAGACAACCTGAAAGTTAACATATTTGTGAATATGTTATTATGTGTGGGGATAATTCTTTATATATTAAATAAAACATATAAACTTCTCGGATTGCAAGTTTCGTTTATCATATATTCTTTTATAACGTGCCCTCATTCCGCTAAGCAATCGGAGTTTGTACAAATAGTGGAAACCGATTGACGCGAGATTCCCGGAAAGACTAGAATTAAAGTTTCCCTGACGTAGGCAATGAACTTGCTCAGTAACTGTAATTTCAGGTTGGTGAACAAAGTTAAAAACCTAGATGTTTTCATTGACAAGAAGCTGAGAGGCTTTAACACAATTAGCCCAACAAATTGCTGTTTCTGTCGGCAGTGCGTGTAAAGGCATTCAGCCGCTGCATCTTCATTCATATAAAATACTCGTAAAACTCGTGAAGGCCCGAAACAAAATATCCGAAAGGCAGCAATATTCGGGAGAATGAATTGTGGTGAGTGTCAACCTTTTCCAAAGGTTTCAGGCATGCCTCACAACGGAGGACAGGCATTCTTTATGATGCTGAGCTACTGTCTAGTACTAGTGAATAACAAAAGAAACAAAAAATCTTGCAGTGAGTACCGACTATGTAACATGATTTTCATCGGCAAGTGTCGAGGCCATTTCGCAGTAACTTCTCGTCGACAAAATCAACTTGCAATTGCATATGGGAATGAAAACCTTATACCAAGTTGCTTGTCTTCGTCTTACTTTGTGGCATTTGTATTCTTCTTTGCTAAATTTTAGGATTTTAGGTTATAATTCAGGCTGAAACTGGAACGTGTGTATATAGTCTTAGTTTTGCATTCCCAGGTTTTGTTTGCTTATGTTCACATCTGTTTTATGTAATATTTAATAAAAGAGAATTCAGGTACAGTAGAGCGTTCCAATTGGTACTAACTATAGTTCGGATATTCAATTGATTGGATAACGAACCTAGATATAAAAGAGTGTGTAAAATTTAAAGGTTTCAGTAAGGTAGTGTTATCATTGAAATACATATTTGCTACTATGATAACATTTTCTTTTTCTCGAGCTACCTGCCAGTCAAGTTTCATTTTGTATATATTGCTAACATGTTATGATTCGGAGACCACATGTCTCGAAGTGCATGCAGCGCGTTCCACAAAGCACACGACACGTCACTCAAAAGTTTCTCAAACTGAAACATTTGTTGGCGTTATAGGAGGCATAAGATGGACAATGAGCAGTAGCTCAAGATACTCGATAAACAGCGAAAATAAAAGAATGACGCACTATCCTAGCTGTAAAAGAGCGCTGCTACGTATTGACAAACTTACTATGTCAGACGATTGACAAATACAAGGAACTTGCACTGGTAATTGTCGATAGGTGTATAGGTTTAAACGAAAGCCTGTTAAGTAGGTTCGGATATTTAACGTTTCGGATCACTGACGTTGGATAATCACATTGTATTGTAAATTACATGTTGGTTTGTGATATTGCGTATTACTTAGCTGAACACCTTTCCCTTTGAACCTACTAACGTTCGTTTTCTTTGCATGTTTTCTTATTCTAAGTTTGTGATAAGTTATTTGGGCAAAGCTTTTGTAGCATCGATCACTTAGCTTCTGCACAGTAATTTGTTCTCCCTACCGATTGTGGGATGTTAAAATCTGAGAGAAAGGGACGGGGGGATATTTCGATTTTTGAGTACGTAAAGTATGCATGCATAGGAAATAATGTATGTTCTATTGCACGCTTTTCGTTACCTAATATTGCAGTTTTTATCATTCAAGCGCCAAGTCAGGTTTGATCAATGCTCAAGCATGGCCCTTATGTTGGTGTCACTACTCTAGTTGTGAAATAGGATGCATTTGCTTGCTACCTGTGTTTGTGCTATAAATATTACCAGGAACCAACGGAAATCGTACATTAAAATCGAAAATTTGCCAAAAAAAATAGAGAACAAGTCTTCATAGTGGGTTTCTTTTTTCGGGGAACTTAGGTAGGCATCGAAGAACCAGCTGACTATGAAATGATTACAAACGTTCTGCACTCTACAAAAGGTTTCTCTTAAAAATTAATTTTACGATTTAAATTTACCAGTCTGCAAAATATTCCTCGTTTAGTTCTATCACGTTGGTTCCGGCATTTGGGCAACGCTGAGTACTTCTGCCAAATAAATGCAACTGAGGTGTGGTTCTTTGATAAGCGAGGGCTATGTTATAACTGCAATACACAAACTTCGTGTAGATAATTTATCAATTTCGTTTTACTATTTTTCTCCCAAAGTTTCTTTTCGAGCTATTTTCTTCATTCATTTTAAGGTGACAATTTGGCCTCTGAAGTTTATAAACACATTCTCAATTCAAGTCCGGTACACAGCTGATGCGAAATCAGAATAATAACCTCTTTTAAAAGGCCGCCCATACGCAAAATGCACATTTTTAATGACTTACGTAAAATTCGATAAAGAAAATATTACTGGTTTATTTGGAAATGAAAACTATATCATAGAAAATGATTAAGCACAAAAAATGACATACATATTTTTCACTTGCTTAATTTAAGCAACAGGAACTTTGAAAATTACCTTGAAGGTTGCTGATAGTGGCTTTATTGTGTATAATCTTTCTGTGATTCTGAGGAATAAAATTTTTGTTCTTTTTACTTTTTCATTCGCAGTTGATATGTATGGCAGATTTCAGATATGTTTTTCTCTAGTGTTGTTTCCTTTGTTAGCTGATAGTTACACCATATTTTCTAACATAAATGCTTTTAAAGTATACAAACTTATAATGTCTTATTCCATTTCCCTACTGTAACATACTTATCTTCAAAGCCTTTAACTCCTCTAGTTGCTCTGTCTGGTTGTTCTGACTTTTTAAATGTTTGCTGCATCTTTTTCTGCAAAGCGAGTTAAGTGGTAGAAAATGCTTTCAGAGGCAGCATAAAGTAAAGTAAAAATTAGAATTATTCTATTTGAATTCATTGTGCATTCATGCACAAAACGCGGCTGTTGTTATAATAAGCAGTGGATTTCTTATTGCTTGCTTTAGAAAACCATCCATCTTTAACATTTGCGCTTAGTAAAATTAATTACGGAAAGCGGGAGAACTTGTAAAAGGGTTGGTTTGAAAACTTGATATTTCTGCAAAGTTCTGGCCTCCATCTCCAGTCAGCGTGTTCTATATTGCGTGCAGCTCTCTTAATCAGGGCAGAACTATGTAAAGTTTGAAGTAATCACGAGATACCAAAGTAATTTCTACCCAAAAGTCATTAAAATCTCAAACCTGTTCCAAGAGAGTATTAGTCGCATGAGAGTAAGAGAACCAGATCGACAAGAGTTAGCGTTTTCCTGTGAATATCTGTAAGATATTAAAATATTTTTCTGAATCTTAATTTTTTTCATCCTTTCACAGTAACAACTTTCACATGTTGGGCATAACTGTATCCGACAAAAGCAATTAATTATTTCTGCTTTTTATAGCCAATTCTTATAATACGTCATATTTAGCACTGATGGGCAGTGATTCCTTCTTCTATACAGTGTTTTCAAATGGACGTTCACCCATGAGAGTGCAGTTTGCGTGGCGGCCGAAGGCACTCTGATTGCCGATTAAGTCGAATATACAAATATATAATAACAATTAAAAATAAAGTTAACTCTTGGAACAATACAACTAAAATAACAAGAACTAGAGAAGCAAAAATAGATAAAACACTTACAGGGTGCGAAATCGCGTGGAGGGTGGAGGGATTTCCCCCTCACCGACGATTTTACCTCAAAAATACCCTCACCAAAATTTGCGGGGGGAGGGATTCTTTTCATTGTTAAACATCAAGAAAAATCTACACTACATATATTACTGAAAAGAATATATTATTCTGTGTATTTCTATGAAAATAATAGCTTTATTTTTATTTATGGACGCTCTTTAACAGCTCAGGTCATCAGCGTGAAAATAACAGCAATAATACATATATAAATAATGTTTGATCTTCAGTATTGTGGCAACTCTGCACGTATTCACATTACAACTGCAGTCAACAATGAAGTCTGGGATTATTAACTGCATTGTTGCCAAATCAGTAAAATTGCCCTACTTCTAGTTTGGATTTTTCTCCCTCTCGTCATTTTTTAATGATTTCGTACCCTATTTAAATAGTTAACACAATTTTCGCTATATTTCGAACAACTCTTGTTCTTCTGTGTCTATTTCTGCTTCGCTAGTTCTTATGGTGTGTATAAATAAATAACAAAAATAAAATAGCTTTTGGAACAATGTAACTATAATAACAAGAACTAGAAAAGCACAAAAATATAAACAGTAGAATAGTCACACATATAAATCTTTTTCCTCTTCTGCAGTTCTTGTTATTATATTCGTACTTACATTGTACCAAGAGTTACTTTATTTTTATTTTTCATTTTTATTGTATTCACCGCTGGTGTTGCTTTTTTCTTGACTTGTTAATTTGAGTTTGCTTTTACGTGTTTTGCTATTGATTTCTTTACTGTTTTTCTTTTACTCTGTTTTGTATATTTATCTGTGTATCCCTGCTCACATATTTTAATATCACAAAACTTACTATGACTATTTCGTTGTTCAGTGTTGTTTCCGCCTTTTAGTTAAAAGTTCCTTTATATTTAAAATATTCCTGTACTCAAAATGAGGTATTTACTTCATTCATTACAATATAAATAATTGCCAATTTTCTGCCAAAATTCTGTAATCCACAATTGAAAAAACTTTCCTTAATTTTATAAGGACCTGCACTGGCAATACTTATCAAAACTATGTAGTTGAAATATTTAAATATATTTTCCCATGTTGGTGCTGGTGGTGTAGTGGTAACCATTCTTGCCTTCTAAAACCCAAGATTACGGGTTCAAACCCGGCCAGGGTCGATAGATTTTTTCGGGCGTAAAAACCCTAAGTATGGCTTCCTTCGGAAGGGAAGTAAAGCCGTGGGTCCCGTTCGCATATTCACGACAGGATAAAGAACCTCATGCCTGAAAGAACAGGCCTCTGAGCAAAATTTGTCGGCCGTTTCACGCCCTGATTTGAATGTGACGCTAATGATCTGAGATCTTAAAGAGCGTATGTAAATAAACCAAATCAAAAAAATAAAGAAAGAAAGAAAGAAAGACGGCCGGACGGACGGACAGAAAGAAACAAAGAAAAAGGAAGACAGAAATCTCATCATTCTGGATTCAGCTTATTACAGAATAATGTGCTCCTTTTAACATTATATTGATTTGTAGTTCTGAAAGCTAAAATTTATAGCATAACATGCTTATAATACTAGGTGAATGACTCAGTTCTGTAATGTATTTGCCCTCAGCTTGGTTGCTAGGCGTATGCGCGCGCATGTATAAACAGGAAACAAACACATGAACTACACTAATTATCGAAAACGTACCACAATACTTATAGACGATGGAGGCGTATAACTTCTGTGGAGTTAGCTCTGTTGTTATGTAATCCTCGACAATTGTTCACGTTTGTACTCTATATTTAACTGTCCTTTTAAATATTGTTTATTCTTAAGAGTTGATACTTTTTTGTGAAATTATTTTATATTTTAATTATCTTCCCGAGTGTAGCGTGTTGACGTTTGGGAGGGCAGTCACTAATTATAAAATTGCAATGTTAGAAATGCTAAAGCATTGAAAATTAGTTCATTATAATCTCTTGAAAAAACATTTTTCAAGCCATTGATTAAATGCTGGAAGTTGAGTTATTCTTTGTAAACTAACATAATATCAGTCACTAGCTTTTTCGCTCTTTTATTTTATTTGATTACTTTATCATTATTAATAAATGAATGCATCATCCGCAACGTTGTTCTTTTTGCCAGCCAGAGTGTTCATAACCTTTTGAACCTTTAGAAGCCTTTCGTTCTTCGGAAGTGCTATTCTTTCGCTGGCCCTTAGCAGACTTTTGAAGATCTCTGAGTGCACTAATAGAGGAAACCACTAGGCCCAACTGGAACTTGAAAAAAGAAATTCAATTATACGCCTGCTCGGATTCAAAAGCAAGGATATTCTCATGTGCTTTTCTTAAAAATGATCAATAACAAGACCTTCTGGACAGAAATCTCTGCCTGCTTTCGTTATTTTCTTAAAAATCCTTGGTCAGTTCTTCCTGCAATAGAATAATGGAAATGAGCGAATGTTGCAGTTTTTGCAAGATATAATTATGCATTGCAAGCATTTCATTTAGCAGTTTTTGCACTGATGATGTGAACATAATGCTTGAAATTTTCATCTACTATTCATTACCTTTTGCATAATACAATTACATGAAGCAAACTAAATATAGTATACTGTGCTCTCAAACTGGTCCAGATTGAGTAAAAATATTAAGCAATTGATTGTGTTATGACTTTTAAGAAAATATATACCGTAAAAATTTACAGTAATGGCACTTTCGAGCATTTAAGGAATTTTTTCTGCCCATTTCTCGCCTTTTAAGAATGAAGAGCGCATTTAATTGCTCTTGGCGAATGCATCCAAAAGAACGATAGTTTTTCTTTCGACTTACTTTGAAATAGTAACAATAGTGACATGGAATTTGCCCTAAAGTACAAATATTCACAAGAAAGCGTTGGTGAATGTTACAAAGTAACTTCTATAAGTGTAAATATTCAAAGAATAATACAACGATTTCAGAACCACGCAACTAGTAATAGATAAAGAGAAGAAAAATGGCTACAAGTGAAGAAATAAAGTTAGATGCAATCAAATAAACAAATAAGTAACAGAGGTTTATCGGCTAGTATCGTGGCAGGTTTACTTAAATTAATCGTCTTGAGAGCTCGTGTGACACTGACGATAGTGTATTATTGACATGTTGATATTTGAGACTAGCTGTACTGGAAAAACAGATTCCTTATTCAGGAGTGACCACCATATATCGAAGAAGTACATGTTCAACTTTTTAAGTCAATGGTTTTCAAACATTTCGAGAATGCGAATCACTTTTGGGCAAAAGTTTCCCTACCATACTTTAACCTCATTCAAAAACAAGTTCCTTTAAAATCGAAAGCAATAATTTTACTCAAAACCACTTGACTATCATTCAGAGAAACACTAAAATAGAAGTATATTGTGAAATATGACGAAAGATTTTCTTATGTAAACGTGATATATAATACCTCAAACTGTTTATTACCGCGGTGGCGCTGCATTAATACATTATGGCCGCAAATAAATAATACCGAAATTTGTTTACACAGAGTAAATGCGTTTATTGTAAAGCAGTATTTACACTCATGCGCAATAGTCGAAATGAAGGGCCGAATTTTAAAACAGTAATTGAATGTTTGCGGGCAGAATTTCATAGAGACCCACCAATTTTAAAAAAAAAAATTGAGACGTAAGGAAACAATTTATTGTCTTCTTAAAAAGAAATGGACCAAAATGATCTGCTACACGCGATGTTAATAAGGGAATTGTGTTTCGAAAGATTTTAGGTTTGTTTCAGAAAAGCCCCAAATGTGTCGCAAAGAAACTTGGTATGAAAAGTACGTCTGTTGGAAAATGTTACATGAATTAGGGCCCCTTTCATGCAGTTCTTGTTGCACTTAAATGAACGAGGTTAGATTTCAGGTTAATTTCGACTGATCCCGTATGAGCGAGCGTATACACTGTTCCAAAATAAATATCCCTTCTTTATCACTGAGAGCTTGACGGGATGATTAAATCCACTTCATATGTAAAAAAAAAAATGAAGTAATAAATAATATAAATGATTAATATGATTAATTTCGTTTAACATGTAATCAATGTTCGGTATACTATATTTGTTACCATATTATAGTTCAGCACAATCGAAAATAACGTTTGCGCTCTCCCTAATATTTTTGAACATTTAGCACTGTTAATAATAGTTTGTAAGGTCGAAATGTTAACTTAACAACCTGGGATAAAATGAACAGTATAATAATTTAGAAACTGTAATTCTGTTCTGTGTCACAGGTCAAAAAGAAATTTAATTGATTTCATCTATTCAAGAACTAGTAAAAAAATTGCTGTTAATCGTTTCAGCTAATTTCACCACCATTAACGGAACCACTAGTATAGTTGTTGATGAAGAAAGTTTAAACGACTGAGGAAGTGAGGGGATCGAAAACATGGTAAAACCGAGTCACAATGCCATAAACAGTGTAAGAGTCGAATGGTATTTCAGAAATAAGATTACCTGCATGAGTCATATTTATATATAACAATTGTAATGTTTTAGAATTTACATATAATAATTTTGCCGGTTGTTAACTGCGCCGAACGGGACGATCATAATCAAGTTTCAATGTGCTGATATTGAAGATACAGATAGTGACATAGCATTACTTAGCAATTAGTTACCGAGTTCGCCACCATTAAAGTAAACGGATAATGACGCTAGTCGGCAGAGACTCAAAACAAATATGGTTTATAATAGTCACAGAGGGATACCGAATTTTGATAGATGCATTAAACCGGCCGAAATTATAACAAACTGAGGGATAAACTAATTGAAATATGCACTATTGGAATATTGACACTATTTTTTTTTTCAGAGCATAGACAATTTTCTCATCAAAAGAATATAACATATCCCGAGCTCTCAAATTGGTGATGCAATTGACAACCTCTTATTTATGTTTCTCTTCTATGGCTGCTATAAAAACAAAGCGAGTAATATCTTGAACTTGAAAATATAATTTTCGTATATGTTTGATACAGAGAAGGGGGGAGGGTAGTAGCTCAGACCTCAAAAGCAGATTTCTAAAAAACATGAACAATTATCACAAGAGGGTCTGAGATTGCCGATAAATTCACGAACGTAGTGAGTGAATGTATCTGAAAAGTTTAAACCCTCGAGTGATATTTATTAAAATTATTTCACGAATAAAATAAGAATGGAAATATAACTTCGTAAACTTGGCTTACAATATTGCAATAATTGTGCATTTGTATTATGATACTTAACCTTTTCAAGTCATCTAGCAACAGACGAACTTTGATTGTCAGTAATGCCAATAGAGAAGAGGCAAATACAGGTTTGGGGCTGTTTCATGAATAGAATAAGAATAAAGTTACATATTTTTTTTTTAAATTCGCGCACAGATTATTAACAATTGCATAAAATGTTACACTTATGAACACCAACCTATTCAGAAACCATGAGTGAAATAAACGAAAATCGACTATTACGAGTGATCTACCGTTCGATTTACTAATACTAACAGAGAAAACATTTTACCATTCTCAACAACGTGTTTATTAAGATTTATGGTTTGCTTAGACAGACATTTTTGCATAATTTACAGAATGATTTCTGACTGTTTGGATGAATACGCAAAAATAATAGCTTGAGTGAATACACATTTAGTTAAATTTACAATTACTGAAAATACTGAAAAGTGATGCGTGTTCAAGAATTATCTGGTGGAGGTGTAGAGTTGGCTACACTGACCACAAGGCGTCGCGTGATAAAACGCAGTGGATAAAACATTTCGATAATTTTTGTGCGATATCGGTTGTGATTGATCAAAATTGAAAATTTTGTTTCGTTTCATTGGTCCATTTTCAGATGACGTCACATAAGTGAAACATTCACTTTTAACTGCATAATTACTTAAATCATCTAAGTTTTTTAAGTTTCTAATTTCAAAATCCACTTGCATTAATAATTTTTCTTGTAAAGCCTTTCTTGATATCCCAGCCTTTTAATCAGTCTCTGCGGTGTCGCGAGCCCACACTTTGGGTTCTAATTTTGAAACTAAATTCTTTTGTACTGTATTAAAAATGAAAATGTCCGGTAATATTACCAGAGGTTGTTCCGCAATTGCTGGGCTACTGGCATATGCTGATCAACACCCGCCATAGCACATGCTGGATGTTAATAAACTGCATCGCAATCATTTCAGAAATTGTGATATAAGGAATTTAAAACATGTAATCTATGGCTCATGAAAGTAAATGACGGAGTTATATGACAATAAAAATTTGAAATTAGATGATAACTCGCTGTTGGAGCGAAATGGGGTAAAATGTTGTCTTAGACTATATTCAAACCTGTTGACGAGCAGGAAATTCCCGATTTTCAATTCATCATCAGCGTTTTCAAGATTTAGTGCTCTAAAATCTCTAAAATTCCTTAACAACGATTAATTAATTTAATCTATTACGTGGCTTAGTCTACAGGAAGTCCTTAGTCTACAGGAATAATATATATATATATATATATATATATATATATATATATATATATATATATATATTAAATAGTTATGTACTGTGAAAGTGTGTATACATTTTTGGCACCCTTGGCATATTGTGGAAGATATATATAACTCTGTGGCCAGTTAGATAAGGTACCAGATTGTTGTTTCGCAGATTCTAGGTCTATAAGAGTATATTTTTTCTTATTAATAATGTAATTAAATATGCCCTTATATTAAATGTAAAATTAAAAAATTGATAACGATTCTCGAAACCGATATATTCTTGACGCCAATATCATTCCGATGGCACAAAATACACATGCTCCACAACCTCGGGCGTTATCATTTGGAATGGAATTTTCATTAGTAAGGGGGGTTTTGATCCTTTAGAAACTTAATGCCATAACTTTGAAGTTTGAACAGACAGACAATAAAATACCTATCTCTAATTGTGCTCTAAGATCCTTTTACAGTCTCTGAAATTATAGCGGTGTGCCTTAATAACCGTATAACGTTCTCTGTAGAAATGACATATACATAAAGTAATGCTTATATAGTTGATATTTATTCTAGAAGACTCATTAGCATTTCGAGTCGCCTCTTAGGGAATATATCTTTCGTAGTAGAGAAAACCGTAGGGAGGTCTCCGGAATGTATAATATCAGATGAGATAGATTGGGTCCCGTGCTTAGAGAACACGGTAGCTCTATTAGTTACAGCTCAGCAAGAAGGTCGAAAATCCATAGTTCGAATCCAGGCCATGACCCAAATACTGAAAGTTTGACTTTCTTTCTAACTTCACTTATTTACTTTCCTAAATATTCATCAAATCTGACACGTCCAGAATATGGGGATGAAATAAACATTTTTCAGGAACATATTCGCAACCTGAGAAAGAGGGTTAGCTGATTTCAGATTCTAAGAATACCAAATACTGGTAGTGTTTGCGACTAATTATCCGCTGTTCCTGGGTTCGAATCTCGGTCAGGCTAAGCTATCTGGGTAATATAAATATATATATATATATATATATATATATATATTTAAGTTTTTCCTTACCCTGAATGCTAGAGAGCTTTAATACGCCAGGGACTCCGAGTTTACTTGTGCCGCCATCATTAATTCATTTCGTTCATCCCTGTTAACTTACAACTATAGTATTCAGTCTGCAACCTACAGATATCGCGAGAAGATCAATGAAGTCAAAGCGACAATAAATAAAGCATTAAGAAAAAAATTATAGATGAAACAGAAGGTTAAATATTTAAAAGCAAATGAAAATTGACGTTCAGTTGAACTACAGAAAATGGTATGGCATAAAATCAGTGCGTGTATTGTGATATGCGTGAGGGCGGTAAGTCTCTGCACACGAAAAATGTTCAACATTATTGATAAAAAAAAAAAAAAAAAAAAGCACACGTGCGTTCGCTGGTCAGCGTAATCAACATAATGGTTCTTGAAGCTCTTTCATGCTGTATTCGCATTTTCTTCTCTCCCTGCTGTTGGTACTTTCTGGGGTAACGAACCAGAAATAGAGAGCTCTGCGGCGGATGGCGGGTTTCATTATTGTACAGAGCTCTCGCCTACGTAACAAGCAAAATATGGGGTTATTTTTTCCATCTGATAGAATTTCTAATACAACTAATGGCACCAAAGTTATTGCTATGTACATTATGACGCTCTCATTTTTATCCATTTCAGGTGATATCTTTTGATTTATCTAACGTTTTCTGTTTATTTTTGTTTTGGATTTTCTAACCACGTTCTAGTACGCTCAGTGGCATTATAAAATTAGCTAGTTCATTATAGATTTAAACGTTTTATTTTAAAATTAGCAGTATAAATGCCTCAGAATGGAAAATAGTTTACTTCTGTTAAAAAATTCTTCTAATTTTTATTTTTAAATTAAAAAATACCTTATACATAGATTTGTATATTCAGCAGTTGTTTCAGATAAAATCTCTTCACAATATTTTCGTTCTTATACATACCTACCTACCTACCTACCTACCTACCTACCTACCTACCTACCTACCTACCTACCTACCTACCTACCTACCTACCTACCTACCTACCTACCTACCTACCTACCTACCTACCTACCTACCTACCTACCTACCTACCTACCTACCTACCTACCTACCTACCTACCTACCTACCTACCTACCTACCTACCTACCTACCTACCTACCTACCTACCTACCTACCTACCTACCTACCTACCTACCTACCTACCTACCTACCTACCTACCTACCTACCTACCTACCTACCTACCTACCTACCTACCTACCTACCTACCTACCTACCTACCTACCTACCTACCTACCTACCTACCTACCTACCTACCTACCTACCTACCTACCTACCTACCTACCTACCTACCTACCTACCTACCTACCTACCTACCTACCTACCTACCTACCTACCTACCTACCTACCTACCTACCTACCTACCTACCTACCTACCTACCTACCTACCTACCTACCTACCTACCTACCTACCTACCTACCTACCTACCTACCTACCTACCTACCTACCTACCTACCTACCTACCTACCTACCTACCTACCTACCTACCTACCTACCTACCTACCTACCTACCTACCTACCTACCTACCTACCTACCTACCTACCTACCTACCTACCTACCTACCTACCTACCTACCTACCTACCTACCTACCTACCTACCTACCTACCTACCTACCTACCTACCTACCTACCTACCTACCTACCTACCTACCTACCTACCTACCTACCTACCTACCTACCTACCTACCTACCTACCTACCTACCTACCTACCTACCTACCTACCTACCTACCTACCTACCTACCTACCTACCTACCTACCTACCTACCTACCTACCTACCTACCTACCTACCTACCTACCTACCTACCTACCTACCTACCTACCTACCTACCTACCTACCTACCTACCTACCTACCTACCTACCTACCTACCTACCTACCTACCTACCTACCTACCTACCTACCTACCTACCTACCTACCTACCTACCTACCTACCTACCTACCTACCTACCTACCTACCTACCTACCTACCTACCTACCTACCTACCTACCTACCTACCTACCTACCTACCTACCTACCTACCTACCTACCTACCTACCTACCTACCTACCTACCTACCTACCTACCTACCTACCTACCTACCTACCTACCTACCTACCTACCTACCTACCTACCTACCTACCTACCTACCTACCTACCTACCTACCTACCTACCTACCTACCTACCTACCTACCTACCTACCTACCTACCTACCTACCTACCTACCTACCTACCTACCTACCTACCTACCTACCTACCTACCTACCTACCTACCTACCTACCTACCTACCTACCTACCTACCTACCTACCTACCTACCTACCTACCTACCTACCTACCTACCTACCTACCTACCTACCTACCTACCTACCTACCTACCTACCTACCTACCTACCTACCTACCTACCTACCTACCTACCTACCTACCTACCTACCTACCTACCTACCTACCTACCTACCTACCTACCTACCTACCTACCTACCTACCTACCTACCTACCTACCTACCTACCTACCTACCTACCTACCTACCTACCTACCTACCTACCTACCTACCTACCTACCTACCTACCTACCTACCTACCTACCTACCTACCTACCTACCTACCTACCTACCTACCTACCTACCTACCTACCTACATAGAGTGCCAAAAATGTATACACACTTCAAGCAACGAAATACTCTGTTAACATAAAACTGAATTCACATAAACAGAAAATGATGAGCACTAATCATCTTAGATTTTTACAGTTACAACAGTTGCTCAAAATGCCCACCATCGGCGTTGATACACTTCTGAGTACGTTGAACTACTAATTGAGCAACGTTTGCAAAAATGTCCTTAGCAATTGCAGCACATATCGTTTCAATTTCTTCCCGAAGTGCTGCCAGTGTAGTTGGTTTTCTACGGTATACAACATTCTTAAGAGTTCCCCATAGATAGAAGTCTGACGGAATTAGATCCGGAGAACGTGGTGGAAACTCAATCGGACCTCTTCGTCCTATCCAGTGCCTTCGAAGATTGTCAGGGTACGCACGATCCTGTTGGAAATAAATTTTCTCATTTTCCTCAATGTAAGTCACATCTGTTTACAGAACATCATACGATAATTTTGGCTTCATTTGTTCATTGTTGATTTACCTGTCCCGTAACAACGCTATCATAATGTATGAGAGTCACATCTGTCTACAGACCATCTTACTACCCATTACTGTTGTTTTTCGGTCCAACTTTGAAATATATTAATTAGATATCTACTGTGAAAGTGTGTATACATTTTTGACGCCCTCGGTATATACAATATGTGTGTGAGTTAAGCAAATGGAAACCACAATATTAGATTTCTGAGGGTATCTGTAACTATTTTACTAATCTATAGGAACTTAACTTATTCTGAATTTTTCGATCTTTGTGTAAATGAGTCATCACGATCCTGATCACCAATTATATGATTATTATCACAATCACTAACGGCATGAACATACCATCTTCGGATTTACAAATTTCTGTCACTTATATTGCACTCCTATGTTCAATTTCGGATCGTTTGGTAGCAAATGAACTTCTAAAGTTAAGGTCTTCTTCTTCTGCAGTTCCTGTGGTGCCATATGAGAAAGTATGGGGTCTGAACTTATAATAAGGCGATAAAACACATCCCGGATTGTTGCTTGTGCAGAAAACTTTCCGTCATTGCACTGTTTGTGTTTCCTAATATTCTTGCTTCTATATCTCTTCGGATAACATTCCAATGGACAATATGGCGCGTTCAAGTACTATTCTCCCTATGAATTAACATTTTATGTACACTTGATGCCAGAGAAAAATCATGAACGTAAATATAATGCTGCTGTGTTAAGTGCATATTTATCAAATGCTTCTGCATCTATCAAATGCCCTCAATATCATATGGCATACAGAATGGGGGGAAATTAATTTCACACTCTTATTTAACTTTCCTTATTGTCATTGTAATTGGAATTATATAGGAGATATATAAGATACAGGTGACCACCTCCAGGTCTAGTGGTTAGCGGTGCTGACTGCTGCCCTAAAGGCCCCAATTCTATTCCCGGCATCTACTTTGGATTTTTTCTAAGATAGGGAGGCCTGGAACAGGGTGCACCCAGTCTCGTGAGGACAAATGGGCAGCTGCCCGATGGAGAGGTGGCGATCTCCGATCTAAAAGCCGCGATCAGCGGGATGCGGTGTGTTGATCATATGCCCCCTGCAATACTGCATTCTACCAATGATGTCATGTGATGGAGTAGAAGACGCAGTGATCGTCACGGTAAACCTCAGGCCCACATGGGGCTGTAAAAAGGCTTCACAGAGATAAGATGTAGGCAAAGAAGTAAATCCAATGAATGCAATATAGACAGTCCGAAATTATATGTTGTTTAATTGCGCTTCATGTTTTCAGATAATTGCAGGCCATTTATTTTTGGGAAACAGCCCCACATGTATAACATACTTGTGATGAAATGCCTGTTATATAAACTTTACCATGTCATTTTCAAATTATGATGAATTTCGATATCTTTACTTTTTATGTTACTTTAGTTGCGCTCAAATCCTGAATTTTTGCTTAATCATTTCAGTTTGTCTTGTCAGTCAGCAGTCGCTTTCTGAAATGAAATGTTTATAGTCTTGCAGTATTTTGGGAATAATCCTTTCGGATTTTGCCATAACTCTATATTATCTGCGTGTGTTTGTGAGCTTGCATATATTTGTAGCGGAACTACAGATATAACAAATGGGTCTAAATCAGAATAACAAAATTCTTGTTACACTGCCTATATTCACTGTTACCACCACAGGTCAATTTGGGGACAATACTTGGTTGTTTCATATTACTTCTTCTTGCACAGATTCAAGGCAGCTGGAAAAAAAAAAAGATTCATAGCGCTTAACTATTGGGTATAGCAGGAAATGCAATGGCTGAAATGTCTGTAACGGTCATATATATATATATATATATATATATATATATATATATATCTTCTAACGGATAGCATGCTACTTTTGCTTCTCTAACGGCGAGGTATGAAGATAAATGTTGCAGTTTTTGTGTTTTATGTGATTGCAAATATTGACGATATGTACGCTTTCAGATAAGTCATTCTCCAATAGAAAAAGTATTAATTTCTCTTCAAAGTATGGTATTGGCATGTATTATAAGCTTTTTTGGGGGGGGGACTCTATTAGGAGTAGTCCTATAATTTCTTTTAACATTTTCCCTCTCTGTTACCCATAAAAATACCTGTGCTGCAGCAAGAAGTTTTTATTGGGTGAGGGGTTTTAAATTTCCCCTCTATGTTATTTCTCCTCAATTTTCGAAAAGTTTTCGAGATCTACCAACGTCAGAAGTTAAAGTAATAAGACATGTGTGGATACCGCCTCAGAAAAACGTAATTATTTTTCTATGCAACCTGCAATATTTTAGCAAAAATCAAGCTTTTTATTTTTGAACTTTTCTTCCACCGATTTTCTAAATCACACTTAAAAGTATTTAATGAATACTTAAATTGTATGAAAAACATCTCCCTCATGGCTTGATCTCTCTACAACTCTAAATTTTAAGTTGTTTTTAAACACAAAAATACATTTTTGTATTCCTCATACACCCCTGGAAAATATAGTTAATGTTATAAAAAGGAGCAAAAATAAACAAAATGTCTGAAACTATATTGTTCTGTGTTATAGTTTAATATGGGTATTTAGTTTCTATAAAATGTTATTACTTAATGAGAAGTTAGAATTTTGGAAACAAATGTATTTTTTCAATATTAATATTAACATTTTATAATACATTTATAATAAGCAAATTAAGATTAAACTATGTCAATTTGAAAGAGTGTTCATATTTTCTATAAGAATCAAACTCTCTTATATAACTTGCAAATCACTCTAAAAGGGGAGTGGCATTAATATTACGTGCATGCTTGAAGTCAACAAAGATAAGAAAATGTAACGTTGCTAGTTTCATAAGAATTTCCTTGTGAGATACAAATTTCTAACTATGAGCATTACCAGATTAAAAGAACTAACCCAATTTTAAAAGTGAATTTTTTTCCATCTAGAATTAAATTATGACTCGCTGTGCATGCCCTCGTTCCGCTAGGAATCGGAGGTGCAAACCTATTGACCTTCAATAGACGCGCAATTCCCGATAAGATTGGAGTTAAAATTCCGCTGACATAGGCAATTCAGCTTGCTCAAAGCCAATTGTTTTATTGCATTTCTGTAAGAAGTTGTATTAGAAATTGACTGTATATTTGTATCTAGTGGAATAAGCTTAGATTGAGATATAAGCTAGAACAAAGAATCGTTATTTACAATAGTTATGTGTAAAAGAAATCGTACAAGTACATACTGTAGAAGAAAATTGGCGAGCAAACACAAAGCGTTTTCTTTAACAAGAAGTGAGACCCAAACCGGGCTTTAACAGAGAGAAATAGACTATCGAATAGAAATCCCTCGAAAGCTACACGATGGACCCATTAAGTTAGTGTATCTGTCTGCAGTGCGTATAAAGTCACTCGGCTGCTGAATCTTCACCCAATAATGTTACTGCAGTACCTGGGGGGAAAAAAGCGCTGAAACGTATATTTGGCAGGCTGATTTACACGAATGTCTCAGAGTATTTCAGGTAGGTTCAGGCATGTTTCGCAAGAGAGAGCAGGCACTTCGAGCATCTACTAGGGGGTGAGTACAGCGTTAATACTGTAAACTACTAATGAATAACGAAAGAAACGAAAATACGCGTTATGAGTTTCAACCACGTGAGATGAGTTAACGCAATAACTTTCCGTCAATAAAACCAATGGTGTTTTCGTTTGTGTAGCAGAATGGAAGATTGAAATTGTTCATGACGTAAAAAAAACTTGATTTATGTATAATGTTTCTAAAATAGGCAATTAGTGTGATATTTAAATATGCCCTTAATATTTAGTAACTAATAATGCAGCAAAAATATAGATAATTAGATAAAAGTTTTAAAAATGCCCAATTTACTATAGTAATGCAATGTAAAAGTTTAGTAACCAAATATTTACAAAACCAGAGAAAATTGGAGTACAAATGAATGGAATATTTCACTTGCTTATTATAAAGAAAATATTTATTACATAAAACGTTTGAAATGTTAATGAATAGGGAAAGTCTCCTGGTTTGTATATGTTAAAAATATTTACATATGTTTGCATGTGTGGAGACAGTTAAGTTATTGCTATATGCTGTGCAATATGTCTGCATCTGTCGTTTCTACGGCAGTAGGAATCCATGTAAGAACGCATGCACAAGCTCAACAAGTGTTTCCCCATCCATTTATACCTCATACGTTTTTCCATAATAAATAGTTTTCTTTTTAATGAATACGTAAAATTGTTCCTTTTATTTAGAATGGATACGAAAACTTGCCGTGAGTGACACTTGCCCAGAGCCATCGATATACCTTGGGTCAAACTGGTTTTTCAGAAATTATCTGGAACCGAACCAAGGACAATTTGAAGTTGCTATTTTTCTCCACCGAAAAATAATCTATGCTAGTTTATTATGATGATGATGATGATTATTATTATTATTATTATTATTATTATTATTACAAATTAAGAGATGCTTAACTAACATGTCATTCCTAGAGAACACCGCAGAGATGGTCTCTTTGCGTTCCCTATATCTTTTTTTTTTTTATTTTGGTGCTTTGTATTTTGCAACCTAATTATTTTTTCTATTAGAATGGTCAATTTTTGTGTACAATATTTACATAGTAGACTCTTTTCTCTTTAATAATGAATTTACTGCATGTTTTGTGCTTAGGTCATTACTTTAAGGACATTCATAAGATTTCCATTTCTACTGAAGGTTTTTTAATGCTTCGGTTATAGCTTGATCACATTTTATTGCTGATTTTTTCCGTTTCTAGCCCTTAAGATTGAGATCTTTTCTATTGTATGAGAGAGCATCTTATTCACAATCTTGTCGGAGGACGTTTACTAATGAGTATATATTTGGATGTGCTCTTGAAACCAAACTGCTCGGCATCCAATGCCATCCTTTAGAAAGTTGTTGATCTGTACCGTTTGCCTGAGCAATTCCACATATCTCTTAGTAGAATTTCGTTCTCTAACCATTGATCGGCGAAATAATCACAAAAAATACGAAACTTTTCATTTTCTGACGTGTTTTTCTGAATGCTTAATAAAGCCTCAGTGTTAATATTTAAAGGTACGTGCGCCAAAGTAGCACACATTCGAAATTTCATTTTGCAAATATTCTGTCACTAAATTCTTACACTTTTCTCCACAAGCAATGGTTAAAATGATAACACCAGCCAACAATCTTCGGGGATGGAAAGAAAACCTCAATTGACTCAGTGATAGACATTTCGAAGTCACAATAATTGTCTTTGGATTGAAGTCCGGCAAGTAATTCTTTGTAGCTGTGAACAATCTCTCGAGTGCTTCTTATGTGGTAGAGGTGCGACATTCCAAAGGAACTTTCCAGATGAGTGCAAATTGCGAAGACTGCTTAAATTGCTTACTTGAACGTTTGAATGTTGAAAGGAAGAAGTCGTTACCAAAACATTTCCTTCCTTTTGCACTGGCAAACACTAATATCTTATCCGGAGATCCGCGATTGTCATCCTGCAAAAGGAAGTTTTCTCCGTCGTTCATAGACATGTCGAATCTTTTATTGAACCCTGGTGTTCCCACCTAACACGATGCAAAGCCTGTTTATTGCTTTTCTGCGTTGGTATCTTAGTCACAAAATTGTTAGCGCAATTAAATAATTTTCCAACTTCTTCCACACAGATGTTTGATATTGTTTCATCTGCTTCACTCGCTCGCTTTCTGTTATTTGTTTCTTTGCTTCTTGCTGCAGCATCTAAAACACAATATATGCAGCTGCTCTCCTAAAATGGCGCTGTTTTTCGTTTAAACATGCCCTTTATTTTTCTTTTTTTCTTTTTGTAACTCGCACGTCACCAATAAGTGACTTTACTTGTTTGTATAATCCGTTGAAATGCCTTATAGATCAACAAGGGCTTACCTTTGCTATTTTCGGTGAACTCCATGAAATCCACAGTGAGCACAATATAGCGCAAATAACTAATTCCAGTAATCTATCACGACAAACTTATTAAGATTAACTTACAAGCCCAGCTGCTGGCAACATCAAGGGAAGGATTTCTCCCTCTACCCCCTCCTACTTGACACTCGACCTTCGGCTCCATTCAAAAAGTGATTTTCCGGAACTCGGACCCTCCGACCAAATGTCACTAAATTTATCTCTGGCCAAGTGTCATAAATTCTTTAGAATTTTCTGCATTTAACAAATTTATTTTTAAGTACTTGTCTAGCATTATATTATACTATTATAATATAATGGTAGACATTTAAACAGCAATATTTAAAAGTAAACAAAAGAAATAAATGGGCATTTATGAAACAGAATCATACAAATTAGATTACATATAAACAAAATACGAATCACGTTATATTTCTTTCCTTTTCCAAGCTGTGGTATTTTGAATCAATAACGCATAACTTGTATATGTAAAACAATTACATACGTACATATATGCTAACAGCATTATCGTATTCTACTTCTCTGTAGCGCGACAGCCCGACTACTTTCGAGATCGAAGAACACAACTTCTCTAGAAAATTCCAAGCAGGTACCGCGGATCGAACCCGGGACCTCCCAGTCAATGGTCAGCAACGCTAACCACTGGACCAAGGAAGCGGTCACTGTTATACTAATATCACACAAATTCTAAATTCTGGCCACTGCAACGTTCCAACACAGGATATTTTGCTTCCATGTAAATGCGCGCACTGCATCGAGCGGGTTGGCTCTGGCGGTAACGTTTGGGAGGTCCTAGGTTCAAATCATATGGCCGATTAACCGCACTGGAGTTTTCTCAGCACATTTTCAGAAAGTACAATTACCGCGTTAGTATTTCTATTTTGTCATTCAAGTTCATTCCATCTATCTGTGCGTGCCTGCGTCCTCTGTATTTGTGATATCTTTGCGGCCCCGATATAGAGTTGACCATTCATTCAGGCGACTGACCTGGGCAGAGGCATTAAGTTCATGGGATGTAAGTCCTACAAACGGAGGAGGGTAAATACAGCAAGAGAAGAAGAAAACTTAATGCATTTCTAAAAGACAATGTAATGTACTTAAACCCAAATGTTACAATTTACTTTTAAAACGTGCACTTATAAGAAAAGTATAGCCAATCTTAAATATAAATACATTTTTTATAAATAAAACCAAAAAAAAAAGCAATTTTAAAACAGTCTTTAAATTAGTTCAAATGGCTTAGTGCTGTTCTCATAAACCTACTAGATAAACCAATATCTTTAAAATCAATACTAAAACCAGTTCGCTTAAAATATCTGTGATAAATTAATGTTTATTGTTCAGCTATACTGGTAACATTTAAATAATATAATTTAATTCCACAGCTATTAAAATTAAGTGAAACAGAAAATTTATCTTTTTCGCTTTAAAAAAATTCGGAACCTTTTAAAGGTAAATTTCGTAATTAGGTTTTCCAAAAAATACAGCAATACTTATGTTTAATTAAGTCACATATGATTATTTGTTATTTTTATGTTTGAAAATCTTTATTTCCCTATAATTAATCACATGGCTTACTAGCATGACGTGACCTTCTTTAAGGCTATTTAGTAATCGCTCAAAAATATAAATAAAAAATAAGCTCCTTTTGAAATTTAGAAGGTTGAAGCTACAAACAACACTACTTTCGAATATTAGAATTTCAGTATAAACAAAGCGATGCCAATTAATGGGTTTGAGCGTTTTTTTTTTTTTTTTTTCTAAAATCTAGACATTTAGTTTTAACTGTGCGTCACTTTTTAAAAAGCCTATATCTATATCATAAACTAATGAAAGCAATATTAAATATAACAGGGAAGATGGCTGTATAAGTGGAAATAATTTCCTGATGAGTAGAAGCAAATTGTTCTCAACAGAAAAATAATGTAAAGAATTAATTGGGCAGTTGAGCAGTACCACTCATGTTACCCCCTTGCAACTGACTCTCGTTTCCATGGTAACTCGTCTAGTCGCTTCCCACATTTCCATCAGCTCTGGTATTGACCACATCCCTTCCACGTGCACCCTCTCAGCTGCTTAGTATCGCTTTGTCAGTGCGTGAGATGCGCTAATCGTCCTATCACCACCTTATCGACAAGCCTAGTGTATCCGAAAAGGGTTCAGGAGGGCAGATGAAGGCTAAAGTTAAGCACAGATAATTTTTTTCCCTTGTGGAGCAGCTATTGCGTCCCTGCTGTGAGAGCTAAAAGTTCTATGGAGCCTTGTCAGTACGTACTTGAATGGGGCATGCGATGCATCCCTTTGATGTCAAGTTTGTCATCTGTTATTACCGGCGGGGAGAGTATGAACAATTAAAAGCATCACCATTTGATTACACACACATATAATTCATAAAAAGGTTGTATACTTTTGCTAAATCGTAGGGAAGGATTTACCACTGGCTCAGTCGCTTTGCATAAGGCAAACGTACCGGTTGTTGTGGATTGCAGTTCTGTATGCAACCAACAACACGTTTTTTCTAAACAGTTTAAAGAACAAAATAACTTAAATGCACAAACTTTCCATTTTAAGAAAGGAGGTGATGAAACTGCTCACTGGCGTTGTTCACACATTTTGAATTTCTGCCCCCCCCAAAAAAAAATTAACCATCAATCGCTTAATTCCCACTGAGACGTTAAGATAACCAGGGAGAAATGAAATTTCAGTTCTTCCAGGGCACGAGTATTTCCAAGTGAATGTTCCAGCCTGACGAGCCGACCCCTATCTTTACATATAATTCAGATAAATATTAGAAAACATATGCAGATTCTTAACACATCTTATAGGATGCTTCTTATCCGGCGTAACCTTGGTAACTGAGCACAGAGCGAGCGAGCATGCATCTAGCAAGCATGAATGCAAATGCCGCGCATGTGATTGAAACTTGTTTGTCGAATTCATTATTACATATTTTTTTTAAAAAAAAATCAGAATAGTAACGAGCTTTCATTACTATATATTAAGAACATTTTTATTTCAGAAATGGCTTTTTCGCATTTTAAAACCACTGCATATCAACTATAAATAAAATGGGGAAAATAATAAGAAATGCAATGCTAATATTTCTTATTTAAAATGAAGAACACAAACATTTTTTATATGTAAAATTTAAAGATTCTGGTACCAAATATCAGATATAAAAATTGGAAATCAACAATCCCATGATATGATCTTTCTGTTAACAAATAAAATAATATATCAAATGATTGGTGTGAGAGAGTGCCTCTATCGATCATGAATGCAAACGTCCAGCTTGTAATCGATACTTGTTTTCTTCATCTATTTTTTTTAAAATATTTTCAGGTAGGAGAGGGGCGAACTTTCATTACCATATAATATAATCATTTTGTTTTCTGAACTGTTTTTTTTTTTTTTTTTTGTATTTTCAAACATATGCACATTAACTATAAATAAATTGAAAAAATTATAAAATTTATGTAATGCTAAGTTTTCTAATTTAAAATGAAACATTTTATATGTAAAATTAAAATATGTCAATACATACCTTTATAAAATATCAGATATTGCAAAAAATCGGAACTGAAATATCGCATGACATTGATTTTCTGTTAACAAACAAAATAATGTTTCAAATTATGGTTTAAGAGAGAGTCAACACTTTCCTTTCGTCCTCCCCTTTCCCCGGTTACTATTTTCTAATAGAAGTTAAAAAAAAGTTTAATTTAGTCAATGCATACCAGGACAGCACCAACCCTTAAGCTACTTCTAAGGTATAGTACATTTAATGTTTCTTCCTAGTAACATGCCTATTTTGCTATACAGCGCAATTGGCAATTTCTTCCCCGCAGCGTAACATTGAAATGAAGCCTTGCATGTGCTGGTTTCTCGTCCGCGTTATCATTATGCTGTTGAGGTCAAAGGAGCAAGCCCTTTAGGGCCCGCACAAGAGAGTTCGCTTTGTACCGTTTTCCACAGATGTCTGGTTTGGATTTTGAAGTGTTTTATTTGCATTTATAATCGGTAATTTATTGTCATGTGAGCAAGCTGATCTTATAGTGAAATAGGCGGTTTCTCAATGCCGAAATCTTTGGTTTTTTGCCGAACTTATGGCCTTAGTCGTGTCATCGCCTTACATTGCTAACGGTAAGACAAAACCTCTGGGTTCATAATATTAGGATCACAGAAAATAACACTTTCTTGTTCACAGCAAGGTCTGCTTTATACAGAAAGATTTCACTTTTTAAAATACCTTTACCATTTTTCTTTTTCAATCATTAATATACTATCTTCAAATTTACAGTGGATAATTCATGTGCTCAGTTTTGTTTTGTTTCCTAGATTTCTTGTGATTTGTTTCTTTCTTTCGATTGCTAAAACGTTTATGTACCACAGAATTCTTCTGTTCAAATCTTCTTAAATACTTCAAGGACTAAAACACATTGTAGGTTCTATATTTCGATCAATTCATAGCTCGAATATTCTAAGTGCACAGGATGTTCCGTGCGTGTGTGTGTGTGTGTGGTTTTTTTTTTTTTTCCCTATATTTCGATCAATTCATAGCTCGAATATTCTAAGTGCACAGGATATTAATATATATATATATATATATATATATATATATATATATATATATATAGGTTCTATATTTCGATCAATTCATAGCTCGAATATTCTAAGTGCACAAGATGTTCCCTATATATATGTAGGTTCTATGTTTCGATCAATTCATAGCTCGAATATTCTAAGTGCACAAGATGTTCCCTATATATATATATATGTAGGTTCTATGTTTCGATCAATTCATAGCTCGAATATTCTAAGTGCACAGGATATTCCCTATATACATATATAGGTTCTATATTTCGATCAATTCATAGCTCGAATATTCTAAGTGCACAAAATGTTCCCTATATGTGTGTGTGTGTATATATATATATATATATATATATATATATATATATATTAACGGAGTTTAACACGTTTATATTGCCGAGGCATCACAGGCGGTAGACACTGACGATTCGTGAGATGAAATGATAAATTAGGAAAGGATATTCTTTTACGGAAGGAAACATCCGGGGCTAAGTTTACGGTACTTCCAAGGCATTTACCATTTATGAAGACGGAGGAAACCTCAGTGAGGGAGGACTGTCCTCGCTCACGAGTCCAACCTTGGCGGTATAATATTCATAACGTCACTAAACGTGGCCAATTTACTTTTGTACAAACAAATAGTGATTAAGGGAAAATGAATCTCAGAACTACACATCAAATTCACTTAAGGATAGCTTGCTATCTGCTGACTGGTAGTTACCGAAATAAAGCAAGTTTTTGTAACAACGACAAATCTATTTTATGTGTACAAATTTGTGTACATTTTCTTCCTCCTTTTGACCTTGCCCTTCTAGTCATCTTCCAAATCTATAGTTTCATCATTTTATTAATTCCTTCTATCCATGTATTCTTTGATACCATATTTTCAGGCATCTTGACCTGTATAAATCATTCAAGTGTGTTAAATTGAGTTTTTTGTGACATATCGCCCCCACATTTAATTCTGTATAATTGAATTGATCTTACAAAATCTCTTGTCTGTAATTTTACCTTTTATTTGGAATATTAATTTATACACAGAGTAATTCTAAAAGATGCAAATTTTTCCTTTAGTTGCAATATTGATTTACAACACAGTAATTCTGAAAGATTCAAAGAAACGCTCTATAAAACATTTTGATCTATAAAGAAATCTGCAGGTAATCATATCTCCTGATGCTTTCCAAATTATTATTTTACTTACAAATTTAGATTATTTTTTAGTTTTTTATCCACCAAAATTTGCTCATAATCTGAGTTCCATTAAGCATTAAACTGCGTACGACATTCTGTCGCAAGATTTCAAATATAGTTGGAATTACACTCCCAGCGACTTATTACATTTTCGTTTTCACTACAGTTCATACACAGGTAATGCCAGATTGTGTTTTTTATTTAAATGATATACACCGAGTTTCGCTGCAAAAAAAAAAAAATGCGGCTTTTAAAGTTTGGGTGTCAGGCCGATTTCGCTGATTTTCATTAAGTATTTTTCTTATTTTAATTCAATGGTATATGCCGATTTTGTTGACAAAAAAACAAAAATTGCGGCAGCTAGAGCGTGAACAAACGCGCGCGCGCGCGCGCCATTATATACAGTTTTTCATCGTCGTTTTTTTTTTTGGTGCCTAGTGAGTAGGATCGATGGATATTTTTCAGAAATATGTTCATGGATAGAACAGCAATAGCTACTTTCCTTCGGAATTCGCTAAGAACGCCGATACCGAGGAAGGGCTCTGAGCTTTGGGAACAGATGGAAGTCTGAAGGAACCAAATTTGGTGAGTAAGGTGGATGCTTCAACAAACTTACTTCAAATCTCTCACTTTTCCCATTGCTAAAACACTTTTGTGAACAGGTGCATTTTTTTTGATGAAAATAAAAGTATTCTCCTTCTGGAAAATGTGTATTCTGTCACGGAAATCTTCATTTAGTTGACTTGTGATATTTCTCTCCGATATTACTTTCACCCTTCTGAAGACAGTACACTAGTGAAATTCCTTTAGCGTCTCAAATGACTACTGTTATAATCCCTCGTGCACTTTGGCGCTGAACAACCCTCTTCTGTTCACTATTTCGATTCTGGTGTGTGATGACGTGCCCACATCTCATCTACAATTATAAGTTGACACCAAAATCAGTTTTGTTGCTGTAAAAACGTCCCAAACATAGTTACGACATTTACGAATGTGCTTTCGTAAGCGCGGCACCAGTTTTGGCTAAAGTTGTTTTTTTTTTTTTTCATATTCAATTTCTTCATGTAAAATGTAATCTGCAAGTTCCTTTTAAATTCCTATAGCCTCAGAAAGTTAATGCACTTTAATTCGCCTGTCGTTATGTATGTTTTCAACGAGTTCTGCTATAGCACTTTTTAGACGTCCTGCATGTGGGTTTTCAGGGCTAGTATGTCTATATTTAAATGAAATAGCCCACTTTTTTTAATGTTATAAGATTAAGGAGAAGGATCTCCAAACCTTTTATAAATTTGGTATGATCTTTTATTAAGAACTTCATTACCATATATTCAACTTTACCCTTTTTATGAATTACCCACTACTTTTTTTTTTTTATTAGTGTTTAACGCCCGTTTCTACTAAGATATCACGGTGGACACTGATGATACATGAGCTGAAATGATAAAGTGGGAAAGGATACTTTAAGAAGGAAACGTTTCAGGCCTAAGTTTTAGGGTACCTTCCCGGCATTTTCCATTTTATGGGGACAGAGGAAAACTGAAAAAAAAAAAGTCAGGAGGATGAACCCAGTGGGAATCGAAACCCAGACCTCCCGCTCACGAGTCCGCGTCTCAACGACCTCGGCCAGCCGAAGCGGTACCCACAACTGTGTGCTTTAGAAAGAGTATAAATAAACTATTTGAAACATTTTCTTAATATTTTTAAGAAAGTTTAAGATAGATACCATCGCTAAAATACAAATATCTTTCCAATTATGGTCGAGGCCACTAACTTGACTGCCTTGTATATCAATTAAATAACCTGCGTTTTAACAAAGTTACCTGTTTGTCCCCTTCGCTAATAATAATAATAATAATAATAATAATAATAATAATAATAATAATAATAATAATAATAATAATAATAATAATTGCATAAAGAAAATCCCCAATCAAAAACTTAATCGCTATTTGATTTTCATTAAGATCTTCATATTACTAGAATGAAATAACTTGCTTGAAGCAGCTAATGCAAAATAGTTATCTCCATAATGCTTATGATAAGTGAACTTTTATAATGTATAATATTACATGCTCATGTACTGTTTAACCCACGAGAAGACCACAAGGTTTTCTCAATAGGATGAAACTGCTGCAATGTGGAGCCTTCTACAAAAGGATCTGTGTTTCTAATTTTCTTTGATCATTGCCTGTATTTCAATAGTGTGGCGAAACTATAGCGTGAGATTATTATCCCAACCATGTAACATTTGGGCCCGATGGCAGTAGATGGTGGATGCGAGTATTTTGCTGAGTAACTGAGCGCAGTCTGGCACAATGGGGAATTGAAAGAAATAATAATCCCAGCTCCAATGTGAAGCCCCCAAAATGTCCCAAAACGACCGTCTCGGGGATTACAGAGGAACTGAAAAGGAGCCCTAGGGAATGAAAATGCCTACGGCCATCACGGTCTTCCATAAGTCGGATTTTGCATTGCGGGAGTTGGTCGGATTCTAGATGTCGCGATATGCTTTCAGAATATTGGACCTCTGAACGATAGTCGATTCGCTGTGAGCAAGTCCCCGACATTCCATTGTAAGCAGTTATTGCGTGCATATTTCTTCTTTGTCATTCATAGCCAATAGACAGGCAAACAAGGAACTTCGGGAATCAATACGGTAATAAAATTGGCGTCCAAATAGCTGCAGTTTAACTTCGTTAGTTTAGAATGTCTGAGATTACATGGTCTTTGCTTTGTGGAAATAGCATCAAGGTTTAACAACAAAAGTAGGGCTAACTTTATAGCTTTTAGACAAATTGCTGCTTTTTCCTTTGCAGTTTTAATTAATTAAAAAGTTTTAAAGGTCGTATTCTTGTACCACGATTTTATGGAATGTTTTAACTTGGGGAGACTTTCAGCATTTGATGAGAGTCATATAACGTTTATATTAGAAGTGTATCATTTGATTAGGAAAACTCACGATCAGGATTTCATACTAAACTGTTCTCTTTCTCTCTCCCCACCCACTCTCACTTACTCTGTACGAGAATTTCAATATAAATTACAGTTTGATGAAGAAATGGGTCTTATTAATGTTAGGACCGTTCAACAATCACTTCAAAGCACCTTAAAAGTATAATATTGAACAAATGCAGGGAAAATGTAATGTGCTAAACAAACAGTGGGGTTTATGTTACGTTTTTTTTTTTCTCCTCGTTTTCCTCCTTACAGTTTTATTAATTAAAACAAGAAGCAATTTGGATAGTTTAAGAAAATATCATAGTTTATACCCAAATAAACTAAATACACCTCAAGAAACTGAAAAGCAATAAATGAGAGCGTCAGTCAGAAAGTAATGCTTCTTCTCTGTCTCCGAAGCATGTAGCCACAACTTTCATCGCTTTTCAATATAACCACCGCTTTTGTTCGCATTTTAACAAGGCATTTTTTCCGCACAGTAAAAATTCCTTTTCTGAGTATTCGGCACGAATGATCTCTGATTCATTGCTTGTAGCATGGAGTCACAGCTGTGACCGGTCGTCATTCCATTTTTCGTCAGCCAGTGAGGTTTGCCCTTCAGCATCCGTGCAATGACGAACCCAGCGTCTCACGGTGTTGATACCACTATTGAATTCCCATAAACATACTTCAACCTTTCACGAATGCGTATCGTCGTCATTGTCAAGTCATTTTCTAGAATGATGCAGTGCTGCCCTCTGATTACATAAGAAGCTATCATTGTCAAGAACTGTGGAAAAATATTTGGGTAATTATGTTAAAGTCGAATGTTTAAAAAAAATGCACTTATTTAGAGAGAGAGAGAGAGGGCAGGTACTAGTTTCTGACCTACCCTCATGTATATATATATATATATATATATATATATATATATATATATATATATTGTGCTAGCAGAAATAGAAATAATATTTATTGGCTAGGCAAATGTTTGCACATGAAGTAGGATAACCTCTTTCTCAATGGGAAAGTGGTGTGAAAATGATCTTAGATTTTAATTTAACAGGATCTTTATGATCTAAAAACCATTGCTGACATAATACCATTGTAATTTTTAACCAAGTCCCATTGTTTGTCCCAAAAATAGTATGATTTTGTTTTTTCTCCCCCTTCAGTATTATAATTTTTATGGTTGTTTGAAGCCTGGGGTCTATTTTGAAATATTCTATACCTAGAAAGTAAAAATACCTTGTAGGTTCATGTAAGTACATACACCGCCATTTTAATGACATATGGGGTCCGTTGATTTCCGCGAATCAGAGAACTTTGTCTTTTGCAGCTACTCTGAAAGGCCAAAGGATGCATTGGATTGGGCGGAAGAGGGTATTTTCGTACTTTAGCCTTGCTTACGGCTGGACGTTTATGCCTACGCCCCCCTGGAGACAATGAGAACATCTCCGGGAGGAAGGCATGAGGTGAGGTGACACGCAAAAATATGATTTGAAAATGAGAAATAAGCAATGAAGAAACATTTAGTAAAATCAGTTTTTTTCTAGCTATCTGTTCTCTAAAAATTTTAAGAAAGATTTACATTTCACAAACGCAGCATGCTAGTATGTGTATAGATTGGAGAAAAAGAGGCAGGTGCTATGCACATTTCCTTTATATACCGCTCGCATTGGCACATTGTAAATGTTTTTTTTTTTCTCTTTTTTCTTTTTACTTTAGGCGTTTCTGATTTTTTTTCCCCCTCTCGTTCATAGCTTTATGTTGCACAGCCCATTCGATGCTTTCCTAGGTAATTTAATGCAATAAAAATGCCATTACTGGGTATCGTCTGCGTAATCCGTGCCATAGTTGCAAGCACATTATTTCTACGCCGCTTCTGTAGCATGAACTATCCCAATACTGTAACCCAGATTTAAATCTCCAGTAAGTGTAGAATTCATAGGTGAAAGTCATTTTCATTCCTAATAATGTATGGTAAAAGATACAGACTTGCTGATCTGTATCTAACTCGTGCTAATTTTGTTTTTCTCCTGAACTAGTGAATTTTTAACATCTTGTAGGAATACCTCCCTTAATCTACTCTTGTGAGCATTGCACATATGGAAACATGTTTCAATTTTAAATGTTGCCAACATTATAATATTACGTGGGAAAGAAAAGCGGTAGGGCGTAAAAATCCTAAATATACCTTCCTTCAGGAAGGAAGTAAAGCCGTTGGTCCCTACATAAATTTACGGCACGTAAAATAACCTCAAGCCTGAGAAAATTATACCGGTCGTTTCACTCTGAATTGATTGGGACGCTAATGACTAAAGATGTTAAAAGAGCGTCCTTAAATAAAAATAAACCTGTGCTATCTGCTAACTATAAACGCATGTGACACAAGAAGGCAGTTGTGAAACTAAAGACATCTGTTCGCTAATGAATGAACTGAATACTACTTCCATTGTAATATCTTATATTTGAAGAAACTTTGATACTGAAATATTCTCGTCCTAGTAGAGCAGGGCAATGAAACTGTAGTAAGTAATAAACATGTTTCGGGGTTATATTTCTCTCTATTTTATGAAATTGAAGGTTTATACCGACATGTGATATAATAAAAATTCATTGGAATTTACTTGGGTATATTCGTTGTTGAGGCTTCATTTTCTTTAAAGTTTATTTTTCATATTTTTCAACACAAATAATTCTGGTGCTTTTCACCAAAATTACTCAATTTTATATTAAGAGTTTTAAAAAGGTATGCAGATGTAACAAAAAGGTATGTCAAAACTTTGGAGGAACATTCTTTGCATATAGAGGATCCAAATATATTAACATGAACAAGGCCCCGGAAATGCTTTATTTCATTGCTAAAGCCCTTTGTTGTGATATGCAAGCTAGAATGGCAGTAGCTATTGCTGTCCTGTAGCAATAACCGCATAAACAACAGCTGATTATTACATGCAATAGGTAAACACTGGCTTTTACCTCTGGTTAAATGAAGGAGGATGTTGTAACTACTTATAGTTCCTAGGTTCTCCGTTGCTGTCGTGTTGCTACTCACTTCATTGCTTGACATAACACCGAGCACGCAGTGTCAGTTCTGTGTGTTTACGGACCTGCTTTCAGGTATAGTAAAATGAAGTGTTCAAGTGCGAAGCTGGCAGATATACGATCTATACATTAGCCGAAGGTAATGAGCTCGCATTCTGCAAGGCTGACATACAGTACGAGATCTGCAATATGAGGTAAATCAGCGCATCAGGGAGTTCATGCAACGATGCGTTGATAGATGTATCCGTACTAATGTATTTATTCACTCTGTAATTGAGCCTACATCTGGTGGCAATGCAGAAGTAAACTAATTCTAATATTTGGAACATGTACTTACAGCTTTTTCACTCTGTAAGTGAAAAAGCTGTGAACTTTGAACTTTTCAAATGAGTTTCTGTTTTCCACTTCTACTGTTTTTTTTTCTTTTTTTTTTTTTCTTTTCTTTTTAATATTTTGCTATGTTGTACATGGGGCTCTAGCAAGGAAATAAAGCTATTCCGGACCCATGTCCATATATTTTTTTATCCTATATATGTGAGGAATGATTCCAAAAGTTTTGAAATACCCTTTTAATTACACCTGTATACCAGCTTCCCTTACATAAAAAATTTAAAAACAGTCAAACACTCAAACAATGTAAATGTGATAAAAATTACAATAATTAAGAAATGAAAAATTAACGAACTTTATTAGAGCTAAGAAAAAATAATGGATAATTTACATGAATGTGAGATAATCAGAGCAAAAGTTTAATTATGAAACAGCAAACTATTATCACACAGCGATAAATATTTATAGTATTTAACATTTATAAAAATGTATAACAAAAATATTATTTAAAATCAGTATCAATAATCTAACGACAATTTAGGTATAGAAACACAGAAAAGTTTAACATATATGCAACTTTTTAGAATGTTTCGATCAGAATTAAACAAAGAATTGAAAAATCGATGTATGCTTGCCTTGCTGTTATTTTAACACAACGAGAAATCAACAAAAGCATCTGCCTTTTGTTCTGCTTTGTATACGTGAGCATCGCCAGTAGAAAATACAGATCAGGAATACTTCAAGATAGTTGCAGTCGCAGTTTTATTTTGTTGAGCAAAAGTTTGTTTACTGTGTGAAACGATTGAATGAAAACCAGTACGGTTGCATCGTTTAGACGGAGTATGCGCAATAACACATTACGGCAAACTTAACAACCTGAACAAGATATCGTAAAATACATGAGCAAAGCTTTTCCGTTAAGCTACTCGTACTTCCCTTCCGTCCCTCTCCATTCCCCGTCACGTTTACGTTGCGTGGCGTTAAGCTGATCGTAATCCCAGTATTACTTGCCAGATATCTAGGGCAATTTGCCGTCACTGAGACCAAATGATGCTCCAGGTGAAGTATATGGCTGTATACGCTTTGGTTAAGTAACGTAGAAAAGAAACAAAACCGCATCGGTAAACCTCTCGTTACTTTAGTTAATGATGAAATTCTGTGATGATTAGGGAATTCTGTGGTGCAAATAAACAACAGAAGAAAAGATAAGCCTTAGAAGAATATTTAAAACCGATTAAATATATTTCTACCTTAATATCCTTTCCTTTATTTTGTTTATTTTTTATTTTATTTTTTATTTATTTGTTTATTTTTTTCCCTTCTCTAAATCTGTAACATTTGTTATCCAGTTATTGCTGTAAATTACTGTTTACTCTTTTATTGCTATTATCATTCTCTATAAACATTTAAGCTATTTCCATATTCTTTTTATTTTGTACCCGAGGACTTTTCTCCAAATGTTAATTATGTGCATTTGCTTACTTTTTAAAGGTACATATAACGACTTTTCGGCGATTTTTAGTCATGCGGCTGTTCTCTATAATGCAAATAAGGACAAGTTCCGGCAAAACATTCTTATAAGGCATGACCACCTCAGATCACGATTATAAGTCCTTCCAAAATCCTAAAAATGCAAAACTTAAACATTAAAAAACACATTTTATTACCAAAATATAAACTGCTGGTGTTATCTATGGAAATGTGTTTGTTATGCCATCCACTTAGGTACGCATTAGAAAGAACAAGATACGACCCATGTCTTTTCTTGCGTCTTCATTTCAGAGTCTCCATTTTATAAAGGAGACGATGTTTTTATAAGAGTAACGAAAGAGACTTTTATTTTAAAGGTAGCTTATATAAGCTATACAGTCCAAATCATTTTTCCAAGGGTGAGTCATATCAAGATTAAAAGAACAGTAGGATCACACGCGCCTTCAACCCCTCATCCAAATAAAACAACTTTTCTAAGCTCAGGAGGGAGAAAAAACTAGTCCGAATTTTACTATTCAAAGGAATACCATTGTTTTCTGGGCATGTTTGTCCAGATGACCATCTGTCTTCCTATTCTGAATGAATGCCAACTCTCTACAAAGGTTTTAAACAATAAAAACCTACGACTTATGTTAGTTTTCATAGCATTTTTATTCTCAGAGATCTTAATGTTAAATAATTAATTCAATTAACATTAAATAAATAAAAGAATCGTTAATTCAATAAAAGAAAAGTGTATTGCTGTGCTTCTAGGTTTTCCTTAATGTAATGTAATTCTAACATTTCAAAAAGTAAATAATACAAGAAAAGTATTTTATATAAACCTATCTCTTAAATTTCCATTTGTTTAGTGTTTTTAATTTTTTGTTAAAAAGAAGAAACTTTCTACCGTGATATCTGGAGCGCCGTGCAGTGCAGTGTTTAATTAATAGATATGCCATGTAAAAGTATAAATTAACATGCATTAACGGTTATTCCAGCTATAGAAATGATGTCGCAAAAGTTAATTAAGCAATATATTATGGCACAAAAGAGATGTTTGCTGACAAATGTTGTTCAACATGACAATTTTTCTCTGCCACATTTATTTTATTTGTACTCTCTATCTTTGTAAGCAGTATTAACGGTTTATTTTACGTTCACCGATTTTTTGTAGGAGCGCTGCGAACTGTTGACATCCTATTGGTGCCTTCCCACTTCTCTTATTCGTAAGCAGAACATAACGCTAGAGCAGCCGTACAGGGGTGCCAGCGAAGGCACAAACACAGAAAAACTTTGACAAACTGCAGTATTAATTGGCACAAAGAAAATAAAACTATAACCAGCTGTGGCTCACGTTAGCAGATAGAACCCTCCTTTGCTCTTCACTTGTCACTAGCTTGACGTCAACCATCACTCTTGAGTTTTGTCGGTAGCACTTGGTTCTAAACAAAGATAATTGTTTCCTTGGTCCTGTATTCTAAGGTAGAGTTACATGCAGTGTTGATGGGCGGAAAAAAGTTAAATAACTAGCCGCATCGCCATTGAGAGGGCATGAAACTGACCTGTGTATGAAAACGAATGTTTTGTTTTAATCAACAACTTTAAAATAATTGATTAATGTATTAATATATTAATAATATATAATAATAGTATAATAATATATATAATAATAGTATTAATAGTATTTATTATACTATTACTGTACAGTGACTAAAATAATGATTTTATATATCAACCAATGCTGGATCTAACTGTACAAATCGTCGAAAAAAAGATTTCGGCATTTTTCACATGTAAGCTACATAGATTACTAGTGCATGTATAAAAATGTAGGCCTCTAGGTTTTTCTGAAGATATAACAATAGTATGTCGCTTTTTGACAAGATTGTTAAATTATTGCTGATTCAAAATATACATATTTAACAGTAATTGTTATAAGAAAGCCACAGCAATAGTGTTGAGTAATAGATGACTGTTTACGTAAAATATATTTGGTTAGATACTAACAGTCCAATTTAGATTAGAGTGAAAAAGCTGTAAGTACATGTTCCAAATATTAGAATTAGTTTACTTCTGCATTGCCACCAGATGTAGGCTCAATTACAGAGTGAATAAATACATTGGTTTTAATTGTAAAAGCTGCTGGGTCTCGTTATTTATTGAAGCGTTTCAGAAAGCTGAATGAAAATATAAAAATGCCCCTAAGGTACGGCATTTATTAATCTTGATTGAAATACTTCATAAATATGACAGGGATAGCTAAATGACAGTTTCAGTATAAAACTATTTCTGTTACACTAGGGGAATTAAATGATTCACTTTTTATTTGATCTTGCCCCTGTTTCTTTCAAATGTTGAGTTTCATTGTTCATTTTACCTATAATCTGGTTATAGATCCGGCGCGTTTTCTTTAGCTATAATTTCTTGGCTTCAAGATAGAGGCGAGCATTCCTTTCTATTTTTGTATTATTTCTGCTCAGCTGTTTGAGTGTCAGTAGTTTAAAAATCGGACAGACGTGTTTGTAGAAATGTGTGGATAATCCAGGCGTGATTTATTCCATGGAAGTAGTGCACTAGACAACATAGTTGACCTTCACGTCTAACATGACGTAACACACGTGACATACCATGTCGGCAAAATGGAAGATAATGGTGCTCTTCTGTTTCGATCAACATGGCCCATTTCTCACGAGTTTCTGGAAAGAAGATCAACTGAGAATGGCGTGCGCTATGCCGAAATACAAAGTTGTGGCTGACGCATCCCATCAAACTAAAGCAATTATTTAAAAGGTCTTATGCATCCACCTTACAGGACGCTCTGAATGTTGACCGCCACGGGTGGCCGAGGTCGTTAAGGCGCGAACTCGTGAACGCGAGGTCTGAGATTCGAATCCGGCCAGGACCGTCCTCCGTGATTGAGGTTTTTTTCTCAGGTTTTCTTCAGTCTTCATAATTGGCAAATGCCGGAAGATACCCAAAACGTAGACCTAGAACGTTTTCTTCCTTAAAAACAAATGCTTTCCCAATATATCTTTTCATTTCATGTATCATCAGTGTCCACCGCCTGTGGTACTCAGTAGTAAAGCGTGCATTAAACACCATTCATTCTCTGTATGTTCCCGTTTTGTATCAAATGAAGATTTGCAGGTCTGGTTTTAGGAGCAGCCCTGGACTTCTTCCACAGAAACATTTAACGCCTCTTGTCACAAAACAGATCGGCGACTGTGTTTAGCTAAATAAAATTATTGTAATTTTCCACCAAGCGTTCGGTTTTTATAATTTCTTTTGCACAGCCATTTAAAGAACAATGTAGGGCATATTCTGGTACATAGCATGGCTTACGTGTTGAATCATATTTTAATTGGACTTATTTTAGTAAAAATTCCGTAATGGAAAAAGAAGACCCGTTGTTTAAGACACAGCAAATAAATGACTTGTTCTATTATACGGAAGAATCCACAGCGCCACTAAGTGACGAAACACGGTAATTTGCATTGCTTCCTTTGCATGATAAAATAAAATTACGTGTCTTAAACTGCTAAAGTACGACTTTAATTTGTTATATTCTTTCGTAATATCACAGAGAAGTGATTCATTTATATTTTTGCACGACATGACTAAGGAAAGCTAACTTTCCTTCCTATTATACTGTATGTTCTGAAACGTTGCAGTTGTTTTTAATTGGTGTATGCAGCTTGTAATCAACCTATAAAATGATATTACTGTCCACCTTATAATATAAACATGCTCAAAAACATTGGATTTTTATGTCTCTGTTTTATTTTACTATGAGGAAACATTACATACAGGGATTGTCAAAAGTAATACACAGTTTTAATTATAATTTTATGACAAATCGTTCCAACTACATCAAATAATTTTGATTTTTTAAAAACGAAAGCTGAATATTTTACAAATGTTGTACAGAGCATCATTGATAATATATTTAATTAATTTTTTTTCTTATTATCTAATATGGAACATCTTTAGAATGTGTGACTGAAAAACTCACACTTTAAAGTAAATTTCACTTGCTCTGAACTTATTCCCTTCTGAACAAGAGATATACTAATTAAAACTATATTGATTGAAACTTTTACATCTTGCAAGTCACTAAATGCGATTTATAGTTTCTAGGTACATAAACTATAAACAATATTACTTATTTAAATTTGTGGTACTTAAATGGACTTTTGAAATGTTTCCCATTTACAATGTGGCAATGATTAATGAGCTGCACAAACATCTGTAGTAACATTTCAAATACTGTTTAAAGTATTTGCTGCACTCCTGTTGTTTATTTGTATACATATCCGACCACAGTCAAATTGAATTCACAATCAAATTCTCTGATTTTCTCTTGGACACATTAATTAATATATTTTTATAATAATACCATCTTCACAATTGATTAACATTTGGTTATCATGGTAATATCTTCTTCTGTAAAACAAATGAAAGGCTGAATAGCTTAGGAGAAAATATTTTCTTTTGGATATATTCGTAAGTGAACTTTTGAAAATTTAAACTATGAATCCAAATATCATTATTGTAGCATTAATGGATCAGAATTTATAGATATATTAAATTGTTTTAGTCATGTCTTAAAAAGTTTATTGTGGTATAAAAGTTTAAATAAGCTAAATGTCTATTGTCTAAATGTCTATTTTTATTGCCTTGTTTTTTTTATTATTATTTAAGTTTCTACAGAGCTTAAACATTTTAAAAAGACTTTAAAGATACTTAAATCTTTAGAAAATTTAAATCATCGTATGTCTGTTAACTTCGGTTCCAAATTGTACGAGACTGTAACAAAAACTTCTCCGCAAGAAACATTTTTATGCACATAGAGAAAAATTCTAAATTAATAAAGAAAGGGCAGCTATGAACAATTATATGACTGAGATTAAACTTATTAAGGTACATTTAAAAATGTTACGGGCATTTTTCAATGCTATTCATAAACATATTATGTAAATTGTAATACAAAATTTGAATTTTTATAACGTTAAAAATAAAACATTTTTATAACATAAACATTTACAAAAATTCACGAAAGGATATATTAATTCAAAGAATAGTATGCCATTTAAAAAACCTCATATTTGCATAATGATGATTTTAAAAAGTTTTTCTTTCCATAGAAGAAATTTGCTAACTAGTCCGAACATTTTCTCAAAAACTCTTCCCATTTAATTTTATTTTAAAGTATGTGTTATTTTTTAAAATTCCAGTTCAGAATATTTACGAAATGCTGAACTAGAAGTGACTCAGTTACCTTAAATAACTGTTTAATAGACTTACAAACTTAAACAAGCAGTATTCTTGGTTGAATTTCATCTGCTATACAAAAAATAAATTTCAGAAAAAGAGTTTTAAAACCTCTGCAAAAACTAACATAAGAAGCAAAATACAGAATTTATCAAATTGAACATGTCATTACAATTTCAATGGATTCCTTCACATGTAGAACTTCACGAAAATGAAATAGCATATAGCATAGCAAAAGAAAGGAATTAACTAAAAATAATTGTAATTAGTCTCGCTAAAAAAAACGGCACAATTGTTTGGCAAAATATGTAAATGGGTTTGATATTTTAGATTACCAAATTCAATAATAGATATGGAACAAATAAATTATTGTGATATATTACAAGAAAATTACATTACAACGTAATATTTAAATATTGTATGAAAACAAAACAAGTTTTACGTTTATAAACAAACCACGTGTCTATGCACCTATTACAGAACAGCATGCCATCTTTTCTTGTCATATATTTGTTAAATAGATTAAATTGGTTCCTCCATCTGTATTGAGATCGTCCAGCATCTCTGGCGACTGTCGGTTTATAAAATAACATCTGCCGGGGCTATCTGGAGGGTTTCATTCGAAGAGCATTGTCTTTCCACTGTTTCTGATATCTTTATTTTTTTTAAGATATAATCACATCACCTAGTTATTCTCTTATGTCTGAATTTCTAATTCTGTCCCTTCTTGTAATACTTTGCAGGGATCTTGATGAATATCTCTGTGCGATCTCATTTTGTCTGCTATTCTGAGAGCCCATGTTTTGCTCGAATACATTGAAACAGCTTGATATTATTCTGTAAATCCGCTATTCAACATCTTTTCGCATAATTTTATTGAAATGTATTTTAATGAACCTATTTAGTTTATTGTATGTTATTATATTCTCTTTTATGTCTACAGTTGTTACTACAGGTAATATATTGGTACCCATGAAATTGAATTTTGTCACCTGATTATTTATCTTGTCATCTATGACTGTTTTAACTCGTTGATGTTCTTAACCCTTCATTGCTATGCCTTTGGTCTTTTTAAGGACATTTCCATGTTATAATTCTTTATAATGTTGTTTACAATAGCAGACTTCTCTAAGTCATTTTCAAACTCGATTAGTTACACTTGAGCGTCAGCAGATAATTCAATTTGATTATTAACATACTTGTTTAGCCTTATCTTTTTTACTTACTTGTTCTGCATTTCTCCATTCCTTTATAAATATATAAAACAGCAAGTGTAAAAGACCACATCCCTGTTTCAAACCTTGGTTTATATGATAAATATTTTAAGACCTAATTGAATAATATCTCTTTACAATTATAGGAAGTATGATTAACTTTCACCGAGGCTGTAAGTAACAGTTTTAATTTTATTCCTAAGAGAATGATTGATATATTAATAGCGAGGAATGTGAATGTAATGAATGTAAAGGATGTTTTATTTTTTGTTATTCAGATGGTTTCATTATTTTGGAGATTAAGAATGGATACATTATTCGTGTATGTAAGAAATAATAATAACTTTAATATAAAACATTAAATTATTCAAATCTGAACCTAAAAGATTTCTGTAGATAAAAGTATATTTACATCTCACTGAGAGTTTCTTTTTGCTTTCCAACCAAAGGGTTTTTAACACTAAAAGAATGTGTTACAAGTTTATGCAGCGATTTTATGATAGTAATAATTGTAAATTAAGTGGAAAGTAAGGTTATAAATTTAAGTTAAAGGAGTTTTAATACTGTATTTTAGAGACATGAAGGCACGCGTTTTTTAAACCTTAGTTCGTAAATTATTGTAAGACAGACAAGGTAGAATGCACCAACAAAGATGTTTTGATGTTGGTGTACGCAAGAAAAAGTTTCTCTATTGAGCAAGGAAGAATTCTCCCCCCTCTTTACCCCCAGCATCAGCACGGTATGCCTTCATAAATAATTCAGTGCATAATACAACAACCGGAAAGTCAATATTAAACAGCATTCTGTCTTCAAGTGACGGGCCCACCATTCATCTTGATCAGTTTTCCAATTTTGAGCACATGTCAACATTCTTTGTTTCAGAGTTTCTGCTCCTGGGCTGGGAAAATAAATACACTCCACAGCTGTATGAAATAAAGTAATATAAGAACATAGGTGACAGTAGGAAAGAAAATATTCCAATAAGAATTTATTTCAGTTTCAGAGAAATGTCAATACTACTAGAAGAAATCTAATGGTAAAATAAAAGGAAGACACACTTGTGAAATTTCATAAAGTTTTGGTGATTCCTGTGCTATTATATGGTCAGAATGTTGGTACTTGACAGAAAAATGGAAATACAAATATCAGAAATAAGATTTCGCTGTTAGATCACATATTATAAAGCAGTTTGCCTGATTAAATGCAAAGTTTTATGTATGTTCTCCATTAAATCCTCAGCCGATTTTAATAAACTTTTTAGAACAAACTAAAATTGAATATTTTAAAAAGTAATATCTGTAACCAGGTGCTCATATGATACCGACATCTCTACACTCACTAAGAAGACGAAAAATTCAGACAGGGAACGAGATTTCTAATAATGGAACACTTAAAATGTACCTCCAGACATGATTCCTCATGTCATTTTAGAAGAAAAATGAACCTACATGACCATAAACTTAAGGAATCGCAACAGGTTTACTTTCTAAATGTTGATGACAAGGTAAAAAAAATATAGAGTACCTTCACACTTGAATAAAATCTCTCTTCCCTAATTTTACTCCCCTTTAGCACATCAAGAATTGAAGCTGCGCTTCATGCGTTCAATATCGACCAATTTGTAAAACTGCTATCTAGAACTACGGAAATATTTTAAGCATATCCCATGCTATTTCATCCCTTAAACAGATAGGGAGGTACCAAAAGAGGTGGATAACCACATGTTATTTTATGTCATTGAAAATGAAATTAAAGTGTTTATATTTGTTAAGTTCATACTAACATTTTTCAATTCAGTCTCTTAACAACAGAATTATCTTTTTGTTCATATAACAATTGCATTTGATGATACAAATCAATGATATATTGAAAATGTTAAAAAAATAGGGAACTAGTTATGGATTCTTCTAACAATTTATTTCCTTTTTTAAGACAGAAGTTATTAAGAAAATAAGACACTTAATTTTAATAAAAGAATGGAATTAACAATCTCAGCATAAGCGGAAAAAGTACGTGAAACCCGCAACAGACTCTACGAGCTAATCCTTGTCAGAGAAGAATAGAAGTCGCGTAAGTTGAAACAAATGCAAGAGTATCTGCTGTTGTGAACACACAGTGTATCGGTCGGTGTACGTAACTGTTTTGTTAGTGTAGAACATAGCGATGCCAAAACAATAGGTCTTTTTTCATCGCTGTTTGCTAAAAGCGCTACACTATGGGCTCGCCAACATAACAAAGCCTTTCCGCTCCCAGTAACTCGTTCGAGTTCACGATGTGTTTGCAGTAGAACACTTTTTCTTTCTTTTATTATTTTTTTTTCCTTCTGTTAGTCTAATGAAAAGAAGGTCTGCGTTATTATTTTATTTAAAATTGTATTTCTGAGTTTACTAGATCTGAAGAAGAACATTAATAATTCGAGTGCACGTTTAGGAGCGAATCGATCTGGAAACGATAATTTGTTTGATATCTGGATTGCATATATAGACAACTAGGAACCTTACAAATTAAGTTGTTCTTGAAAAAATCGTACACATATAAACAAAAATGAGATAAGTTTGATAATGAAATAGTGGTTCTGCTTTAAATATATTAGTTTCATAATTTTCACCCAAGGACGCGGGTTCGATCCCGGCCAGGATCAATGGATTTTTTCGGACGTGAAAAACTGTAGGATATATTCGTATGAGCCGGAAACTAAGTAATAATCCACTGCTTGGGTGCTCCAAGATGAACCGAAGTTCGTTCACGAAGCACTTCCAAGAAAATGATCGTTTGTTTCTTGGGTTATACTGGACATGTCGCAACCATTCCTTTAGAGGATCGAAGAGCAGTTAATGCTAAATAGTATACAACAATTTGTTTGCTTAAAGTCATTGACAAAAGCAAGAAAAACAAACGAAAAGTTTGCATCATTCTTCATTATGACAATGCCAGCTCTCACACAGCATCTCAAACAATTTGTTATTTGCAGTAGAAGAGCATCGAATTAATGTCTCATTGCCCGTATTACCTGATTTATCGCCTAACGACTTCTTTTTGTTCCAGAGTGTCAAACAAAAAATGCGTGAACAGCGATTTTTATCATCTCAAGAAGCTGTTGAAGCCTGTAAAAACCATGTTTTTGAGATACCAACTTCATCGTGGGAAAAATGTTTCGATAATTGGTTTGAAAGCAAGAAAAAATATATAAATCTTAAAGGCGAATATTTTGAAAAGCAATAAAACAGTTTTTGTAAAAACTTATTAGGCAACCCTCTTATTCTTGTATACTTTATATTTTCTCTGTTCAAGTGGTAATATTTATTTCACTAACGTACTATAATTAATTGCAGTGGCGCACTAATAACCTGTGATAACACAAAGAATTCAATTATGCAAAAACAGAAATAATAATATCTTTCATAGCAGCAAACTGCAACTGATTGCCACGTGCAGACATCAGCACGGGAATTGTCTATTGTTATGACAGATGACACGCATGACCTCGGCCCAACGCTGCGCCCAGCCGCTGACGTAGGTACTTCCAACCTTAGAATTGTTCAAGCTCTACGAAGAGTTGCTATATGAACTCCATTTTTTTTAATGAGTAAGACAATGTTTGATATCTTTGTTTTATTTACTGAAATTACCCATTTCACACACATGTTTTTTTTTTTTTTTTGAAAACGTGCATATTTTCTGAAAAGTCTGTGTACTTTATATGTTGAATATCACAAAATGCATTTTTAGAGAATTTTCTGAGAGCTTGCTGTATCAGGTTTTTGACTTGTCAATAGCCTTTGAGAAATAAGTGATACAGAATTGTTTCTCTGTGGTTTTATGAGTTTGAAAATATACTTTTAAAACTTTTTGTTTGGTTTTTCCTCTGCTTTTTAACAAATGTTTAACTATTTAGTAAGTAAATCCAGAAATTATGGAAAAACGACATGCATTTAGCATATCTAACGTCTGTCCTTATAAACCTGAGTAATTGTCTTTACAGTCGTGAAAGTTTGTGTCATGTACATTTTGTTATGCAGGTTCTCTCTGGACTGGAAATCTTATTTATAAAATGAAGCGGTATGTTGCAGGGCCTGTTTAATTTAGAGCTGAAAAAACAAGTAAACCCTCATCAATACCATCATTAATAACTGTCGTCGAAAAAAGTTATATTCTGTTGGGGTGATACAAACGCAGGAATGGGGGATGTGGCAATCTGTTAATCAGCCTATTGCGATAAGGTAGGGAGGAATCAGCGGAAGTCCCTGGGGAAATAGTTCCATCTCGCCCTCCAAGGGGTTGAATATCGACCCGAATTTATCGGTGATATCCCCGCACATGCGGGTGACGTATATTAAAAAAAGTGAAGAGGGTTGCGACGAACGATATGTTCATAAAAAATGAGGTAGACAGGTTTGCCACATCTATCCCCCTCCCCCTTTACTGGACTTGAACCGCAGCCTACTTTCTATTACATGTAAGTATCATATTCAGGGGTTATAGACGCTGCATAAGACACGAGCCCTGTACTAAGTTTTTGAAGCTTAGTAAAATGTCTCCCTGGATATTCAAGTGTGTGATAAAATTCCATTTGGGAGCACAGACACATGTTGAATACTGCCCAGTAATGTTTAAGCTGCATTGTGAAATTCCGTCATTGAACTTTCAATGGCAATTGGAGTTCCTTTTTATTGTTAGAAGTTCTAACAACATTGTTAATTTTCGTTTATGGGGTACTAGCAAGAAATATTCCAGGGAAAACTTAAAAGAGCTCTTTCAGACATGTTTAAAAGTATATGTTTATTCTAGGAATTTCTGGAAGAAACGGGCAGAGTTCATCATCTTTCTCAAATATATTTTCTTGGCTGTTCTGTCTTCCAGAGAAAGCATTTTCTTATCTGGTATTGTGTCCACCTCACTTCTGTGTCCTTTGGGCTTATAGTTGAGAACTGTTTCCAGGAGATGGTCTTTTTCTGTTCTTAACTTATGTTTGTACCAATTTATTTTCATTTTTAAACGTTTCCACATAAAAATATAAATAATTTGTTGTGTTTAATATATCTGTTACTTTTATGATGCAGGAGCTTATAATGGTTAACTGATCTTAATAATTTCTTTTTGCAACTTCTATTTGTGTGCCTTTTAATTTTTTGCTCTTATGGTTCCATTAATTTTCCTAAATTTATATCATTCCATATGCAATTCTTCTTGAAATCACATGACATGTTAACATCAACATAATTTAAATTGGAGACTACTTTTTGGTCATTAACATGATATTTGCTCTAAATGTAATGAATTTTGTTTTCTTTGCTGAAATATTTGAACCCGTGTTCCTGAACTCTGTAACGGTGTTCATAACTAAGAAACAAGATGTAATACTTGGGTCAGATATTCTGGAATGTCCACTTTGTGTGACACCTGTAATGTGTTTCTAGAGAACGAATGGCAGAATTTTTATTGCAAAATGTAATTTTCATATATATTATGTATCCATTATGTACTTTTGCAACCTCTGTCACTATTATAATTAAAAACTTTAGCCAGAGTGGAAATATGAATATTCTTTGAAAACCCCAAACCTTGAGGAATATATTTCATTACACTTATACGGAACTTTAGTGATTAATTTTAACGCATTTTTATCTATCTATTCCATCTTTTAGTCACTTACACCAAAATCAGCCATATTTTAAGGGAAGAACGTGCAGTCATTTCAAAGATTTCCATTTCCTTTCTGTTGTGGTCAGACATAAAACCCCCAATACAAGTCACGTGTTAGTACCGAGTTTCAAGAAATAAGAAGTTATTTTCAACTTTAGCTCTAACTTAAAATGAAACTCCCTCCTTAACTAGAACGCAATGAGAGTTGTATCGTCTGCAATAGATCGGTCCTGGGGTGTAGTGATAACCATACTTGCCCCGTAGACCCAAGATCGTGGATTCAATCCCGGGCAGGGTCGATGGATATTTTTCGGGCGTAAAAATCTTAAGTATGGCTTCCTTAGGAAGGGAAGTAAAATCATAGGACCGGTGTCGCAGATTTACGGCAAGAAAAAAAATCAAGTGACATCTGAGCGAAATTTATGGTTTTTTTCATGTCCTGAATTGAAGGGATGCTGATGACGTGATATGTTAAAGAGCGTGCTTAAATAAAACAAATCAACATCTGCAATTGGAATGATATTGATATTCACTCATTTTCTTTGACTGCTAGAACACCTCCAAAGTAGATTCCTATTATATGTAATTATATTTCTAGTATTCAAATTAATCCAGTCTTAATCCAAAGATAAACAATTATGTCTTATTCTTAAAGATTCAATATTAACTTTTAAATGCATTGCTTGTTTAGTGGAATGGTGGGACACTGCTATTTTTTCTCTCATAATTTATATTAGCATAAAATATATTAAAATGCATGCTTCACTTTTTAATTATACATTAAACTAATACAATTATTTAACAGTATTTAGCTTAAAACAACTTTATCGGTGTAGACATTTAAAATTAATATATTTACATTTTTGTTAAATGTGCCATGGATACGTTTAGCAAAATATTGTAGATTTAATTCATATAGAATGTATGAATTGCCTCGTGGACTTTGTCCTTCAGTAATTGGCACAAATAAAAAGCTCAGTAAGACAAATCTGGAGAATGCATGACTACAAACCTTTGCTGACAGTCCATTCAGCTGTAAAAACCTCATAAACATAGGCCATTGAAACATGAGACGTATGACATGTTGCCCAGTCCGCTGAAAGAAGCAGATCTTACGCTCAATCGGTTACTTGTGTGTTATATTGCTCTAAAAGTTCATGATACCTGTATGTATTCATGCCATGCCGCAAAAGTTTAGGCCAGAGATACAGGAGGGTTCTAGCAAAGAACCACAATATTCTGTTCATGAAATGAGATTTTTACTGATATCTAAAATTCTGAAAATTTGTTCGAGAGATGAAGTCGTTCGTTGAGCCAACTTTATTGTTAAGTTTCTTTAGGTCAGCTGTAGCTGTTCGTTAAGCTTCGGTCACAGCCTCTGCAAGCTTATGCTAGGTAAAATTACCAATCTACGCTTGATCGATTTGTAATGAAACACCCTGTATATTAATTTATTAAGCAATTCTTCTTGTTAACCATGTCTTTCTAAAAGTCTCTGGCAATTTATTGTAATTTTATTCACAATTGTTTCTTTCTTTATGGCAAATTGCGATTATATGTACAATGTGAAATATAATTCTCATAGTTGGTGCTTAATGATAACTTAATTGAAGAGATATATGAAAATATGCAACTATGCAACATTTCTGGCGCCTATGATTCCATTGTTTCCGCGATTCACTGGTGCTAGAAGGTAGGAGGTGCATATTGTGTCTCATAAGGCGATTTATTGTCTCCTTTATATTTCCTTGTTTGATTTGATTTTAATAATTCCTGAATTGCTAATTTACAATGAAAAGCAATATTCGTATAAAGCGAATATTCTGAGAGTGCTCCTTCTGCAGGCGGTACCAAGATATGTGACCTTTTTTCCTCTTTGCTTGCTTGTACTGGACAATTGTTTAGGATATCAAGCTGGCCTGCTGTCTTAGGTTCTAAGAGTACATCGTTGTTAATATCGTCTGAACGACAAGAAAGGGAGCACCAGATGTTTTCGCTTAACATAACTGGCCACAAGGTGCAGCTTCTAAGAAAATGAAATTCTAGCTTTGTCCCTACGGATTTGGATGGGTGGTCTGGGGCGGAAGAGCATACTTTCTGTATTTGCGCCTTGCTCATGAGCTCTTGCCAATGGGGAACCTTCGGAAGGAAGGGATGAGGTGAAAGAGACACCGGGAGGTGATTGCGCGGTTGCAGTTTGGGTCGCTAACATGTTTCCAGATAGAACACACCGACGCCGGTGAAGCCTCCTTCCTCCTCAGAAGTCCCGCCTATATTCCTGACGCCAAGGCAGAAATCATTCCAAAGCGCAAGCCACCATCACACCGCGCCAGCCCACCTTATTCTGGCACTTTCGGCTCTGTAACAGAACCATCGGAGTGAAATAGAAAAAAGGAATAACGGAATGTAAATTATCCATCCCAGCATTCCCCTAAGTGAACAGGGGAAGGTACGGAAAAAAACCCAAGGTCAGGATTGCCAACCCAAGAGGAATTGAACCCGGGACCTCCCAAATGCGCGTCACTATGCATTTTGTTCACTTTTACAATTTGTGAGGTAGTAACAGCTGCACGTTTCAAGTATACAGTGTGGAGTTGCACATTTGGGATCGTGTGAATCGGAATTTTCTCATATTTATAACATTAAATAGCTTATTTAATGTAATTTTGAATTATTTTAATTTTTTCAGTGATTAGTGCCTCTATATCTATAGAAATGATTTGTTGGAAATCATTGTTACAGTGGACTGTCCTGTGCGTGGTCAGGCACAATATATAATAGATATTAAAGATATTAGATATTAAAACATTGACTATTATATATTTCAGCTAGCATGGCCATGGTGTATCAAAATGATTGGTAACAAAATATTGAAAGAAAAAAGATGATTTCAAAACTATTCAGATTTTTCTACACCTATAGAGGTAGATGAATTTATAGAGGGTCAAATAGGGCTTTTAATTAACTGTTAGAAAGAACGAACATACCATTAGCAAGCTTAACAATACACTTAAGGAAGGAGAGCTTTTTGAATGTGGAACAGTATATCTCAGGCTTCAAATAAGAAAATATGATTTAAATGAAAGAAATGTTTATCAAGTAACTAGTTTCCTGTACCTTCAATTAACTTAATTACTTTTATGGATAACGCAAGTTACCACAGTGTGCGACAATCACTCCCTCACTGAACATCATGCAAACCCCCGTTCACTCCAGATAACGAAAGTACAGCGTATTTCCGTCTATCTGGTAACACTCTACATCCGGCATAACAATGAAGGTCTGCGCGAAAGTAGAACATTAACAACCATGGATGCGAAGTTGCCTTCGAGTTAACCATATAGTGTAGCTGACCCTAAACTCTACCGAAGTTGCCTTCGCGTTAACCATATAGTGTAGGTGATCCTAAACTCTACCGAAGTTGCCTTCGCGTTAACCATATAGTGTAGGTGATCCTAAACTCTACCGAAGTTGCCTTCGCATTAACCATATAGTGTAATTGATCCTAAACTCTGCCTAGTGTCCCCATGCAAACAACAGCAGGTTTCTGGCATGCAGCCACTCGCGTTAGTCTTATGCTGATATCTTGTTTCCGAAGGTATTGTTCGGTCTCTAGTTATGAATCAGCATGCTGCTTTTTTCTAATGCACAATAGGTATTTGTTTAGAAATAAGATCCATAAATACTATCAGAATCGATTATTCAAGTTGGAACAGGAATTGAGCAAAGAGGTCTATCTGCAGGACAAATTTACAAAACAAACTTACAAAAGACGGAAGGAATGAAATTGATATCGGTCAGGAAAGTACCCCATTTTCTCAACGCAACTACCGCGAGTATCTTTTTACAAGTCATAGTGGTGTAGTGGTAACCATACTTGCCTCATTAACCCAAGATAGTGGGTTCAAACCCGGCCAGCATCGATGGATTTTTTCGGGCGTAAAGATCCTAATTATGGCTTCCTTTGGAATGGAAGTAAAGTGCGGATCACGTGTCGTACATTTACGGCACGATAAAGAACCTCAAGCCTGGAAGAAGAAGCCTGTGAGCAAAATTTGTCGGCCGTTTCACGCCCTGAATAGAATGGGACGCTGATAGCCCGAGATGTTAAAGAGCTTTCGTAAATAAACCAAATCAACAATACAATCTGAAAGTTGGAAGCGGGTTTGCTGAATAAATCGTTTACGAAACTTTGTTTTCGGTTGCACTATAGACACTGAATGCTTCCTGGTCCCTCCAAGCGAGAAGTCGGTACTTGTGAATGACAATACGAACGTATATGATACATAGATAGCATCCAGGAGCTCTATAAGGCAAAGAAAGCCACTTACTCAGAAACATTGCTTTTAGATTCACTCTAATGGGAATGTCGCAGCGCTTCCATTGCCTATCAATTAAAACCGCCGAGGGAGGTCGCGATCCCTTTCAGCAACAGGGAGCGTTCTTATCCATAACTGTCAACACAAATTCAGATGCTCCCTTGTTTGTTCCACGAGATAAAATCTCCCTCCCCGTACTACTCCCTCCCCCTCATCTAGATGCTTAAGTTTGGCGATGACTTCATGATGTATGTTTCTGTAGTGACGTCAGACTGCTGGCTCTGGAATCGAAACCGCGTGTAATCAATCATTTTTTCTCCCCTCTTATTTCTTCGACCTGGGTGAATCGATCTGTCCGCTTTCCCACCCAAAGACCGGTATCAAGAAGTTCCCTGGTACACTTTCCCTTCCTCCGGTTTTGCTTCCCCCTTTGCACTATATTTTATATTTTCCTTCGATGCGTATTTCCTTCTCAACCACACAACTCGATCATAGTTTCGCAGAGAGCGTGAATATTTTATCAACAGCTTCTGTCCCAAGAGGAACTTCAAGAATGTAACAACTCCCCGGTGTGCATTTGCGTTATAATGAAACAGCGTGATATTTCCGGCTTTTTTTTTTTCTTTGACCCCAGTGCTTCCCTTACAAATGAGAAAAACGCTAGACACATTTGAAAGTCTAGTTAACGCTATTACTTCAGGCGGAAGAATTATCATGGGACCACTTCTTGAGATTAGGCGCGATCTCGGAACACTCATGGTGATTGCTTCCAAGATTGGGGAAAACTTCGAGAGAATTGCCTCCATTTCCAAAACCATAAATCATATCATTGTTGTTAGCGACTTGTAAAATATTTTCTTACTGCACCGAATTCATGTCGTATCAGCCTAAAATGTTCACACAGTTTATGTTGAAATAAAAGCATTGAATAAATAAAGTAACGCTTATTAAGTTATGATAAATATTTTCAATTATACGCATTGGTTTTAATGATGGTAGACACACGTAAAGATGGAAGTTGTAATTTACAGAAGGTTAACGTTATGATACACTAAATCAAGTCAGTGGTATTAAATATGATCTAGTTTCCAGCTATGCTAAGAAAGAAAAATTATAGAAACTTAACTTAAACTTTTCACATCAGCTGTATGGCGAAAAAATAAGTGAGGATTTATTTCAAGTTGCTATATTTATAGTTCAGTATTTTTATTTGTAACCGATTTGCTAGGACTTCAACTGCAGGTTGTAATTCAATTGAATGTTGACGGATTAGTGTCGATTTTCTCTTCTCCAGATGCCTATCGAATATCGCCGTGCCAAGCTAGTGGATTGCTGGAATTTTATGACCCTCTTGGGTCAATGGGAGAGGACTACTAGGAATTATGCATAAGAGGAACACAAATCGTGGAGCTTACTATAACACGATTTATTTATATTTATGTAATTTTATCTTTCAAGGGTTACCTTTAAGTTCTGAAAATATTAATGAATGTTGGCAAACAGTCTACTATTGCACTGTAATTATACCAAATCTTTCACCGTTCCACTGTTTTTCTTTTTGTACCACTATTTTTGAAACTGCTCCCGGTTAACAGTTTGCGTCTTTCTACTACATAAACTCTCCAATTGACTGCCCTTTTTAACTTTTATTCTTTCTGCTTTTACCCTGAGTTTCGTTACGTAATGTTGGTTACAAGTTATTACACCCACAAGGTTCTGTTGCATCATTAGGTTTTTATTGCCCGGCCTGTCCTGGATTTTAACAAAAAACCTAACCCTTCTGTCAGTTCATACAATACCTAGGGACCTGGCCCACTCTTTTTCCCTAATAATTTTCAAATTCTTAGAGACGACCCTTATACAAAGCTTTTTACAAAATATATATAAAAATGTATAGGAGCATCTAGTTCTTTTGTTCCGTTCCCCAAACACAACATTTCCTGGTTTATGTATAAAAACTTTGTAAAAAAGTTGTTGTACTGCTCAGGAAATACGAATAGACTTAACTATTGATATACAGACGTATAAAATGTACAAATTGATTATAATAACATTTGTAATACATGTAAATAATTAGTATATCAGTAATATAAAAATGGAGGTCATTTCATATTGTCTCAAGTTTTAGGCAATAAATGGGCTGTAAACTTTTTTCCATATTTCTGCACTATATCACTTGTAATAAATATGCCTAATTCTGTACAATTCTTTTGTTTTTTTATCTTTATCTTTTTTCACTTGCTCATATAGCAACAACGTGCATTTGTTTTATAAAATGTAATTATACTTTCCTTTTCAGGCATTTCTCAATAAAAAATTTTAATGTACCAACTTATGTACTTTGAAATTATCGTTTGCTACAGTTCGTTTCATATATTCATTTTCTAAATATTTAAAATTACTAGCTATGTTTCATTCATTTATATTACTTTAGTTTTGTTTATGGACGATGAATTGTTAGGTCATTTGGAAATTAACATCAGACGTCGTAGTAAAAGGAAAATTGTTGGAACAAATGCACTTCAAACTACTCGAGAGCTATCTAGAGAAAAACATTAAGGCAAATTTTCACCCCATTTCGCTTTAACACTGACTTATCAGCATCTAATTTCAACCTATTTATCACCACATAACTCCGTTATTTTTCTTCATAGATATTAATTCTCTATCCCAAATGATTATTCTAAGACACATATACAATCTCTTAAATCATTGCGGTGTAGTTCATGAACACCCGGTATATGTGAATATATAGTTCACTACTTCTGTATAAACCGCCACATTGAGGTCGTTAAGGCGCAGACTTGTGAGGGGAGATCTGGGGTTCGAATCCCGCCAAGGCCTTCTTCCCTGATTGAGTTTTCTCCAGGTTTTCCTCGGTCGTCATAAATGGCAAATGCCGGGTAGGTATCCTAAACTAGGCCTGAAACATTTCCTTCCTTAAAATAAATCCTTTTCCAGTATATCCTTTCATTTCATCAGTGCCCGCCGCCTATGGCGCCTCAGTAGTAAAAACGGGCATTAAACACTATTCAGGGGGGGGGGGGTTACCTAAATATAAAAGCTAAAGTCAATGGAGTTCCACAAATTTCTTGCTCTGTCACAAAAATAGTTTATCTGGTAAAAGAACGGGAATGTATCTAAAACAAAATAAAACTATTATTTTCCTAAATTTGTACTATCATTTCATTTGCATAAGGGAAAATCAGATTGAAATTTATCAAAAATGTGAAGAGTCCTATAATCCATAATATAAGTAAAGTGAAGGAACCTATGATGAAAGTATTTAGAAGCATGTAGCATATTACTTACAATTTCTGGAATCTTCGTAAAGGATTTATAATAATATTGGAATAACTCATTCTGTTTACAGGCTTGTGGCCATTGTCAATATTCAGATATCCATTTCTAGAGTATACGAAAAGTGTGTAAGCTACTTGGAGGAACACACAACTCCCCTACCGTTTGTCTTAGAGTGGTTTTCAATGTGTTCGTAACAACGGTAGCCTTTATGACCCCTTTCTCCAAAGAAGTTCATTGATGCTGTCACAAAGAAAGTTAATAGGTTTCCCTTTGGACGCAAAAGCGGCGATAAAAGCAAAACCATACTTCTCATATTTGTTCTTTTATAACATGAGCCTTGGTTAAATAAATACACGACATTATAGTGCAGTCGCAAACTAAGAATATGATATTCAAGTTCGGAATTAGCGGCAATAATAAAGCTGAGAGCTTACTTCCAAAGGGAGATTAATATCCTCTGCTCTCTCTTTCTCTCTGCTGTTATCATCCAAATAATATTATGAAAGCAATGCAATTATGAAATAATTGTAAACCTACGTACGTACATATTTTGTTTTATGATAAACTTCCAAAACCTTTCCATTCCAATTGGAATATTCTGAATTTACATATACAGGGTAGAAATAATTGTACAAAGAGTTTACGAATATAAATGGGGCTTGACACTGAGTATTTTGAGAGTGGGAACAAATGATCTCAAACGCTTCAATATCTTGATATCTATCAACATCATAGCTGCGTTGTGATGTGACGTGTGTTCATAGCCAATCACGGGTGGCTGAGGTCGTTAAAGCACGGACTCGTGAACGAGAGGTCTGGGGTTCGATTCTCACCAGAACCTCCCTCTGACGGGTTTTTTTTTTATCTTCCCTAAAAATTCTTTCCATCTTGTGTATCATCAGTGCCCACCGACTATGATGTCTCAGTAATAAAAATGGGTTTTAAACACTATTAAAATACTAACCAGTGTCATTGATGGAGGCAAATCTTAAGCACGCTGCACCTCGATCTAAGCACAAGTCACACTCTCACTTAGCGCACAGTTTTCTGGAAGTGGTGAAGCTTTTTAATAACTACGAGTACAGTAGGTGGGTGTTATGAACAATTATTCTACTTGAACTCAATTAATGTGATGCAACGCTCTGTATTGTAAGTTTAAGATAAGCTATTGTGTTTTTTTGATCCTCTTGACCATCGATAAAGTTATGCCTTTGGGTTGAAGTATGCAGCACCAAAACGAAGCATCCGAGATCATTTGTTCCTATTCTTGAGGTGGTTCTTTTTCTGTCCCTTTCCACTCGCAATTTGGTTTTTTTTTTTTTCACTCTGTATATTAAATAACATAAAGTTTGTTATATTTTTATTTAATGATTTCTGTTACTTAGCTTATTAGAATCTTAGGTGGCGGTCAAGACAGGAATCATAGATTTGCTTACCATGATGCTCTAACTATTTTAGCTAAAGTTAACTCTCCTTTAACTCTTTTTTTCACGTATAATTTTTTCCATCGTCTCAATTTTTTATGTTTCCAAGCTTGAAGATATGTTCATTCTGCAGAAAAATGATGAGCATTAAGGAGGCCAATTCTGAAGAACCTGCCAAAAATTACTTGCAGCAGAAACTCTGGAATAAGTATGTTGTAATCAATAAGAACTACTTCCAGACAGACCTTCAAATATGGAAGATAAATAAGGATATAATGCTAGAAAAAGTATCACTTAATTATCAGATCTCGCACTTTCTAAGGTCAGCACCAGAGGTTCATAGTTTTCATTCTACCAATCTGTATCTCCACTTGCTGATAGATACAGCTAAAGTTTGTTTCCCAGTTTTAAAATAGAAACAAAACACTGTGCCTCACCGTATATCTAAAGAGTCTTATTTTCATTTGAACAGCAGATAAATTTCAATTGTCTTTCTTTATGGGAAAATTCGAACTTCATATTCTATAGTACAAAAAAGTGCTTTTTAATGAAATGTAGCTGATTTCTGAGTCTGTTCAATTTGCTCTATTATCTTTGCTTCCGATGAAGTTAGGATGGAAATGCACCAAAAAGAGTATTCGATATTTTAACAGAAAAGTTTAACTATATCCATTCATTTACATTAGTATTCAGCACACCCAAGACTGCAGGATGTAAACAACTAGTTTTTCAATGAAATATGGATTGTCCACGTGTTTTGTATACCTCTTATTTACGTAAAGGAATCTCAAATGCATTATGCAGTTGTGAGGAGTTCAGGAATGTCCGCCTATCAATTATGGGAGGTTTCTACGAAACGTACTTCCGTTTATTTGACGAATAAGCCATTGTCCTGTGCTGGGAGTGACGAAGTGAGAAAATGTCTGGGTGACGCGATATTATAACGCAGTCGCCTCGATGAATACAATAGTTATACAGTCCTAAGGCTTTGAAAATGTTCCCTCCCACCCTTGTGTGGGAACTGCAGCTTTTCCCCACCCCTCTCTTCAGTCCCTCTCCCTTGACTCTGAAATGAGTAACAATAGACTGTCTACAGTACAAATCAATATCGGAATAATGACGAAAGGGTCGTAAGAGTTGCTGTCATTACGGTAATCATGTTTTGTTCCCCGGAGACGATTTCTGTAAGAGTTATTTTTCAAATCTATTGCATGAAATTATTACGGTAATATTTTTATCACATATTGTTAATTACGCTGAATTAGTTGTCTGTTCTACTCTATGCTATTATTTTGAAATTTCTTGATAATTTTGTAAACGTAAATTGCATTGTTTACGCATGAGCCATAAAAGTTCAAACTGGGGTTTTTCGATCAAATTAGAAAAGTTAAGTTATTGTTAAGTGGTGCCCGTTAAGGAAAAATACTTTATATTTATTTAAGAAGTTACTTGACGAAGCTTTTGATAGTGTGGATAGAAGTTTATTGTGTGGGTTATGAGCAAAAAAAAAAAAAAAGGTTATCCTCTGCATTTAATTAGGTTATAGGAAATTTTATACTAACGTAATATACTGAATAAGTATATGAATTAAAACTTGAAAAAATAAAAAAGTGTTAAATAAAGGTGTGACCTTTCCCCCCGGAAGTGAACAGTTTTAATGATATGAATGACATGGAGTAAAAGCATTTATAGGTCAAGATGAGAGTCTTTATCTATATGCTGATGATATAGCCTAGTAATTCATTAGGAAAACAAATTATAACGCTCTCTGTGCCAACTGATCAATATTAGCAACCGTTACAATCTCAAATTCTCACAAATAAAGCCAGAAGCGTGGCTTTTCGAAATGAATTCTTCAGAAATATAATAATAATAATAATAATAATAATAATAATAATAATAATAATAATAATAATAATAAACTGGAACAGCTATCAGTGTTCAACAATTGCAGTGCATGAATAACATAAGGCAAAAATCATAGAAAGTAAATAAAGTAGATATCAAAAATATTTCTGTATCTACAGATAGTAGTATATTCAAAGAAAATAAGCATAAATGAAAATGATTACATGTTACCCGAAAAATGGAACCATCACGGGTGCCCTAGGTTGTTAAGGTACGGACTCGTGAGCGGGAAATGTGGGTTTCAATTCCCGCTACGACCGTCGTCGTCCCTTAGGCTTTTTTCAGGTTTTCATAAATGGCAAATGCAGGGGAGGTACCCTAAACTTACACCTGGAACGTTTCTTCCTTTAAAAAAGTGTTTTCTAATGAATGATTTCATCTCGTGTATCACGTGTTCACCGCCTGCGATGTCTCATCAGTAAAAAATAGCGGTAAATATCATTTTAAAAAAAGGAAACATAAGTTTTTCAAACAAAGAGAAATTAAAAGGAATCCAGATAATGATATTCAGCGAGGATTAAACACTGTGATAACTAAAGTTGTCTATAATTATATAGTAATGAAACTGGTGGAGGGTTTGCTAAGTACTTGAGTAGCTTTCTTGCATTTCTTGAATCCTTAATTTTCTTATTTGGGTTCTGAGCTATTCTCTTGCACGTTATAATTTTTCTCTTTCATTAATAACATTGTTGAGCTTGCTGATGATTTTTTTTTTATTCGCTTTATTTACGGACGCTCTTTAACAGCTCAGATCATCAGCGTCCCTTTCAATTCCGGGCGTGAAACGGCCGACAAATGGTATAAAGTTCATGAATGAAACATGCTATTTCGCTCTCTATGAGTTCATCTACCTCTGTTCTTTTCTTTCTTCCGTTCCATTTTCCTATAGGTGTAGAAAAATTAAAGTCTCCCTTAGTTTTGATATTGTCCCTGCCTTCTTTCATTGTTTTTTACCAAACTTTTTGACACACCAGTATCCATGCTAGCTGAATTAATAACATTATATGAAAATGATACACCATTTCATGAGTTTGACCACGCACAGGATGGTCTTCTTTCTTTAGATATCCAGGCAGTGGCCATTGAAAAAAAAAATACAAATAGTTCAAAGGTGCATTGCTTATGAATTACTTATGTTTCTAATAAAAACTTCGCTTTCATACGACTATACTGAACAGATCATCGTACTCGAAACGTGTACGAAACTCTTGTAACGAATAACTTTTCATACGTCAGTATAACACAGATTTTAATAATCAACTAAATGTGTAAGAACAAAGGTTAGGGTTTCGTTTTTTTAGAAGCAGCATATAGTTTTGGGTAATGTTAAGAATTACCATCGGGTGCTCTGTTTCTTGTCGGTAGACGACAGTTGAAATAATACACTCTCAAGGGTTGACTGATATCCTAAACAATAGGCCAGCAGAAACAACCTAAAACAAAAGAACGTATGTCCCATCACCCTCTGTCGTAGGAGCAGTTTCAAAATATTTATTTTATACGATGTTCTATTCCTTTTTATTGTGAATTAGCGGTTCCGGAATTATTAAAAGGAAATAAAGGAAAGAACAATTTAAAAAGAGGCCAATAAACAAAAGAATTACAGCTCCAATCTCTGAGCACGCCTCACCCCCCACCTTTCACGGAAACGTTGACAAACGTTGACTGGATCTGGCGCCATTAATATTGCGCTACAGCACACTTTCGTGTATCTAGTACTGCTATAAACAATGTTTCAATACCAAAGAAATGGAAGAATTAAATACTGAATGAATTATTTGTAAATTTAGGTAATGAATCATTGGAAAAGCCAGAATAAGTTGGAAAGAAGCCATTCCATCAGTAGATGGAGTAGAAGATAAATTATTTTCTTAGTATATTAAGTACTTTTAATTTCCAATTAAAAAGACTACTTTGTAGAGAAAATAATCTATATTTTAGTTATAATTATTGTAATTATCTTATTAATTTACTGAATTATTTTAATTATTACTAATTTCCTATCAAAAAATAATTGAAGATCGAGGAAAAAATTACTTTATATCTTTATTCCTATACACAACATGGACTAATATATTCAGGTATTTATTGTTCGGAATTAAAATCTTCAGATGACTTGCCACAATTTATGGGTCTAAAATAATTTATAGAGCCCTGTGATATCTAAACAAATTTGGAATCTAAAATCTCAGAAGATTTTGAAGTGTGTTTTTTCTTCCAGGAATTTACACACTTTGCCAAAATTGGAAAATGCAAACTTTTATTAGACCTGTTATATGAATTGAGTTTGTTATCGCAACACCAAATGAGTGTGGTGCATGTGCTCAGCCATATTGTTTATTTTAATTTATTGCAGACTACAGCTAAGTATCTTATCAGAAAATAACAGAGACCTAGCTCAGTCATCTGTGTAAACTGCGAAACCTATGGAACCATCGTTATGAATCCCAGACCTCCATCCCAAACCGCACAGTCTTCTCCGATCGTTTTCCCCCCAAGTTGCGCCCAATTAATAAATTAAGCCTTTCTCTTGAAATTCCGGCGGGAAGGAGGGAGCAGAGGGAGTGAAGGAAGGAGGCAGCTCTTTATGAATTATGCAGCACCGCACCAAGCATCAGCAAGCCTGTCTCACCGCTCGTCCAGTCGGTAACTGCAAACTCTGCCTTACCGCCTGGGCTTCTAGTTTCTTTGCAGGGGAGAAAAAAAGGCACATCTGGTTAAAACTCGTAGTGTGCTTTTCCTTTACAGAAAATTACAATTCTCTCAGCTTTTAAGTTTTTTAATAAATCTTGCTTTTAAATTATTTTCAAGAAATTTGTGTGCATAGGTAATCGATCTTTTGTCATTTTTTATATTTTTTCTAGAATATCAGTGTAATAACTCTTAGCAGTACACGAATAACTACAATAAGAATACTACATTGTTCTGTACAATAGATTTAGCTCATTTAAAATCTCGAGACAAATGAAGAGCACGCGAAACAGGTGGAAACAAAACAATAAGAACTCTTTATAACGTGTAATGTAGGATTGGGCAGCCGGGCAAAATCAAAGCTATACTGGGTCTACAAAGTACAGCAGTGAAGGATTCCAGAGCATTATCGATCGATGGTGCTATGTTATGACACCTCTGCGTTGCTCTCTTTCACTTGGAAATGAAGCGATGCTGGCAGCAGACCCTCTAGTTCCGTCCGGCGTAGCTCACCACTGCTATACTATATCAAACAGTGTATGTTGATAAAATCGATATTGTGTAGTGATTCTGTACGGAGAAAATGAACATTTGGAATATTTTTATAAGGAAGGGAGTGTTAATTAATTGAAATATCTTACTACGAGAGGACCAGATTATTTGAAATGCTTTTAATAAGTATTTTTAATAAATACTATAAATGTTACATGTAATCAAATTGCTAAGTATCGCATCTTTATTCGTACAAGTCTACTAATTGTATTGTATTAAGCAGAAACTACTTTTTGTTATATTTCTCTAACCATTCAAATAATTTCTGTTAGATAAATATCTGCAAATTTCTTTAAAAATTATATATGCCTCTATGTATTCTACTGTACACTTACTTATATACACATTAATTTAACCCACACGGGTTGCCGAGGTCGTTAAGGCACGTATTCGTAAACGGATGGTCTTGGGTTCGATTTCCGCTATGACATTTTTCGTTGTATAGTTTTCCTCAGATCTCGTTAATGAAAAATACTTAAGCCTGAAACACTTCTTCCCAAATAAATTACATTCCCAACTTACCATTTCATATTGTGTATCATTAATACTCACTGCATATGATGCCTCACTGCTCAAAAAATTGAAACATTAACATAAGCTTTCTGAGATGAAGAATGATTTAATAATATCTAATCTTTAATTTCCATGGTGAAGTAAAAAAACAAATACTCGAAAACCGCTAAATTTTTATATATATATATATATATATATATATATATATATATATATATATATATATATATATATTCCTTCATAGAAAAGGAAAAGGACAATTAATGCACACTTCTGTTGCTACAGCTAGTTACAGCATAGCTTTGTTGTTTGATAGAAATTAAGTTTTGTACAGTAATAAAGTCATTGAATGTGTCAGTTTGTACTACGGGGTTTCTCTGTATATTACATGCAATATGAAAATATCTACAGAAGCATAGTATTTAACGGTTAAACTTTAAACGCTGTATAGGCTAATTGTGTATTTGTGGTTTTATCAATATCAGCTCTTTATGGTTGGACCATACACTCTTGGAGGACGAAAAAAACTAAGTAATTATCATCTAAACCAGGAGATGTTCCCTCAAATTAAAATGCTTTGTCACTAAATTTAAGTATAAATTGCAGAGCTGTACAGTCTACATTAAATGGTGTCAATATACAAATATTTCTTCACTCACTCACTCACTCACTCATTCCGTTTATCCAGATGACTGCTATAAACCCCAGAGCTTAAAGCATAAACGATTTAATAACTTGAATATTTTGGAAATGCTTAAACTGCTTTTTTAAAAAGCATCAGTTTTGGACATTTTTCTAAAAGCATTGAGTGCAAGAAGCGTGACTAGTACTGAACTTAGATGATTCGTTTTTATTTTTAGAATATAGTCCGTATCAGGAATGTATCGAGCTAGAAAACAAACAGGTAGTAGTAACGTGCAACGGCTGTACCAATGAAAGTGCGCGGATGAGATCATTTCCATTGTCAACAAGTTAAGGCGTAGAGCAGAATCAGGATAGAGTCGTTAATATTGAGAGTATATGAACATTTATTTGCAAGTGGTGGTAAAACAGTAAGAGAATGCGGTGAGGAGACAACTGCTCTTGCTGGAGTTGGAAAATCCACAATATGCAAAGTATGGATGGAGGCAAAGCATTCGGGTGAGAGAACGCCTCTCTTAGAAACGCCGGGCAAGAAGCGTCCGAATCGTGCTTTCGTATCTGCAGACTTCGATGAATTTTGGTTGGAAGTATTGCTTAGGAAATCTGGGAGTTTCGGGAGAACACTTCTGAAGGCCAAGGTTGTAACAAATAATTTTCCTCTTTTTTTTCTTTTTCTTTTCTTTTCTTTCTTTTTTCTTCTTTCTTTTTTCCTCTTTTTTTTCTTTTTCTTTTTTTTTCTTTCTTTTTTCTTCTTTCTTTTTTCTTTCTTTCTTTCTTTTTTTTTGGGGGGGGGTCAGGGCTTTAAGATTCACTACCACATGTTTGTAGCACTCTTAAGCTCCGCCCTCTCGTTTTCTCTCTCTCTCTATCTACCGGTATGCGAATCTTTGCTCTACAAACTCCTAAGATGAATAACAGTTGTTTTTTTTTTTTTTTGCCTTATTTAAGGACTTTTTAACCAGTCATATTTACCACACTGGTAATTTTTTTTATTAATCACAACGCAATTATACAAATTGTATTTTACAAAATAAGGAGTCTTAGAGTAAATTTTAAAAAAATATTCTAATTGATCTTCTCCTTCTTTTTCACTGGCCTGTGATACTTGCACAACTAAATATGTGTTGCGATGCTATAGGTCACACTACTACTGGCAGTGAATATGGTTTGACTACTGAGATGAAAGAGATAAAACAATCTAGTCATGTTGAAAAATGCTACACCGAGCGAGTAGAAAATTGAAACTAAACTTGAAATTTCATCCAATATATATCTGCAAAAACAGGTTGTGTACAGTAATTAAACAGCTTTAACTTAAATGGGTCATAAATTAACCAGCTTAAAATATTATTATGGTTTTAGTTCTATAAACAAATTATTATAATGTAAATGTGACGTTATTAATAAAGGTACAGTAAAGTTCAATTACATGTTCTGTATAACGTAGGAACCCCCCCCCCCAAGTAGAGGCTCTGTGGTTTGAGTACCAACATTGCACTACCATCTTATTCTGGAGGGTATCGTTGATATAAACGTAGTATCCAAGATATGTATACTGTTAGGGGCGGGAGGGAGGGATTGGAACCACAAACACCCCTACTTTACCTTCGGGGTCTCACTGTAGCTCTTGAGAGACTTGCCGCAGCGCTCTAGCGGAGGATTGAAGAGTTATCAGCTATAGGTGTCGTCTGCTTATGAAAGCACGTGATCTGGACCCTATAAAGCACTTAAGATGGTCGTCGGAAGTGGAGGGTGTAAAACCCACGTTCCCTACCGCCCTTTCTCGTTCCACGTAAACCGCGAGACATTCCCCGTCCTTTTCCTGCTTTGCCATTAACAGCATTTCCCTCTCCAAAAGATTTCCCTGCACGCTCTTGTCGTATTGATCACCAGGCGTATCATAGAGCCTTTTATACATCACTTAACTGCGTTTTCTCTTCCCCTGAGATGAAAATGTGTCTTTTTAAAGTCAGTCTGTTTCACAGAGCACCTAACCGGAATGTGCTGATTTTCGCTTGACTCGATTCTCGCATGGCTGTTAACTTTTTTTTCGTTCAAGCCATTATTTTCAGTTCATTCAAGTTTACTGTCCAAACATTTACGAAAAACTACCTATAAAATAAAAGTATAAATTATAACTTGCGCATTCCTTTCCAAATTTCAAGAAAGTCCATTGGTGGAGAATATTTCATTTTTTAAATATAATGAATGATGATAGATAGTATATTTGTGTGTTGATTTTGAAATGGATTTTGAATAGAGTAGTTATTTTATTGATTCAGAAAGTTTACCTGGTAATTTATGGGGGTTAGGAGTATAAATAATATTGCAGATGAAGATGCAACGAGCTAGTAAAAATTGGAACATAGCACTTTTCTTTCAAAGTGTTATATGACTGCTAGCTTTAAACCAGTTATTGTAAATTTGTTGCCACAATAACAATTAATGTTGGTGAACAATAAGATTGCGATCATCAAAATATGTAAACTACAAGAAAGAGTGCAATGATGGAAGTATTTATACAGAATCTTTTTAAATAAATGTGTGAAATGTCCATTCAGAATGTTTCTATGTTAGTATTTCATAGGGAAATAAACAGAATTTTGTCGTAATGGCGGAAACGGCAGAGGTTTAACACAACATAGAATTACAGGTAATACAAAGAAAGCTATTAGAAGTTTAGTTCAACTAATGGGTGCGAGACAGAATAATATTCTTCTATACTACTTAGCCTGAAAGGGTAAAGAAACAAAGAAAATTGCAAAATTGTAACTGACTGGCTTCTCAAGAAGATTGAAAGGGCTATGCTTATCGGTGATTCAGCACGTTAATGCACTAGGCACTAATCAGCAAGAAACAATAATGACTGTATTAGAAATTACACAATTATCAGAAGATCTGGGTATGGTGTACTTGAGGGACATGCTATTTTACTAAGTAATATTCGCTTAAAGAAGAATGATTATATCCACCCAGCCGGTTTTGAGTTCAGCACACTACATTTTAATACTTGGATAGGCTTTTAAATATATCTTGGTTTTTAGATTAACAGTAGACTTTCTGTTCAGTTTAATATACAGAACGAACCACTTTTACATACCTGTGATTTAAACAGATTTGTGTGAGCTCTATCGTTGTCACTGGAGAATTCTATAGTCTCCAGGTTCTTTGCAACATTTTTTTTTTTGATTGATTTATTTAACGACGCTCTTTAACATCTCAGGTCATCAGCGTCCCATTCAACTCAGGGCGTGAAACGGCCGACAAATTTTGCTCAGAGGCCTCTCTTTCAGGCTTGAGGTTCTTTTTCGTGCCGCAAATGTACGACACGGGACCCACGGCTTTACTTCCCTTCCGAAGGAAGCCATACTTAGGATTTTTACGCCCGAAAAAATCCATCGGTCCTGGCCGGGTTTGAACCCGCGATCTTGGGTTTAGAAGGCAAGTATGGTTACCACTACACCACCAGTACCGATGCAACATTTTGTGAACACGGTTGGAGCCATTACTGTAAAGTTAACCTTAGGCATCTTTAGTTTGTGACAATTTGCACCATCATACCTTTTAAGCATTCCCATAATTTGAAATTGTGACAGTAATGTTAAAGATCCACGGTCAGTACACCCACCAAGAAATTACTGCGCAATGGCCCATACACCTTCTTGCTGATACCACGCTTGATTCATTGCACTATTATCAGTTATTTTGGTTTTCCTTATCTCAGAAACAAATTGCAGGTTTATCTTGTACAAGATTCTGAAGCAATAAACCACATGTCCACATGTTTTACCACTTTTTCTTCAGCACCAGTGAGTTAACTGACGAAATAAGATCGAAATCACTTCAGCAGTAAGTCTCTCTTCATATTACAATGGGTTTCAGTTTTCTGATTTATAGTGTTTCCATGTGGACAGAAGTGACCGTTAGATGAATTTGCAAATTCGACGCATGTATGAATTTGTTGAGTGGTCGACCATTCAAGATCTGTCTTTGACTCTCCAGAATAAAATACAATTTTACCCAAGCCAAGTTGTTTGTCTTGGAAGCGGCTTCCAAAAAGTCAGTTGAAACTGCGTCATAGTTTGTGCGGTCTTTCGTGGGCGCAAACATTTGAGACCAAACGCTATTTAATTGAAAAGTTACTCTATCTCAGTCTAATATCCTGAGCAGCTCAAAAACCATACATTGGCACGCTGTTCACATCATTTTATCAGTCAGAAAATGGTCGAGATAGGGAAGAGTGTACCGCTTTTGTAGGAATTAATCGTTGCGTATTCAAAGTGTTTGGGGGTCTCCAAGCAGTAGTCCGATTGAGCTAAAAATTTGCACAGATGTTTTTGGAACAAAATAGAGGGATGGGAGTTAAACTTATAGAAAGTTGAAAAATAAGGGTCATCCTAATATATATGGTGGCCCAGAATCGTTGCAATTTCAAATTGTACTCTCATGTACTTTCATGGCACGTATGCTATATTGGTTGCTTCTTACAAGGGTTAAAGTCACGTTATGTACGTTTCATTCGTTTAATTTTTTTCTAATATTTTCAGCACTGAATAAGCTACAAAGCTAATACTCAATCGATGCATAGTTTTAATGTATTTTTATTTTTTCCTCTACTATATTAAATATAATTTCATAACAATGGTAGTAAAGCAAACGGAACAATTTTTTGGAAAACATATATGGTTCTCAGTTGCCAGGTAGTGTCGGTTGTTACATAAGCTGTTGCTTTTACCCAAACCTTATAGCGTAATTTGGGTTGCCTATTCTGTAAAATTATACGATTCTGGGACAGCTTAGTTGAAAAATTAAATATACCAACACAATCACCGAGTTTTTAACGTTGTAGAATGTAAAGTCGTAAAATATGCATGGAACATATATTAATAGTTAACCAAAAAAAAACGGATTTTGATGACATAAAATATGTTTAAAATTATCTATTACATCACATCAAAGACCTTATAAAACCACCTAAAACCTTAAATAATGATTTAAACATTTAAAAAAAAAAAAGCCAAGTACACTTTGAAATGGTATATATTTATGTCCTTTGTGTAATTTATCGCATACAATGAACTGGACATAATTAAGAAATGTACAATAAACTCATAAATTTTATTAACTACCATTTAAATCCTTTCTGTTTTTTTTTTTTTTTTTTTTTTTGTCTTTCTTATAGACAAAATGACGTAATTAAAGATCTGCACATTTGTGCACATCATTACTCGCACTAGGGAGTTATACGTTAAAATGTAAAAACATCTGGAAAGAAAAAATAATTTCTCTGTTAAGGAGTAGAATGCATTATCGGATGGAAATATCTTGAAAAAGTTGCATCTATCTAGAACACGGTGTACAGGCTACAGTTCTTAGCTCATTCTGCATTACGTAGATGGAGGTGACCATGCGTACGTTCTCGAAGGCAAAGGACATCGATTGTCCGCCAGTTCGTTCTTGTACATTGAAAAACTCCTTTTAGCGTCTACAGTTGCAATGAGCATATTTGGGAGTGACTTAATCACTGGATGTAACTTCCTCTTTAATACCAGTCATGTTTAAAGCTTCCCGCTTCAACCACCGAATTAGGAAACATAAAACGTTATAGCCTGAATTTTTGTCAAGAACATATTTCATGTTTACTTGTACAAATAGGTCAGAATCACCAGGAATATATTTAACGTGTCTTCGAAAATCTTCTCTAGAATTACTTTATCTTTGAGATCCACAATAACATATGAAACTTATCCTTTAGAAGTTTATTTTATGTTCCTATAATATTAAATATGCGTATATGCACGAAAGCGCTACATAATAACGAGGAAGAAACCAACCTAAAAATAATAAAACAGAAAAATAAATCTATCAAAGTTGATTAAATAATGATCCAAAATGAAAACATAAAATAAAATGATAAAAAAATTGGAAACCTGTTCGAGATTTGTGTACAAGTTACTTATGTCCATGATGCACCAGTTAAAAGATGGCCACTCGTCAATATCCGGGCCCTGGTAATAATAATAAATATTGACTATTTGAAATAGAACTTGACAAAAACAGAAATTTGGTAATAATTTGTAATGATAATTGGTAATAATTTGAGCAGCATATGCTAATGATTTTGGATAATATGTTTTAGCTATGTATTGGTAAACATTTAAGCTAAATAGATATTTCATTGACAACCATTTAAGGACATCACGTTAGTTCACAAATACCTGTATGCTATAACCTCGTTGAGTGCACAACACTACCCCATTATTCCATTCTTGAGGGCGATAATGTGTGTCACAAGCGTCTATTTAAATAATATCTGTAACTGTTCTTATGTTAAATTTCACCAGATTATGAAGGCATTCAAATCTGTCATCATATGATAGCCTCTGTAGTGCATGTCTTCGGCAGTATGGTGTTAAACATCAGGCGGTTAGAGCGCGAGCACTAAACCCAAGAAAAATTGCCTCGGCTAAATTAATGATCCGCATAGCACAGCGGGCGGCCGGACTTAGGGAATTTTTGCCACCAGCATGCACGCAGAGAACCCGCTAAATTATTTAGCCGGACCACAATCACATCGGCAAAAAGCACTCCGCATTTCCGCTCTTTATTCATTCCACATACCGCTAAATCAATCGGCAGTTGCAGTGCTAGCTTCACATGTTGCATGGGAGGCAAAACAAATGACAAATTTCCATCAGGAAGGTGCATCCCATCACTTGGACTAGCGTTGGTCGCACTCCGGTTGCTGTATTTAAATTTCGTTAACAATATAAAAAAATGAAGTAGAGTGCTGCGATTCAAGAAATAAGTTTATCACATACGGTACTCCTTTCATAGCATGCTACAATGTTAATAGTTTCCTATTAGAGTATGTCAGTTAATAAAACAATCAACTATTATATTCTATTACGATTTCATCCCTCATTTGTTGGTTGTCTTCATTTTTTCCATCCTTATGTGCATGTTTCAATTGGCGTTCGAACTTTTTCAAATGTTTCTTCCCTTGAAGTTCCAATTTAACTGTCTTAAAAACACGTAATCCATTGATAATTCTTTTTGTGCGTCCTATCTTGAAGCATTACATTGTTGTAAAATTGTAGTTATATCTGTTTATTTTAGCATATTTTATTCCACAGTTCTTTATCGTATTATTATTTTAATCAAATAAGCTTGAGCGCTTATTCCATAACTTTATTATAGGTATGTGGTCTTTAGTTATAAACTTTGTCCGTTGATGCGGTGTTTTACGTCTCAGCTACGGCGTTCTGCTTCTTAGTTATGGTTAGCCACAGCTTTTTTATTTATTTTTTGCGTATTTTTTATAATATTTATGTTAGTAAGATTAATGCAAAATTTCAAGTTTAATTTGAAATAAATTCATACACATTTCCGAGTCATGAATATTATTTTTCGTTTTATTTTTTAACATGTTCAAGCTTACGATTTCAAAATAATAGTTATATTATGTATGATATTAGTTTATAATTGTAAGACATTATAAATGCGTTTCTTGCCCTATTTTTTATATTCCAGAATTATCAAAGTTTATTAATGAAATAAAATTAATATTAAGGTTGATTTTGTAACGAATTATTGTACATACTTATGACGTTAAAAGTTACAGAGATTATTTATTTAATATTATCATTATTAGCGCAGATGGATCTACCTCAATAAAATTTAGCTCAAGCTGAAAAGACTGAATCGCCTCTAATATTGAGAAAATGGTATATAATTATCAGAAGAAATGCGACTGAACAGTAGAAATATTAAGTATATTTCAGGAGCTTGGGTTTTAGAACGGGTTAGTGTTACACGTTTTACTAATTGGTAACTGATATTAACTTGGGAAGTTTTATTAGCTTTATAATTATTTATTTATTTAATTAATTATAAGTATTTTGCAATGAAGATGAATGATTTATTCTTTTTTCAGTAATACATAAATTGTTTTCTTAATATTACCGCAAAAATATTCAGATTCACTTTAGTACGAAAACAATTACAATTAAATTCAATTGTAACTTTATGCATCTAATATCAGAATGTAACATGTTATTAACTACCTTGACGAACTGCAAAGACTGTTTATAATTCTGATATATAAAAAAATATTTTATTGTACAAATAGCCTTAGATGCACATGTAGTTTTAAGCGTTTTCAGCAACTACATTTATATGTAAGAAGCTTTAAATGTCGGAAACTCTTCACTTTTTTTTTTTTTTTTTTTTTTTTTTTTTGTTATTTTCAACACAGCATTATTCAGTCATTGGCAGAAAAGGTTAGAGTAGAGTTAGAAACTAGTTATATTTATAGGCAATAATAAAATAAACCAATATGTCAACATTTTCTGTTCTCTTGGAAAAAGTATGTGAACAGAATCGTTATACGTGTAATATACAGGGGCTCGGGCACTTAATTCATGTTTTTAAATAGTTGTGAGACTGTTAAGCAAGCATATCTCTCTATAAGCATAAGTTAATTATACAAAAATTTTGTGTCATAATCATTTCTCTTAGTTTTATTAAACTAACTTCGTATTAAGGTCTTTATAGTTTTTGCTTTTGTTTATTTTTTTCTTTTGGATAAACACACCTTTTTGAAGTCATTTGATAGAATGACAGAACGTCAGTTGACAAACGCACAGGCGGTTTTGTCTGGCAAGGGTCTGCCCCTCTCTAGTGTATCTCTTCTTTTCGCCGGAAAGTTTTCCAATAATCCTTCCCAAATGCGCTTTACTTCAGTGGCTGGCAGGAGCTCGTGCTGACCCGGGGGCTGGGGGACGGAAGAGATTTGCAAAATTTGCTGTTCTGTGCACAAACGAAGCTGGCTGTATGGTAGCAGCAGATAAATGTCGAGAGCAATTTCCTCAAATGAACCCTTTTCCTATATTCAGCAAGAAAATGAAACGTAAGCTATATAGTTTTTATATATCTAATTCAAGCTGCAGGGGTTGCAATGCTAGAGCCAGAAAGGTATTATCCGCTTTTAACTCTTCACATACATCAATTCAGAACCTAAAGGCTTCAAAGAGGGTGTACAAAAGCTGAATAAAACAAAGTTGCAGCAGATTTTTTGCTTATAATGTAAGAATCTTAAAGAATGTTAAATTTTTGTAACTTCTGTTTTGCAGCGTCAGAATAATTCATGTATTTACCAAATCACATCTCTAAAAGTTAACCACCGTAGCGCTTCCAAACTGACTACAACTAGGTCTGGATGTTAAAAAGTGTATAGGCTATGGAAAACTATTCTACTTATAATTATACATGCAGTATTTAATTGTGTTAAGTGGTGGGTAATACTTATAGGTAATTATGGTAAGTTAACTTGTAGGTGCGATTAGAATAAGTTGCTGCTATTCAGCTTTCCACAGAAATGTTCAAGTTCTACAGCTGAAAAGTTAGCATTCATTGACGCGCAAACAAAATATCTATGGGGGTCGCTAAGTTGGATAATCTGTCTGTTTCTGAATGTCTGTAGAAAAAAAAAAAAAACGTTTTTCTGTCCTATTCGTGATACAATAATTAAAATATTTTAAAAATCAGACATGCATATTCAAAAGTTTTGCTTCATACATTTTGAGAAAATTCGTAATTTCGACTGGAATTTACTACTGGTCTCTTCAGGGTCCTCGAGAGATCACACAACCAGGAAGCGCTAAAATATGAAGGAAATGTTGACGAAATATGAAATTTGCATTCATAAATGTCATTTTAATATTAACATAATTAAAAGGATATGTTAAAATTTGACATACTTCAATTTATACTGATTAAAATGTTACATTATATTAATTTGAAAGATAATCCGATGGTACAGTGATCAAAGCTTCTGTCTTCTATTCCTAGGGTCCCGGGTTCCATTTACGGATCTGCCATTGAGATTTTTCCTTTCACAGATGATCCCTATGGCGACATGGTTAGTTTAGGTACCCATAGATTTAAGAACCTTCCTAGTCTACCTTATCACCAACAACCATCGTAGCAGCACCATATGGGCATCCCGGCATCGAAAATCCGCTACACTACCCTCACGCTGGAAGTGGGGGGATGGGGGGCGTGCGAGCCCGCGAGTTCATGAGAGCAAGGAGCTGGCATTGGATTAAATATATTAATTTCGCCCTACACTACGCTATTTTGACAAAAAATTACAAGCCTTTTCTCCCTTGTTTTCTGTTTTGAGATTGTACTGTCCTTCAGATAATGTTTTTGCTCGAACAGATTTTGCCTGAACTTCTAGTGCGTTGCTAACTATTTGGGCACAAGGTACATAAAGTTGCCTGAGTTGACACAATTTTACAGTTGGAATATCTCAGCAGCTGTTAAGAATGTCTAAATAGATGTTACCCCCTCCTCCTCCTCTTCCCCCTTCTTCTTCCCCTACATCGCATTTTACTGTGTTGCTGAAGTTGACATTTTGTTCATGCAGGTATCCAAATTAAACTTGTAAAAATATATAAGTTTACAATGTTTTAAATCCAAATACTATATCATAGCATGTATAAACTGTAACAATTTAAGAATTCCCAAGTAACGGACTTCAAACTTGCATCATGTGATTTCATTGTCGCATTTGTTATTTATATATACAAGAATATAAATTCTACTATCAAAGCATTTTTGCTGTGTAGCATTATCGAAATTCGTTTTTTGTAAATTTCCCAAGTTATGCAAGTGGTGACAATGTAATTCGTGGCACAGAGCAGCGCTTATGTATTAGTAACGTGCGTCTATTTTTTCATTAGAATAAAAAATTTAATGTTCACATAATAAATAAATTGATTAATTAATTTACTTGCCTCTTTATTATCGTATTTGCATATCACAATTTTCCTATCAGTAGTGCAACTCTTAAAACTTCAGCATCAATCTCTTACACTTTCTTTCGGAATCTTGATGAGGACCAACCGTATAAAACAGAATAACCCAGGAAACAGGAGACGAAGTGAACGTCTCTATTATATACCGGCTCTGGTGTTACTGATTTAACAGTTATCAGAATATACTACTTAGCTGGGGCTAAATTTTCCCCCAAAACTTTAAGAAATGCAATTCAGAAGTTTCTGACCATTTTACAAAATACAGAAGTACATCAGAAAAAGCTAATATCAAAATGCTATCACACATCAAAATGCCATCATACATGTTTTGATCCTGCACATCAGTATTTTAAAAATACGTCTAAGCGCAGAACTATTACAGGGTGTTCGGAAAGTCACTGGCACTTAGACTAGGATATAGATTACATTGGAAGTTAGAACCAAAGTTAGATTTTTTTCTACATAGAATCTTAACACAAGTTGCCATAATTGATTTTTATAGATGCGTGATTGTTTTCAATTCGTTTCATTGTTGCATAACATTTAACTACTTAGTTCAATTATCGGTTGATAAAAGTTTTTGAAAGTGTGTAGTGTTCATATATTCAATTTAGTTTTAAATCATGAGACTTTCAATTGAGGAACGTATTTTTCTTGTTGAACATGTCTTTCGAAAAGGCGATAAATACAAAGATTTAATGCAGGAGATATTAGCTGAAAAATTCAAAACAACTGTAGCATCGTGGCAATGCAGTTCGTTGATTTGTTGAGAAATTTCGAGAGACTGTCAGTGTTAGATGCCGAACGAACTGTAAAACCACCTAAACTAAATGAAGAGATGTTGGATCTTTCTGACTCTAAGCGGTGGAGCTCATCAAAATCATTGCGTAAGTTGACACAAAGAAAGATAAAGCGGTTAGGAAAACATTGAAATTGTTCCCTTATAAAAGCAATAGCAGTGCAAGAATTGAAAAATGCGAAATATGAAAAGCGAATCCGTTACTGTGAATGGTTTATATCTTTTATTGAAATGAACACCATTGATATTTTTATGTCACCTTCTATATAGACGAGGCCTGGTTCTACCTCTCTAGTTATGTTAACACACAAAACACACGATTATTGTCAATGGAGAATCCTCGTGCAGTGCACGAAACGTTCTTGCATGATCAGAAAATTGGGGTGTGGGTGGCAATATCCAGACGACGCATTATTGGCCCTTTATTCTTTGAAAGAAATCGTGAACGGTGAACGTTATTGTACAATGATCCAAGATTTCAATGGAAGTTGAAATCCACTACCCACGATTTCAACACCTTTCTGGGGAACGTGTTATCCCTAAACAGTATATGCCTCTCTCGCTCCCCGGATCTTACTTCACAAGACTTTTTTTCTTAGGGGAGCAGCAAAATCGTAGTGTATTGCAATCGCTCACGCATGTTTTGTGACTTAAAAACTTAAACGTGAAAAGCATATCGCAAACAGATCTGCGGAATGTATTTTGCAATAAAATTAAGCGGGTTCAGGTTTGTATGTCCGCCCGTGAATGACGTTTTCAACATATGTTCTACTGCACGGTGACTTTCCGAACACCCTGTATTTTCGAAACTCTCGGCAATTGGAACAACATCACAGCATGAAGGGTTAGTTATTCCTTGCACCTGAGTGCAATGCAGTAAGTGAATAGCAAGAATACAATAAATGAGTCGGAAATGGAAGAACTTATAATATTTCAATTTTCACAAAAGTTTTTGATTTTATTAAAGAACGTAAAATAAAGTCCTAAAAATGCTTAACACTGTACAAGACCACTTAAAATAAGTTTAAAAAAATTAAATGAGAAAATATTAAGGTGTGCTCAAAATATGAAATTTTTATGAAATATTGTGTAGCATGAAAGTGAAATCGCTCTTACTGATTCTGCTTGCGTATGCCAAAATGTATCAATTTTACTTAGCAATACTCTGCGATTAATGGTTTATATTAATTTTTTTTTTATATTTTTCATCTCTCTGCTTATAACCCAATTAAATACATTGAAAGAATATGTATACCTCAGTTTTTAAAAAAATGCTAAATATTTTTCGTGAACAGCACTAAAGTAGGTTTGTGGATTGCTCAATATGGTATCCCGGCCCATTTATCCAGTAATGTAAACCAGCATATATCTGGGGGAAAAAAGTACAAGAAAGGCTTGTAAATTGTTCACTATTCATGAGACCTACATCTTATGATTTGTTAGTCTAACATCACATCAAAGTTTGACCCATATCGTCTTCCATATGTAGATAATTCACAAGAATAAAACTATGGGATGCGTGAACAGCGTTATGAGAGCTTTTAAGTTAGGTTTAAAAAGCTTTCAGAATAATGGCTTACTTATCGAAATATTATCAAGTCTATGGCAAATCTCGGTGGATCCTTGCTGACTAGAAGTTTTATTTGGCCCTTAAGAATTCTATTTGTTTCACTGTAGATGGATGCATGAAAGATGAAGTCCCGTGCTTTGCTTTCATCGAGATCCTGCGAGCTTCGAAAATGACTCGATAAAATATTTTCCTCCGGTTCTAGAGCCCTGAGTATGTCTTTCTCTCTCCTGTTCCAATAAGAGGAGCACGTTCTAGGATGTTTATCGACTTTTAAAAGGCAATTAATATTGGGTGACACCAATAGGGTTCTGTATCGAAAGCAGTAATGTCATTATCTCTAACACAGCATGCAGCAGTTCCGGTGTGCGTGGGAGGCTTCTATCGGCCGTATCTTACCAAGCGTCCTGTTTCCTTAACTTCATTTTCCGAGAGTAAAATTAGAATGACAGGCTTTTCTTCCACGGAGACAACGTGTTGTGATTTATTTCACAAACTAAATGTATGAGTTTTGCCAACCTTTGTGGCGTAGAATATTCTTTCTAGCTTTATGTTTGTGCTGTTAAATTCTGTAATGCCTTAAAATTGCCCCAAGTGAATTGCGGTTTGTTAGAGCTGCTAGTGTTAGTGCAACAGCACTGAAGGGCAGAAAAATGTGGCGACCTTTAGGTAAGTGAAAGTTTCATTACTTATACCTTTTTTGTAGTAATGTGCAGGCATTCTTTATGCTTTTATTCTCCTGCCTGACAAGGATAATGCTATGGGCCTATTCGGCTTATATATATATTCCCTTAGCACAGATTTTAAAGTGATGGAAGTTTGCTAAGCTTTAGCATTTTGGAAAAAAAAAAAAAAAAAAGAGTTGTTTGTAAACCAAAAGTTTTAATGTAATTGAGGTAACATTTAGTAAACGCGTGCTAATTTTTATTCCACTACGTAACTTCCCTCATTCTATATTGCTGTAAGTTCATTCTAAAAGAACGTATCTAATGCACAATAGTCATTATTTGTAAGATAAAGAAAGAAAGAAAGAAAGAAAGAAAATTAGTGAACTTTCTAAAGGAAAGCATACTATAAGGAGATAAATGTAGGATACAGTCTATTTGTCCATCACATTATTGATACTATTTCATTTTTTTGCTTTAAGATGTTTCTTTTTAATTATGTATAACCTAATTAGACAGGCTGTTATTGACAAAAAAGAGAAATAAGAGTCATCGTATTTAAATCTTATATTTTATACTTTTAATTTGCGATATTTAGCTCTCTAAATGCTTAATATAAAAACGTTACTACATTTTAAAAGCTTTGGTAGTTTTTAAATATTCTATCGTTCTCTTTTATTTTTGGTTTATTCTTTCTCTTTCTTACTGTTCATAATAGAACTCGTATTAATTTTTTTTTTTCTCATTTATGGAGAGTACCAATTGATAGCTCATACTTGGCGTGCCTAAGCTTATGTCATCAACACATTTGAGTTGGTACTTGATTTAACATTCTCATTCTCAAATATTGAAAAGGATCTAAGCCTAGTTTTTCCTTCTAAAGTTGAAAAGAGCAATGCACTAGTGAAGACTCACTAATTTCATGTTCTAGAGATACAATATAAAGTATTATAACCGACAGCATTTTAATACTAAACCCAAAACGTTTTGGGTTTGTTCTGCTTTCATCAATACATCCATTTCGACTGCTAAATCAGATCCTATTTTATACTTCTATCCAGGGATGAGCGGTGTTTTGTGCCTTAAAACTGAATTATGTTGAATAAAGTATACAAGTCCAAAGTCAATTGTTCTCCAGGCTCGGGGCCCTAAAGTCTTTGATGTGGGAAGTACTAAATATAAGGCAAAAATAAAGTGTTCCAATTGTAAAAGAAAAGAAAGTAAAAGAAATAAACAAATAACAATAAAAAAACAAGATGGATTACTTTATGATATGAATATTGTTGATAGGGGAAACGTTAAAATATATTAAAGTATTGCACAGAGTCAAACAGATAATAAAAATAAAGTACTGTACAAGTTAATTCGTTTTTGTTTTTTTTTAAATAAGAATTGGTAATATCAAACTCCTTCCTTAAACCTAAAGAAGAACCAAAGTTTTAAGTATATTTTAATTTAGCCGTGGGGTAGATAATACTAGTTTCAACTATTATTTTAAAACAGCTTTAAATTGCATTCCATTTATCTTGGGTAATACCAGGTCAATAAATATTAGCAATAATAAATTCAGAGAATATTTTGCCATTTTATAATTTTTTATGAAAAAACTGCTTTTTATAAAGAGGATTTCTAAGGTAGAGTGCGTGTTCAGTATCCTTGTCAGAGGAAAGGCACCATACTTCCCATCCTACTGCAAAATGTATACGATGACATTTTCTAATTTTTGAGCAGGTTACCAGAGGTGTTTTGCAAAAGGCTGGTTTACAAATAATTTCGATATGGGGGGAAAAAATCACATTCTCGCTTTTTTCTCGGCATTGCAGAGTGTGAATTGATTGGGCGGATGTAGGGGATTCCCCTCCTAAGGGATCTGGCATCCCGTGCTGGAAGCGGTTTTTTTTTAATCCCCTCTACCCACCCTGTCTGTTCATGCTTATGGTAGGTGTGCGTGTGACTGCATCATTTGCAGTGAGAGGAATTAGACAACTGAAAGTTTTTAATTAATAAGGCTACATGTAGGTTTTTACCACATCGCTGTCTATGTTTTCTAGAAACAAAAGAATGTGCGGTGGTAAAAATATGATTAACGGTGAATTTCTATTTACTAAATTATATGATAGGTATCCGATGCAAAAATTATTTACCTACTTAATTAAATCAGGTTACCAGACATTCTTTTTAATTCTGCATCATGTGTTTTACTTAGTGTGATTCGCGCCCAGGCCTGTAGAATATTTTCTTTCATATCTGCTAGTTGAACACTGTTTAAGAATTACTTAAAGTTTAATTTACTGAGTTTTACTAATGATTAGATACGATTTTAACAATATTTTTACGCGTATTTATTGGAACAGGACCGATCTACTTTCAAAATTGTCAACATTAGAGAAATGAGGGAATTTGTCCACGAAATACGACAAAGAAAATACTTCCTACGTTCCAAAGTATGGTACAGAAATGTATACAATGAGAGGATTATTATGCATGCAGGTACAAGTGTTGCTCTGTGGTGATAAGTATGTGCGACATTGACACAACATTCACTATGCATTTGCGACGGTTGTTAGTGTACTGTAAGACATTAAATCGTAATCTTTAAAAGGGACAGAAATCAAGTGTGGCCACCTGCAATTATGTTCTAAGCCCAAGAACTGGGAGTCGAAAGTCAAAGGTGCAACATCTGACAGCTGATTCTGTAATTACAGCTGTAATTTAGGAAACGTAAAAGGGAATTACTAATGTTGTTCCCTAGGATCAGTATGATCAAGATGTGTATACCGCTGGTATTATTTTACTGAAGAAAGCAATCTGTGGCTACAAGCACAAAGACTATGAAGTTGAATTGAACAAATCAAAAATATCTTTTGCTAACAAATCGATCGTTGTTGTGTAAATTTGGGTTGCTATCGACTTTATTTTATATTGTGAAATGGGTAATATTCTGTACCATAAGTAGGACTCATTAATTAATTGTTTATATTTACGACAGCTTGAAATATATTGCATTCTATGCCATCTTTTGGAAAAGAAGAGAAATCGCTTGTAGAGTAATGCATTTCATGTATAGAGAATAGTACGATATTATACAGCCCAAGTAGATTCTAGAAATAAAATATTTCTGTTTAGAGAACGTAAAATTTAATATAAAATGTCATATAATTAGAAACAAAAGTTAATTTTGTTTAAAGTATTATATTTCAGAAGCAGTATTTTCTTTTCTAGAGTGGGCATCTGTAATTCTAAATTAAACATGCAGTATTTCAAATTTGTCTCATTGAAGTACTTTAAAAATGTTCAAAGAAAAAAAAAACTTACTCTAATTCACTTGAAATCGTTTCTTCTTTTTGTAAAGGAGAATATTATTTTCAATAGAATTCTGATTAAATTACAGAAACCTATGTTGAAAAGAACTTTAGGCCAAGTTAAATTACCAGTGTCGCCCGTCTCTTAAACACTTTACCATATCTCTATATACTCTTTGTGCTCTAATTTAAAAAAAAAATGCAAAAGAATAGAAAAATTATGTCAACTGTTAAAATGGGAATGTGTTAAATAAATGTCTGTGTACTAGAAGTACATAAAGTAGTTGTAGTTTCTAAAATTAGTATGCATTTCAAAAAATTATGATGATCCCATCTAATCATGTTTATACTTTGAAGGAATAGGTGCATCTCATACATATAGGAAAAGATTTTACAGAACGAATAACAGTCTTTGAAATAAATATTTATTTGTTATTTTTTGCAGGTCCACTTACAGCTCCACCGGATGTGCCGCCCCGCAACCCATCAATGAATCGCATCAACGGCCGCGTGGCCACGGGGATGATGAGTAATCCCGTTGATCGGGATGGGGGCAGCGGAGGGGAATTTGAACCTTCTTATCTCGTGCGCACACCTTCAGGAAACGTGTACATACCTACAGGTAAGAAAACTACATCTTCTCGATAGCATTTCATTCAGTCTTGAATCAAGTAGAAGCATTCCTCAAGTCAGTCATCTCTCTAATACGAGGGATAAGTTATGGTAACAACTTTTTTTCTCGCGAACAAGGGACAACACGAAAAATCTAAGATATACGATTGAAAGTATATGATATTTATGCCGAGTGCTACCAACAACGTTGCCAGAGATGGGGAAGGCGCTGAATACCATTTGCTGCATGTGAGTTGCTAATGTGAGCCTTTTTCGTATAGCCTTAGATTATTTAAATTAACAGATGTTACAAATAGGCGTAGGTTACCAACTCTTCGTGACCATTCCTGGCCAATGTCGCTCAGCAAGCTGAACTTCGAGGCATGTTGAGACACGCAGCTCTTCTCACATACACCATCTGATGGCTTCACTTGAAAGTACATTGCATAAACTTTCAATCGTACATGTTAGATTTTTCATATTGTGTCCTTTCTTCGCGAGAAAAAAAAAGTTGTTATTATGACTTATCCCTCGTATACATAGTTAAAAAGACCTCCAATATTTAAAAATTCAGTATACGTCGGCTATAAATTTTATCTTGGCATAACTTGCACAGTGAGATGAACAAGCTTTGAAATGTTTGTTTTATATACTTATTTGTTATTTTAGTGTGTAATTTTCGCCAAATGTAGCGTTTTCTGAAAAGGGAATCCATATCATGGTAGAAAGCAATTTGAATTGTTTGAATTTCGTGCGAATAAATCGGTTAGTTCCGTTCAACACCATTCCAAATAAAGTCACGAAGCATTCATCTGTGTAAAAGGAAATACAGACCGCCCATCATCAATACAGACCCCAAAATCCACCAACAATAGTAGGAAACTACTTAGGATGCTTCAAAAAGTATTGAAAAGTTCTTCGAAAGCTTTTGCAGTTTAAGTCGATCAACGGCATGCCTTCTGCAATGACTTTCCGAAATTGCTAGCATATGAACATTTTACTATTGGATTTATTTTCAACTTTTCAGTGATGAATACGCCTTCACCTACGCGATAGGGTGAGCCTCGTTGAATTCCTGCCTCCACACATGCAACACTTGCGAGATTCTCCCAAAAGCAACATGTTTAATGCTATTTCTGTAATTTTGGGTCATTATTTGCTGGAAACTCTGTAACCTACATGTTGACATTGCGGTTGGTACCTCAAGCTACAAGACCACCCAGATTTCATAATACATCAAGATTTGTCGTAAAGTTCGTAGCTATCAAAATAGGGACTTGCAACGAAGCTGGATCGGGTATGGGACTGACAGCGCTCATTAACTGCTCTTATCAATCAGATTCCTTGCTACTTCTTGTTGGTATACATTCTTTTTACTGACCTAATCCATATGAAGATAACTATCATCAACGCCATGAAAACCGCCGAGGTCGTTAAGGAGCGTACTCGTGAGCGGGCGGTCTGAGGTTCCCGTCCTTCCTGACTGAGATTTTTTCCGGGTTTTTCTCAGTCCTCATAAATGGCAAATGCCGGAGAGGTACCCTAAACATAGGCCTGGAACGTTTCCCTCCTTAAAAAAAATAATTTCCCAATAAATCATTTAATCTCATGTATCATCAGTATTCACCGCCTGTGGTGCCTCAGTAGTAAAAACAGGCGTTTAACAACATTAAAAAAAAAACGCCATGAATGTCTCTGAGATGCCATGCTAGGGCGAGAATGAGAGAAATTCGAGTATCGTCTGCCGTATGGCTCATGGTTGCACATAAAACTGCAAAAGCGCATTTTTAACGATTACTATTCCTATTGGTACTAGCTGTATCTTATCAGTTTCAAATAATATACATATAAAATGTAATATATTCTTTTTTACTAACCCTGTAATTAGTTATTTTGCTGAAATGCTTTTCAGTTCAGTTTTATAACAATTATAAAAACGAATTATCTAAGTTATAAATAAGTCATTCATTCTACAAAATAATACAAAGGCGTGGTTTTTCAAAGAACGTACAGATTGTCTCCCCCCTCCCCCTGTTTGCTGGTTTACTACCAGAGAAAAAAATTAACGAAAACAAGCTACTAGAGTGTGCACGTTAAGTATCAAGAAGCAAAACTGAGCAGCATAATATATTAATGTTTTGGTAACCATGCACAGTGTGATAGCAGGAGTAAAGGAGAAAGCACATTACATAAAAAAAAAATTATCGATGAATTGCAGAACACCCAGAAACAATAACCTCATAGCTTTAATCGTGAAGGCGTCGAACATCCTAGAGCCAGGTAGGACAACTTTCTGTGGGTAAAAAAAAAATTAATTACTCTGTGATGATAATGAATTAGTTTAATAAGAAAATCTTGTATCTTTAAAGGGGGCGCGCGCGTTTAATTGTTTTGTCCTCCCCCCCCCCCCCCCACATATACGGGAGAATTGAAGAATAGATTCAAATTGCGATGCAATTGTGAAGTGCGTAAATAAAATATGAGAAACTCTTAGGGTTATATTGAGTGAGGCTGAGATCTGTTTTGCTTTAACTCGTGGTTTTTAGATCCCTAGTAGAGTGAAAAACTCTTCCAAGCAGAAGAAATTATGCAGATGTAATAATTACTGCAACACGAAATAATCGTCAGTTTAAAATTAATTAGATGGCCGACATTCTCACATTTCTCAAACATTGATAATCTTCGAATATGTATGCGTTCTTTAAGCATTGATTCATTCCGCTACGAAATCGAAATTTGTTTTGTCGACAAGAAGTTACTGTGTAACGAACTCGTCACTTGCCGAGGGAAATCATATAAGCGGTCGAAACTCTTAGCGTGCGTTTTTTTCCCTTTATTTATTTTTTCCCCTTATTGGTAGCAAACAATAATTAATATTATACTACCCTCATAATAGATGCTGGAAGAGCCTGCAGTTCGCTGTGAAACATTTCTTTCAAATATTGTAAACTGCCACCTGGATATTTTGTTTCTGCTCCTTCATGATTTTTATTCGGATATAGCAGTAGTTTTATATAAATGAAGATGCAACAGCTGAGTTTCTTTATACGCACTGTTGATAGATATACCAACTTGCTGGGTTAATCGTGCTCGACTTTCGAGGAGAAGTTTTTAGTCGATAGCCTATGTCATCAATTTTATTTTTTTTTATTTTTTAATTGTGTTTAACGCCCGTTTTTACTACTGAGGTACCACAGGCTGTGAACACTGATGATACATGAGATGAAATTATATAACGGGAAAGCATTTTTAAGGAAGGAAACGTTCCAGGCCTAAGTTTAGGGTACCTCCCCAGTATTTGCCATTTGTGAGGACTGGGGAAAAAAAAACTCAAGTCAGGGAGGGCGGTCCTGGCGTGATTCAAACCCCAGACCTGCCGCTCATGATTCCGCACCTTACCGACCTCGGCCACCCGTGACGGGTTTTTTTTTTTTTTTTTTTTTCCCAATGAAAAGGCCTTGGGTTCTAACTTTGTTCACCAAGTGTAAATTGCACTTCCCATTGGGAATGTTACTTCTGGAAATTTAGCACGAAATTCTCTCCTACAATACTTGTACGATTTCTTTTATAACAATCATAAATAAATCTTTTTTGTTCTAGCGTATATCTCATTCTCGGCATACTCCAAATACACAAAAACACGGTAGAAGGTCTTAACATTTACTTCCTGTAAAAATGCTTAATAAATACAATTGAGCACAAGCTCAACTCCCTGCTATCACTCCAGTCTTATCGGTAATAGCTCGTCCACTGGTCAATCGATTTCTACTCATGTATACAAGCCCGATTGCGCAGCGGAGTGAGGATACTGTATGTACCATATGAACTTCTCATTTCCAAAGAATTTGCATCATAAGGACTAGCTGCAGCATATAGCAATAAATAATTTTCTTCTAAATCCATACCTTACATATTATAGAGGAAATAAGAATTTCATACAGTTCCATACAAACGATCAATAAATGTCATGAAAAAATAAGAAACGTTGAAAACAAAGAGCATTAAATGTTTCCAACTGAAGAAAAAGTCACAATTAAGTCTACAAGATATGAACTACGTGTAACTATAACTGAAGATGAAGTAACAAGAGACTTTTTGTTGAGTGGCCCAAATGAAACCAAATTACTTAGACGTTAACTAATATAAAATATTCTCTGCCAATGCAGCCGTTTTCTGAATGCACACAATTTTTACTGTATGTCCACATTCTTCAAATGCTGAATGTTAAAATATTTTAAAATATATGTAGGAGAACTTAGTTGTATGGATATTAACTTTTTAGTTTTCACAATTTTCATTTTCGATACCTTATTTTTCTGAAGTTACGAATTAAATTTTTATAAACCAACACTATGAAATGAAACTAACATGTACTGCAATTGATTTCATGCTTTAGGAATTGACATGACTGTGAAGAAATCCAAAATGATTGCAAATGTTTATCTACAAAATGCATTTAAGGTTGTAGGGATTGTTTTACCACAAAATTAAATATGTTCACAGCATAGGCAGTATGAGTAGTATTGCCAATTTTTGCATTGCGTTCCAAGTATCATCTATTTCAGAGAGTTTCTTAGAAAGTTTTCGCTATACATACTAATTTTGAGAAAGGTGAATGAACATAATAAAAGTAAGTATCGAAGGGACTGGTCATCAATTTTCTCGTTTGTATAAGAATGTAACTATTACTTTCAAAACCATCTAAGTCGAACTTTGAATTAACTTCAGGGATCTGAATTACAGACGTTTAGATCTCACAGCATGCATACGGCTATTAACGATCTCCTATTTGAAATCGAAACAAATACACATCATCTTGACGTCAAAATTGTATTCATCAAACGGTTTTCTAAGGCAAAAAGAAGAATGCCGTAAGCACGTGGTGAGCGGTCTGCATGAGCGATATTATTTTACCGGCGAGCAAGCTGCTATATACCGGTAATAGGACTAGTCCCATCGGTCACTGGTATACTTATCATTGCTAACCGCACCCTATGCTGGTGTCTTCTGCTAATGAGAGCACAGATATTCCGGCCCTTCATTGTGGTTTCTACGATAATTAACGTGCTCGTGGATGTAGAAAGGGAGTCATCTGGATGAGTTAGCCTCGGTGGGGTGGTAAGTACGTTAAGCCGAAATTACGAGGGGCCTTAATCTACTCTGCTTACCAGTCCATTGAGCTGGAAGATGTATTCTAGATCGGCCAATGCAACCAATAATTACGGAAGCAGGACCGAATGGCTTGAGCGTACAGTGGATGTGATTCTTTTTACTCGTAATGGTTGTTAGTTTATTTTCTATATCTTATACTGTAGTAACCATTAACAGAATTTCAGCCTAGATAGAACCTTACCATGCCATAAGTTCTATAATATCTTCCCACTGTGAAGTTTTTTTTTTTTTTCCTCCTCTGTTTCCTAAAATATATTTGCCAGATAATCGGTAAATGACTTAAAAAACTAGCAGGCTGGAATTATTTTCATATTCATCTCCTATATAACATACTAGTTCTAACTCTATTTAATGCTCATGGGTCTTATATGATAATTTTGGACATTAAAAAAAGTGTATTAAGTTACCAAAATAACAGTCGACCTCGGAGGTCTGGCTGAAATTTGATAGATTTTTCTGGGTGTAAAAAGTTCAAGGGCGAGTCCCTCGTGGATCCCGTGTCATAGATTTGTAGCATATTATAGAACCCCATACCTGAATAAAGACAACGCTACAAACAGGGTCGGTTCTGCTATTGCAGTCCTCGAACAGCAGCAGAGAACAGAGAAGAAAGGCGACTGAGAAAGTGTTAGTGTAGAGTTCTATTATTTTTTATATTTCCATTTATTTATTTATTGTTAAACCTAACCAAAAACTGCAACCTATGCGCTGTCCTCCCTAAAAAGTAGCATCTCTAACCAACTGGTGGAAAGAAAACAATGACGTGCAACTTATGTAGTCATGAAGCAACAATGGAATTTCTTTTATTTGAGCACCCATAATCTTCGCATTATAAGCACAAAATCTGTAGGCTGTGGACTGAGTACTATAGGTGTAAGTCTGTAAGAATGAATGAAATAAATTAATGATGACGCAAATGATCTCGGAGTCCTTGCCGTTTTAAAGCTATCAAGCATTCACCTTCCCAGAGTACCGCCTGTGGTGCCTCAGAATTAAAAACAGGCGTTAAACACTGTTAAAAATAAACTTCCCAGAGTAAGGAAAAACTCCGACAAAAACCTTACTTAGACACCTTGACCTGACCGGTATTAGAACCTAGAATTTCAAAATTAGCAATCACAAGCGTTACCGCTAGACCACAGACGCGGCCAATGTGTCGGTCCTAGTGGCGTAGTGGTAACCATACTTGCCTTCCAAACCCAAGATCGCTGGTTTAAATCCGGCCAGGATGGATGGATTTTTTCGGGGCGTAAAAATCCTGAGTATGGCTTCCATCGCAAGGGAAGTAAAGCCGTGGGTCCCGTGTCGTACATTTACGGCACATAAAAGAACCTCAAACCTGAAAGAATAGGCCGTTTTTTTCGACCATTTCACGCACTGAGTTGAATGGAACGCTGATGACCTGAGATGCTAATGAGCATCCGTAAATAAATAAAAAAACAAAAAACAAGCAGTCAATCTTAACATATATCTGAATATTTTTTTAGTGAACCATTTGGTGAAAGTTGTGTAAATATGGCCAAAAATTCAAATTTTAGATTTTTCTCTTATAATTAAGTTTCACTCTTTAAGAACATTTTCGCATAAAGGTTTTGTATTTTCTGAATGAAAATGAGCGAATCGCATGACGATTTAAATAATCTTGTATGGGTGGGCATTATAAATACAGCTTTCGTCAGCTTTTTCTCAATTTATCCAATTTCCTCCATTCAAACTTTCCGTGTTTGTCACAAGGTAAACTTGTGCTTTGGTAGCCTTGAAAATGATTGCTGCTAATCTTACTGTTGACGCTGCAACTAACTACAGTTGTTTTTAAACTTGACGTATGTGTTCTGCCTTGGTTGATTTCTTGTGGGTAGTTACCAAATATTTGTTTATTCTTGCTCGGAGTTAACACAAAAGATAGCGTAAATAAGCGTCATTTATAGGTATAATTTTATAGGTGTTTCTGAACACCAAATTGCAATTACTTTCATAACCCATATAGCTATTAACCTCAAATTACTTGTAAATAATATACAGTTAAAATATTTCAATGTTTTTCATTATATATATATATATATATATATATATATATATATATATATATATTTGAATGTATTTGTGAAAAGTATTTAGTAAAATTCAATTCCAGCACCAATGTATCTACTCTGTGGAGTTTTTTCTTTGTTTAAAAGCTTTAGCAATTGTTTCGTTTATGCCACATACTCCTTCAGAACCAAGATAGCGGGTTAAGTTCCAGCTAGGGTCGATGAATATTTTTGGGCGTACAAATCCTAAGTGTGGCTTCCTTTGGAAGAGAAGTATAGTCATGGGTCCTGTGTGTCAGATTTATGGCAGGCACGAAAAAGAATTTCAAGCCTGAAAGAAGAGTGATATTTCCGAAGTATTACCAACAATCTGAATTGCATACAGGAAGTTTATCTAACAATATGACCTTGATGTACACTATGTTGTTAATAGTAATACAGGGAACAGCATTAATGCCTAAATTATATAGGCTGATTTTGATCGAGCCATTGAAACAGAGTTTCAATGTGTTAGATGACAGATTTAATTTAACAGAGTTTCATGTTTTTCTATTTTATGTTTCTCTAATGCAAAATTATCATTCTATAAAAAAAAAAAAAAACAAAGTGTAGAAGGATATTCTAAAATAATATGCTATTTATTTAGTCATTTAATGTAACCACTTGCATAATAATGCATTTCAATTAATTCAAATAACTATTTTGTGTAATTGAGCAAATGTATTGTAATGAATGAGCAGTAGTGATATAAAAATAAAATTAACATTTCATTTGGATTATATTTTTATGTGAAAAAGGATACTACTAAAATCAGAAAACTTGTGTTGCTTTCAAGATCCAATCAAAGATTTCATGAATATATAGGTCACATTCTTTTATTGGATAGAGTATAAACTTGTTCTGGCAACCCCATTCCTGAGAGGGACAGTTACCTACAACTCTCCTTTTCTATTTTTTATTTTTTTAAAAAAATCTTTCATCTGAAAAGGCTATTGCCAGGCTACTTAAGACATGTTAGAGCCTTAATTGTATTATCAATTTCATAAAATCATCTTTAATACATGTGTCAGTTGAGAGGGTATATTAAATGCTCACAAAATATGCTGGTTAAGAGTTTAGCAGTCATGCAATTATAAACTAATAATAATAATAATAATAATAATAATAATAATAATATATTATTATAATAAAAAGTTGTTTCTGAGCTGATAGGCCATGGTCTAATAGATGAAGCCATGTTACAACTTTCTATTGAACTGATGCCGGCTGTGAAAGTCTTAGTTCATACATGATGTTATATAGCTGTTGCAGAAGATGTTGCTATTACTGTTTGTATAGCTTATAGAGAAATTTATAGTTCAGGTTAAATCATATGATTTACCTTCAGTACACTTCACATTAAGAATATTTTACATAGTACTCTCTTCTTTTCAGACGTTACAAAGGATTCCCCTTTGGATTATAAATCCAATTCATCATCTAGTAGTCCTTCTAAAGGAGATATACAGAAAAATTCAGAAAGGTAAGACTTATAATAGCATTTCCATATGTGTTTTCTTTTACTTTTGTCTAAATTTTAAGGAAACGTGTATTAAACCTGCATCAAAGCTATAACTTTTTTTTTACTTAATTATTTTAAGCAAATATGTACACAGTACAGTTAGTAAAGTCTGTTTATGTCATTCTAAGTGTATTTTGCCCCTCAAATTATTCTTCCATGCTAAGTGTGCAATCAAGGGTTAGAGTGGAAGGTTAGATAGAAAATATTTGAGACTACAGCCAAGACATGAACCACAAATCTTTGTCTAAGCATACTAATATCCATGGAGCTCTTGTCCTGTCTGAATGCAGCTGCACCTTCCTTTAAACCTTAAGATTATCTCAGGAAAATAAATTTAAGTAAGAGGCAATATAAGTATTTTTAGCCCAGACTTCTAGTTAAATACCATAGTGATTAATTATCTTTAGAAGCTCTTCTTCCATGCAGAATATGCATTGAATAGGGGTGAAGTGTTAGTCAGGGAGTACAAATTTAAGTTCCGGCTGTGTGCTCAAATATTTTTTTTCTTATTTACCCTAACAAATTTTCTGTTTTATAAAGCATTTGCATAGTTGCATGGCTTTTTAAGTTAGTCAGTGAATTAAAGATTGAAAAGTATAACATTTAGGTTGAACTAATGGAAAGAAACCAAGAATTTTTTCCACTCTTATATTATGTATCCAATCTCTTGAAACTAAAAATGTATAAATTCCCAAATTTACCTTTTCTTTCAATTTCAGTGATGATATTAATTTCAAAGTTGTTTGTTGTTTCAGGTGTTCTGTGCCATTTGGGACTCCTGTTCCAGTGTTGCCCGTCCGAAATAATTTGCGCCGCCCCAATTCAAGACATTTTCCACAGTCACGGTTCCATCTGCAAAAAAGCTTCTTCTCATACTGCACATGGAAATGCACTGCCATTGTCCTCATTGTTGTATCAGTTCTGCTCACTATTGCACTCACTTACATGACAGGTTTGTAAGATTCTTGAATGGTAACTTTAAAAACCTTCAGGTTTATAATGCAATCTGAAAATAGACTGTTTTTATCAAAAAATAAAAAGGCAAATATTTGCAACTATTATTCCAGGGGTTCTGGTTTTGATTTCTGGTCAGGTAAGCTATTTGAGTAAGCTTTTTTCAGAGTTTTTCCTTACCCTGTGAAGGCAAATGCAGATAGCTTTAAGGCGCAAGGATTCCGAGTTCATTTGTGGCATCATTAATTCATTTCATTCATAACTACAGACTTGCACCTGTAATATTCACTTCCAATCTACAGATGTCGCAAGAAGACCAATGCAATCAAAGCCACAAAAAACACATAAAGAAAGACAATTAAGTTAAGAAATAAGTTTTTTTTTTTCCTTCTTCCAGAACTATAAAGTATTGAAAATAATTTCTAATTTGATTTAACATTACAATAACCCAAACTGGAAAGAAGACATTTTTTATAATTTCTTCATTCCTGTTACTTAACTGCTTCTTGCATCAAGTTGAAATTAATAATGCACTGCAGTGGTTCAAAGTGAAACAGTGCTTAATTACTTAAATCAAACAGAAAGAAAAGTATGCTAAGAAGGGCTGGAAGAAATGTATCTATGTTCAGCATGACTGGCAAGCAAATGACTCTATGATCAGCTAGATAAGGAGGAATCAGATATAAAATCCTCACAACCAATACTGTTAGCTTTGCAATGTTTTAGTTCTCTATTATCATTGGAAGGTAGTTTAGCATCGGCATCTTCTTAGGAAACTTTCATTCACATACATCTGAAATGTGCTCCATTTTCACTTCTGATATTTTATTTTAGTTCTTCTAATGTGTGGGGATTGATGACCTTTGTCCTGGCACTGAAATTACAGTCATTCAGCTGCTTATTTATGTTATATTGATATGATATATGTGAGAAATGAAATGTATCAAGTTTGCACAGAAAAATAACATTGTCATGTGACTAGAATCTCTTCTAGTATATATCTTGTGCTAACAGATTTTGGGTGTGGAGGTAAATAATTTATCAATTTATTCCATATTATTTATGTAAGGCATCCTACATTCTTAATATGACAAACAATAATATTCATAATTTCTGCTCAATCTTCAACATACGAAAATAACAGTGACAATGTTGTAGAATTATCAGCTATCTCGTGACAGTGTACTACTGATTTGAAAAAAGCAATAACACTAAGCTCTTGGAAATTGGTGGGGTGGAGCTAGTTCATTAAGGTTTGTCCCACACTTTATTTTTAGTCCCACACTTTATTTTTAGTTCCCCATAAATAAAAATCAATGCTGTAATATCAGCAGATTATGGGGCTATATTCCCCTACTAATTATCTGATTTTCAGAAATTTTCTGAATGAAATTTATGGCTCTACAGTTGTATCTATCCAAGTATTAATGGACACTCAGCCTGACTGTCAATGCCAGATAAATTTATAAAAAATAGTGCGAATATAAGATTACTGCATGTATTGTTTTCTATTACTCTGTATGCATTTACTGCACAACATACAATGATTTTCTCACCTTGCAAGTTTTGTGTTCAAAATTGAATTTCTATGTGCTATAATACTGCCATTCTGCTATGCAACATGACCATGTAAACAGAGCCATCCTTCATCAGATAATGATATTAAATGTGCATAATTCATCTTACCATAAACATTCTTTAAAATCTAGTTACAGAAATTTGCCTGACTCTCATTTTTATGTGGCAGTAATTTTTGAACAACAGTGTGATGTATAAGGTTTCGATTTTAAGAGTTTAGTAGCTCTGCATCTTAAGCTTATCAAAATATCTGTTTTCTACTCTGTGAAAGCATTTGGAAGGATCTTTGAGGACTATATTCCAATTTCTCTTCAACTTCATTTAATTGCTTCTCAGTAAGCACACATTATTTCACCCTTCATTTTTTTTATCAAGAATAGATCCCATTTCCCTAAATTTATTTATAAGTAGTCATATTAGTTTCTGGTTCTGGAGTAGAACACATTTGAAAATTTGTTAAGATCACTCTATAAATTTCCTGCAAGAAAATACATCATAAAAAAATCAGCAAAAAACCCATTGTTCAAATGTGTATGTATGTCATAGTTTTATTAAAACACGTAAAGCAGATGCAATCCAGACACATCAGGTACTTTTCAGTTACATGCATATTCAATGTAAACTGCAATCCGATTGAATAGCCAGATGTAACTTAAGTAAAACCAATGTCACAATATTTCCCCCTTAATAAAAGAAAGTCATCCTATCTTTTTGCAGATGACACAGGATGATAATTACAGTCAATAACTATTGACACATTTCAATAATAATAAATTGTATAGTAACTAGAAATGTTAATTGGAACTTGTACAGTGAAACTAATCATATAATTGAAATCATTGTATGATTTCATTTAAATAAAGAATAGCTTTTATTTCTTGTACACTTGTAAAAGTATAAGTTTGTTCTGTATCTAACTACACACAGCTAATAATACAGATTTTGTCAAAGCACACTAAAATGACATTGATTCACACCAATAAATGAATTGGAGTACAACTTATGTAATTATTCAATGTAATCTTATCCATATTCACTCTCTCAGTTGTCGGTCCTGGTTGTGTAGTGGTTACCATACTTGCCTCCTAAACCCAAGATCGTGAGTTCGAAACTGGTCAGGACCGATGGATTTTTTCGGGTGTAAAAATCCTAAGTATGGCTTCCTTCGGAAGGGAAGTAAAGCTGTGGGTCCCATATAGTACATTTACGGCACGAAAAAGAACCTCAAGCCTGAAAGAGAGGCCTCTGAACAAAATTTTTTGGGCGTAAAAATCCTAAGTATGGCTTCCTTCGGAAGGGAAGTAAAGCTGTGGGTCCCATGTCGTACATTTACGGCACGAAAAAGAACCTCAAGCCTGAAAGAGAGGCCTCTGAGCAAAATTTGTCGGCCGTTTCACGCCCTCAGTTGAATGGGACGCTATGACCTGAGATGTTAAAGAGCGTCCATAAATAAATAAATAAAAAAAATCACTCTCTTAGTTATGCAGCCATTCCTTCTAGAAACAGTAACCAAATGTCTTAATTTACATATTAATAACACATTAAATAGAAATATTATTCCAAAATTAAATTGGTATGTTTTCATGCCATATCAATGTGAGCTGTGATGAACATCAGTACCCTAATGGTAATATACTATTCACACTTCCATTGTATACTTAATAATGATTTATTAGCAGTAAAGATTTATTCAACCACAAAATAGGATCAATTATAGTTATAGTAGGTGCTAATCTAAGAAATCGCATAGGTTCCTTTTCAATATTTTGAATTCTGTTCATGGCCTGTCAAGTATGTTTTCAGTGTAGGTTTCTTTCAACAGTAATTTTGAATTCTGTCCATGGCCTGTTGGTATATGTTTTCATTAGAAAAATTTCTCAAAAGTGAAATTTTTTACTTTTATGGATACTGAAAATTATTTTACAAATAAAATATATTGTACTATTAAGAAGTATATTATATGGCTATAAAAGTTCCAATAGTTGGCTGTGGACATTGAAGATCAAAATAAAAACATAAAGCTATTTTGAACCAATTTAAAGTACTTTGTATTTAGATGATTTCTGGACTTACTGATATTAAATATACCTCTATAAATTTTTTCATATATTTTTCATTGCATGTGGATTAAGAATTATTATTTTTGTAGTATTCATAATATGAAATTTGTCTTGTCTTACATTCCAACAAAACAGCAGTTGTAAGAATTTCATAGAATGCAGATAAATAAATACCTATACTTTAAACACAGTGATGTATGGAATTATTACTTCAAAAACAAAGAGCAAGAAAGTATTTTTCCATCATTCCATGTGTGCTGAAAAATAATTGCATTTCACTCTGCTAAAAAAAAATCCAGAATTCTGAACTCTTCAAACCGATCTAAAATGTTGAGATACCTTGCTTCTGAGTGCTGCTGCATCCTGATAGTGCAAATGCAAGTTTTGCTACTAATGGTTTGCATAAACTACCTATGCTTTATCAGAGCTCTTGATAAAGCATAGCTATATGGAGCACTGCTTACTCTGGTGCCTCCAGATTATTGGCACTTTAGTTTACACCATCAGGGCCCAACAGCATCCAAAAGCCAAGTGTCTTACCATGGACACCAGCCATAGAAGCCTGTTCTTCACAGTCTAAAATAAGTGAGTATTAAACAATATAACCATAAATTTCTTATAGGAAAAAGTGATATTCAAAACTTAAACACAAACTTTACCATATCTTAACATTCTGTTGCTCATTATGGAATTGATAATAGGGTTTTCTTTATAAAGTACATTTGTAATCAGTAAGAATGGCAGTCCATAAGCTAATCTCAAATTATTTTTCCCTCTTTCTCCCCTCCTCTCCTTTAAATTTAAATTCAATTAAATATCAAATTCCAGTGGATAGAATTCTTATAGCAACCAGTACAGAAAATATATTTTCTTAAAAATCAGATAATATTTTAAATTTATTTGACTTATTCATAAAATCTCTCTCTCTCTCTCTCTCTCTCTCTCTAACAGTAGTGTCTTTAACTCTTGATGGTCTGTAACTGATAGTTATGTTGTTGAACATGCTGTTCATTTTTTGTAAATATACTGTTCATTTTGTAAATGATTTTGCAACTATTTAGACTGAATAACTTATATACAATGGATTACTGATACATTTGTTATTTCTGTTACAGTCGTGAATCTGTTGAATTGGTCATACCAGAGTGCCAAAACCTGCACAGTTGTGGTGGGGCCAGAAGAAAACATGCTGATAAAGCAGCCAGCTGACCCTAATCGTGATCTTAACAGGTCTCGCAACAATCCAGCAGGAGGTAAATACTTGGTCTCCACTTCTGGGAGTTCAGTGTTGTCCCCTTCTTCATCACCACCGTACCAAAGTAAATTAGATGTGCTGCACCTTCGTTTGCGTAGATCAGTTAACCAGCATGCTTCTCCTGACCTCCCTCTTAGTGTGGGCAACAATGATATAGTGCTGAATGATGAAGTAGATGGTGCTGTGCATGATGTCAGTGAGATGCATGTTGATGGCATTGTGACCGAGCAGCATGCTTCCAATGTGTCTGTCCCGCTTAATGTGTCCGTTGTGTCTGACACTAATGATATGCCTGAAGAAGAAGATGGAAGTGGTTCTCAATATGTTGCTAGGTCCCGTGACCTTGCAGTGCAACGTGATTATCCTTTATTCTCTTATGGACAAGATGAAGTTGAGATTGTGAAATTGGGACATGAATCAGTTACTTTGAAGTCTGGTAGTGGAGCACTGCCTCAACACACAAGTCCTGATGCCAATAAATTAAACAATGAAGTGCAAGACATTCCAGTATCCTTTTTTGAAGATATTTTTGAGCAGGAAGATGATTTTAAATTAGAGATGACTGGAAGGTCAACCTTAGAGCCATCAGGGGAGACAACTACTGTTGTACCTCACAAAAATGAACCAGGAGCTGGAGGAGAACTTCCAGAATTAGGTATGTCCTGGGACCAAAAGGAAGAAACTAATGAACAGCATGAAAACAGAGTTCATTTTGAGCATGGTGTGAAATTAACTATTCAGTCACAAAATGCTTCTAACCAGCAGCATGTAGATCTATCCATCAGAGATAGCATTATGAATGTGACAAGCAGTAATGCTTCTGATGCAGTGGAACTAACCGCTTTGCCCCGTGTGGATGTTTTGGAGATTAGGCCTGAGGCCAACATCTCTTCTAGGCATGCCAAGAGAGTTTTTGTAAATGTAACAATTGCAACAGAAGGCAAAGGTGAGAGCAATGACAATCAATCATTTTCTGGAGACCCCAAATATCAGCCAGTATATGTGCTGTCTGTATCTGTCCCAACTGGCATGGAGTCTGGTGGGATTAATATAGGACCAGCTTCATCAGTGCTGCTCAATCTGAGCAATGGCACTCAGCCTCTTGTATCCCAGCATGATATACCACTTCCTCTGTCTCTCTCAACTCTTCAACCTGTAACTACCACTACAACTACCAGCATTCCTACAACCCTGGCAACTACACCCCCTTTTCATCTTTGGGGTGGAGTCTGCGAATGCTCTTGCCCCTGCCTAGATGGTGATGATGATAATGATGATGTAACAGAAAGTACTACGGTGCTTGCAGGAGATGTCACTGTTGGCAGTGATAAAAATGACTCTCTCTTAGAAGCCGCCACTACACAAACATCAGAACCAACTGAACTTAATCAACTGGACACAACAGATTTTCCGGATTTGTCAACATCAGTGTCCTCTACTGGTGATATAGACACCACAATAACTGAAGAAACTACAAGCACATCATTTCCTACTTCAAGCTCAGCTTTTACCGACAAGTCATCTTCCATTGATGGGTCAACAACAGTAGAGACAACAGAGTCCACAAGTTCTGAATCTAGCAGTAGACAACAGGAATGTCCAACTGTTCCTACAGTTACTCCTCCTCCACCTGTTGTGTTGGTGCTGGAAGGTAAGGTTCATTTATCAGTTCTTGCTTTTTATTAACACTACAGTAGTTTTTCTTTCGTTCTTTCTTGAAGCAAATCCTTTTATGGTGGTTAAGAAGAATTTACTGCTCATTCTTTAAGGAAATTGCTGAAAATGGTAATAATTGACCAGTTCATTGATCAATTATTATAATAATTACCGAGGAGGTTGCACATATGTCTAAATGAACACACAATGAATTGAGCTATGTTTTTCAATAGAGCTCAAATCATGCCAAATTTTCCACAGCCATTCCATGAAAACTCATGAAAAATTCTGATTATTAGAAGCTGTATAATTATCATAAGTAATAAATGCTAGAAGTGGTGCACATCCACCCTCACAACCCTTTTTGAACAAGCATTCAAACTATTTTGAACAGCAGTTTTAAAAGTTTTGCTCATCAGATGATGTATTTTTTCTAAGCCTATTAAGTTCCAAATTGCATTTCTGTTGAAAATATTGAAGTATTTTACCTAAGTAGTAACAAAGTCAATTTAAATCTGAACCCAGGTTTTCTTCTTCTTCTTCTTCTTCTTCTTCTTCTTCTTCTTCTTCTTCTTCTTCTTCTTACATACTAAGTAATTCTGAGGTGACACTATATATTAAAAATAAGGGTGTTGGAGATGTGGTGCCTGGTACCGCATGTAGCAACCAGGGGGTCGTGGGGATTACATAAGAGACACCTAAATAGGCTCAATGGCCTATAAAGATTGAATAGGTGCAGGGGAAACGCCTTGGCGAGGCCCTGACGAGATCCGGCGCATGTAGGTAGTAGTGTTTACAGCTAGTAATGCCTGCTGTTCGGTGGTGCTATCTGTATTTTTCGTAGGCTCTCAATTGCGAGCGAGTACGTATTTGGCGTTGAGGTGGTGCCGGAAGGCTCATTGGCGGTTCCTCGTCATCAGGAGGACCAATCTGGTAGTCTGGAGTGGAGTTGTGATGTTTCAAGTTTTCTGCAAGATTATCTCGTATGGAATTCAGAAGTGAAACTATAGCGTTGAAGTGGTCGTTTTGGATGTCCTGTAAAGCTCTAGTAGCAGTTTCTGTTGTTGATTTTATGTCTTGGATACGTCTTTGATGCTGTCTGATGCCTGTGGGCTTGTAGCCTGGTGAGTGGTGAAGGCCTCTTCCAGGTGATCCAGTCGTCTGGTAGTGGCGTCCTGTGCTGCGCGCTGCTGATCAAGTAAACCGGTGTGTTGCATAATGGTGCTCTGCAGTGTGTTGATGAGTCTAGTACGTTTTGTCACGGCTTGCATGATTGTGGTCAGAGCAGCAAGTACTGCTTTCCTGTTGTTTTCGACTATAGCTGTGATTGGTGCGTTCTGTACCGCGGCTGACAGTGCGTGAGCTGTAGTTGGTTTGCTGTGTTTTTGAGAGTTGTGACTGCGCCGAAGAGGGCAGGCTGCCTGGCCGGTGTAGTGGTTTGTACCCCCGCAGGAGGCACAAAACCTGCGCCGGTGTGCCAGGTTATGAGATGTGCACTCCGATGTGAGCGAAGCCGCGCCACAATAGTGGCAGCGCGGTTGCTCGGTGCAGGCCTGTTCGTCGTACCCGTAGGCGCAGCAGCGCCTGCACGGGGCGTTAGACAGCGTTGGCTGGGTTCGAGTGTGAGGCGTTGTGGTCCAATGTTGATTCCAGATGAGATGGCCGCCTCACACTCTTCAGTCTCCAGAAAATTAAGACGCACTAGCGGTGTCGCGCCTCTGGCCGAATATATGCGGACTGCATGGTGTGCTGATGCCCACTGCCGCTGGGCGATTCAGAGAATATAGACTGAGGCAATGTTCCTGGGCAATCCTCGGATCACAGCACTCAGCAGTGGTGGCTGTTCCTGTAGCTGTTCCGGTTCTGTATCTGGCTGTTGTGGTTGTGGTGGTGATGGTTGTGGTGGCGAGGTGTCAAGTTCGGCAGTAGGATCGACCGTGGTTCTTTCCATATGCTCTTCCGAGGCATCCTGTAACACGTGTTTACCCCTAAGTGTTATGTTCGATGCAGGCCCTGGAGTTGACGGTGAGCTGGCTGCGGCTGGCTGGGTATCGGCGGAGGCAGGCGACGAATCAGGCGTGAGTGGCGTAGCGGCGGTTTGTGTGCTGCGTTGGCTTGTCGAGTTCTTGGTTCCACGGCGTCCCATGATGAGGTCACCCAGGAGATATACAAAGATTCCTCATATACTCTAAATTAATTTCAAAGAATAATATCTCCAAAAACATTTCTCTCTTATGATTTTTAATAATGCACAAGAGCAATTATGTATTAATATGAACATTATTTTCTGGCTGATAGAGCTTAGAATGTAGAACCTCATGTAGTAGCAGTTTCCTTAAGATTGATTCAGTAATTTATATTACAATTACACCATTTAAATTAAGTAATATCTTATTCACATTATAAATAGATACATTACTTTATTATCATGTCTTATTACTTATATTTTTCATGTAAAACTCTTTCAAAATTTATCTGTGGGTAAGTAGGACTAAATATTTTTTCCACCACTAGCATCTAAATTGGCAGTTTTTCATTGTTCTTTGCAACCTAAACAATGGTTTTATTAATAGGAGTGAGTTAAAAACTTTTAATTCACTGCTAATGACTTAATTCACTTCTCAAAATATATTTTGGCTAAAAGAGAATTTGAGGAGAATAAGTACACTTTTGGGGTCACACGCACTTATTAAGAGCTAGAACTAAATGAAATAAACAACAATTATTAACCTAGCATTCAAATTAAGATTTCTACCAACATTTGCTATACTTATATGATAGTTTACTTTTCACAGCTGAAATAAAACTAACAATTAGTTAATTAAAACATCATTCAAATTAAAATTTCCACCAACATTTTTACTTTTTTGGATAGGCAAGACAATATAATTTCTTCATTAAATTCTTTAACACACCTACTTTTTCTCCATTTACAGAACAAATTACATTCCTTTTCACAGATTTCTTCCGAATTAGCGACAGCAACTTAAAACATTATTTAAAATATCTTCTGGTCTAAATATATAATATTCTTTGGACATTTTCATTCAACACACTCATCATTCACAAAGAATTCCATAATATTTCAAACTATTTATTCTGTATATTCATAACAACCAACATTATAACCGTCAACAACTTGAGCTCTGATTTAAGCAATAGCAAAAGCACATAAATTTAATTGAAATTCAATATTACTTGAAATATTTCTTTTGTGCTAGTACTGGACAAATATTTATGCAATACAAGAGTAAACAGATTTCATCCCCCTGGGAGATAAATTTTCCACTCATGAATAAAATCCTATATTAGGTACTTACTTATTACATAAATAACTATAATCCTCTTTAACAAAAAGCAGTAAATGCTATATTTATGAAAAAAGAAATTATTATTCAAATTCATATATGTTTTATGTTTTAGCAGTTTGCCAGAATTGAAGAGCTCTTTATTTATTTATTTTTTTTTTTTGGCATATTTTATAATTTGCAGTGTTAAGTACTCCTTCAAAGTTAATGCGAGTTATTATATAATAAAATGTTTTTGAACATTTTCATTTTCTACATAAATCAATGCTTGAATCTTCTTTGAAATTCTTTTTTGATTTCTGTAAATTCTATTATGAGCATGAATTTTTTTTAATAGCACTTAATATTTCTTTTACTATTCAGGATTTGCAACAAGAAATAATTAATTTTCCTGAAATAAATATAAATGCATGTGTAGAACAAACATAAAGCTGCTTGTGAAATTGATCATATTGACCAATTATATTGCAGAATTTAAATAATCTTATGCATGGGATTTCCAGAGATACAGTTATAATTCTAGCATGACCTTCATTGTTCTCCAGTGCTTGCTAGAAAAATGTATAATGTGGTGCATGAATTTGCATGTATAGATATTTTAAAAGACACTAATTTTTCTATAAGTTTACTAAATTATGACTTGAAAAAATTAGCACTATGAGTAAGACAGTAAATCATTTTTTCAGAATTAAATTCTTTAGTTTACTAGTATGGACAAATGAATAGATTGTTATTAAATTTATCTCCATCTCCTCCTCACATCATAACAGCATAACTTACATTTATGCAAAATTTATGTTCTATATAAAATATTTGATAGGAAAATTCCATATCTCCTATTATATCTATTGGAACTAAATGTTCTAAACTAAAGAAGAAAAATTTATGACAATTTCATTGGAAATAGCTATTAATTATTCTGTGCCAACAAAGCTTCAAATCTAATTGGTAGTGTATATATTTCATTAGTTTCCAAATACCATGTTGTGACACAAATCAGCTTTAGTTGGAATCTTCCCATAACTCCCAACATATTATTCTCCTTATATTTAAATATTGCCAGCTTCTTTTTTGTAAGCTGTTACTCCAGACTTTTCTTTTTACTTATTCAAGGGGCTAAGAAAGGGTAAAAGTGATGAAATTTTTTGGTATTAAAATTCTATGAAATCATCATGTATATTTATTATGTGTAATTTATGCACTTTTCTAACTGAAAGTATATTAAAAATTGAAAGAAAAAAAAAGTTCAGCATGAGCATGTCTCCATAAAGAAATGTCCATCTACTAACAAATGACTTTCTTTCCAAACTTTATGCTCAAGAAATACATTTTGATAATTTTGTAGGACTACATAATTTATGTGGCAAACCTCTAAATATTATAATTACTCAAATCTAACGTATACCTATCTTAGCTGAATTTCAGCTCTAAAATTTGTGTGCATACTTGATTCCTTCATTTACTGTATCTCCCTCCAACTTTCCCAAGATAAGCACTCAGTGTCTTTCATTAAGCTTTGCTCAGTTGTAGCTTAACAGCAGTATGTTATTGTTGTGAGCAGAGCAGTTAAGTACAAATTGCAATACAAATTATCTGAACCCAATACGATGCAGACAGCCTCTACAAGCATTCCATTGACTGTGATACTGAATGATATTCTTGTTTGTGATTTAATTTTTATATTTATTTATATCAAAAAGTGGGTATACCTAATAGTATTAACTTAATTTGTTTAAGAAACATAAATTATTATTTAAGAAGTAGTGTCATATTAAAATCTATTAGAAAGTGTTACTGGAATAAAGCATAAACATAACACTGTATAAAAATGTTAAGGTATATTGTAATAAAATTTAGTAAATTCCTGGTAATAGCCTGTTTCAAGTAAAATTAACATTTTGTTTTAATGTTATCTAGAAAGCTTTTTTTATAAATCAAGAGTTTAAAATGTGTGCATTAAGTTTGCAATGGTACATGCAGTACCTATGTAAACCCTTAGACATCTATTTATTATAGTTAGGAGTTTGTAGAAGAAGAGTTTGCTTGAACCTATGGGTCTTAAATTATATCATATGAAATACATGTTTTCTCAAAATTTAATACACAAATTTGCATCAAATTTTCAGAATATGTTCAGCAAACACTTGTGTTTAATTTAACAGCTATTTTTCTAAAGAAATTTTAGCAAATTTAAGCTTAGAAAATAACACAAAAGTGTGGTAAAATTCATTACTATAAAAAATGTCTCTAATGAAAGTATACATAAACAAATCTTTATGTTAAGTTATTATCAGATCTTTCATAAATAAGTTGTAAAACTTTCAGCCCATAACCCCTCATATATTCTGAGAAAACTTTGCACTGTATAAGTAATATGTTTACATTAGAGTAAGGGCATTCCAGAGTCCCTTAATGTCCAATACAGTGCTCCAATATATACTTTATTTTCAACTTTTAGAAAACAATGTGATTTATTTGAATACTGTAATAATTGTATGTTGTTTATTATGATAGCAGATGTATTCAAGTTTTTAATTTGTAATGCTTAGATTAAAAATTTCTCATATTAATGAATGATGTCATATTTTTCTTAGCAACGTTAGGAAAAGCATTCTACATTTTATATATTTGCATTTAGTATATGCATATAATATAAATTTGGTATTCAGATTGTTTTATTTATTGTTCCCAATTATTCTTGCAATATCCTTTCCATTATATCTGTGCAGCTCCCTTTACTTTATTCTAATGTGTAATTAGAATAAGGCATATTACATAACTTGTAGAAAAATAACAAATTGCTTGACCAATTACAGCATTTGCATTTGGAAGAAGAGAGAATGTACAAAAAAGGTTGTTGGCACTAAATGTTAATATTCCAATACAATTATAATGTATAACCCAGATTTTCTGTATAGAACTTTAGAACTTTACTGAAGTGCATTCTTTTAATAAACAAAAATCATGTAAAACTGTAGGAGCACTGTAGGAGGAGCCTATAATATTTAAGTGACCATGACTAGTGGTATATTGCACTATCCACAATACTGTAGGCCTGAATTCAATTCCCAGTAGGGTTATTTTTCCTGACAGGCTATTTTAAGGGTTTTCCCTCAATTTTTAGGTGACTGCCTGGGAAACTTAGGCCACAAAGTCCCCTGAACTCATTTGGCCAAAATATCATCTATTGTCTTTCATCCAGTATAATAGATCTTAAGGTCACAGTGCCATAGTAATGAAAAATAAAATAAAAATAATATTTGAGTAGGTATCAACTTTCTATATGTAAGAAAACCTCATAGAAATCTAATGCATAAAAATATTTTTCTGTTCAGCTAACAGAATGGAATTCCAGTTAAACTGTAATATTTTACGAAAACATTAAAGAAAATCAATAGAGGATGATTCTCTAAAAATGTACTGATGGTGAGAGGAATTAATGAACATTTTATTCTAATTCCCATATTGCACTTAATCAATATCTATGTATATGGACTATCTGTTGCATGCATGTTATACAGCTGCATTTTCACAATGGAAAATAAGCATTGTTTAAAAGTTATAAATTAAATAGCTTATTGTTGGCACATAACAAGGATTTTAATATGAGTTCAGTTCTAACTATTGCGATTTAAAAAAGATTACATTGTTCAGCAAAACATATGGTAATCACCGTTTCAAAGAGATTAGAGAAATGGTACAATAATGGCTTCTGTTATAGAACATATATTATACAGAACAACTGTCTGGAGAATTGTATACTATAGTATACAACTGTAGTAACAAACTCTCCAATGATTATAAATATATATTCATTTTTAGTAATGCATTTCTTAATGCATCATGTGTTTAAATCAACTGGTCGAGGTAAAAAGCCACTGCTTTCTGGACATATGTAATCACTACAGACAGTGATGGAATGTTTTATAATATATGTGACACAGTTGTAAAAGAGCTTTTCCTATGTATTAAAATGTTTTGCATTAGTAACTGTGACAGGACCATTTTGTAATGTAGTAATAATTAAGAAGGCATCTTCTCCAAAAACTACACAATTTTTGGAATTTTAGCAACAGTAACAAAGATGCTTATGATTTACACAGCCCATTTTTTCTCAGCAGTATGTATTATTAACTCTGATTTTAGTTAATTATTTGCAAGTGTTTGTTTTTCAGCAAAATTTCTCTCTCTTTCTCTTTTCATTTTAGAAAGTTTCCTGGTTACTGTGCCAACTAGATCTCTGGGAAAAGCAAATATGAGTCAAAACAATGAAAGTTATAATTTTTTTTTTAAATAAATTTGCAGGTTCTTAAAACTGGTTATTAATTTACAAATTTCCTTAAGAACAGCCTTAGATATTTGGGATATACCTGAGTACATTAATCATTCCATCACTGTTAAAAGAATTAAAAATAAATATTTCCTTGTAGAGATTGCTGTATGCTTTAATGCTACTGTAAAACAATAACACGCTTTCTCACAATGGTGTGTAACCAAATATAGCTGTATAATTTATGCTTTGCATGATTTTCTGATTTATGTAATGTTTGGTTTAATATAAATAATATCTTAACTGGTATATTACAAATGCTGCTTCTTATTGCAGGGGGAAAAATTCCACCAAAATCATTTCCTCCTGATGGCACAACATTTTCACAAATATCCTTGGGTAAGAGGCTATCCAAGGAGATCCCTCCATATAGTTACTGGAATATGCAGTTCTATCAGTCAGAGGCAGCATATGTCAAGTTCGATTATAGCATTCCTCGTGGTGCCAGCATTGGGATATATGCACGAAGAAATGCTCTTCCAACACACACACAGTATCACATCTTGGATGTTCTCAGTGGATTCAAAGTCAGAAGTAAAAGAGGCTCACATGTGCGTATTATCTCAATGTATCAAACTACAACATAAATTATTGTAACAATCTTGCAGTCTTTGAATGTGAAACTATGGTAAAAATTTAAGTTAAGATGTATGTTATTCTATTTCCTGCATTGATCTGTCAATGCAACAGTATATCTCTTGGCATGATTTTTGGGTAAGAATATTCTCATTTTTCAACAAACAGTCAGAAATAATTTTAATAAAATAGGTAAAATACATTGCAGTCACTTACTGAACTTATCAAATATCAACTTATAAATGCGTCATCTTAAGCATCTATTGACATGCTGCGATCTGCAAGTTTCCCCCTTCCTTTTCCTTTGACAGCAACCTTGAGTCATTCACTCATAGCTACCTTCCAGTTAGAGGCTAGTGATTGTGTGAGAAGGTTGCATTTTTCTAGTCTAGCAATATTGTTAGCTACAGTGCATTGTTTCTATGAGCAGTCTTGCTTCTTATTTTGTAATCCTATTTTTATATCTTTATTTGTATTTATTAGATTCCATCTAATTATTTGCATATGCAATGCCATTTTCTTTTCATGCCATAAGGGTAAGTGACCTTAATTTTGCAGATTTTGTTAGAAATATGTTTGATGAGTGTTTGAACTATAGTGATAGTGAAGCAGGTTATTTTGAAATTGAAAGTAATTGCAGTTCATATTCTGATTACGAAAATTTGCTAAGTATGTTTTGGAACAGGTATATGTAAGTGGAGGTTTTTAATATTTATGGGGATTTAATTTAATGGTCTATATTCTTGAATGCTGTTAATTAGATGATTAGATGATGATCTTGAGTTGCCTCGGCTCTTGAAGTCTGAAGTTCTATGTTTCCTATTTCTCTGGTTCCAAAGCAGAGGATAAGTCTCTGGGGATTATGGACTATTTTTAATGACTTTGAGCCATTAAGGAAGGAAGGGATTCTCATTGGAATAATAGAATTTTGGGCTCAAATTGAGCTTTTAATTTATTGGACTATTGAAAGTTATAGGACATGCTGAGCATCCATTGTGTGGTGACTAGTCTGCTTTTATATTTACTGTATAGTTGCCCTCAGACTAAAGATCACTACTGGAAGATTTAAATACAGTATTCACGTAACTTTAACTGCTCCTCTGTAACAAATTCATGCTTGACTGTCACTTATAATTTTATTATAACACTTTATTATAACATAATCACTCCGATGTAAGGCCTTTACCATAACAATAATCTTACTGTTGTAACTTTAACACTGATTTAATGAGGCTGGTATATTATCTTAATGACAACATATTCCTTTCACTGAACTGTAGTGTGATATCTTTCAACTATTGAATGCCTTACAAATATCACTGTATTATACTGCCTGGTCCTCTACTAGGTACCGTGATCCCTCGTACTGTCCTGTTACTGTAACCCTGTATATTTTGTTCCTCCAAAAACTTACTTCTTATATTTGATATAAAAATCTATTATGTGAATTTGCTCTGCCCCTGTGAACTTTTATTTCTTTTATTTCTTCAAATATTGTAGAAATCAACTCAGCTGTACTCTCTATTTGCTATTACATGATATCTTGAATTTTTTTTTTTTTTTTTTTTTTAAGAGAAATTGAGTCGTGATAGTAACATACACACCACTAAAATTGAATTAAATGGAAGCCAGGCTCCCGAAACTAGTCTTCCATTTAATTCAATTTTAGTGGTGTGTATGTTACTATCACGACTCAATTTCTCTTAAATGTTAATAATTGACACCACTGTTACAAAAGTTCACTATATTTTATATCTTGAATATTGCCTATTCATTCTCATTTATCCAATTTTGAGGGATGTTTATTGGTTGAATTCTTTCTCCCCCGTTACTTTTTTCAATTTTCTAAAACTCAGATTCGCAAACTAAGTTTTGAGGTACACTACAGCCATGTGTAAGTGACATCCCTTTGAATCTGTTGGAAACAGCTAAAATTTTGGTTTCTTTTAAGACACCTGTTCCCGCATTCCGGAGTTTTTTTGAATATGGCAAGTTACAGTTAACAATTCAAATCATATTTCTTGCTTTTCCATGTCAAGGCAATAAAAAGGGATGTCAGCAATCCTTTATAGATGGCTGACAATGGGAAGAAGAGCTCTCTTCTCTTCTCTTTAACAAAAGAAGAGAACCTTTAGAGGCAAACAATATTGTCCTAAGACTTCTTATAGGCATCCAAAGGTCAGCATGTCCATTCCTTTCACAGAAATATAACAAAGACTATATATGTGCTGTCAATCATAGTATTATAGAAAGATAACTTGAATATTACTTATTAGTCAAAAAGACATACATATCTATGTACACAAGCAATTACAATATTAAAATATTGGTCATAATGGTAATATTGATACCATTGATTATTATGTCATTCTTGACCTTGTTAATAATACCTAAAATCAAATGCAATTATTATTAGAAAAGGAATTCTTGAGACAATTCCTGCTTCAGTTTTGAAAACAAAAAATGTTTTTTCTTCCCCCCCCCCTCATTCAGGGCAGTTTCTAAGATCACTAAACATGAAAATTGGTAAAAGCTGCTTATATACAAGTTATATGCATAATTATTAAGTTCCTTAATAAATATAATTTCAATTAAAATAGTATGTTTTTTATTTGCAAATAAAACCAGTGGGGTCTCTCAGGCCTCGTCATGTCAGCTGCATGAGAAATATAAGCTAAGGACCAAATGTTGCTGCAGATGTTTTTGTTAAAGGCATACCATGGATTTATCTTATATACAGGAAAAACTTTAAGGCATCCATAATAAGCTATTTAGATTATTGTGTAAGTTATTTCTTAGTTAACAGATTTTCTTGTTGAAATCTTGATTCTCTTTTATAATATTGCAAACCAAAAAAATTTGCAACTTGTTAAGAAAGCTTGTAGTTTGTTTAGAAGATTGTCATTTATTTTATGAAGTTATGATTTCTAGTTAGGAAAATCATACTATGATAGAATAGTAAGGGTTATTAAATATAAAATTTACTTATGTGTCGGAACCAATACATTGAAGTGACTAATATATTCTTAAAGTAAAGGTTATGTTATTTATGGTCTTATAATAAATACTGTCACAAAGTTCAACAAATGGACACAAGATGCCAAGAGATATTTAATATCCTAATAATATCAGTTACAATGGATATGTAATGAACAGAAATCATACATTATTATTCAAAATTACCACTTTTATCATGCATGCAGTTATAAAAGTCTTTGTGGCACTCATAAATTGCATTTTGATTGGCAGTAAAACAATTTGGTAAATGGGCTGATGAAAATGTAGTGGCCATAAACCCTGGAGAGAAAAGAAAATAAAACTCTTTGCCAAATATTTTCTTTAAAACTCAAGACAGAAGATCTATGTATAAAGATCAATGAAATGAAATCAACAGAAGTGACTGTATCAAATGCTTTGGAATAAGCCTGGATAATTAACTATCACTAAATCAGCATATAAACAGCAAATTGAAACAAACAAATAAAAAAAATTCTGCATTGTGAAAATATTAACTGGCAGTAAATTGGGGAGCAATGTGTATATTCTTAACAAAACATACAAATCTTATCAGACCAATCTCCTGAAGTATGGAGGTAATATTACATCAACCAAAAAAAGAAGAAGAAGATGAAATGTTGTCAAACAAAATGCTGCAAAATCACTGGAGCAATGAAAACAACACCCATTCCTGCACTCCATATAGTAACAAACATTACTCTTAATAGACACCAATCATGATCTCCAAACCATCAACATGTATTAAAATTTTCTCTTGATAAATCAAAAAAGAAACTTGGTTTTAATGAAAATAAGCAGGACAATAAACTTCACACCCAAATTTGTTTTAAAACAAAGGCAGAAGAGCTATTAAGAAACCATCAGCAAAAATTTAAAATGAACTCCAAATTGCCACCTATCAACCCTAGAGACATTATAAAGCTGAAAATTTATACCTCATTGATAGAAAAAGTCACCAAGAACAGGATATCCAGGTCAACTTTCAATTGAAACAATAAATCTACAATGCCCTTAAGACAAATGGCTCCAAATTTATAGTAGACTCCAGAGAAAGTACAGGTATGGGTATTTATAGAGAAATATTCTTAGAATACCTAACTGTAGGCCATGGATCTACAAACCTGTTGCAGAAATAGTGGTAATTGCTACAGCTCTAAAAAATTTAATATATAGACCTTCAGTAAGAAAACAATCATACTTGCAGATCAGCTATAGATGCCATAAGTAATTGTCAATTAGATCCAACACCTTAATTAAACAGTGGGTCAAGAGCTGAGGATGGTAATCATGGTTCTCGAAATATTTTTTAACTTAAATTTCCTTAAATAAAATCAGATACATGTACAAATCATTAACCCCCCCCCAAAAAAAAAACTAAATAAAACAGAAACCCATACAGTACATAACAATAGAAAGAAGGCTGAAAGAATGTAAATATGAAATTAATCTTGAAATGCAATTCCAAATAAAAGAAAAAAGAGTGGGAAAGCCTATTAAAATATTGGAGAATTCTGTAAGAGCATCTTATACAAAAAAAAAAAAAATAAATAAAGTACAGCACTCTTTAGATTAGAAATCAGCCATTATTGTTTGAATGGCCACTTCTATAAAATGAAAATGGGAACTAGAACATGTACAATCTGCAAAGACAATGCAGCAATGAATAAGGACCACTTCACTGTGAAAACTAAATTGAAAGACATAGAAGGAGGATTAGTCATCTCTCTACTGGAAAGCTATAGCAGAAAATGGCTAGACAAATTCCTTCCATTTGACGACATCATCATCATCATCATCATCATCATCATCAATTGCATTATGCACACTAACAGTGTATTCTGCTGCTGCCTTCACAAAAGAGTGCTTCAAACTGGGAATATTTGGATTTCTCTTCTTGCTAGCAATGCTATGAAGCACTACAGTCACAATTTATACTCAGAAGGGTTTAGGTCCAGATTTCAGAAGCCAATAAGATGTGAAATGAAGTCTGGTGCATTGGTTGCAAGCCATTGCTGCATTGTCCGAGATGTATTAGGGCCAAATCCTGCTGAAAGCTCCAGTTCAGACTATGGAAGAGGGTGTTGAGGTTCCTGGCCAGTCTTTTCAACACTGTCTCCTGGTACACTTTGGTTTACATTTTTATGCTGTTTTTTGCAGAAATAGAACTCAATTGTGCCCTCACACTCAGACTTCACCACAACATGGTTGATGCAGGATGATGGACCCTTGGAGACTTTTTGCTATCTTCTTGAACATGTAGCATATACTCTTGTCATTTTGAGTTTTGAAAGCCTCCTTAACACTGAAATCTTTTTTATCTATTAAAAGGACTCAATTAGTGTCCTTTTGTTACTAATGTTTAAGTAAGTGCATTGTTTTTATGAATCTGTGCACTTCATGTCATTCGGGAGGAGGCATCCTTTGCATTATTTGTCAAAATGAACTTTCCACAGCTAGACATAGACATCAAGATATTTTTGGTTCACAAGCCATCACCTTACACATTTCTGAGCACTTGGACTACCATGGAAGTGTCCTTTGCATTGTTTATAAAATGTAGCTCTAAATCATTACTTTAACATGCTAGGCATAGACATCAAGATATTTTTAGTTCACAAGCCACCACTGACTCTCTCCTTACCACATTTCTGAGCACTTGGACAGCCATTGTTTAACCATTTGTGGAGTCCATATTGTGCTTGGCCTTCCTTGCTTGGGAGGGTTTCTATGCAATGCTGGATAGTGCAGAAAACAAAACTCTTTATATTTTAAGCTTCTGAAGCATTTTGAAAATCTCACCTACTGACTTGCCCAGCTAATGCAGTGCTATGACAGATACACAATTTTCATAATAGCCCCAGTCCATTATGAGAGCCTCGTTTCTGCAACTGAACTAACCATGACTCACATCAGGCCTTGGGAACAGCAAAAGTTATGACAGTATTTATGATAAGACTAGGTATATACCCTTGTCAAAACAATATGAAATTTTAAAAAATAAATAAAACATACATCTATTGAAAGATTAAAATAGCAACCTAGAAATAGTTAACAGCTTGTTCACATACAGACTAAAATACCATAAATATGTTGTATTATGATAGCTGAATTCATTTTGAGCAATCTTGTTATAGCCTACAGTGAAGAAGGAGGTCACTCACTTCATGGATCCGGGGCACTGGTTTCTTTCCCTTTATAATGATGATGGGGATGCACAAGAAGTATCATTTATGGCTGTGATAGCAGAAGACATGACTCAGAATTGCCCTAATGGATGCAGTGGTAAGGGGGAATGTTTGCTGGGACACTGCCACTGTAATCCTGGTTTTGGTGGTGAAGATTGTAGCGAAAGTGAGTATTGTTTTTTCAGTCATTTATAACTTTTTATAGAGAAACTTGCAGAAGCTTTGCATGCCTATAACTATCCAAAATTGTACACTTTTAGACAATTTTTACTTCAGTATGTATTGGACTGATGTATAGATGAGTATTTGTCTAATGGGCCTAATATAGTTATTGTTACATATGAATTATGCACAACCTAAGGCATTGCAGAAAGCTCAAGCTGCAAAGGAAGATACAGAAAAGTACTCTGGCTCTGCTATACCATATAAAAGCGTTCATTGTTTGGTTCACATTTTACTCTTTGGAATGTAATTAACAAATCATTGTTGATTAAAATGTAAATTGGAACTTGCACAGTGAAGCCAATCATGTAATTGATATTATTGTATGATTTAGTTGAACTACACACTCTAAATACTTCACTAATTTGTCATAATATATAGAACCGGTTTCGAGAACATTTTGTTCTCATCATCAACCAGGCTAAAATTCAAATGTCGGATAATTCTTTAAGCTGTGGGAATGTACATTCTGCTCTGGTGGCAGTGTGATAAACTTGTAGTTTATGTTTTCATCCCTGGTAGTGTCAAAGTTCATTAAACTGTCTTTGTATTTGTAGATGTAGATTTTCTTCCAAGTTGCTAGCCTGAAAGAAGAGGCCTTGAGCAAAATTTGTCGGCCGTTTCACGCCCTGAATAGAATGGGATGCTGATGATCTGAGATGTTAAAGAGCGTCCATAAATAAAACTATTCAACAACAACAATCACAAGTTGCTAGTTCTGTAGGTCCTTGTACTGATTTTAGTAATTTTGTTTTATTCACTATGTCGTGGTTTTCTGTCCAAAAATGAAATGCTACTGCTGATTTCTCTATTTGCTTGTTCTTTACATACAAACAAAAACAGATAACATGCTGCCACTCTTGGATATTAAAATAATGAAATGTCAAGGAAATCTGGAATTTGGAATATACAGAAAGGATACACATGCAGATAATCACATCAAAGCTGACAGTTTTAACCCCACAGTGCACAAGTATGCAGTTATCAACAGTTTAACAAACCAGCTAATTAACCTACAAATTAGCAGAGAAGAATATTTTAATCAATACAAACAAATTGTAGAAACAGGAGTTAAAATGGTTTTTAAAAAGAACTAGTACACAAAAAGATACAGAAATTCAAGAGACAAAAAGGCCTCAAAGAAACCATAACACTTTCAGCAAAAAAAGATATGCTAATTTTTAAAAAATTCAAATATCATGCATGGGCTACAAAAAAATTTCAGAATTTTCTTAAAAATTTTAATATCAGGTTGGCACCGATTAATAGATTTAATGTTAAAAACCTACTGATAGACAATGTTAATGACAATATTCCTCAGGGGAAAAAAGCAGGTATTTACAAAATAAATTGTGCCGAATGTGAAAAAATATACATTGGAAAAACAAAGAGAAATATAGGCACACGGTTAAAGGAACATTTCAGGAACATAAAGTACAAGAAAATAGAGAAATCAGCAGTATCATATCATTTTTGGACAGAAAACCACGACATAGTGAATAAAACAAAATTATTAAAATCAGTACAAGGACTTATAGAACTAGCAACTTGGAGAAAATCTGCATCTACAAATACAAAGACAGTCTAATGAACATCAGCACTGCCGGGGATGAAAACATAAACTACAAGTTTATCACACCGCCACTAGAGCAAAATGCACATTCCCATAGCTTAACGAATTATCCAACAGTTGAATTTTAGCCTGGCTGATGATGAGAACAAAATGTTCTTGAAACCGGTTCTATATGTTATGACAAGTAAGTGAGGCATTAAGGGTGTGTAGTTCAACTAAATCATATAATAATATCAATTAAATCATTGTTGGTCTCATATCTTCATTTTTTTGTAGTTTATTGCTGTTCAATCTGCAACTGCAGTTCATATCAGAATGAAGTTCTCAGCAAATAGTGACTGTGGAAGGCTATGTGCAAAGGGGATCAATTATGGAAATTGCAAGAGAAATTATCAACAAAAATGCCTAGTAATAAAACCATCAGCTAAATGCCATATTCAGAGTCTGATATGAAAATGTTGTCAAATAAGCTGCCATCAAACTCGAGAAATTGAGGCTTCCACAGTTTCAATATCTAAAATCAGCCATGATGGTCAGCACTTTATAGAAACTTACTCAAGAAAATTAGTTTAGAGGCCGTCATAGCAAGTAGGTGTTTCACAAACATGTTAATGGAGTGCTGAAATCTGTACAGCTGAAGCTTTACCAAGTAACATATGTTCAGCCCCTGTAAGAGCTCATATAAGCTAAATACATGCACAAGCTATATGGTTAATGAAGTATTTTGGATCCATTGCTGTTTTTTATGATGGATGAATCAGACACTACATGACCAGAATTTATATTTGGTGTACAGTATCAGAAACATGAATAGTGGGCCTAGTTTTCTTTGAATCAACTATGACCACCACAGTGTATCTGGACATGTGAAAAAGTTTACAGACAGAAGAACAATGTACTCTTTTTTTTCAAGAGGATGGGGCAACATGCCACATCTCTGGCAACTCACTGTCATAAGCTCATAAATTATTTCGAAGATATCAGTACAGCCATTGAGGTCCCCTGATTTGTCTGCTGTTCAATGTATTTCAAAGCATCCCACATGGGACATAATTTGTCCTGCTGATGCATGTGTTTTATATTTATGTGCTTAAATGGTATGAAGCGGCATTAGAATAACTAACTTCCAGGTTTCGTTTTTCAATATCTAGTATTCTTCTAGTTTTTAATACATTTAGGAATCAAACACAGTGAAACATGCATAATCTCTTCTAGTTAAAATATTTAAAAACTCTATATGGCTCCATTGCCATGGAATAAGATCAGCCTGAGTTAAAATATTTGAAACACACTTTATGGTTTCAGAGTCGTTTAACAGTTGATGATGTGAACAAATGTTTAACGAAACATTCTTGAGAGTGAAACCATAAGGTGTGTTTTGAATGTTTTCACTGTCTGATCTTATCCCATGGGAATCGAGCCATAAAGAGTTTTTAAATATTTTAACTAGTAAAGAGCTAGTATTCTGTTCAAGGTAAGTATTATTGCTTTGACAAAATAAGAAAGATATTCTGGCATATATTAGGGCAGCAAAGAAATACAAACTCAGTCAATAAATATATGCTGAAAATTGAAATAATGTGAAATTATTACAGATATAAAACAATACTGTTAATTTTAGAAAATATGCACTTTACATAAATGTGTTCTGAAGGGTCTCTCAAATTTCTTCAATGTTCTCATTTTTAGCCTTCTTTTCACTCTTTCTGCATCATGGGAGATTTAAAGCCAAACCGGGCAAAACATTGGTTTAGAATGTCTTTAAAACTGCCTTGTGAGCACAAAAATATTGATTTTCCACTCCTCCTTATCAGCGTTTCAAGATTTAGTGTCACAAAAATCCCTCAAATCTCAAACTAATCATTTGACACACTGAACATCTATAAACTGTCTTCTTGCATTATGTAGCCTTCTCTAGAGGAAGCTTGTGTGGCTTAATGCATAATGCAAAAGCTGATTTTCCACAGGCTGCGGCTTTAGTTTTTGTCATGCTGTAGAATGTTTTTTTTTATTTAATATGAAGTGTTGCGACACATATAATAAAGAGTTATGAATGAAATGTACTTAATGCTTTCAAGTTTTATTATCTTTCTGAACAATGAATGTATAACCAACATACAGTGGCTACTAAGCTTATTACTAACATGATGCCTAAAACTTAATTTACCTTAATTGCTTTCTTGCATTATGTAGCCTACTCTAGAAGGAGCTCTTTTTCTGCTTCAGGACATAATGCATAATGCAAAAGCTGATATTCTGTGGGCCACGGGTTGAATTCTTGTTATACCGTTAATGTTTTTTTATTTAATATGAAATGCTGCCATACACATACTACAGAGTTATGAATGAAACTTAGGTAATCTTTGAATATATGACACCCAACTCATTAAGAATACCCATAATTCTACCTTTGGTAAGCAAGAGTTGTAATTATATGAATTGGTTATGTTAAGATTCAAGTGTATAATTGTAACACCAATTTAAAACGTAGGCTAAAAGCTGTACTATTAGGCCCTAGTCAGAAAATGAATAAAAAAAGTGATGAATGAGACTGGAACTCGCAAATAAATTATTAACTCTTACTAGAAAGCAAATGTCATAATCATAGTGCCAGAGCAATATGTTCAAAAACCTCCCTTATCGTGTGTTATGCTTTCAAAGGGCATCTTCATTAGCCAGAGGCATACTGGCTCTTTAGGAACTTACAGATATGGCTTCAAAATTTGAACAGATAGGCCATTTGTTTCTAATGCAATTGCTTATATACAAAATCTGTACACTCTTAAATTATTTAGGTATAGTTCATTAATACCTAGTATATATAAAATGAGTACAGTTTTAGAACATCTAATTTTTTAAAGCCTTCCTTGCAAGATTCTGTTTGTTTTAATCTTAATATTAGTCTTATTGCTCTCTTCTGTATAAAGTCTCTGTTTGTATGATTTTTGCACTGCCCACCAAGACTATGACACCATATGTTATATGAGAATATATTTATTCATGATATATTGATGTTTTTATAACATATCCATCGCCAAGCTCTTCATAACAAACCATCTGAAGCATATTTTGTCTCTGTGTAGATCTCATGTTAAGTTTTTATCTATTATCACACCTAGAATATTTGTATTACTTTCTTCCATTATTTCTTTGTGTTCAATATAAATTTTTGAGTTTGTTGTTTTTTTAATTTTGTAAAGTTTGAAAATGTATATAATTGGTTTTACTCATATTAACATATAGGTAATTTGATTTTATATATGTACACACAATATACAATACAATATAAAAGAATTAAAGTGTACCACCAATTAAACAAGAATTACCATATAAACACTATTAAAACACTATAAAACAACATTAAGCTGGACAGCTTTCCTTGGGGTAGAAAGCTAAAGTAAATAAATATACTAAAAGTAAATATGCAATATTTTATATACAGTCCAAGTGGAATAAGTGGAGCAAAAGAGTATTAATTCCACTCAATCACACAATGCTCTTAATATACTTTTATATTTGCCTCATTTACCTCTAGTTTCTTTGTAATAATATTGTTGTAATTGAAGTTTAAGTTTTATTTCTGATTACTGGGTAGTGATCTGCAAGATAGCTTTTGATTATGACTGCCTTGTAATCGGTCAAGTAAGAGGTTCATGATAATTTGATCTCTTATAATGGGCATTCTATCAGTAGCCCTAGTTGGTTCGTCTATTGTTAAGGTGTAGTTTATACACATTTGTTATACCAAGTAAATGTTTATAGTCATAGCTGTTATTGTCTTTGTGTTTAAGTCCCCTAATAGCACCAATTCTTCCCTTTCCATTAATCTGCCTATAGTTTTGAGAGTATGTAAGAACTCTTTTGGCTTGCTGCTTTGATCTATAACAAAACAAAATTACTATTTTATCTTTGTGGTTGAGCATTTCAATTCCTGCTAGCTAATATGTTTTTTTCTATAATTTTTCCTTTCGGTCAGGTTATTGGTCGTACATTATTTAGTTTATTGTTAACTATGAAGGCTGCCTCCATCCCTTATAATTTTGTCTGTTTTATGCCCTTCTATTTGACATCTACTGATTTCCATTTCTTTGAGCCCATCTTTCTTTTTATTCTTCTCATTGGTCCTACATCTTGGAATGAGCCTTGGCCTGCTGCTGCAACCTCTACCTCCATTTAACGACTTCATTGATAGCAGGCAGTAATTGCATGCAGGCATGTGATGAGCCCATGCTCATTATAATATTAGCAAATATTATTTCTGGATTTATTTCTTGAAGGAATATTGCTTCTTCATGTACTTTATCACTAAAATGTTGTATGTTTTGATGCACTATTTTTACCCTTTTCTGTTTTCTAAATTTCAATTACTACTTTGGTTTGTGGCTGAGGTTTTAGTCTCTCAGCCTCTTTTGCAAGTTTCCCTTTCTGAGATATTACTATTTCTATATGATAGAGAAATAGGCAATCTGTCCTGTGTCATATTTTTTATAATAATCTGCTCTATATTATTTACCACCATTCTTTTCCCATTTAAATGAAGTTCATGAGTTATGAGAGAACGTAGGCTTTCACGACCGGAGTCATAGATGTCAGTGCACTTTTCTTCTGGGCTGTTATGCCGTGGTCTGCTGGAGATGAACTTTCCAGATGTTTCATCCACAACTACAGCAGACATCTTTAGTGGCATGGACGTAGCTTCCTCTGTTGAAGACGCAGTGAATTGCACTGACAGTTCATGAGTTGTTGATAATACCTGTCAATTCTACTTACATCTGTTAAACTTACATTACTAAATTTATTACAGATTTTGTTTATGCTTTCATTGTGTTTTCTTATTGCATCTTCTATATTGACAAGGAGTTGCTTGCCAGGTTGTATTGGTTTGGTACATTTAATACCATCATATATTGTGATGTAAGTTTGCCAAGCACTTTATGAGAGCTTCTTCTACATTTTGTCCTTCATTTTTTGTTGCATCATTAGTTCCACCCACAATCACTATTTGATCTTTTAAGATTAGAAAGGAACTATAATTTTCACAACTTTTTATCACTTCCCTAAGTGATAATCTCAGGGTAACTAGTACTTCACTTGTACTTCTCTTTGAGTTATGGATAAAAAAAACATGCTGAGTTCTGTGTTATGTCTGTTCACCAGTATTTTCACTTGATGTACTTGTGTACTTTTCTTGTCGTGCCCATTCCTTTGATGTATGCTTTTGTACGACCTCATTATTTTCAACATGTAAGTTGCTGATGTTGATGTGATATCTGCTCATTCTTTTATGCTCTCTTAAGTACTATCTTCTTTCTCATTTGAATTTGATTGCCATTTTGGTATTTCCCAGCCTGTTCTTTTTAGCCTTAACCTTGCTTTGCTTTATTTTATGGGTGAGATTTATTATTATTATTATTATTATTATTATTATTATTATTATTATTATTATTATTATTAACAATAACATAATCACTTTCGTATCTGTTTATTATTTTGGTCCTATTTTTTCCCTTGAAATTATGGAGCTATGTTTTATATGACTATAGGCCGCCGTTTTATCATTTCTTTCAACATTCTGCATACTCTGAATGAATTTAAAGAACATACCACAACACTATCTGCATGCAAGAGTTGCAAGCAGTGTTAATCATGTTGCAATATGCCTACAAATGCATCAAAATAATTGCGGCCTACTTTCAACATTCTCTTATGGCATGTCAGTATGTAAGCAGATCTTTTAAAAAACAATAATATGTTAATGGTAATAATACAGTAACATTATCCACTTGCTTATTGTACTTGTCTGGGGCTAGTTTTCTATGACTTACTCTGACTATTAGCACATGCTGGTGAGGTGAATTTCATAATGAACATAAACAAGAGGTAATTAACATTTAGTGTAAGTTACATATGGCAGAACAATGAGTCTTCATTTTTATGGAAAAATAATGGTTCAAAATTACTGAGCCTCTATTCACCAAGCCTTAAGATTAGCCCCAGCTTTTTGATTCCTTGTATCACAAATTGTTAACAGTTTTACAAGGCATGAAATATTGAGTCTGTAAAGAAGTCGGTCATTCACAGGATAAGTATACGAAATATGTGCACAATAGTTGCATGGATGAATTATTAAATCATCTCTCTGTATGAAAGTAAATGGTCTTCATTTTAATAAAAGCTTGATTTTACATTTCTGCACAATTTGATTTCATGAAATAGGGAAAACAATGTTTTGAGCCATACTGAACACTGAAATGTATGGGTAAGGTCATTATTACAAAACTTAAGTTTTTGTTATATATAACAAAACTATATCTGTAACAAAACTATATATATGTTCCTCATAACAACAAAAGTCTAAAGAAATTATGAACATTTGATGGAATGAGTGCATAAAAAAGTCTGGAGTCCAAAAAATCCAACATTCATATTTTCAGGGTAAGAAAAAATTCTGGAACATACCTTACCCAGGCAACTGACCCTATAGAATTCAAATCCAGGACCTCCAATCCCAAAAATATAATTGCAGTCAATTTTATTCTTTGAAGTTCAAATAAACTTTGCACTAAATGCATAGGATCATTTTTCCAGCATTTTCCTCTCTGCTTAGCAGTATAATTTATTTTATTATTATACGCTGCTTTTGTTCACTTCTATTTAAAGCATAATTTTCCAATCCTGGCATAACAACTATGTTCACTAATGGTGCTTATATTTCACCATTGAACAGGTTGTTGATTGTCTGGATAAGATAGATGCTTATGTGACTAACTTCATAAAATTATGATTTATTAACAGCAGCATGACATTTAGGGATTTATTTCATTTACAGGTGTGTGTCCTGTACTTTGTAGTCAGCATGGGGAATACATCAATGGAGAGTGTCAGTGTAACCCAGGATGGAAGGGCAAGGAGTGTAGTTTGCGGCATGATGAGTGTGAGGTTCCAGATTGCAATGGGCATGGACATTGTGTAAATGGGAAGTGTGCCTGTGTTCGTGGCTACATGGGAAAATTTTGTGAGGAAAGTGAGTATGTTGCATTTTGGGCTTATACTAACAATGCATGAAGCATCAGAATAAACAGGCTTAAATATATGTTATAACTATCCTTTTTGTTTATTGTTTTATCAATGTTGATAAATTTTTTGCATAGAAATACTTCCATATAAAGAAATGAATAGCTTTTAGATATTTGTGTTTGACCATTATTGTGCATATCAATAATAAAATCAAACTATATACTGCATTTATTATGATTAGTATGTACTAATATTTACTAGAAAATCATGATGCTCTTTTATCATTTATCATTTTTTCCCTTGCATATTAATTTATTTTTATTAAATGTATGTATTTTATTTGTTGCTCTGTTTTTATTATTTCTAGCTCTTATGTTCCACTGTATATTTTATTATGACATTTATACATACTTTAGTTAAGTATCATTAAATATGAATTTTTGGATTATTTAAGTTCTGATGCAACTGAAAATCTAATTGGATCAATATAACTAAGTTTTTGAACTTTGTCTCCATCAGTTACTTAATAATTTTAGTCATCATTTATTCAAAGTACCTCATTGCATCATAATACTGTTCATTAAAAAATAAAAAGATGAATACTTTAAGCATATTAGGACTATTAAAAAACATATCTATATATTATTTTTGGCAAATAATTAACCTTAATTCATATATAAAATTCTGTCTCACTGAAATGTAATTTTATTGTTCAAATTTAGGTAATGTTTGAGAATGGTTACCTTATTTGTTTGCTTTTTTTACCAAGAGGATGTGTGGGTTGCATGAAGGTTTGCATGAGTAAAACCTCTGGAATAAAATTAACTGTTTGATGCATTGTACAGTAAATTGTATCATTCTTCATTGTTAGTTGTGGTTGCAAAAGAAACAAGAATTTTATCTCACAGGCATTTTCCTTTGTGTTGAAAGTAGTTTATAGACTGTATATGTACAATGTCAACTAAATTCTTGTCTGGATGAAACATATTTTAATTCCATTTGGGTTTTGAAAGACATTTGAAAATATGGCTTCATTGTTTAAGCATTTGTAATATTAATGCTTGAGTGTTTTATGAGGGTTTGCAACTGTTATCCATCGCAATTACAGTCATCCTGTAGAACCTTATTTAGATACAATTAGAAACATAAATAGAACCTTTTTGGACATAGAAATATTACGTACTTGTGATGCTAATGCCAAATCCGATTGGTGGTATAATGAATTAAAAGAGGAATGAGGAGAAAGTCATTTCTGAATTACATTTAATTGTTTTAAACCAGGCCAACAATCCACCAATGTTTGAAAATCACACATCCAACATTGACGTTACACTATGTAACTCCAAAATAGTAAACTAAATTACCAATTGGAAAGTTTGACAGGATTACAGTTCTAGTGACCACCGATTAATTTATTTTGATTACTGTATTAGAAGAGGACGTAAGAATGAATCAATACAAAAGATATAACAAAATGCCTATTCACTTGCCAACTGGACAAAAATGAGGAAAGTTTTTAACAATCTACATTTAAATTATACCAAGCACTCTGTTGACCAAGAAGCAGAAAGGTTAGCAAACTTATTAAAATTGCAATTTCTGGTTCCATACCAATTTCAAAACCTAAAAAATATACAGATAAAGTTTGGATGATGCATTACAAAAAGCAAGAATGAGGAAGACTAGAACAATATATCAGAAAACAATAATAGCAGGTAAATAGGAAAATAACTTGAAAAATTACAGAGAAGCAAAAGAAATAATGTTTCTATTAAATGAAACTAGAAATAACTCCTGGCAGAAATTTGTAAAAAATAGCCTAGATACTAACATGTGGGGTACTCCATACAAAATTATTATGGAAAAAATTAAAAAACGCAGAAATTTTAACTACTCTAAATAAAAATGATGGAACAATAACAACTACTTGGAGAGATTCATTTAATGCCTTATTAAACAAACTGCTGCATGAACCTCGTATGGATGAAATACAAAACACATTAAAAAGGATCAGTATGAATCATACATTTAACAATACTGCAGTCATTTATCCAATTGACATCTCAGAAACCAAACTCACCATCAAATAACTCAAAAAGAAAAAGGCTGCAGGAACAGACATGATACCGAATGAGGTACTCATCTGTCTTCAGGAAGAAATAACATTTCTCTTTAGATTGTTCAATGACTGCTTTTGGCAAGGCCGTTTTCCACTGTGCTGGAAAGTGGCCAAACTAATTATATGAAAGAAAGGCTTTGATAAAGACCCTAAACAACCAAAATCTTACAGACTTATTTGTTTACTTAATATAATTGGCAAGATGTTTGAGCAATTAATAGCAAAAAGAATAACAGAATTTAGAACAATGATAGGTATAAATAATCAGCAATATGGATTCAGAAAAGGAAGGTCAACGGAAGATGCAACTAATGAAGTAATCAAAACAGTTAAATCATCAAATTTTAACTATGTTGTGGCCATACTAATTTATATTTCGGTGGCCTTTGATAATGTATGGTGACTCTTTTTGTTTGGAAGGCTACGAGAAAAGAATTTTCCAAAATGCCTGTATGCCCTGTTAAAAGATTACTGTTTGAATAGGAGGGTATATATAAAAGGCATAGGAGAGATGATAAATATACAAATAACGAAAGGGTATCCTCAGGGTTCGGTCCTTAAGCCAGTCTTTTGGGGCATTGTCCTGGAAACCCTTTTGGATAATTTAAATAACAACATTAATGTACTGAACACCATTACCTGCACTGACGATGTTATATGTATAATTGAAGGAAATAGCAGGAAACAACTGGAAGAATGGGGAAATAATCTAACTTCAATTTTAAAGACATGGTATATAAACTCCAAACTACAGATTGCTCCTGCCAAATCCTGTTACCAGCCCCTGAAAGGAAACTTAAAAAGAGACCCTTCCATAAAATAACAATAATCAAGTAATTACAAGAAAAGGAGAAGTGAAGTACTTCAGATTATATTTGGATGAAAAATTAAACTTCAAAAAACATACTGATTATGTCAAATCCAAATCTGAGAAAACAATGATGCAATTAGTGATAATTGTACAGTCAAAATTCAAAGTATCATTAAATGCAATAACAATTTACCACAACTGCATATTTGCAGCCATAATCACACATGGGGCAGGGGTGTGGGCAAGCAGAATGCATAATGTAAGTTTAAAAAATAAATTAAGAAGCACACAGAGGAAAATACTATTAAGATATACAGGAGCAGTTAGCACCACACCTACCCTAGCCCTCCTTGTAGCCACCAGAATATGGCCAATAGATTTATTAATTTGTTTAAGGGGAGCAATATACTGGTTTAAGAAAAGAGATTATGATAAAGTTACTGAAATAGCTGGAAAAGATTGTATTTCAACATCTGATATAAAATATAAGCTTCAACTAACCTGGCAACAAGAATGGGATGAAATCAGTCTAGGAGAAGAACACATAATCTGTTTAGTAATATCTCAGAAAGGCTCAAACAAAGACATGTAAAACCAAAAAATGGTCTGATTCAATTAAAAAATTTAATAACGACAGCTGTATATATTGTCATATGCAAGATACTCCAGAACATGCCCTATTTGAATGTAAGAGATATCATAATAGAACTCAAGAGGAGAGAACAGCGTTAAGTGGATATCAGATAAAATACATCCTAAGAACAGAAGAATTATACCATCATCTTGAAATCTTAGCTTACAAAATAAGCAAAATCACCTGGGAGAGAGTTGAACTGGAGGAGATACAAGTGCCAAACAAGAAGAACAAATAGTGAAAAGACCACAAAGGTTACACATCATTAATTTAACAACCATGCCAACAATCAACTTACCTACAGATGACAATCAAGAAACAGATCAAATTATACCAGTAGAAGAGGGAAGTGTGGAAGGAGAGAAAAATGAAGAAGAGAATTAAATGGAACGTTCAATAATACAACTGGAGGCCAGAGGAGGACAGATGGAGATGAATGGAAGAAGAGGAAGTTTAATACAAGGTTGACAACACAGAGGAGGGGAAAACTGCAGCCACCAAGTCAGGAGTTCAAGAAGAAGAAGGGAGGTGAAAGGAGAGAGGAGCCGGCGTAGGAGAAGAACAAGGATGATACAACAGAGGAAGATGAAACTGCAGCTACCAAGGGAGGAGACTGAAAAGAAGAGATAGTGAGGTGAAGAGAGAGAAAGAATATTATGAAGATAATATATATTAATTACTGAAGGAGTGTTTTGTTATAGATGCATAGTTTCCAAATATAACAAGTAAAACTCTAGTTAAGTGCTGAGAAAAAAATAACGCAAGTTAATGGCTAAAAATAGGTGAACAATATTAAACTAGATAAGACCTATGAAATGTTTGTTTATTAATAAAAAGTAACTAGTATTAAAGGTTATTATCAATAACAATAATGCATATTTTAATGTAAGGGAATCTAAATCACAGAATAAGTTAGGTATTAGGGTAGAAATTTTATAGTATATAGTTAAATTTGTTTTATGCATAACTAACAAGAATTGGATTAACGTTACGTAACTTATTTGCAATATAGGAGAAAGAAATTTAAGGAAAATTATAATTGTACAAGATACCAGTACACATTTTTGTCGGAAGCTGTTAGAACAGTTTTGTTTTAATTTAATAAGTAAATAATAGTGTTGATTTGTAAATTATACTTTTGTTTTAACAACTGGTTACCTGTTGTAGGCTGGCTTCCAGCATGTATGGGGATTTATAATTGGTTTAGTTTATGAATGTGTTTTATTGTATATGTTAAAGTAGATATTCCAATAGTACTTTTTCTTTTGTTCTCCATATATTTTTTTAATCTATTTTTATTATAATTATTATTATTTAATCACTTGTTTTTAGTTATTCTCTAGATTTAGATAAATCTGAATAATAATATGTAATAAATCATGTACTTTTTCAGATAAAAAATAAAAATTCTGGAATATACATTCCAGTGTAGGGAACAAGGTACCGGGATGTAGTATTACAGATTTTTTATTTTATTATATATATATGTCCATCGCAATTATATTATTGATGGCTAAATTAATCATCATCGTCATCAATGTCTATAGATTGTGAACTGAATGCAGTTGAGTGTAAGCCTGTAGATATGAATGAAATGAATTATTGATGGTACATATGAGCTCAAAGTCCTTGGTGCCTTAAAGCTATCTGGCATTCTTAGGATAAGAAAAAACTCTGAGAGGAAAAAAAGCTAACCCAGACAGCTTAATTTTTGTATTGTTACAAATAATAAACGTTATCAATTTGTGGGTTTTTTCCATTTTTATTTTCAATCAAAGTCTGTGGAATAAAAGCTGCAGTTTGGAAGAAACTCTATAATAAAATAATCAAGTGTTAATTGTATAAAACCAAACCAACTCCCCATTTTATTACAGTTGATTGTCCACACCCAACTTGCTCTGGTCATGGTTTTTGTGCTGAAGGAATGTGTATTTGCAAGAAAGGTTGGAAAGGAGCAGACTGTAGCCAAATGGACAATGATGCTCTCCAGTGTCTTCCTGATTGTTCAGGTCATGGAAGTTTTGACCTGGAAACTCAAACATGTAGTTGTGAGCCAATGTGGTCAGGAGATGATTGTTCTAGAGGTTAGTAGTATGCATCAATATAGTCGTAAAAGTCTTAAACTTATACATAATCCATGAAGCATGATTTGTTTATTGGTTTGTAATTAACCTTGATTATCCATAAATCAAATTATCCAACAATTTTCCTGTTCATTACTTTTTTCTGTAATTAATAGTGAAAATTCCATGTATGCACTTCAACATTATTGGTCTAACAAGGTACCTTGTTCAAGGCTACTGCATAACAGTTACTTGGAAAGCATGTAATATTATTCCTTCTTATAAACCTTTGTTCATCCAAAACACTGTAATATTAAAGCTTATAAACTAGTCTTTTATTGTATAGTAAAATTTCACACCACAATCTGTCCACATCAGTTAAAGTAAAATGCAAAATTTTGAATATAAAAAGGAAGGTGAAAATTATAGAAAGGTTTGATGGTGGTGAAATAGTAGTTAACTTAGCTAATGAATTTGGTGTTGATGTCACAACAGTTTACGGCATCACTAAAAATAAACAATCTATTGCAATTTACCTTATGTTCTAACAGTTTTCATGAACTATGGAAAAGAAAAGCATAAAGCAGCTCATTCTCAAGTAGCCAGGCATTGCGTTATTTAAGTGATTTTAGCAGAAATGGAGCAAGTAGATGATAGAAAAAATATTGCTAGTAGTAAAGTTCAGAAAAAAGTGATGCACTTCTTAAAAAGGATATAAAAATAAGAAGAAAACTAATTCTTGAATTATCCTTCTTTTTCAATTAATTGCTCCTCCCCTCCCCTTCCTAGAATGGATAATTGAGGTTCTACTGCATTACAAAAGATATAAACAAAGGTAGAGAATCTTAATTTTGATAGTACTATATTCTTAGATATTCTCTTTATGTAAATTTAATTGTAATATTTGCTGAAATAAAATTTATTCATTCATACAAAAGATACAATGTTATTTAGTCTCTCTGTTTATATCTTCACTGCATGATAGGAACTGATCACTAAATATTAAAAGTCATGTCTACTTTTATGATATGATACTTATTGAGTACTAAGTAAAATTCAAGAGAGATTAAAGTTTATAGATTCTGGCTCTGGCCATTTATCCTAAAGACCACTAAAATGTTTCATACAGCTATGCTATTACAAATTTGTAAAATTGCAAATCTCTTCAATCTGTGCTATTCCAATGAACAGTATTAAAAACTACAGTACCCTTAATTTCTTGTTGAGTATTCAGTTATTTTATATCTCGGAACTACAGTCTCTCTCTAGGCTTAATATATTTTCAGTTAATCAACAGCTGCTCATTGTTGATATCTATTTACTTTTAATGTTAACTATACTAACTTTCCTAATCTCAAATCATTTTCTTTTTATCTTAACTTTTCCTTTATATCATAGTTCCAAGAGAATGTGAATATTGCCCTCATCTTTATCTAAAAAAATGAAAATGCCTTGATCTACCTTAATCCCATAATCTCTAAGTTTCCAAATTGTTAGTCTACCAAGTTAGCCGTGCCCTTTAACTTTTATTGCACATTCCAGTACATATATCTCTATCTGAATCTTTTTCAACATTTATACAATGTAAAAGAGCTATTTCCTTTCAATAATGATCATAACATCTGTTTATTCATATTCTCAAATCTAGTTTTGATTACTTTCCAGAACCCTTTCACAAGATATTCACTCCCTAATCAGATATCTTCTATTCCATTCTCTACCAATTGTTCATTAATCTTAGCCACCAGCTCTTACTATCTAAGTTATTTTCTTGGTATTGAAGAAAATCTTTTTAAAGTGTATCTTCCCATTAATTTGCATATTCTGAACCAATATTTTAACACCCTTTCCATCTCTGTTACCTCACACTAATTTCCCAATTCTAAAATGCTCCTGCACTTGCTGTTTTCAAAGAAACACCTTGTGGAGCCTATTTTTATCCTCTCCAACCACGTGATTTCCATCATCAGTGCAATAAATAAACAGTACTTCATTAAATTCATTGCAGATTTCCCTTGACTCAATATCTCTGTGCATTTTGATTATCCCAGCTACAAATATCACTTAGTTTTATCCCTAAATAACTCATATCTTTCATAGAATGGGCTTCCTTTCCCCCCATGGATTATCCTTCTTCAATCTGCACTCTTTCTTAAAAGTCATCATTTTTGTACTATCTAAGTTTACTTTCAAACCCCACTAAATGCAATATCCTTAAATTTCTTTCATTGCATAGTTAAACCCATAATAATAATAATAATAATAATAATAATAATAATAATAATAATAATAATAATAATAATAATGGCCACTAAATTGTAGGCACAGTGTAACGACCATACTAATAACTACCATATGTTTATTTAGCCCTTGTAATCCCACCATTATGTTATCTAGAAAGGAATTAAATAAAATTGGACATAAGAGAGTGGAGGAAGACAATTCCAGGTTTCTCAGAAGAAGATATAAAAGTATGGAATATTTGTTATAAATATAAAATAGCTACCAATATTAGCATGCTGACAACAGAAACATAAAATGTGATAATAATGCATTAAAGCATAATCTAGGCATGAAATTCAGGGAAAGTTTTCAGCATTTCTCTTGGAGTACTCTGAAAAGGCAAGATGTCTCAGAATAATAATTTTACATGCTGAATATTCTAATTTTTGTATGATAATGTTTCAGAGCTATGTGACTTAGATTGTGGTCCCCATGGTCATTGTGTTGGAGATTCCTGTATGTGTAATGCTGGCTGGTCTGGGGAATATTGCAATATGAAGGAATGTGATCCAAGGTACAATAATATAGCAGACTAATTAAATTCTCCATGTGGTTTTTGTTACACTACTTTTTAAAAATCTTAATTGCATTTAGCATTACAAAGAGAATGGGTAGTACAGTGAAATTTATGTAAATTTATTACTGGTTTTATGAAGGACCATCTTTTGTAAAACTGAGTTTTGAAAGATTTAGTAGTGGTGATTCTTCTCTTCATTTACAACTTCATTGTACAAAACTTATTTTTGAAAAATGTATTTTTTTATTTATTTATTTATTGTAATTAATATATTTATACAAAAAGAACATCTATATTTATGCTCACACTATTTAAACCATTCTCTCTAAATTACTGTAGGAAATTAAAAAAGATATCCTTTACCTGTACATTTAGATCTTCTTTTCGTCCACAGTAATTAATTAAGCAAAGTTCTGTGAATTATATTGTAGAAAAGATAATGCAAAGAATACTAGCCTCTTCATTTCAAGCTTGAGAATCTTATAATTATATTTTTTAAATAAAAATATTGTTTTTATACTATTGAATGTATTTAAAATCAATGAAGCAGTTTTCAACACATCTAACCATATCCATCACCAAATGTTCAGGTGCTTCCTTAAATATTGTTTGAAGAAAAATGGTTCAGTAGTAAAAAATGTAGTAAAAGAAAATACATCTTAAAGTTTCCCTAAATTGCAAAGGTTCTCATGCAGTGAATGCAAAAATTCTTTTTTAAAATATTTTAACTAGAAAGAAAAAAAAGTGCAAAATACATATTTCAAGGATTTAATGTCTGCAACTAAAAAGGAGTTGGATAGTTTTTATAGTAAAGTCTTTGTTTAGGTGTAATGAACATGGCCAATGTAAGAATGGTACATGCTTATGTGTAACCGGTTGGAATGGACGTCACTGCACAATGGAAGGCTGTCCCAATAGCTGCAATGGACATGGTCAGTGTAGAGTGAATGGTGATGGAGCCTGGGAATGTCGCTGTTATGATGGTTGGGATGGCAGAGACTGCAGTGTTGCTCTTGAACAGAGTTGCAATGATGGCAAAGACAATGATAAAGGTACCACAGCATTTAACAAAAGATACAGCTGTTGCATTTTACTGCCATGCCATGTAAAACTAATGTTCATTATGCCAATATTGAATGAAGAGAGTTTATTTTAATACCTAATCCATGGCACATGATTAAGAAGTTTTTCATTAATTAAAATGTAAATTGGAACTTGCACAGTGAAGCTAATCATATAATTGATGTTATTGCATTAATTACTTGAACTACACCCCTTAATGCTTCACTTACTTGTTGTAATATATATAATGAAATGTTCTCGAAACCAGTTCTATATATTGTGACAAGTAAGTGAAGCATTAAGAGTATGTAGTTCAACTAAATCATACAATAAGTTTTTCATTGTCTAGAAATGATTTATATAACAGATAGTCTTTTTTCCTCCTCTCCATGACCTATAACATTTACATTTCTGGTTTATAATACTTTTACTGTTTTCACAATACTTGAGAATTTCAAAGGAAGCCATATTTAGGATTTTTACAACCGAAAAAATCCATTGGTCCTGGCCGGGATCAAACCCGCTATCTTGGTTTTAGAAGGCAAGTATGGTTACCACTACACCAGCAGGACCAACGGGATTCATTGTGAATGTATGAGTGTGCTGAATGAAAATACCCAAAGAAAATTATGCTAAAACTACTGTCTCTTCAGTAATTCTGAAGATGTCAGCTTTGTTATATGAAAAGTAATATAATTTGTTTTATGAGAGAAGAAAAAGTAGGTGTGTTAAAGGAGTTAATGAAGAAATCTTAATTTTGAAGGTGTGTTTAATCTACTAATTGTTAATTTAATTTAAGCTGTGAAAAGTAAACTAAAATACAAGTACAGCAAATGCCTATATACATCTTAATTTGAATGCTATGTTAACTAATTATTGTTTATTTCAGCTGCTGAAGTTTAATTCACTGCTGTTTAGGTTGCCAAGGAAATAAAATAAAGACTAGTGGTGAGAAAGCAAATATGTTGAAAAATTTGGCAATGACAGAAGTATACAATTTTATCATATATTTTCTTATTGTACTTTAAATATAGCTGTCGTTAGAGACTGTACAGACAGTATGATTTGAATGCCTTACTAATCAAGTCAATTACATGCAGATTTCACAACTGTATGCTTTGATTTGTTTACTATGAATGGTGAATCTACTTTGTCTTTGCAGCACTTCAAAAATAATACTTCTTCTCATTAATAAATTATTATTATAATTTAATAAGGCATTAATTAAATATAAGATTAATATAACTTGTATCCATGTTAACTTAATGGATGTTGCCTAATAGTAAATAATTTATGAGGTAATTCATGAAGTAAAGAATATTTGTGCATACTAATTGTACAGCTGTTTCTTGCAGTTAGTGTTATGTGTCATTATTATGGTATAGATATTTTGAGCTTACAGTTGTTGGCACATAAATATTCAGTTGTTGAATGTATCAATATTTGAAAATGAATATGCATATTGATAATCCTGTGAACTATCATGTTCAAACAGTTATTTGTTTTTTGAATGCTGAAAGCATTAGGTTCACTGATATTTATCAGAGACTTGTTGCAGTTTATTGAGGTGTTGTGAATGAGGCCAGTGTCAGGAAGTGGTGCATAATGTTTAAAAATGGGAGTTGTTCATGATGAACAGAGATAAGTTTGTCCTTCTTCCATCAAAAGAGATTAAACAAAAGGTTGATCACATAATTCAAGAGATAAGTTGGGTTTACAACTGGATGGATGGGAAATAATTGGTATCTTTAGTGTTAGTAGAAAAGGTTCAAACCCAAGACAAATAATAGTTAAGTTTGCTGCATTGAAAATAAAATAATTCTATCAAAAACGAAAAAGTTAAAAAGTATGGAAATATTTGTTGAACAAGATTATAGGAAGAAAGAAAGAGAAATAAAAGGTTTACTATGGGAGATGAAGAAAGCAAGAGTCATAGGAGAAAATAACTTTTGTTCGAGCATAAATTTGTGGATAAAGGACACAAAACAAAATATTCATCAACTAAATATGAGTTGCATGTTGAAATCAGAAGAGAGTATAGATATGTCATCCATCAGAAAATGAAGAACTCCTCCCTACTATCTATCCCAATGGCAGGTAGTATGGAGGGAGATGGAGTAGAAGAGAGGAGGAGTGCTGGCGTTAGCCATACATTATTAACCAAGAAAATCGTGCCATATCTGACTGAAAATATACATAGAATAGCCATGGGAGCAGCTACTGGAGTTGACATATAGAAGAATGAAGGGCTGAGCAATGTATTATCACCTAGAGTGGAGAATGGTTTGGGAAAGAGATCTGTTGCTGATAGGATGACGAGGAGCAAAGTCAACTTGAAGAAGTTTAGGGTAGATAGAAAGTAATCAATTCAGGGAAAGGCACTGGGGGTTATATTTTATAATATAGAAGGATTGCTTGAAGAATGGAAAAATCATGCAAATCTTGATGTTACCAGATGTGGTAGGTGTGGTTGAGACTTGGTTGGCAAAAGACATTCCTGTTGATTTGAGTGAATTTGAATTTTTTAGGAAAAGTAATTTAAAAAAAAAAAAAAAAAAGTAAGACAAAGGAATGTATCAGGTGGAATGGGTTTCTTTATTATAAAAGGTTTGAAAATCAATGAAAGTCTAATGAATTAGGTGAATGTTATGGTGTGTATAAAATGGTGTATGGGAAAGTGAAAGGATGTGTCTTGCATAGTATATAACCCACCAACATCGTCAGAATATTATGATTCAAATTTAAAAATTAAGGCAAAATATGGAGAAGTTACAAAATAGACATATGAATAAATTGGTTTGTTATAGTATGGGATTTTAATGCAAGAGCAGAGGAAAGTCAAATAAAGATAAATCTTGAATGTAAGATAAAGGAAGTAAGAAATATGGAAGAGTCGGTAAAAACAAAATCTGTAATAACAAATGAATAAAGCTGATAGAATTTTGTAAGGAAATTAATCTGTTGATATGCAATGGTGCAAAAGAGAAAGATGGCATAGGAGAGTGTACATTTCTAAATAAGAATGGCCAGAGTGTCTTAGATTTTATACTATATACAGCAGAGCTAGATATGTATCTCATCAATTTTGAATTGTTGAATATAGCATGTTCGAGTAGTTATTTCCCACTAAGGGTAAATTTCAAAGTGCTTGGGAGAGAGAGTTAAAAGTTCCTCACCAAGTGGGAGTAGAAATTAAAAAGATATAATGGAAGGATGATGAATTAGAAATACATTTTAAAAGGCTAGGCTTACAGATATGAAGGCTGAGGGAAATTTTAATAAAGAAGTTTTTAAAAGGAAATAGAATTGAGTAAGCTATTATAAGGCTAGAGGAAACAAAGCTGGCAGGAGCAAAAATGAGTGAAAGAATATACAAAATACAATTAATAAACAGGAGGGATGGTATGATGAGTGCAGGAATGCATAGGGAAGAATCATAAGGGAACAAGGAATTGGAGGAAACAGCAGGAAAGAGAAATTTTTGATTGAAAGATAGAGATATAAATGTATCATGAAAATAAAAAAGGAAGATGCCAAGAAAAAATGAGCCTGAAAATACATGGGGCAGTGAGAACAAATGATAATAAAGCAAAATAGTCTTTAGTGAAGAAACTGCACCAAGGTCAAGTAAGGGAGAATAGTAAAGATCAGAAGGTGGTATTGCTATTTTAGAAATCTATTAATAGTAGATTACTTGATTGATCAAAATATATGGCCACTGGATAATTTACAGATTTAGATAGCTTGATAGGAATAAATGAAGTGTGATAGCAAATCAGAAGACTAAAAAGGAACAAAGCAAGTGGTGTGGATGGAATACCTGGGAAATTTTGGAAGGTGTGGAGTTCAAATGAGAATAGATTGATTTTATTAGGATATTAAACTGCATATTTGAAGGAGGTAACTTCCCAAGGAGTTGGAGAACAGCAATAATGATTTCAAAATTAAAAACAAGGGGAATGTGAATAATCCATCAAATTACAGAGTATTTGCTTGCTGTCATTACTAGGTAAGATGTGCACTAGAAGCTTGGCTGAAAGATTGCACAATTGGGCTTACGAAGAGGGTAAGTTTCCAGAGTTCCATGTTGGTTTTAGGAAGAGCAAGAGAACTGCTTATAATATTTTTGTGATAATTACAATAGTGAGTAAATATTTAGCCTTAAAAAGAGGGAGGTTATATATGTTACTTGTGGACTTTGAAAAGGGTTTTTGATACAATAAATTGGGAAGCATTGTGGACCAAAGTGAGTAGGAAGGGAATAAGTAACATTTATAAGAATATTACAAAGAATATACACTGATAATGGTTTTTATATAAAGATTGCAAATGCAAAGTGACTAAAACTATTCACAATAATATAGGGCTAAGGCAAGGCTGTAAGCTAAGTCCTATACTTTTCAATTTGTTCATTGATGATATTCTAGAGGCAATTAATATGATTAAGAGATGTGTTCCTATAATTAACAACAAAAAAATGCCTAAATATTGTACTTACGAAGCTGTTAATAATGGAGGGGCAATATAACCTAAACTTAGGTATTCATTTTTTACACTAAACTCCATTCACTTACACAAAAGTAAGATGCGTTTCGACAAAATCTCTCCCACCTTCAGTTGCTCAATGAACCGCCATTACTTGAAATGATGGCTGGACAAACAGATGTTCCTGTGGTGGCCTCTGTTAGTTGAAGTAGGAAGTTGCTGAGTTCATCCATAGGAGGAAACTCGAAACTCATTAGGTATTCTTTTTTTTTTTAATATAAAAATTTTTTCCCAAGTGGATAACTCCAATGAGTTGTGAGATGTTTCAGCAGTTTAATTTCATGGTTTTTTTTCATGGTTTTTGGTCCAAAAGTGAGCTGCTACTGCTGATTTATCCACCTGTTTAAACCGAATATTCTTAAAATGTTCTTTCCTCCGAATTTCTAAATTTCTTTTTGTTTTGCCTATGTAGCTCTGTTCACAATCTGCACATTTTATTTCATAAATTCCTGATTTCTGTTCTGTTGGTATGGAGTCTTTTACTATGCAACCTAATAAATTCTTGATGTTGTATCTGTTCTTTGGGGCTAATATTATCCCATGTTCTGTGAAGATTTTCTTGAACTTGTTGCAGTAAATTGGATGATAGGTGAAACTTTTAAATTTGTATTCTTCTTTTATGTTTTTCAGTGTGGAAACTTCCCTTATCCCTTTTTGTCTTTTAGATTTCCTGATAAATTTTATCACTGTGTCTTTGTTGAAACCATTGATTATAGCTGTCTTTATTATTTGTTTGTATTCTATTTTGTACTCTGCTTCTGTGAGTGGAATATTCATCAATCTGTGTGCCAAACTGTGAAAAACTGCATATTTATGTGGAATGGGGTTATAACTCTCATTTTTATGTAGTTTTCTGTGTGTGTTTCTTTTCTGTAAATTCCAACATTCAAACAACCTCCATTTCTTATAATTTTTAAATCTAGAAATGGTAGACACCTATTTCTTTCTTCTTCTATAGTAAATTGTATGGATTCATGTTGCAAATTAAGAAGTTTCAGGGCATCTATTGAGTGTTTCTTTGGTATTGTTGCAAAAATGTCATCCTCATACCTATACCATGACTTGAAAATTAAAGGGAAGGTTTTTGTGACGTGTATTTCAAATGAGCTCATGAATAGCTCTGCTAGAAAAGGTGACAAAGGGTTTCCCATAGCTAGGCCTGAAACTTGTTGGTAATATTTTTTGTTGTAGCTGAAGTAATTTTGTTTAATGGAAATATTAGTAAGTTTTAATAAGTCATCTATTTCTTCTGTTTTTAAGTTTATTGATGATGATTTCTTCAGTATAAGCATAAGTTTCTCTATAGGTATGCTCAGGAATAAGGCTTTTACATCAAATGAAACCATTATATCTCCAGCCATAATTCTGCTATTTTCAAGTTTTTTGACTAGGTCAACTGAATTTTTAATGCTCAAACTTTGGAATCTCTTAAAAGAATTAAAGACTTTGATAAATTTTTTGCTACCTGTATGTGGGTGAATTGATATTGTTTATTATTGGTCTCATGCTGTCATCATTTTTATGTATTTTAGGTAGTGCATAAAGCCTGGGTAGTACTGGATTACTCTGTGTGATATTCTGTTTTTCAGTAGTGGATAGTGTTTTGACTTCATTCAATGTTTTGTTTAACATTTTATTGCATTTATTGAGTGGATGCTTTTCAATTGGTTTGTAGTCTTTTCCTTTTAACATAATTTCAACTCTATTTATGTATTCATTTTCGTCTAAAATGGCTATTTTAATACCCTTATCTGCTTTTATGTATATTACTGATTTTTCTTTTATTTGTTTTAATGCCATTCTGTAGTTTATTGATTTATTTCGGTTTTTTATGTTCTCTAAAACTTTTTTGCATTTACTTTTGACGAACGATTTTTCCTTTTCATTTAGTTGTTGGGTGGCTATGTCTATGTTGGCTATGTAATCTTCTGTATTATCTGAGAAATCTACACAAGTTTTTAGGCCTTTGTTTAGGAGATTGATTTCATTTTCGGAAAATGCGGCACTCGAAAGATTAACGACTTTATCTGTTGTGTGCGTGTGTGAGGGTGGAACCGTTTTTATTTGGTGTTTGTGTAAGTTCTGGAGTTTCTTTTTTAATTTCTGGTTTTTTTTTCATTTGTACACTTAAATTTTGATGCAGGTGGTGTTGTAAATTTTCCCATACATGAAATCCTAGTTTTTTTGTTAGTTTTAAATACAGATCGTAAATATCTACATCTATTTCATGTAGTTTTTAATACTGTAAGTTCTTTTCAGTTTCAATTACCTTTGTTTCTGCTGCCTTCTGGTGTATACTATTGTTGATTTTAATGGTTTTTCTCAAGAATATAGGTGTGACTTTTTTCAGAAAGTTAATGTTGGTCGCAATATGTCTTTTCCTGATTTGTAATTTTATATATGTTTTAATCTCCCATTTTGTATTGCTAAGATTTATGTTATAAGTTGTGAAATTGTCCGTGTCTGTTTGTTTACCTGGTTTGTTTTTTGCAGATGATCTTGCAGTAGGGTCAATAACCAATGTTGGATTAATGAAAGTAATTTAAGCATAAGATAAGTTCTTAGGAATTGCAGTGCAAGAGTTAATATAAGTAAATAAAAAATTATGGTATCTAAAAAGGAAAGCAGGTTAAAGAAAGATGAAAAGTGGTATTGACAAGGAAGAGAAATTGGGATAGTTAATAAGTTTGAATCCCTAGGAGTAAGATTAAGTAATAATGGTGGATGGAGTGAGCAGAAAAAAAGAAAACTCTCCTTCAAAGCCATAAAAGCCATTAGAGCATGTACAGAGAAAATATCAGGAATGCAAATAAAATGACTGAAGAGAGTATACCTGGCAGTAGTTAAGATTAGGGTACCTTATGAAGTGGAGATCTGGAGTGTAGAGAAGGGGTAGACAAATGTGAATATGATCCATAGGAACTTCTGGAACAAATTTTGGACTTGCCTAGAAGCTTGACCCAGTGGTGTTGCACAAATAGAATTAGAAAGAATTGGTAGCAAAGGGAAAATTTTAGAAAGAGTATTGAAATATTGGTTTAAAATTAAAAATTTAGATGAGCAAAATAGCTTACATTGGTATCTGAAAATCCAGGAAAGGTTAAATCAAGGAAAAACTTGGCTCAATAGGATTGAAAAAAATTTGGAAAATTTTTTATTTTGGAGAAATTTGAAGAGCTAGAAACTTAGAAAGTGGTTTCTGGAAAGAAATTTAATTAAGAATTGAAGATATTGAAAGGCAAGATATATTTGCCAGTTTTAATTTCTAAACTTCATTGAAAATGTTTATATAGATCTGAAAACAGTATGAAGTAGAGAAGATTATATTGATCAGTGTGATAAACAAGAGAAGGTTTTGCATGGGCTAGAACAGGGGTTACAAAATTGAAAGGTTAAGAGTAAGGGGGGATTTAGAAAAAATTCTCGCTCTATAACCAAAAGGATAATGATTGGCATATATTGTTAGAATATGAAGAAACCAAAATTCTTGGAGAGAAACTATAAATGAAGAAGCGATCCAAATGGCCAAGAGAAATCGGGGGGGGGGGGGGGGGGGGGATGATGAGCATAAAATCAAACAAGAATATAAAGGATATAGGAAATTATTTAGGAAATGTCAGAATCAAATGGCTCAGGAAAATTAGTAAGCAAGATAATGATGAAAGTAAAAAATTAGATAGTAGATTTAAAGGCAAAAATAGGGCTCAGTACCTAGGTGACTACTATGTTAGAGACTATTGGGGTATTGGGGTATCCATGGGAGAGCTCTGCAACTTTGTAATGATTTGTGAATTGATTGATTAGGTGAAGTATTATAAACAGTTTTAGAGTATTTTGGTTAATATTAGTTTTGGTAGTGTCAAATTTTTAGACATTTTATTTGTTTGTCTAGAGGTAAATGGATAATTTAGAAACAAGGGAATTACTGATGTGAAAATTGTAGTTAATTGCTTAATATAATGGTTATGTATAAAATGTTTTAATTGGATCAAAGCCTGGTCCCCTGTATATTCCAGTAGGTAGCTGCTGATAAACTGGGGTCTGAGCTAATCATATCGGAACAAATTTGGATTAAATTATTCAGAATAAAACTATTGCAGTATATTGTGTTGTATGTATAATACATATGTGAAATATGAAATAAATATTACTTAATCTTTAGCTAGAGCTTACAGAAAAGAGTGCAGCAATGAAAACGTACTCTAAATATGAATGTTGGATTATGGCATTAAAGAATCATTAAATTTATTCACTTAAATTGCTGTTTCACTCATAATTTTCTCATGTAGCTCATTTTTTCTGTTTCTCTTTAAAAACATTATGAAAAATATTCAGCTATGTATTGAGTGGATTTTAGAAAAATAAAAATCTAAACTGAGCTCAATTGTTCCACAGATGGGCTAGTGGATTGTGAAGATCCTGAATGCTGTTCAAATCATTTATGCAGGAGTACACAACTTTGTGTAGCTGCTCCCAAGCCAATTGATATCCTCCTCCGTAAGCAGCCACCAGCAATTACTGCATCTTTCTTTGAGCGCATGATGTTCTTAATTGAAGAAGGCAGTCTGCAGAATTATGCTCGACAAGAAAACTTCAATGAAAGGTGAGAATAAAAAGATTACACATGAATAATGGGGGTGTAACAGGAGCAATATGTTTTCACATTTTTGTTTTCTCCTTCTGTCCCCCTGTTACACATTCTGATCTGCTTTGTTGTGCCCCATGTGATTACACTTTCCTAAGTTTTAATATTTGTATGAGTGTGAATAACAATTGAATAAGAAGGCAGTCAAGAGAAAAAATGCACCTAAATAATTGAATTAGCATCTAAGTAATAGGTGCTATGAAAAAAATATTTTCTAATATGTAGTTCAATTTTTTACTAAAAAACAAATAAACCATTATATTATGATGTTAGCTTCATTGTGAATGACTTTGGTCCAATTCTTTTACAACATTAGTATAAATACTTCATTACTCTGTAAAGTATAAATTGCTGGAATGTCATTATACAATAAGGTATAATATTACATTGACAGCCTCTTAATTTACTTGCCACTTCTCTAGCTTGATAGTAAAGAAAAGAGTGAAAGAAGTAAAGGAACTATTAGGTGTAGTGGGATCTTTTTTTTTTTTTTTTTTTTTTTTTTAAACTTAATTCTTCTGAACTTGGCTTCATACTGGAGATAAAATGAGCTTGTTAAAAAATGTTGTGTTTAAAACCAGCAGAAAATTTCAAAAAATTTAAGTATTTTGGATTATATAGGGTAATCTTCTTCATATTACTTATTTTAAGCTGTTAACTTATAATTTTTTTACTTTCTTTTTTTCAAAGTACTAAATAACTGATATGTGCTGTTCTGTTTTATAAATTTATGAACATGAGCATGTTTTATGAAGCTCATTTGGAAGTGGGTCTTGAAATAAATAAAATAAAATCAATTGCATTATAGCCCTTAAATGTCAGGCAACCAGCCAAACCCTATCTCAGCTCTTTCAGCATTAATAGGGGTAAGAGTCTGTGTGGTCAGTACATCAACTCCCTTGGCTGAATGTCTTATATCCCCTGATCTAATGGTAGAAAGCATAGAATGAATCTTTAAAATAGCTGATGTTTAAAAAATTGCGAGACATTATCATATTCATACCCATTTTAAGAAGAAAACTGTCTGATTTTTACTTCCATATATAGGAGAATCATTTGAAATATTCTCAGAATGACCCACAAATTACACCACAAATTACAGCAGCATTTTGTTATTAAAACCCACCAGCTTCCATACAAAAATGTGTAAAATAATACATGAATTAGTTATGAATTGGTAGCTATAGCTGTTTGTTGCAGTGCAGACATGTGTATATGGGAAAGATAGCAAATATCAAACATTGGGAAGTTATTAAATACTTGTTAAAGAAGGGCTGCAACAAAATGCAACAAAAATTCATACTCATATGATGTACATTCTAGGGGACTCTGCACCATCATTTTCAGTTGTTTCCAAGTAGACCATTGAGTTTAAACATGGCCATGAAAACTTGGAAAGTGACCCATGCACCAGATGATCAAAGTCCATCATGACAGAAATTATCAATAAGGTGCACAACATAGTTCTGGAGAATTCCCAATTAAAAGAGTCTAAAGTTGCTGAAGTTCTAGGCATTTTAGGGCAATGCATATTTCATATTTTGGGGGAAGAATTTGCATGAAAAAAATTGACAAGATGAATGCTGTGACTGCTGACTCAGGATCAAAACTAATCAGAGCTCAAATCTCTTAGCAAAATTTGGCTTGTTTTTAGAGAGATACCGCCTACTTTATGCATTGATTTGTGATTAATGATGAAGCATGAATGCACTACTACACACCTGAAATAAAACAGCAGTCTAAACAATGGAAGCATCATGATTCTTCATCACCAAAGAAGGCCAAGTGTGTGAAATCATCCCAGAAAATCATGGCGTCAGTTTTGTGGGATATCAAAAGTGCATTGCTAATTGATTATCTTCTCATAGAAGTATTTACTTTTTGAACTATTGAAGACAAAATATGTGAGAAAAGATTGGGTTTATGAAAAAAAAAAAAATAATCATCATACATCAAGACAATGCTCATCTTCACATGTGAAACTGCAGCCAACTTGATAGAAACAAACAAATGAAAAATAATTTGAAGCTATTTATTGGGAAGATAGGTTAAAAATGATAAATATCAGCATCTGCAATGGCCACCAGTAACCAACCACACATGTTCATTGCAATGACGAAAATCAATGAACTGGTGTTTTGGTTTGCTGCCACATCCTCAATCTCCTGACTTTTCTGGTAAACTGAGAAAATTCCTTGGTGAAAGAAATATTGATTCGATGAAGAGCTTAAATCATCATTGGAGGTGTATTCTGCAGGCCTAGAGGAATCTAATTTTCTTGATGGGATAAAGGCTTTGGAGCATCACTGGAAAAAGTGCATTAGTTTCAAGGAAGACTTTGAAAAATAAGAATAATTTCAAAAAGGTATGCTGCCATTTTGTGCCTCATTCTGAGAACTTTTCAAATGACCCTGAAACTTCAGTCTGCCTTTTTAGGAAATGAATTCTTCCCAGATAACCATGTTGCATTGTTGTCTGGATTTCTTCTCAGAAGGGTCATCATCTGTTCAACCTTTTTGGCCTCAACTTCTATTCTAAATATTTGATTGTTTACATTTAATAACTTAGCTGTTTTATTGCTTCAAGTTCTGATGTCTCATAAGCTCACATTTCTTCATATCTATGGATATAGGTTAGAAAAAGTTAAAATTTTAATAATTTACATACGTCTTATATTATACTAACATTCATTGATTTTAAGAATTCAATAAAACTTTAAATCAGACATTTGGCATGTATTTGACATATTAAATATACTATAAAGCATTTTAAAGATATATATTTTACCAAAGCAGTCTATTTTCTCAGACATTCCACATTGCATCTAGAACATGACATAAAAGCAAGTGCAGTTAGTTGTTGCATGCCCATTTTATTCTACAAGGTCTCCATTCTTTTTGTTGAAGAGAATGATCTAACCACTTTATTTTTTGGAACATATAGGAATAAAAATTATGGAATCACACTCATTTATTCCACTTGGGTTTTAATCTACTGCTTTTCACTTCTCATATCATAGTAGATATTCATCTATGAGTAATGTTACTGATGTTTTGATTATGTACCTTCTCTATAAGAATACATGATGAAGCATTTTTGAATACTAATATTCCATTGATGAAAGAAACATATTGATTTACCATATTGATTAACCAGACCTGCATATAAGCATATCTAAGCAGGGTATAAAAACTGGCATTTTGAAGAGTTATTCTGAGGAATTTTTGGGATGGTTGTCTTTCTGTTTGCTTCATTGTTATAGTAGCGCTTTAATTTATATGCCATGAACTTCCTGTACTAAATTTTATGCTTTTTCAAATATGATTGCAAATTGTTGTATCATAGAATCAGTGGTAGAAGAATGCAAATTTCTTAATTTTTTTACAACATTAGCAGTATATTTTAATAAAGAAACTGTATCTTGATATGGATTCTATAGATAGGAATACAGTGGTAATGTTAAGATTAATACATATTCATAAATCTGCAAGAAAAAAAGAATTCATCTTTTTCTGTATTAACTTTAATCCGAGAAGCAATAACTGAAAGTGCTTTCATAGAAATTTTGAAAGTTCTTGAAGTATGGCGACTATGGAAGTATTGATTAAATTATGTAGTTTAATGATCTTGCATCGCAAGGATCTAGAAATCATCTTTTCTTTTGATTTAAGAAGCAATTTTTAATAAGTTACAAGTCTGTGAAATGTTTTTAAAAAGATTTTAAATATCCTTTAGAAAGCCTAGGCTATTTTTTATCAAAGACCCTGAGAGTGAATGTCTAAGAACTCAGTTTAAAGAGTGAGATGCACAATGTACATAGACTAACTTGAACAGAGCTGCCTGAATCCTGTTTAAACATCATTCATGTGACTGCTCATACTTATAGCAACATTGTAGCCTGCTTAACAAATTACCCATATTAAGTCCTAATATTCCTCAAATGTCAAAATGCTTTTGAACAAAGCTTCAGAAGTCCTGTCATGAACTGACAAGGAATGAATAAATAAATTCCTCCATTAATATACTATTAATGCCATTCATTTGCATATATCTGACATACAGTGAGAACTAATTTTGTCCCAAAAATATCCATGATTTCATTTCTCAAAATGGTAGAACATTCTTTATTGTTTGCTGATTTTACAAGCTGCTTATGTGTTAACTGTCCATAAGTATCTAACATTTCATTCTGAATATCAGGGCTTACATAAGATGAGTTAGGTTATGATTTTCTTTAAACTTCACATGTAATCAATTGGTAACTCAGAAATGCAGAGATTTTGTTCTAACAATCTGGAAGATATGAGAATGATTACAGAAAGAAGGAAGTATTCAGTTTAATATGAAATTTGAATATTTGAAGTTCTGAGTTTTTACAAAGCAGAAAGCAAAATAAATATTTTAACAAATTTTTTTTATATAATTGATAGCATTGTATGATTCAGTTGAACTACACACTCTTAATGCTTCACTTACTTATCCAATTTACATTTAATTATTAAAATTTTTTATCTTGACTGTCTTCTAATATGGTTGTTTATCATTGTTTTCATGATGTAAAACAGCAGCACAGGAGCAGCAGCAGCAGTGGCAGTTTATGCATGGATTTCATATGTGTATGTGTGTGTGTGAGTGTGTATGTGTAATGTGTGTATATTTATTAGTACGTGAGAAAAAGAGAATCAGTGTCACAGAGAATCAACCACTGAACTATTCAGATATTGTATTAATTTTGAGAAATTCAATTATAAAGGAAGTTAAAATGCTTACTTGGTAATTTTGCAGAAATAGCTGCATAGTTCAAAGGCATTATAAGATGCATGGATTATATTTATTGGCAAAAGCTACATAATCAGAATTTAATATAAAAATGAACTGCTGTAATGTGATTTTAGCCATATTTTTTTCTTGTTTAACAAGAAATTACCTTCATAACATTTGTCTAACTGTGCAAAACTTTTCTAAAATAAACATGTCATTCATGGGAGGCATAAGGGAATCAAAATAAAGAAAAGCAGTTCATATATGACATGAACTTTTCACCGAATTATTGTAATGCTTGAGCTTCATTTTTATTGAACAAATTCTATTGTTCTTCCGATAAAACACTGCCACGGTTGGCTGAGGTTGTTAAGGCACGGACTCGTGAGCTGGAGATCTGGGGTTCAAATCCTGCCAGGACCGTCCTACCTGACTGAGGTTTTTTCCAGGTTTTCCTCAGTCCTCATAAATGGCAAATGCCGGGGATGTACCCCGAACTTAGGCTTGGAATGTTTCCTTCCTTAAAAATAAATCCTTCCTCAATATATCATTTCATATATCATCAGTGTCCATCACCTGTGGTGCCTCTGTAGCAAAAATGGGCGTTAAATTCCATTCATTCATTCATTCATTCATTCATTCATTCATTCATTCGGATAAAACTAAAAAGCTTTGAGTGTGAAGATATCTAAAAACATTTACTGTTGTGAGCATGAATTAAAAAATGATATGCAGAATTAGATATTTTCATCCTTGGTTCATTCCTTGGATTTTTGACTTCCTAAATAAATGATATTAGTTTCTTCTTACTTACAGAGTAAGGTGCTTAAATCTGGATAAATTTAAATATGAATTTTCCATCGTATAACACTTCTGCTATAGGTCATTAATTGTTGGTGTTTGTGAAAGCCATATGCTTCTAGTAAACAGTCATAACCTCAAAATGGCTTAATTATTGCAAAAAAGTGCAGAGTACAAACTTTGGGAACTGAAATAATTAGATTCTTTGGCTACCAACCGCATACAACATTGTTGCTAAACATATGTTCCCAAGAAGTCTGGGGAAGGTCACTTGAGAAAATACATGACACAAACTCTGGTACTCTGGTAGTCATAGAAAGGGCTCAGAAGTTGATTTTGGAGGACCTGGGGCAATTTTCAAGGAAATTGGTATCAGTTGAGTATCATGAGTGAACCATGTGACAGGAGGATCTACTCCTAAACCCAAGATCGCAGGTTTGAACCCGGCCAGGACCGATGGATTTTTTCGGGGCGTAAAAATCCTAAGTATGGCTTCCTTCGGAAGGGGAGTAAAGCCATGGGTCCCACGTCGTACATTTATGGCACGAAAAAGAACCTCAAGCCTGAAAGAGAGGCCTCTGAGCAAAATTTGTCGGCCGTTTCACGCCCTGAATTGAATGGGACGCTGATGACCTGAGCTGTTAAAGAGCATCCATAAATAAATCATTCAAAAAATAAAAAAAAAGGAGGATCTACATTATTAGTTATATAATAAAGATATGACAGATACTCTCTGAGGCTGCTAGAATAAAGCAAATTGCTTGCTACAACTGACTATTGTGTTCATTGAAAACTGAAGCAGCAGAATGAATCAGATTCTTTTCTGACAAAAGGTTTTTACTGTTGGAGCAAAGATTAACTGTAGGAAAGACTGTTGGCTCTCCAAGAATTTCCCAATCGATACTAGAATGAAATTTCTAGTCAGTGTTCACATGCTAGACATTCTGTCCAGTGAAAGTGATGTCATGCCATCACATTACTTTCAGAAGTGGGAAGTCGCAAAAGAAGTTTGTTATTCTGGCAAATGTGGTAAAACTATGGATGGAAACTGTGGCCTCAGGGAGGTGATGTGTATTTCAGCAAGCTGATGCACCAGCACATACGAGCCATTTATAACAGGAACTTGCTTTAGTCTAAAGAATTCTGGCCCACCCAATAGCCACAATTTGAACCCCGTGGACTATTATGTTCTGAGCATCAAAAGGGTTACTTAGCAAGCATCTTTATGCAGCACTTTCGAATCACACAACTATTATGAAAAAGGATTTTTGTAATTTTAATTTTTTCTGTAATTCAATCTATTTTTAAAAAATGTAATTGTCTGGATTTAAGCACCACACCTTGTATATTCATTTTTGCATATGTTCCAATTAGTTGCTCTTTTGTAACATATGTGTACTTAATAAGGTATTCATTGTCAAAAATAGTAAGATATACAGAATGACAAATCTATAGCATTTTCATTACTTGTAACACTAAAGACCTTTACTAATTTTTACATTGCCAGTCAAAATCTTTTAATTTTAACAGTGACTTTAGTGGTCCTCTGGGTAGTGTGTATTAAGGCATTAATTGTTTGAAAGTTAAATGATTGTGGAAAACTGTAGAAGGATATAAACAGTGTAAAATGTGTGTAACTAGCAGGAAGTGCATTGTGTCCGTTGTTGTTTCTGTTGTTGTTGTTGTTGTTTTTTTTGTAACGGATGAAGGTTAACTGTATGTTTCTTCTGGCAATGCTGCTCAGTATGTTTTGGAACCACTTCAACACCAGGTAAGTCTATACCAATGCGAGTAGAGCTAGTTGATTTTTATGTAAGGGAATGTTGTGTTCTTAAATTTCACATGTTATGTAATATTTGAATGTAGATCAGTTGTTTACTGTTGCATGGTTTTTAATTATTTGGACCCAATGTTGTGTTTTCGTGCCTTTTCAGTTTGCTTTTGTCCTTGTCTTCTTTATTGTCTTGTATATATCATCATCTTGTTAGTTTTACATATTCTTTTCTGTGCTCACTTGGCTATGAATTATTTTAATGGAATAAAATATACCTTAATGTAGTATTTTTTTTTTATGTTAACCACAAATGCATTCTCTTTTTATACAGTTTGTTTTTCCTCCAATAATAAGAGGTATGTCATTAAAGAAGTATAATATTTGTAATTATTAATAACAATCTTGCATTTCAACAGTTTTTTTAATCATAAACAATCTACTTGTGTATCATTAAGTGACAAGTTGTTTGAAATTCTACCCTGCACTTTGAATACCCGAATTTGTAGTCATTGCAACTTTGTTTATATAATGCAGATTGTTTTTCACTTTTATCATGTTTATATTCACTGTTAAAAATAAATTTTAATGCAAGGTTTTGTCATAATTACAGCAATTTTTAAGTTGTAAATGATGTAGTATGTGTATGATTTAATTATCATGCAATTATCCCATTTAGTTGTAGAAAATAGAATCCTAGCATTGGTCTATGATAAATGTATTTATCTTTAATATTTTGGGCACTATAACAGTATTAATGTGTTTGATTATGAACATTTGGGTTTTGCTTACGTAAACATCTTCCTCTCTTGTACTTTGCAGGAAGTTATATTAGCAGATTTGCTTAATTATTAAAAATTTACAAGAATTAATAAACATGCATGAATAAAATGTATGTGCTTTGAAGAATATAAATAAATTAAACTTAAATACTGCTTTGCTAAGAGAGATCACCACATTCTTCTTGCAGTAAAGTGGATTACTACTAACGTATTTGGGTAGCCATTGGCAAAGTGATAATTTAAAATAATCATTATTCTTTAGCCAGTTGCATGCATTGCACCAAAATTTTTGTCCTTTCCTAAAATCAGTAAAAAAAACTGTACCAACAAAGAATATCAGTTCAGCTTGTTCAATTTATCATATAATCTTGTTCTGTAGTAAAGTTGATTATATTACTACAATAATAATTAATTAATTCGTTTGAAATTTATCAAAAGTGCTAAGAAAAATACAAACTACAAGGGGTCTCCACCTATCAGGCCCAGGCCATTTTAAGTTTACCTCATGATTATAGAAATGTTAATACAATGGTGATTTTATACTAATGCTTTATCTAAATTTTAAATAACCAAATAAAGTACAAAATTTCCCCTTTGATTGCATCAGACCCAGGGCCTAGTTCATCAGCATGCAATAATAATAATAATAATAATAATAATAATAATAATAATAATAATAATAATAATATAGTAGGGTTTATAACACTAATAACATCAAACATGCAAAGTTATTGTAATTTGTCAAGCTTTTGGTCATGATAATTTCATGTCCTTCAGGATACTGCAGTAATTATAATAGTTGAAGGCTTGAAAAATGATAACTTTACACCACCAATTTCTGGTTGTAATAATAATAATAATAATAATAATAATAATAATAATAATAATAATAAGTATGTTATAAATTTTTGTCTTTTAATTAATAAGAATAGTTCCCAAAACTTGTAACTCTATATGGCAACATCATTCTTCAGCGGGACTTAAAGAAAAAAATAAAAGCTACGGGAAGGTTTAATATTTATCTGAATATATCCAATATATCTGCATTTGAACAAGCCTTAATTTTGTTGTTATTAACTCTGCAACCTTAAAGTAATTATTTTCACTAATAAGATTGTTGGAAGATTAATTGGAAGAAAACTTAATAGATTCTCATCAACAGAATGTACAATCGGCTACTTGAGAGAGAGAGACAGAGAGACAGAGAGACAGAGACAGAGAGAGAGAGAGATGGGAGGGATGCAGGGGAACAGTACTATCAGCTTTGTACATAAACCGTATTTGTATATTCAAAATTAAAAATCAAATTCTATAATTATTACCAAAAAGCACCTGTGATAATCAGAAAAAATTTTGCGAGTGGTTCCTTGTAAACATTTGGCTCATGGTACAATTTGACTTATTTTTCTGGATATTGTTTTAATTTTTTGAAAGTAAAATTGATAAATTTATATTAGTTATACTTATAAGGGTTTTATCACTTCCTATGAGCATTCTGTAATAGCATGAGTCGGTGAAAAATTAGGAAAAGGCAGAATTTACCTTCATTTTGTTGCAGTGCTTTAACTAGTCTTCTCCCTCAGCTGCACTCATTTTAAATCAAGAAAACCATATGATAACTGGGACATCAAGAAAAAAATAACATTCAAATGAGCTCAAGTCTTCCCATTAATTGGAAAATATTCTTGAGAGGAAAAACAATGTTTTGGCTAACAATGTATATAGGCTATTCAAAAGAAAATGGAATTTTGAAAGCAAAAGAAGGCTTAAGAGGGCATTTAACTTTTAAATAAAAAACAACTTGCAGTGTATGGACAATCCTTTCAATTAGAGTAATTCTTCAGCATCTCCTGAAAAACCCACATGAATGTGCAATGACAGAAATGCTCACAATAGCACATGGAATCTTAAGGAGTCCCTAATTATGGACAAATAAGGTGACTCCTAAACTTCAAACTACACCAGCTTATGCAAGAAGAATAAAGTCAGCTAGAAAAAAAAAAAAAAGACAAAGTTGTAAAATTAAGGAATCAAAAAGTTTTTAGACTTTAACATAATCTGTGAATAGCATACTCATATAGCAACTCCTTGCAAGTTACTTAATATAAAATAAACACATCAGTGATTTTATGTCACATGAATATGCATTTATGGCTTGTTAAGTATGTGTTTTAGTTATATTTATTTTAAGAGAAAACAATTGGAAAATCAATATTATCTCATATTGAGAACATAGATCATTTTTTAAAGTCAAATCTGTGGCTGTAAAAAGCTATGCATTTAATGCTGTTATCAAAGGAATGAAGAAATTTAAATGCTTTTTTTATCCACTTGAAAATATTCCAGAAGTTTATAAAAAATACTTATTTAATTTAACCAATGCTGTAATATAAAAAATTCTTACATGGTTTGTGATATTAGTTTATTAAATAGTATTAATTCAGTTCTAACTATTCAATATTTATATAGATGTAGGATAGGATATATCTTTACTTGTTGTGGTTTCACAATGGACTGAATAATTTTAGCAGCATAGCATATTGTTTTAATAGTCTTTTTTTTTTTATCTTTCTTTCTTTCCATGTAATACAATCACTATATGTGATGAAACTACTTTTTTATATTTAATTGCAGGGCTTCTGATGTTCATTTTGACTGGCTAGCAGTATTTTTTTTTTTTTGATTGATTTATTTATGGACGCTCTTTAACATCTCAGGTCATCAGCGTCCCATTCAACTCAGGGTGTGAAACGGCCGACAAATTTTGCTCAGAGGCCTCTCTTTCAGGCTTGAGGTTCTTTTTCGTGCCGTAAATGTACGACACGGGACCCACGGCTTTACTTCCCTTCCGAAGGAAGCCATACTTAGGATTTTTACGCCCGAAAAAATCCATCGATCCTGGCCGGGTTTGAACCCACGTTTTGGGCGTAGGAGCTAGCACAGTGTCAGTCAGAATGTTTACTTCAGGGGAATCAAGAGATAACATCCTCACAAATGAAATTACTAATTTTGTAATGCATTCAGATTCTTGCAATTATAATTAAAGTTTGCGTTTATCTTAAGAATATTGGAAATATTGTGCTCCTGCATTCACATATTTCTGACATCTTCTTAGGAAATTTTCATTTACATACATCTCCTGAAATTACCACAATTTTTGTTCTGATATTTTGTTCCAATTTTTCTAATGTATGAAAGGTAATTTTATGTGCCTTTATTCTTCAAATTCTTTCATGTATAAAACCACATAGGGTACTGTATGGGCCACAATCTCCTACTTATTGCCCAACTTCAAAGAAATTTAATGATTGTCCAGTTGTATGATTGTTACAGCATCTTATGGAAAAATTAACAATCAGTGTCAATCAATTATTCAAAAATTGGAGTCAGTTTCCCTATTCCTGTATCTTTCTGCATTTATGATTCCTTTATAAAAAATAGTCCTCATTACTCTGTATGCATTTACTGCACACTATATCCCAACATTCTCATCAAAAGGGAGTTTCATTACAAAATTTGGTTTCTCTGTGCAATATTACTTCTCTTCTGTTTTGCAACATTGCCAATTAAATGGAACTATGCTTCATCGGAGAAGAATATTAAATATGGATCAATTAACCTACATGAACTTTCCTAAAAATCCAGTTACAGAAATTCTTCACCCTTTGTTATTATATGGTAGCAATTCCTGGACAATATGATCTTGTATGGTTTCATTTTGAAGATTGTAAACCTTTCTATTACTCTTGAAAGTCATCAGAAGGATTTTTGGACTCTCTTCCAATCTCTCTCCAGCTTCATCTAATTTTTTCTTAGTAAGTATATATTGTTTCACCTTTGGCTTCTTATCAAAAATAGATCCCATTTACTAAATTTATTTACAAGCATCACATAGTTTTTGTGTTTGGAGAAGGTTAATTTTGTTAAAATGCACCTATAATTTCCCTGCTAGATGTCATCACATTGAATCATCGATATATCCCTTGTTCTGATGTGTATGCTTTCAGGCATTATTAAAATATCTAAATCATAAGCAAAGCCTAATTCAGTTGACTAATTAATCATGTATATACTTAATATAAATTGCTGTCCAATTGAAAGTCAGACGAGAGTAAAGTAAAGCAAGGTCACAAAAGAAGTTTGCTGAACCCTTATTCTGCATGCCAGCCAAATGTGAAATACATTGTGTTAAGACGCCTGAAAGCTTTATAAACAGCATAATTATGCTCTTTTTGGGCAAATAAGAATCTTAATGCTGAAAGCTTTTATAATTTAATGTTAGAATTTGAAGTTTTTAATATTTCTATTGCATTATGCATTAAAAATGTTCTCTTTATATAAATAAAAAGGATTCTAAATTTGCACTATAAGATTGATTTTAAAAATGGAATTAAAGCAAATATTACTAAAATAAATAAAAGCACTTAATGTACTGATAAAAGAAGAAAAGCTTTGAAATAATAGCTTATTATTTAAGTTACAGGATTTTTTTTTAAGTATTACTCTTCATTGTACATTGTGGCACAAAGTATTACTAAAGATCACTTTGCACTACATTAATTAAAATGTTCCGTGTGTTCAAGATAAGTTTTCTGTTATCTTGCATCCTCTAAATGAAACATGAATTATATCTGTTAGTTCTTTAGCAGTGAATCTGAGAATTCTCAGGCTATTTAGATATCAGAAGCTCTCTTTTACAGACTTTGCTAATTAACTGGTGTGTACTTGCCATCATATATGATTTGCAATTTAGCATAAAAGGTATTTTTCTATTAATGTTTTCATATTCAGAAAAAAAATCTTTAAATAAAGAAACTATTTTGATATTTAGAAAGTGATCCACTTGAAATTCTTACAAATAGCTTTACAATTGTTGCAGCCGATCTGCTGTGGTGAGGGGCCAGGTGGTCACCTCTATGGGAATGGGTCTGATGGGAGTGCGTGTCAGCACTAGCACTCCACTTGAAGGTTTCACACTTACACGGGAAGATGGATGGTTTGATCTACTGGTGAATGGAGGTGGTTCTGTTACACTACAGTTTGGCCGCAATCCTTTTCGACCACAAACATACATTGTTAATGTTCCTTGGAATGAGGTAGGAATACATTTTAAATAGATTATTTCATGCCCTGTTATATGGTTTGATTCTAAAGGCTACCAACATATTTAGGAAACTTACCTTTTATCTTTTGTATGAGTATGTTTACTGTGATTTTCCTGTTAGCTCCTTTCCTTCTATTTCCAGCATTATTTTTCCTGTCCTATATTTGCCTGGAGAAATAACCAACATATTATTTCTCCGCATTTTGTCCTATATAAATTAAAAATCACTTATTCTTTATTTACTGTAAAAATATGTAGACTTTAGCTTCATTTAGTCAAGGAAGCAATCTCTTATTTAAAGTAGTGATCAGAATGAAATTATTGGGTTTCTCAATTTATCACAACTAATATAATGAGAGGGCCTGAGATTACCAATAAATTCACAATCATAATGAGTGAATTTATCTGGAAAGCTCAGACCCTTGAGTGATATATATATATTAGGAGTATTTCATGAATAAAATAAGAATTTAAAAATAATTACTCTAAACTTGATTTATAAAATTATAATAATTATATATTTGATTTGTAATTAAACTTTTCAAGCAATCTTGCAACAGAAGAATGTTGATTGTTCAAAATGTCAATAGAGAAGGGCAAAATATGATTTTAGAACTATTTCATGAATAGAATAAGAATGAAAGTGATATATATATTTAAATTCATTCACAGAACATTAACACTTATATAAAATGTTTTATTAATATCTATTCTATTCACAAACTGTGAGACTGAAATGAACAAAAGTTCACTATTTCAATCGCTACCATCCAATTTTCTAATATCAACTGAGGGAGGCGAAAAAAAACAACCATACAGTGTCTCTATTTTTCTTTGTGCTCTGTGGTTTGGAATTCCTAATAACAAGATCAATTTTGCATTATGATTATCAATTGTCCATGCTTTTGTTGCTATCAATAGCTCCTAACTGCCTCTAGCTAAAGTGGTCAGAGATGAGTGTTCAGTAATTATATAGTGGAGGTATAGAATTGGCTACACTGATCACAAGATAAATGAAGTTGAATGATAAAACAGATTTGATAATTTTTTTTCGATTATTTTGCTCCATAATCCAGCTGTGATTCGTCAGAATTCAAAATTTTGTTTCATTTCATTGGTCGATTTTAACATAATGTCATGGGAGTGAAATAGTCATTTCAATCTAAAATTAAATAATGAATTCTTAATTAACAATAATATAAATTGTATCTAAATATGAAATGTGAATCTAAAATATGAAATGTACAATAAATTTTTTAAGGTATTCTGCACTTTTATCATTATATTTCATAACTTAGACCCTCTGGCTTTGTTTGGCTTCACAAGCTTTATTTCTTTTATTTTTTAAATTCCAGTTTAAATTTATGTTTTTTTAAAGCACTGTAAGTTCATGCTGGCTTGCGATTTAAAGTACAAATAAGGTCATTTTTCATTGTATTATTCATTCATTCATTCATTCATTCATTCATTCCATTTTTTTCTACAGCTCTTGATCTTTCTGTTGTATTATTATGAACAGTAATATCTGCAAATATTGAGTAAAGATGTGAAATTACTTTTTATAGCCAGCTGCAATTGCACTGAAGTTTCATTTATTATATTGTATTTATTTTTCAGCTGTTAGAATGACAAGAATTCAAAGTATCATCAACAACTTCAACTACATAGCATAAAGTACCTTGAACCTGGAATGTGACTTTACTGACTATACTCATCATCAAACACATTTCTACTCAAGCTCATTCAGAATCTTCCTTCTTCCTTTATACTTGAGAAAAAGTATTGAAGAACACATAACACTATATTTATCAACTTTTCTGACTATATTAAATATATGTAATATTTGCATGCAGTAAATATCTTTAATTTGGCTTTTTTTTTTTCCTGCAGTTTATATAGCTATGTATATTGTACTCTGTATTTTCACTGGTTTTATTCTCCTGATACAATGGAAAAGAAGGCTCCTTAACTCATGCCAGAGTAAATGAATAATAATAATAATAATAATAATAATAATAATAATAATAATAATAATAATAATAATATGTTAAAAAGAACAAAAAACGAAATAGGTATAATGCAAGGGAAGAAAAACATTCAAAAGTAAATAACAATATAGAAACAATGACATATAATACAATAGAAAATAGTACAAAAGTGGGAAAAAATATTATCTAATTTATAAACATATGAAGTAATTATCTGAAATTGCAGTATTACCAATTGCAAAACTATTGCTTAAAGATTTAGGATAAAATGCCATTGAAGTTAAATTTTGATTTGACAATGCCAAAGTTTGGTTGCATTGTACAAAACTCAATAGTTTATATGTTTTATTATTTTTTTTTCATCTGCAAGTAGTTTGGATATAAATTAATCCAATATTCTGTCTCTTTTCTAAAATGTAAAAACTAAAAAACTTGGCCAAATAAATACTGGCAAATATTCATTAAAGGCAATATTGAAGCAAGTATGCCATTAGTAACTCCTAAATACTGTTTTGCTTGTTTTATGTTTATTTGTTTATTTTTTTAGTCATTTTAGTGAAATTTAATCTTATGTTCCCACCATTCTGACTTTCTACAATTTCATAAAGTTTCTCCTAGTGAGCAAATGATGATTTACTTTTGGTTGTGTTTCCTGAATCTATTAACAAGATATCAGCTCATCTGTGAGATGCAGGAACACCAGAAAATTTTGTTATAAATTGTCATCTCACTTTTCTGCAATAGTTGTTTTCACATAAGAAAAATATAAAAATTCTTTAAGTTTACTGACTTTTTAGCATTACAACAGCACTACCACACAAATAAAGATAAAAAGTTTCATGACTTATCATCTTAAAAACATCATACAACACAAAGATAATGCTCTGACTGCTTTAAGGTTAGAGAAATAAATTAATAGCATGAGCTTCTCCATTGTTGCTGCCCATGATCTACCAGATGAATGTACATTTGAAAGCACTGCAGAAGTTTTTTCAGATTAGAGTTTAATAAAGTAAACTAGTTATCACAGTTGCAACAGGAAATTAGCTCCAAAATATTCAAAGAAGCTGTGAAATATTGTTATGATATTATATGGTCACATAATGCTTATTTGATATTCGGTAACCTTTCTTATTTTTTAAATGTTCTGAAAATGCATAATCGAATCATTGTTAAGAAACAAACTAAATACAATTAAACATTTTTTAAAAAAGAATAGAAAACACTTGGTAAATTTTAGTTTTAAAAATGTTTTGTAAATAAAATAGTAAGCTATGTAATTATTATATCTTTTTCTTCCAAACAGATTGTCATCATAGATACTATTGTGATGGTAACAGGAGATGAAAAACATACACCAATGGTTACTCATGCTTGCCTATCTCATGATTATGATGTGATGAAGCCTGTTGTCTTAGCAACATGGAAACATGGTTTTCAGGGAGCATGCCCTGATAAGAGTGCTATCCTTGCTGAATCACAGGTAATATCTTACACATTGTCTTTTTTAATCAAATGCAATTCAAATGGAAATACTCAAAAGTCAGTACTTCCTGCAAATGTCTTACTTAGTTGCTTGCATGTTGGGAAATAATAATTGCCAAGAAGGAATACAAGAAATTTTGTGTTCACAGGTGGTGCAAGAGAGTGTACAAATTCCTGGCACAGGACTGAACCTAGTTTATCACAGTTCCAGAGCTGCTGGCTACCTCTCTACCATTCAATTGCAGCTCACTCCTGAAATTGTCCCACCTACACTGAAGCTCATCCATCTGCGTATTGCTATTGCTGGCATTCTATTTGAGAAGACATTTGAAGCTGACCCAGTAATCAAGTACACATATGCATGGAATAGACTTAATGTGTATCGCCAGAGGGTCTATGGTGTAACCACAGCATTAGTTAAAGTTGGTTATGAGTATTCAGACTGTAAGGATGTTATATGGAATGTACAAACCACAAAATTGAGTGGACATGATATGAGTATTTCAGATGTTGGTGGCTGGAATCTTGATATTCATCATAGATACAACTTCCATGAAGGTTAGTTGTTATTCCTTTTATTTTTATTTATTTATAAATAGCACTAATTTCACAAATATTGCAATATGGCCTGGTACTAACCCAGGTCATTTGTATTCCATGCCAATATTTTTAAATCTCTTTGCTATAAAAATTTTAATTAACATACTAATTTTCACTCAACTAACTATATTTAATATTATTTGCTAAGCCTCAGTTCTCGATTCATCAGTAGTTTCCATATGATGTTAGTGTTAAAAAGCTTTATAATAATAAAAAACTTTAATCGAACTTTCTTACCTGGATGTGAACATGATTCATTTGCATTAAAACTATAGCATATAATTTCTTATAAATTTGATAAGTCAACAACTATTATCAATGTCTCTGCATTAAGCACTTATTTGTTTTAATTTCAGCAATTATCATAAGTTTTGCTTTTGTTAAAAATATAAACTATTAATACAAAAATATTAATTGTATTTACCTTTCTTATAAGCCTAATTATTTTGTTTGCAGGTTATTTTTAGACCATTTGTGTCTAGCCAAAACAACTAAATTAATACTAAGGTTTATTTTAATTTTTTTTATTTCCTGTTTGTGCATTTTGAAATGTAAAGTTTTCAGACTTGAATTTGTTTCTCTTATTGTGAGTAATATGCATAATGACTGAAAGTTGCTCAAATCTATTCTCAAAAATATCTCAGAGATGCTTTCTGTTACATAGATATATGAACTGCTAATATGATTGAGTAATGATTATTAACATAGCTATATATTTTGCAAAGAGTTTTTGAATTGTTAATGCAAAATAATCTGCTTATTTGCATACTATAGTTTCTCTGCATAAATCATGTTAGGTCATCAGTTAAAAGCAAATATTCTGTTTAATCATACCCCTCTTTCTGCTACATCATCATCCTCTTCCCATCTTTACTTTCATCATTCAGCATTATGTAATTTGTCAATTCTCATTGTGTACATTTGCAAATAAACTATATTACTGCCCTCTGCTACCCGTGTGCAGAACTCTATGGCCTGGCCAGCTTGGGAGTAGGCATTAAACTGATTTACTCACTCTTTAAGCATTATTTTCAGGATGTGCTCTAACTGATCTCTTATAAGAGGTAGATGTTTCTGTAGCTTATTCATTTATGTATTTCCTGCTTGTTTTTAGGATATTGCTAATTAATACCATTAAAATTTAGTTTAGTGTATTTTAGTTTCCTTCTTGGTCATTTTGTTTGAGTTTATGCACTTTATCATGCATGTGAATATCATGTTTATTTGATTACAGGTATTCTTCAGAAAGGAGATGGCACAAATATCTACCTGAGGCACAAACCACAAGTGATCCTTACTACTATGGGTGATGGACACCAGCGCCCACTAGACTGTGCTGAGTGTGATGGTCAGGCTTTGAAACAAAGACTTCTAGCACCAGTAGCTCTGGCTGCAGGGCCAGATGGATCCATATTTGTTGGAGATTTCAACTTGGTGCGAAGAATACTAGCAGATGGTACTGTTAGGACAATAGTTAGACTTAAGTAAGTCTTTTATGTAATAAATTTGCTTTATTATTTTTAAGGAAGTTTGGACTGCTTGTTATGCCATTTGTTTATCCCATGTCAACTTTTAGACTTTTTTTATTTATTTACAATAAAAAAAATTGTAGCCTTTTAAGATAGCAATAAATAATCACTTGATTGATATCATTCATTGTGCAGATAATCACTGTGCAAGTTTCAATTTATATTTTAATTAATAATCACTTGATGCATTTGAACCGTACTATAGACATAGGTAGAATATAATGTTTTTTTGCATTGTCTCTGAATTGTACTACATTTGTTACTACCTGCAAACTTTAAGTTATTGCCATTAGTTAGGAACTATTCATTTATTTATTTTATTACTTACAGCCATAAATTTGTATCTTGTTTTGAGCAATTACTCCCAGGAAACAGAATTCTTGAATGAGGCACATTCAAATTGGTGTCACAATGGGAGAAACTTGATTTATATTTAAATGTCAATTAAATGTACTTACGATTTACATGTTGAAAAATAAGAAATCAGTATTTTTTGTGCCTAATTTTTTTGTTTTCCTTACTCGTTAAATATTTCATAAAAACATTTTTTGTGCACTAATTTTTTTTCTTCTCTTATATCTAGATGAAAATGACTTAGGAAAACTTTGTAATATTTTCAAAACAAACAGAAATGTGCAAATATAATATAAGATTCAACAGGTTATAAGTTTCTAGAACTCAAAAATTTTAATATATAGACACCTTTAGAATCTGCATTCTAAATAAGATGAGAAGCTATTGTACTTGCAGGTTCAGTTTGATATTTAAGTTTTAGGTCAATATATGCATGCCTTGTCAATTAACTTCATTGAGTTAAATATTTTGGTACTAAATGATTATATAGTCGTTGCTTTTTAACATTGTTGGAATTTCACATTATTGACAACAGGTAATAAGACAACAAACTAAAATTCTTCCTCAGCATTGCTAACACTTTAAACACAGCTATGAGTTTGAAATTGTATAAAGTAAATATTTTTTCTAATACAGTGCTACTAGAGTCTCTTATCGCTATCATCTGGCTCTGAGTCCACTGGATGGGGTACTGTATATATCAGATCCCGAGTCGCATCAAATCATCAGAGTACGCAGCATAGATGATTACTCAGATCCAGATCATAATTGGGAGACTGCAGTTGGCTCTGGTGAACGTTGTCTACCTGGAGATGAAGCTCACTGTGGTGATGGAGCTCTAGCAAGGGATGCTAAACTTGCATATCCAAAAGGTAGTGACTTTGTTATTATTTATTACTTAATTAATCTCTAGTTTCCTATAAACATTATTGGGATTTTATTGAATGCAATTACTGTGATTGTTTCATAAGTAATAAAGAAGAAAATGAATATATTAATTTACCCGCATTATGTAAATTAGTATGTAATAACTTCACTATGTTGCTGGTTCGAACCCGGCCAGGATCGATGGATTTTTTCAGGAGTAAAAATCATAAGTACGGCTTCCTTGGAAGGGAAGTAAAGCCGTGGGTCCCATGTCGTACATTTACGGCACGATACAGAACCTCAAGCCTGAAAAAAGAGGCCTCTGAGCAAAATTTGTCGGCCGTTTCACACCCTAAATAGAATGGGATGCTGATGACCTGAGATGTTAAAGAGCGTCCTTAAATAAACAAATCAAAAAAATTCACTGTAAACAGCTTCAAAATTAAAAAAGAAAATGAATATTTATATAATGTTTATTAGTATATTATAAACTAAGTTTATACAATATTGGATCCCATTTTTCCCAGTTTTATAGGCAGAAAAATAAGAAATTATATTGCAAGAATCTTCCAATTTCATTTGACAAACAGATAGTAGGAAAATGTTTCTCATAATTGAAATCGATTTTCATAACATAAAATTTGACAATCTAGAAAGTATCCTTCAATATAAACGTTGTTAAATATTGAAATTACTGTAATTTGTTATCTTAAACTTAAGATTCATAACAATTCTTATGAGTAATTACAATTACTTTTGATCCATATTTATTTATTTACATAGTTTTACTTATTGAATAATTTGCTCCAATAACATCTTGCACATCAATGAAACAGCTGTGCAGCAGTGTCACCATACATAATCAACAATCATGAAACATGGACATATAAACATTAAATGAAAATATCTTAGTGCAGCCAACTTTCAAAATAAAAACACTTTTATTTTTTTAACTTATGTACCTAATCTGTAAATTTATCAGTTTCTTTTATCATTCAATGTGATATTGCTACAGGTGGCTAAAGTTGGTAAGGCATGGACCTGTGAGCAGGAGGTCTGGGGTGCAATACCCACCAGGACTTGCCTCCCTGACTTCAGCTTTTCCAGGCTTTCCTCAGTCCTCATATATGACAAATGCCAGAGACATACCCTAAACTTAGGCTTGGAATGCTCCCTTCCATAAAATAAATTAATCTTTTACCAATTTATCATTTCATTACATGTATCACCAATGTTCACTGCTTGTGATGCCTCAGTAGTAAAAAAAAAACATTAAACATTTTTTAAAAAAAAAATTCCATGTGATGTCATCTTACCGATAGCAGCGCTATATTGTTTTGCACAATCATAAAGTAGTGATTTCATGAAATACTGCCATAATTATAAGAGTTTCTTAGAATTAATTTTAGGTGTTACGTGCCAATTTTTAAATGTTTATTTTTTTATATACTTAAATGTCAAGCTATGATAAGCAAGTAAATATTAAGCTTTCAGTATTTGCAGTTTTTCAACAAAAACTTATTGAAATATAAAAATTGCTGTTATTATTACAGGAGTTGCCGTCTCAGCAGACAATGTGCTCTATTTTGCTGATGGGACAAACATACGAATGGTCGATCGTGATGGCATTGTCACAACTGTTATTGGAAATCACATGCACAAATCCCATTGGAAGCCAATTCCCTGTCATGGAACACTGAATATTGAAGAGGTATAAATTATACTTGAAGAGGAAGCTTGAGCTGCAGATATAATAATTATGCTTTTTTTTTTAATTATATAATTTAGAAATAACATTCTGAAATTACAATTAGACATGCTATCTTATGGTCACACCTTTTTTGAGCTGGAGACGTTCCTAGATCAAGATAAACCTGCTCTCTTTCCCTAGAATATTGCTTATGACAGTTCAATGAGTTTTTCACAAGCTGCAAGTACAAAATAACCTTGGCTGTTGTCCTCTATTTAAGAATAAATGTTTGTATACCTATTTTTAGCATTGTTAAGCTCATTTGGGCTGATATTCATCCATGATTCATTGTTAAAAATTAAGTATCATAATGAAATATGCCATTGTCTACAACATTATCATCACATACTATCATTATTGTCATATAGATGTTGCAAACCAGTACATTTTTTATATTAGAAACTGAAATTAATCTGGTCTAAGTTAAATACAATCTTAAGAAAGCTATAATAAACTTCAACTTAATAGAGGACATTTATTTGATCTCTTTAATAAAAAAAAAGTCATAAAATTTTGTTCTTGCCTTACAAAATTTTAGACTTATGTATTTTCCTTCAAATGAAACTTCTTCTTCAGCCAATGCCTATTCTTGGCTAGTCAACCATTTGACACTGTGCCTCCCAGTACATCCATGCTCATCCTTCTAATGAGAGTTCTATTGAGTCGTCACTCTAAAGTGCTGTACAATGTAGAAGATGATAAGCCATTCCTTCATCTTTTGAGCAGAGGGGCAGATTGGAGAGTCAACTAAACCAATTCTGTGCAAATGTTTTTGTAGGTAGTTGTGGCCATGGCCCCTTTGCTGGGCAAATTGTTGGGGATAGGTTTTGATATAATTGGTTTCCATCTTTTACAAATTGGTGCTGCCCTCCAGGAATCAGCAATGACTTTCTTTATACTGTTTGAAATTACATTGCATATCATGACATAGGTAGAAGGGGGTGAAGGTTGATTCATTGCGCATCCTTCCTTTGCCAATCTGTCAGCTTCTTCATTTCTGCTGATGTGATAGTGACTAGGGACCCATTGTAAGGAGATCTCAGTTAATGCTTGCAGTCTCAGTTGCCTTTCTTTACATTGAATTACTAAATTGTCTTGTTCAGTTCTGGGGAGCCACTTGGAATACAGAGTTGGTTTCAGACAGGAAGACCACCTTTCATTTGATATTCAGACAAATCAGTGTATTGGCTGCTTCACTTATGGCTGCTACTTTGTCATCAAAATTAGTTTTCATTTTTCCCACAGGTAAAGCTCCCCTGCCAAGAGATGACAAAAATCCTATGCCTGTGCATTCATAAATAGCTGAGCTATCTGTTTAAACATGTAGCCATTCTGGTGCAGATATAATATTAGCTATCATATTCGAGTGCTGCTGCTTTCAGAAGTTGTGGAGCTATATCTGTCTTGGGTTTATTAATCAAGAGGATATTAATTGAAAATGGTGGCAGTTGTTTCTCGGAGACAATTGGATTTTCGGAAGAATTAGCACTCCCCTGGATCAATGTTATTCTTCGTCAAGAGTGCTTTGGTGTGTGTTATTGATGTAACCTGGATTTTTAATGTTAAAGTAGTCTGTCTATATTACTTCCAGAAATTATCAGCCATTCTATGGCATCTTTCATAGAATTTAAGGAGAGCTTTGTCTCTTCAGTAGCTAATAGGTTCACTTGACTCTAACTTTCAAGAGCAGGTATTGGTGTAGATTTTGCAATGCCACAACACATTCTCAGAGCATTGTTTTGGACAGTATTCAGCTTTCTCATTGTGGTTTCACTGGTTGAACTGAAAGCCTCTCTTCCATATTCGATTGTTGGACAAATGTATATCTTATATGTGTTTGTCAAGACATCCTGGGTTGCTCCCCATACAGACCCTGCTAACCTTTTTAGGATGCATAGCCTCTTAATTGTCTTAGTGGAAATCAAATATATGTAATGTTTCCAATTAAGTTTGCTATCCAGTTGCATTCTGAGGTATTTCATTATCGACAGTATGGCAAAGTTTTATCTTTGCCAACAATCATGTCACTTTCCAGGCACCACTGCTTCAAGGTATCAAGGGCCAAGTTAATGGGTAATCTACATTGCTTTAACATCACTGCTAGTGACCCCTATTGTAATGTCATCAGCATAGCAAAGGACTTCTATTCCCAAGATGCGCTTTAATTCAGTGATTAGATGTTTATCATAATATTGAAAAGGTACAACTCAGTGCCTGTGGGAGGCCTCTTCTATGCTGGCAATATTTTGACCTTCTGTTACTATATCTAACCTTCACAAACCTCGGGCCAAGGAAGCTGGTTAGCCAGTGCAGCATATTCCCAGTAATATTTAAATCAATGAGTTTGTTTATAAGTATGTTTTGGCTCACTGTATCATAGGCTCCCTGGAAATCAACAAAACAGGCTAATTAGGATATTTTCGTATGAAAGCCATTTTTAAATCATTGTGTGCACTTTATAATTTGGGTTGTGTTGACATATGTTTTCAGAAGCCATCTTGTTTTCATCTGTAATTACTTTATAGGTTTCAAGGAACACATGTAGTCAATGGTGGACGACCATTCCCTCTGTTAGCTTACACAGAACTGAAGTGAGACTAATTGGTCTGTCATTCTTAACTTACTGGAGTCCCTCCCTTACTTGTGCATTGGGATTACTTCAGCCTTTCTCCAAGCATCTGGTATATCCATTTTCGTTTTGTTGATTGCATCTAATAGAACCTTTGATAGTTGTTTCCAATATTTTTCATGAATTCAAGAAATACTTTATCAATCCCACAGCTTCTTCCCATTTTCAGGCTGTATAGTGCAGTTCCATGAGGTTGAAATCAGCATTCATAATTTTGTCTTCTTTCTCAGGCATAGGTAGGACAGGTGGTATATTCTTCTTATGATGTGGAAGTGTATCTGGGCACTTCAAGAAAAACTGCAGAGGGTCTTAGTAATATCATGTTTACATGTAACAATTTTGTCGTTATATGATATATGGTGGACTTTGAGTTGCCATCATTATTCAATTTAGAAATGAAGCGATGGACTTTGGTTCCATCTGTTCTATAGTCGAGTTTACAAGTAAGAGTGAAATGCCTGCCATTTGCTTAGTATAATTTCTTTATGTAAAATAGCCTGAGTTTTTCTTAATTCTATATAGTCCTTCAGAAACTGTGTTCGTTGAGCTTTTTTCTTGCTTCGTTTCATCCTATTTTCAGGCTGGTCAGTTCAATGGTCCAAAAAGGTGAGTATTTCTTTACTTGTCCATGAGGTATGCACTTGATGGCAACTGTAAGTAGGGCTTTGACAATATTATCAAAAGTTCTAGTAGGGTTGTGCTTGATAAGCTCTGGGGTGATACACATGTCACATTCATTCATAAACTTCTTCCAGTCCGCTTTCTTAAAATTCCAAATGGTTAGGATTTTATTCCTCGGTACAGGTAGTTTCAGTTGTATCTTGCTGTGGATAACTCGGTGACCACATCCAGCTGGATCATCTATAACTTTTCCTCGGATTGGCGTGGGGTAAGATGAGCTCCGGTCTACTAAGATGCCCAGCAAACAACAGAAAGGTTGACTGGATATGTATTAGGAGGAAATTAGCTTTGTTGATTAAGCTCTCAAGTATTTCCCATTGCTGTCATTTGGGTATATCCCAATTTCAGGGATTATGCATCAAAGTCCCCTACCACTAAAATGTTCTTAGTTATAGCATGCTGCAAGATTAAAATGTCTGGAATGTTCAATAGGGGGTTATAGATAGCCACTATATGGAAATGATTTTTGTCCAGCCAGCTACCTTGAATAGCTTCTAGTTTGTCCTCTGCTTCAATTTCATGTAATATTTTAAAATGCAAAGTTAAGTTATGGCCTATGCCAATTATCATTCTGGCAGCTATTTGGTAGCCGCGCCAAAGTGTGTATATAGTGTAACCATTCAATTGGTAGAATTGGATATTATAGGTTGCAGTGCTGGCCTGCAAGATAATAAAAATATTGATTTTCTAGTCATAAAATAAAATCCTTAGCTTGCCAAACTTCAAATTGTTTAGTCTGCCTGTGTTCCAATATATAATATTTAAAGTAGAAAAAGTCAGCCGGGGAAGGGCATTGTCAAAGCCCTGATAAGGGCTGTTTGTTGTATAAGTAGATGTTCTATCATGGACATAAATGATCTGCTGTGGCATGGTATAGGCGCATAGGTGTATCATTTAGCATTACTCAGGGTGTACTGCAAGGAGGCAAGCTACATTGTACCACATGTAACTAAAAATCCATGAAAAATAACACTACTCTCTTAACAGCAAGCTGAAGCAATGACTTAACCTTTCTTTTTTCCTAACCTTTCTTTTATCCAAAATACTAGGTTTAAAAACAGAAAGTATTAAGAATACCCCCCATATGCTATATATTTTAATTTTACAGTTAAGTTTAATTTATTTCTTCTGTATATAAATAAAAATAGTATCATTGTGCAAGTTCCAATTAGCATTTCTTGAATTTCTCTATTTAATACCAGCCAAGTTTCAACATAGTCGGTCTGTTCAGTTAGTTAGTGAAGTGGCCTAGATCCAGGAGCAAAATGCCAGTTTGAATCTTGAATCTTGAATCTTGCTTAAATCAAGTTGCTGGGTATGACTATGACTTTTCTCCAGAGCTTTATCTCCCTTTGAAAAGTCAAATGCTAGTAAACTAACTTAAAGCTCCAAACTTAATCACATCTCTTATAATGCAGTTTAAAAGGCATTTTATGGCAGTAAAGAAAAGAATAGTCATTTTTACTTTGTTATAAAGAATAGCTCAGGAATGGTTTATTGCAGTCCCTTCCTTTTCTTGTTTTGTGCTCTTTATTTTAATTTTATTTATTAATTTTATTATGTTAATTCAAGTTGCTTTAATAAATGGAGTGAATGGAAATGGATAAAAATTAAATGGAAATTTTACAGGTTCATTTGAGATGGCCCACAGAACTTGCCATTAGTCCACTGGATAACTCACTACATATAATTGACGATCACATGATTCTGCAGTTGACTTCTGATGGGCGATTGAAGGTAGTAGCTGGGCGCCCTCTGCACTGTCCAACTCCTGTAGGAGGCTATGATACAGAGCTGGCAACACATGCAACACTTGTGATGCCTCAGAGCATTGCATTTAGTCCAGCTGGAGATTTGTATGTTGCTGAAAGTGATACTCAAAGAATTAATCGAGTTCGTGTGATTGGAACTGATAGCAAGATTGCTCATTATGCAGGTGCTGAATCAAAATGTAACTGTCTTGATCGAGGATGTGATTGCTTTGAAGAGGACCACTTTTTAGCTTCAACTTCAAAGTTCAATACTATTTCATCTGTTACTGTAACACCAGATGGTATTCTGCATATAGCAGACCAGGCAAATTACAGGTGAGTAACTGTGCAAAACTGTACATCATTAAAAAGCTACTTGTTTCATACAAGATGGAATAACAAAATCTAACTTCATGACCCCATTGGTAGTTTTGCAACACTAAGAAAACTTATGGCCTAGAAACATCATGTGGAGACTTTTAAACATGGGCAATGCAATAACTTAGGAGCATTTAAGAATTTTTACATATAAGAGTTGCAATATTGTAATAAAAGAATCAATTGCTAATAAAATTAAAAATGTGAGATTTTCATATAAGCACGTCATTATGTTTTTGCATTATCTTAATACTATGTATCATTATTATCTAGATCTTCAAGGCAATGAACTTTACTGAATATGAAGAATAATAGTAACGTAGCAAGAATTTAATTCTTGGTTTTGATTCATAGATATTCATGCAAATGAGTGCAGAAACTGAAATATGCCTACTTTCTTAATTAGTTAGTACAGTTTTTTTTATTATAATAGAGCATAAAAATGGAGAGAATTCCTGAACTCACTTTACACCCTTTGTCAGACTTGGGACATTTCCTTAACAATTGTTGCTTTACACATTGTTTGCAAGTCTTTGCAGTAATGAGAATCTAAAAATTGCCTTTATGAAATGCAAAAGTTTTCTGCTGTTATACAATACTCTAAAAAATGCTATATTTTCTATAAAAAAGTTGTTTTATAATGCAAAAAAATATCAGCAGTGCATAGCTGAATGAGAGAATCTCTGCCAATATTAGCCATACTCATTTATAAAAAGTTTTACAGATATGGTTACACAGTATACAATCAATGAATATAATTACATATTTCATCAGTTTGGCAAGTGGTTTTTTTGATAATTGTTTTATAAATATCTTTACAGGATTCGATCAGTTACTGCCAGTATTCCAGATGCCAGCAAAACAAGAGAATATGAAATCTTCTCTTCTGATATGCAAGAAATCTATGTGTTCAATCGATTTGGCCAACATATATTAACTCGTAATATTCTTACTGGGAAAACAAGCTATGCTTTCACATACAATGTTAATACAAGTAATGGTAAACTCAGTACAGTCACAGATGCTGCAGGCAATAAAGTATTTGTCCTTCGAGATTATACCAGTCAGGTGAATTCAATTGAAAATACTAAAGGCCAGAAATGTCAGTTACGCATGTCACGTATGAAAATGTTGAGAGAAATAAGCACCCCAGATAACTATAATGTTAGCTTCAGCTATCATGGTCCCACTGGTCTGTTGAAAAATAAGTTGGATTCTACTGGACGAAGCTACATATATAACTATGACTCATTTGGACGTCTTACATCTGCCATCACACCAACTGGCAAAGTCATAAGTCTGTCATTTGATCTAAGTGTTAAAGGAGCAACTGTAAGAGTAACACAGAATAACAGGCTTCCAGTATCCATGTTGATCAAGGGCTATAGTGTGATCACTAGATTAGGTAAGTATTTTGACTACCATAAGTTTGTCATTTTTCTTGGCTAATGAAAATACCACCCTCCCCTTATTGTTCAAGTATGCAATGTATATGCATTCAAAAATTAACATCTTCAAGATTTTGGCATCCATAAAGACAGCTTTCATTTGTGCTGTGCACTTTGCAATGTTATTAAATGATTGATGCCATGTATGTCTAAAAACTATATAGCAATATAAATTCTTTGTTGGAAATGTTTAGACATTCAGTTGCATGTACTGTCCCAGTAATAAGAGAAATTTTACATGATTCAGAGGTGAAATGGTGTTCTGCCAATACTTCCCTATTATAATTAAATATTCAACTGAATTGCTAATTTTTTTTTTACATTGGATAATAAAGCCAATAGTTTACTTGCACTCCAATATTTTTGCATCTCTATCTTTTTTAATTAAAGTAGATATGATCTATATCACTTGTTAAATTTTTAACAGATGTAAAGAGTATGGAAAGAAGTATCAAACCTTACTATTTGGTGCAGATGGCTTGAGAAATAGTCATGACTTGTTACTGACCTAAACAATGCAACTGCAGATTTTCAAGGTACTTGCAGGGATAGGCGCCAACTTATATATTGGGAAATGAAAAGGAGAAAGGGAACAAAACTCCCTCTGTAAAATTTGTAAAATCTATTTATAAAGGGCACCAGCCAAAAGACAAAGTTTGTAAATGTTAAACATGATGTAACTAAAAATTAAATCTTTATCAATGATATGCATTAATATGCAAACAAAATAAAGTAATAAGTTTATGACTTGTAGTAAAACTGAAATAAAATCAATGTATTTATTCAGTAATGCTTCTAAAGGATTTTGTTTAAAACAAATCTATGAACTGAAATCATTCAAATCAATGAAAACAATTTAAGAAACAAAAAATTTTAAGAATGACCTATTCTAATGAAAGCCTAGCATGTCCATGCTCCATCTCATTTCTTCCAATAAAATGGTCGATTAATACCATCAAGATCCAAATGGCTGGTTATATTTTAGTGGCAGTTTAAAATAGTGATTGCATTAAGACAACTCTGTCTCACTGATGATCTTAACTAATTCTTCAGCCTTCTAAGACTTGAGAATAATCAGCTGTACAAGTTGACACTGGTAAAGTTAAAACAAATTATACATATTTGATTAATTCTTGAAAAATTTCAATTGCAATTCTTGTCTTTTTTCAGTAACTGCACAAAATTGAAGAACAATTATCTAGGGGGTTGCTTCTTGCTCACCTTTGATTCCAAAATGTCCATCATGTTACAATGCATTGTCAACCTGTCAGGATCTTTAAAAAATTCGTAATGTCTGTAATATAATCACTTCTGTTTGTGATGAATTGTTCCATTTTAACTAACAGATGAGAAGCAACACTTTGAAATCCAGACAGAAGACACTGAACTAAAATATCAATTGTTTAAAAAAGCATTAGATGATACATCTGTGGAGACTACATCCAGAATCTAATTTTTTTGCAATGTACCTTTGGTGTAGCAACTGTGGTTCTTGTAAGTGGAGAAATTTGATGCTTTATAATATCTATTCCGAAATTGTGTCAAAGTGATAAATTGATCTGATGTTGAGAGGGTATCTGTTAGGTGCTGAACGATAGAATATGCTTCCTGAAAACTCAATATCTTCTTCTGTAGCATAGTGTTAACTGCATCAATGTGACACAATATCTAGCATAACAAACACAAGTTAAAAATTAAAATTAAAAGAATGCATTTGAAGACAAAAGCTATTTGCTTTAGAATCTGCATTTGATGAGTCTATTTCTCACAGTTCAAGAAACTGAATCATTGCTCATAATTAGAATGAAATCATAATGAACTATCCATCTAATTGGACAAAATGGCTTTATGTTAATCACTTCATTGCCTTTTAACTACTTGAAGAATGAAAGTCTTTTAGGAAAATTCTTCATAAACAAAATTATATCTTTTTATAACATTTAGCATATCCTAGTCACAAGAAACATTCTTGACACTCCTGAACAACAATATTAAGTGAGTAAACAGTATACAAATAATGCTTGGGGCTCTTTTGCACTTAGCATTACCTGAACTCCTTGGTACTTGCCTATTATGTTCAATGCCTCATCATAGCACTGGATTCTGCGCTTATTTATGTCAAAATAAAATCATGAAAGAATGTCATTGATAATAAGAAACAACTTTCTAGTATCTCTCTTGGATGTTTAGAAGAATCCTACAAAATGTTCTTGTGCTTCAAAATCATCTGTAACTGTTCTAAAGCACAATGACACCTGTTCCTGTACAGAAATATTGATAGATTCATCAACCATTATGGAATAATATTTGGCTGTTTGAACACATTTAATGATATCTTTCAATATGCAGTAACTTATAATTTCTAGCATTTCATTACATATAACATGAGAATACCATTTATATGAATTATAATCCAACCACTTTTTAAGATCTAGACAGTCATCACTTCTGTTTTTCAGCATGTACATTACTCATATCATTCAAGTGACAACATATTACCTTACATTGCTAGATATTGTAAAGAGGATATTATCTTTAACAGTTCACCTTGGACTCTTTCATTTATAACTCCTTTGAAGTGGATATGTTTGCTGATGCACAAACCAAATAATTTGTAGTAGTGGTAAAAATGAAAAATGGAAGATAACAGTACTAAGATTATCTGAATCACCAAGATGGTTTTTTAATGACATACCAATCCATGTAATACACAAAGTAAAGTACTGTTATATTACCATGACATGATTGTACAGACTGATTAGCTTGAGATGGTAGCTGGTAGCTCAAGGAAGATGTGCAATAGGGAGGTCAATCCATTTTCTCTTCTGGTAGGGGAGAAATGTTTAGTTATGCAAGTGATGCGTGATTGTTGATATTGTATAATTTAATATTTTCAGAGTATTTAGACTTGTGTGTGTTTTTTTTATATAATTTAATTACAAGCCAATTATACTATTTTAATATATTCTATTATATCACTTAATTTGTGTGACTACATGAGCATGAATACGCATTTGTATGTTTGAACAAATATTGTTTTCTCGTGTTTGTGTTGATAGCTCTGGCACCTTAAACATGGAAAGTATAATTAAAGGAAAAGTACTGCATTTGTAAACCCACTAAATAGTAAACAATGTATAAATATTTAAAAAAACAGGCAAAGGGTGGTGAGGTTAACATTAGTGTGAAAAATAATGGAAAAAGTAGCCGAGGCCAAAGGCATTTCTGAAAGAAATGTAAGAAGAATAATTAAGGAAACCAAAGAAATTGACAGCAGTGCTCCCATTTCCTTTCTCTTGCAACATAAAAAGAAACCTAAAAATCTAGCCAGTTTGGCAAGTTTCAATGAGGCAGTAAACTGCTGAACAGTCAAAATTTTATGTTGTATATAAGCAAACTCCTATACTTTTACCTAATTTTATATGCACCTTTTTTCAGGTGCATATAAAATTAAAGGCTTCATCAACTTTGAGGCAGAGTATCTACACTTAGGAAAATATTTTTTAGGTTGGGCTTTAGTTGAAAAAGAATGAAGAATCAAAAAGTTCTAATGGAGTGCCATGACACCAGAACCAAATGCCTTTGCTATCTCAGGATGATTCAACAATTTAGAATTGAAGGCCGTCCTATATTATGTATAGATGAGACATGTATTCATACATCACATACTACTCCATATGCTTGGAGTGATGACAGCATTCACAAACTCCTAGCATGGATTACAAAAGGCCAATGCACTGTATTCATGCAGGAGAGCAAGGCTTTATCTCTAATGCTTATATCCACATAAGTCCCATCATAAAACTGGTGACTATCATTATGATATGTATTACTCCATAATGGAAAATGGGTAAAAAAAAAGACTGGTTCCCAATGTTCCATCAAACTCCATCCTAGTCATTGATATTCCCTCATATCATAAAATGCTTTTTAATAAGGTGCCTACTGTGGAATCCATGAGATATTATGACATCTTTGCTTAGCAAAACCTGCTCACAGAACAGTTCAATGCCATCAATTTCTACTGCTTTCAAAACCCAGATATTTACATGATAATTCCCCCTAAAATCCAAACACTCCACTTACAAAATAGACAGCATTCTTCATGCATATAACCATACTGTTTTACACCTCCTGCTTTACCATCCCTAGTTGAACCCAAAGAACTCATTTAAGCTACTGTGAAAAATTGGGTTATGGAAAGAAGTGTCACATTTAAAATGATAACCTAATTAATTTAGCAGATGAAATGTATGCTAATATTTCTGTGGAAAATGGGCAAAAAAGTTGTAGACCTGTGAAACATGATGAATAGGAGTTCAGAGGCAACGAAGGTTTGCTGGATGCAGGGCAGGAAATAGTCACTGATTTAGGAGGTGATGTGATGACAGCAGTGACTTAACGGTGGACTTTTCAAGTGAAGATGTAGGGGGAGAAAATGAACAAGGAAGAATTGGAGGAGAAGCAGACTAATCTGCAAGTACAGGCTATTGCTTGAGGCCAGCTTCAAAGTAAGATTTGTGTGCAGATGCTCTCCCTCCAAGACATTGGTTTCTCCACCACTCTTACTTGTCTCTCATCTACTGCACATAGATCTGCCACCTCAAGTTAATTGGATTTAAAAATTTACAATACTGCAACCACACAATCACAATGAGATACGAAAAACTCAACTGAAAAATGAAAGTATTCTTTGTCTCAATATAAATACATTTCATTTTATTAATACCACAAAGCAACCTCAGATACCAGACATTTGCAATAATGCAAGCTAACTGTGAATAAACAACACTTGATTCAGTGTCCACCTGAATCACTCAATGATTCCTGAAGCTTCTTTGTTTAGAATAGGTGCTGTAAAAGATTGTAACAATTGTATATTATATAATTCTTGGTTTTTAAATTGTTCTTCTCTCTATGTTTCATACGAAATAAAAAAATTTACACTTTCCTTTCAGGATTCGCGAGCTTGGCTAAGTATGCTGATGTAGCATGGAAAACTGTGAGATGAATGGAATTATGTCAACCATATTACTTTTTGCTGTCAAGAGTTTTTCTTTCAATCTTTTAGTATGAACTAGTCCACAATTAAAAATTAAATACATGCTGGTATTATCACATTCTTTGAAAATACTGGGGACATTAGCCCCCTCTGTAAAAGCTTTGGGGGAGAGGGGGCAAGTCCTTCTGGCATCTTGAAGTTGGCACCTATGCTTGCAGGGTTTTTTCCCCAGGGCTTGTTGATTTTTTTCTGCATTATTAACTTTCATTTTTTCATTAATGTTTTCTGTGAATCTGATAGAATTTATTGTATATGCACACATGTTTTATATTTATATTTTAAGGAAAATGGATTTTTTTACATTAGAAAGATTTGAAGCTTCTGTTCTATTGAAATTTTACATAATATTTTGTAACTGCAGGTGAGGCTGAACAGCGCACAGTAATCATGGCAGATGGCAGCATTACTAGTGTTGCTCCTTGGTCTCATACAGTCAGCATTGATACTGTGCCATACACGGTGCTTTCTGACATTAGCCCCATGCTGGGAGAACGATATCCAGTTCCAGCTAAACAGAAAACTGAAATTAGTGGTGATCTGGCAAATCGTTTTGAATGGCGTTACTTTCTGCGTCGAGCACAGAGCAGCACTGAAAGTGGAAAACCATCAGGAGGGCGAAATGCTGACAAGCAAGTAGTTCAAGTTGGACGCAAACTGCGAGTCAATGGGGAAAATCTCTTGACAACCGAATATGATCGTGAGACTGGTTCAGTTGCAGTGTTCATGGATGATCGCATCACTGAGCTGTTAAATGTGACATATGATAGAACTGCTCGCCCTATCAAATGGGGACCTAGGTGAGGAAATGAAATAGTGTAGTATATCAGATGCATGAATACACAGTGCTTGAGGGGGGGTTGGCATGCGGCAGGATGGCATCCCAGTTCTTTTTTTAAATGGCTTAAACCCGTTACTTCTTAGCATCATTAACATCATTCTGACATGTTTTCTTTGTAATTATATGTGTATAGATGTGTTGGGTTCAAAATACTTTCTTTATTTCATACCACTGGAATTAAATATAATGAGATCATTTATTTTCATTGTTACTTTTCCGAAACCTTTCACTACTTATGTCAGCATGGTACAAGCATCATGTTTGTATTCTTAAGGCCTGAAAATCCCGGTTCTATTTTCATTCCATCTCAAGCCGTGCTTTTACATTAATATTTAGAAGTTCTAATAGAATGTAGGTAATATGTTTAAATTCTAGTAATTGCACTTTTCTTCAAAAATAGACATCCAGTTATTATAAAGTTTTGTGAGTTTTAATTATAGTAAAATATGTATCATATAGAGATGTTTTGATTCTTTGGTTCTATCTGTAGTGAATCACTTTATCTTGTTATGAAGTTCTTATAACACTTTTTAATTTCATTTTGCACATTTAGTTTTGAACCACATGTTGAAAATGGAACATCCCATAGCTACTGCTTCAGAATAAACATTTGAAATTTTAAATTCTTAAGCACCAAATGATCCAAAATCTGAAATCTTTTGAGCTCTAACATGAGGACATACATAGAGAATTCAACACATGACCGGATGTGGCGAGCATCAGACAAAACACAAAGCTTGTTGTTTATATGGGATTCCCAAAGAAGAAGAGCCATCCAGCATTTTTCAACTGTGAAATATGCTTTCTGCACACACTCAGATTTTCTTATGTAAACATGATAAATAGGATAAAAATCTAAGTAGGAAAGTTGCAGTTAAAGTGAAGCTTGAAAACTGGTAACCTCACTTTTGTGCTGTTCTTCCAGAATCCTACCAAATACAAGCATAAACTAACAAAAATATGACATTTGTTCTTTATTGTCAATATTTATCAAAATACTATAGGTATTGATAATAAACTGGCATCTGTGTAAACCTAGTTGTATTCAATTTCAACTCAACTCTTTATTTTCAGTAGGCTTGGAATACCAATATCTGAGACTGTCAATAATCTCTATAAAGCAATTAATATACTAGCATCAATTGTAAACTTAATTGAATATAAGCTCAGATGTAATTAATATGAATTAATATAGGAATTATAACTAGGAATGTTTGAAAATGTTTTATTTTTCTGAAAATTGTTGAATTAAAATGATTAGATAAATAACAAGAGGGCTCTTGTCTTGAAGTAACTTATTCAGGTACACCATATGATAATCATTAGCTCCTCTAGTGCTATAGAAAAATATTTCTTTATATGCTTGTACAATTTTATCTCTTTCTCTAGTTAGTAATACAGTGAGAATGGCTTAAAAGTTCTGATACAGAGTTCAGTCAGTTGGCAGTTATAACGTGCATTGTTGCTGTTATTTTCTTGCGTAGGCTCACAGTGCCATGCTCTTCACCATTTTAAAACTTAGGTTCAACACATTATAAACAGAATTTGATACTCACCTTTCTTTCAGTAGTTGCTAGAAATGTTGTCCATTTTCCCTGACACACAGTCCAAATCTTTCTTAGGAAATTATCACTGACACACATCAGTTCCCCATAGCTAATGAACCTAACTTAGTTTTGAATGCTTGTTTTAAGTTCCTCCAGTGTGCAAGGTTAGTTGAATATACTCCTTTTTTCAATATCCCCCAAAGATAAAAATCACAAACCATAAGATCTGGGAATAAGGAGGGCTTTAATGGAAGTTCTTATTTAGTCCAGTTTTTCTTCTGTGAGCACATGATAGCTTCAATTTATTTTTTTCCAGGCATTTACAGAATCTGTCTCATTAAACTTTTATACCCTTTGATGTTATTCATCTTGGACTAAGGTTCCAGGAAATTTACACTCAAGTGTCTTTCTCATTCTGCTATATGGCTTTTTGTACCTAATGTATACCTTGAAGATAAATATACAACAATGCGGTGAACATCTCATCATCACACTGCATTATTTAATGAAATCTTGTTGTTGGCTGCACAGTATAACTGTCCAATTCTGTCAAAATCCCACTTGCAACTGATTGGAAGAGACAATGGTACTGCATGGGGAATCTGAATGACTGAAGGGGGTATGTTCACTGGTTGGTCAATCTAAGTTGCAGGACTTTTAAACTGCTGTCACTGCATTATTTTATATTCATTTAAGGAAACTGCTATGAAAATATGTTGGATTGATTTATAAATATGATTGATCATTTAAATTGTATATGCATCTAACACTTTTTCATAGTGCTGCAAGTGCTAAATGCATATTTTTTAAACTTTTTATCCCCCAGATTTATACACCATAATACCTTATTCCAGCATCATAGCTTTCTTAGAATACTTGCTGATATTATTGCAAAATTCATGGTTTTTATTGAATTTAATTTTTAATTCTGGCAGTTATTTATTAATGGTTTTGTTTTAGCATTTAGGTGCATAGTTAAATGTTATTAAAATTGGTGCAATTGCACAAATAAAGCTTATAGTATTTGTAAGCAGATATATTGCTATTTCTGTATACTTAATTGACAGCCACAGGTGGCCGACATCGTTAAGGTGTGGACTCATGAGTGGGAGGTTTGGGGTTTGAATCCTGCCAGGAATGTCCTCCCTGACTGAGGTTTTTTCCGGTTTTCAGTCCTCAGTCCTCATAAATGCCAAATGCCAGGGAGGTATGGGCCTGGAACGTTTCCTTCCTTAAAACATATCCTTTCCCAATATATCATTTCATCTCATGTATCATCATTGTCCACCGCCTGTGGTGCCTCAGTAGGAAAAATGAGCTTAAACACCATTCAGAAAGAAAAATGTATACTTAATTGATTTGCATCCTTGGAAAAATATACTGTCTGCCAATCATATATAATTAAATATGATCATATTTATTAATCAATGATTAATGAAGTCAACCACTTTTAACTAGCTTTCTTTCATTTGAATAACTGAAGAACTATCCCATTTTGACTTTCTAAATAATAATAATAATAATAATAATAATAATAAGTAATATGTTAATTATTTGAACTCTCATGAGTTTTAAAATGTTTACTTAATGATTGCAGAAATGGCATTTTTGCAAGTGTGGAATTAGAATATGATCGCTTCAGTCGCCTCACAAGCTGGAAATGGGGAGATTTGATTGAAAGTTATGGCTTCGACAGAGCAGGTCGTCTTTCAGAAATACGCTATGCTGATGGTTCTGCCATGATATATGCCTTCAAGGATATGTTCAGTAGTTTGGTAAGTACAATACATTAATTTCATTTTGCATTTACCCATACATAAGTGGTATCTTTTCTCAAGTTTAACCCATAGCCTACAAATTTTATTTTCAGATTTTGTCTTTGAAATACCTCTCTCTCTCCCCCTCCCCCCTCTGAGACTTCCCAATTCCTTTATACATATACTGTATCAAAATCATCAGTGTAATGATTAAATTTCTCAATTCCATTGTCATAAATGTTCAAACATACTTCAGTTAGATATGATAAATCGTAAATCACTTGTCTACATGAAGAGCAGCCTGCATTTGCCACTCTTAAAGCAGGCAGGATTCTCCTCATTGTCCTCTATCATAGCAGATCTTGCATCTTCTAGCTAGAGCTGCTTTCTTACCAGTTGATCATATTTTTATTGGAAAGTGACCCCAATTTCTTCCTTGAAATCATAAAGGATATCCTGTATAGCTAGGCCATCCATAGATTGGATTAAAATTTGTGAATCTCTTTTTTTTGCTTGCTTTTGGATTGGGAATGCTATGAATGATGCTTTCATTTAACATATAAAAGTATATCTTCTTATGCCCTTTCACTATCTTCTCATTAGGGTATATGAGGCTAGATGCTGGTCATGTGCATCAACTCTAGCAATTCCTTTATTATAATTAATAATGTAGTTAGTTTTCAGCTTTGTCTTGCTATTTTTTCTTACTTCCATATATTCTAGCCTATCATGAAGTGTTGATAAGATTGGACAGGTTTCTTATCAACACTTTCACAGTAGAATATTATTTGCTGAGGCAAATACTAATTACCCCTTCTTCAACTTATAATTCTTGAACTACGGTAGCAGTTTTTCCTGTTTGGTCTCACAGTTCCCATAGCATGAATTTATTGCCCAAAATAGATCTTGAAACAGGTTTGGGGAGCTGTACCAGTTATCCATGTATATAGTTCTTCATTCATGAAGCAAAAGTCACACAATTCCAGAACTACTTTCTCACTTGTTGTATTTTTGTAGCATTTTCTTCCTCCTTGCCTATGTATATCTTGAAGTTATAATAATAGGCATTTTCAGATTAATATAATTTATTTTAAATCCAAATCTTGCCCTGAAGAATTGTCTTTACATAAGGAAGCCTGCTCATAAACTTCATTAGACTTTCATCCATACACACCTTTTTCCTGGAATTTACACTCTTCAAAAGCAATCTACCAGATTGTGATAATTAGCCTGATTTTCTTTATTTGTCTTGTTGTTTATCGGGAGAATCGGTAGTAAAATGATGATAACTAGAATTGATTTGAACAATCTAAAAGGTATAGTCTCACCAAAATTTGTAGTTTCAGTAATTCTCTTTTTTGGCCACCCAATTATCCTGCATACTTTTTTTTTTCTTTTTTGTCTCAGACATAAGAATGCATAATGCAAAATGAGCTTTCAGTTTATCCACTGTGTCAGGAAACCAGCAATTTTTTTTTCTTCTTTTTTTGCATCTAATGCTATTTCTCTGAAAGTACCATAGTGGCATAAGGGTTTGTTTCTTTGACTAGTGATTCCCAAAATAGATCTATCAGGAATTGATCATTTACATATATTTCTGATGGACTTGAGCCTAAAGATCTTGGAACAATAGCTTCTATTTCAGTCATAATATTATAAGAATTGATATCAGGGCAGTTACATATATATCCTAGTTCCAGTTAGTTATATTTCTAGCTTTAGTAGGCTTACAAGCTGCTGCACATAGTACCAGTATCTCAATATCTTCATCTTCCTTTTCCTCCTCTGAATTCTCTTTACTGCCATTATTACCACTATCACCTGGTATTTCTTCATCACTGCTTTCTTGTCCTAAATCAATATATCACTAAAATAATTTTCTTTTAAAAAATGTTCAAGTTCTGTATTATTCAAGTTCGTATGTTAACCATGTTGTTTAGACTGATGCTCATTGATCTTACTGCAGTTTATATAATTATATATATGCAAGATACAAAATTCACTCCCATTTAAAAAAAAAAAAAAAAAAAGCTCTGACATCTAGTAATAAGTTGTATGAACTATCAGAATATATCTACATCATTCTGGCAGAAGCCACTAAATCCAAAATTAACTGTTTTGAGATATTAACACTATTCTATTAAGAAAAGAGAGTTTAATAGACATGCAGAAATCATGAAGTGATGGACAGGTACCTTATATTCTCATTAAGTCTAGAGTTTACATCTTCTATCAAGTAGAAAACACTAAAATCATTATATCTCAAAAACACTATATTGAACTTAATGATTTTGCCAGAATGATGACAATATGTACATAATGCAATATACTATAAAATTGCAAAATGTTGAACTAATATAATGACAGAAGAAATAGTCATGTACCTTACAACATTCTAATATTGTGACAGAAGATACAAGCTTTGTATGTCAATGGATTTAAAGTATATAGGAGGTTGTAGAAAACACATTTGAAATAAAGCTGAGGAGTGTATTGTCCTTACACCCTTTCAAGCACATTACTCTATAAATCAAGAATAAATTCTATTTAATTTACTGTGAGAATGATATGTAATATTTCAATTCTCTTCTTGTATGAAGTAAAAAAAAATTAAAATATATAAATATATTTATTCCTATGCAGTTCCACTAGTTTCATTCTAGCAAGTGCCTAGTAACTGTAGCTGATGAAATTATAGTGCAGATGTAAGTTTAGATGGACTTTAATATAACTGTATAGCCCCTGAAACTAAGTATATGTAAAACTGACCATATCAGTATTCTGCCACTGTGTAATGTGATCTACAAGAAAAACTTAAAAAGTGTTTGAATTTTATGTTTACATAGAAGGTTAATTATGCTATGTTTTGCAGCCCTTAAAAGTGACAACACCACGAGGCAGTGATTACCTTTTGCAGTACGATGATGCTGGTGCCCTACAGTCACTAACAACTCCACGTGGCCATATCCACGCCTTTTCACTGCAAACTTCTCTTGGTTTCTTTAAATATCAATATTTTTCACCCATGAACCGACATCCTTATGAAATTCTCTACAATGATGAGGGACAAATACTTGCTAAGGTAATTTTATATCTCTTTAAAAAATAATTTATGCTCTTACTTCTACTCAGATCTAAGTTAAGTACCTGAATGCTCTAATCTCTGCATTTCATTACATCAGGTCCTGCAGAGGATATATATACATTATGTTTGTAAACAAATGAAAAGTGTCTAATGCAAGTAGACCATAATTTTTGCTTATTTATATTTCCATAGTACCAAACTGGAGACATGTTGTAGAATTATACATAAATTGACACATTGTCAGATAGTTGAAGGTTATTACAGTTTTCATGTCAAACTTACTTAATGAAATTGGTAGTGGCAGTGAGTGAAACTGAATAAATTAAACTGTCAAAAATACAATATATGCATTCAAGGCATCAACCATTTTCACTGTAAAATGCTCTTTATGTTATATTTATAATACAGTGATATCTCTTATATCTTGCAACTATGGAAAAAACTCATCTGAATAACTAATTTTGCCAGATAGCTGGAAAATACCTTTATAGGTTATGTAAAGACATGTTGCATCCATACAGAAATTTAGCATGTTTCTTGTAAATTTTTAAAATTATTAAATTATTAACTACACACTTTGATTTTCATACTTAAATCTGTACATTCATTGATTAGTTCATAATAAATATCATACTAAAATTGTCACATCTGATGACAGTGTTAATTGGTGGTCATATGTCAAGATTAGGGCAGCCATCATCAGAACAAGTTACAACTACGAAGATGAAGTTGTATCTGATGATTCTTCCATTAACTGTATTCATCTATCACCCTTTTCCATTTTACCCAACAGCTCCAACTTCTGTTTAAGTGTAAGAACATTTCACTTATACTTCATTAAAACTATCTTGCAACAGCAGGTTAATTACTTTAGCTATTATCCATAGGTGAGCAGTGTGCTACGGTCAAATTGGTGCCACTTGCTACTATCAAATCTACTCTGAAGTATGAAGCCAATTGGCATTACCATGCTCATTACTGTAAAGCCACACTGTGTCCATAAGCTGAATTTGACATTAGAAGACAATGAAAGTTTCACAAAATTACTGTGTATCTAAAACTTTGATAAGTTTTTATTTTCTTTCTTTTCTTGATGAAAAGTGTCTGTTTTGGTATTGTCAGTTATTTGCGTACTGGATTTGATGGATTTTACTGAATAAATATGAACAGAAGAAGTTTCATGTAGTAGCTTGTGTTTAATTTCACATTATTAATAAAGAAATTGATTATTTAGTTAATAATGGCATATAACTGTCAATGTTAATTCTTTCCTATACTAGGAAAGACCATTCTTCTTTTCCTATATCTCTAGTTCAAGCTTTTAAACCAGGTGATTTATATTAACATTGCTATAGCCTTAGATTAAGATTAGAATCCTATCACCATCTTACTTTTGCATGAATTGCATAAAATATCTAAGATCACAAAAATGAAAATGGTTTAGCATGTTACAGAAAATTATGTTTCTTTTAGGTGTACCCACATCAATCTGGTAAAGTGGTATACATATATGATGGCAATGGAAAGCTAGAGACAATTCTTGCAGGATTCTCCTCTATTCATTACACATACCATGAAAGTACAAGCTTGGTACGAGCCATAGATGTGGTAGAACCAAATTTTGAACTCAAAATGGAATACAAACATCATGCTGGTATACTTAAGGATGAAAGACTAAAGTTTGGTAGCAAAAGTGGCTTGGATAATGCTCATTTCCATTATCAATATGATGGCAATGCACGGATTTCAAGTATTGATGTAGAGATCAATGGTAAAGAGCTACCTCAGTTGAGACTCAAATACAACCAGAATCTTGGGATACTGGAAGGAGTCAGTGATTTGCGCATTTACAGGAATACTTTCAACCGCTCGGTAAGTAAATTTATTGCACACATGCATATAGGATCCTCATTCTGCTATAAAATAAAAAATTTATTTTCCAAATAAGAAGTTATTGCATAATGACCTTGCCACTTTTCAAGGGAAAAATCATATCACACAGTTGTAACTCATAGCTTGCATTTATTGTTTCTTTCATTATTATTAGTAGTATATAGTAAATAGTAATTATTATTTTACTCATTACAAATGCTGGAAGTTCCTTTCAGGCTGTAAAATATGCCTGACTCCTTTGGAAAAGTTTTGCGACCCTCATCTCAATTCATCTTCCTAAATAGTATAAACTATGCAATAGTTTTGTTTCAGCACCTCCAGATCACATGGATTGTTGCAATACACCATGTTTTTTAGTTTTCTCCACAAATAGAAATCACACAGATTTAAAACTGGAATTCACAGAGTCACAAACTGAAACTAATAATTCTAGCTCCATTCTCATGCTAACAGCACACTATAAGCCTATTTTTAGGTCATAAGGTGAAAGTTCAATTACTCAGTCAGGATTGGCACTACTTCAATACCTGTTGTTTTGTGACTTTATTTCAAAATTTGTTCATTAAACCAGTTGCAGAACCTCACTCTTTTTTCATGGTAGATGAATGTTATTTCAGATTTAGTTATAATTTATGTTTGAAGATGCAACAACTAAATGACTTTATATGCACTGCAGACAGATATGCCAACTTGCTGGACTATTCATGTTAAAGAATTTCAAGGAGAAGTTTCTGATCAATAGCCTATTTCATCAAGCTTCTCCTCTGTTAAAACTGGGGTTTTCAATTTGGCTTCTTGTCAGTGAAAAACTTTGGGTTCAAACTTTGTTCACCAATTTGAAAATGGCACTTCTCAGTAAAGATGGTAATTCTGGAAATTTAGGATGAAATGCTCTCTTCCAGTACACTTTTTTGCGCATAACAGTCATAAATAAATATTCTTTATTCTAGCATATATATCTCATTTTCAGCACACTCCACAATATACAAATACATGGTTGAAAGTCTTAACATACACTTCCTACAAAAATGCAACTGAAATAATTGGTATGATGAACACAACTAAGCAAATTCAGTTGCCTGCTTCAGCAAAACTTCAACTCCAGTATTACTTTATGTGTCCACTGAAGGTTAACTGGTTTCCATTAGTTTATATAAACTCCAATTGTGTAGTGAAGTGAAAATATTGTACAATAATTGTTTAACATATAATTGGTTAGAATAATGATAAATAAAATGTACAGGGCTCTTATCTGTAAGATGTGTTTGTTTGATAGTAAGTGTAAACTCTCACTGTGCAACATTACATGCAAAAAATATACATTATGTCCTAAAGTCATGGTGCAGTTTTGAACAGTCTCACAAAAGGAATGAAACAATAGAAATGTGAAAGTTTCATGGAATGAAAGAAAATCTCTACTAGTTTGCATGCCTGTTCAGTGCAGTTCAATGTGGCTTCCGTTTGTTGTCCTACGTACATCTAAATGATATTCTAATTCATTCCACATACAACTAAGGACATCAAGTGCAACAGAGGGAATAACATCTGTGATTCTCTCTTTCAATAGCATCTCTGATTCTCTATTTTATATGGTCATTGTTGCTGATATGAACATTGTACACACTTTGCTGACATAGCCCCATAAGTAAAAGTGTAAAGGCGTTAGGTTCAGTGATCTTGGTTGCCATGCTTTTCATCTACCCCTTCCTATCCAACTCTGTTGTATCCAGAAACTTGGGAACAATTTTGGCCTCATCATTAAGCATAATCTTCTGTAAAATTTGTTCATCATTGTCCATCTCATCGAGCATCTATACAGCAAACTCTAAACAGTTAGATGGATAGCATGTAACAACTGCAGTTTGTAACCTGTAAATGGACACATTTCTTTAAAACTGTATGAACTGTAGTCTTCTTCAGGCCTACATTTCCAGAACAGGTATGCACCGACTTCTTGGGGCTCCTTAGGTAGCTAACCCATATAGCTTCAACAGACTAACCGAAGGCCTACCTGAACGTTTTTGATCCAGCACATCCCCAGTTTCCTTCAGCTACATATTCCACTAGTGAATGTTATGGCTCTTCATTGCACATGCGGCAATATTCATGACGAGCACAAGTCATGGATTCAAATTTTGCAAGCCGGAGGATGCATTGAACTTTCCGTTGTACTGTCCACATCTTGACTAAATAGTGTAATTTGCTTCACTATTGTGTTGCTTCATTACCTGCACATGCACAAAATTAAATTTATGCTTCAGAAACTCTTTAGCACACTTTTCATATGTTGTAAGTTTCATCCTTTGGTTTTGTTTTTTTTAGCCATTATAAATGTTCAAAACTTCACCATTACTTTACAGACACACTGTATATAAAGAACTATAAGCTCGAAAGAAACTTAAAAACGTTGCTTATGCGTATTTAAGTAAATTTTTGGCTTACTTTTCTATAGAAAATATGCAACTGCAACTAAATATTTTGTTATGATTTTTTTTAACAATTATAAACATTCCCAACATCATTATTGTTTGTAAGCATGCCCATTTTATTCTTTATTATCTATGTTGTAAAGTTTAATGAGTTTCAAAATGGAACTTGGCTTGATGGCAAAAGAAGTATTCTGTTTTTTTTCTTTCATTTTTTATTTTTATAATTTAAAACACATAATGGTCTTGCTCCCTTTCATATACATGCAGGAGCATTAAATGTTTTGCATACACAAAAGTCTTAAAAATTTGGCTTATAATAAATTTCACAAATTGGCTCTTTATGAAATGCCATTTTGAATATGTAATATTTAGATCATTGTATTTATATTACAAATAAATGTTTTGTTATTTTTTCAGGTAATGCAAGATACCAGTAAGCAGTTTTTTACAATCACTGATTATGATAACCATGGACGAATAAAATCTTTGCTCATCAATATAAAATCATTTGATGTATACAGACTTGAATTGGAATACGATAAACGCAATCGAATCAAAACCCAAAAGTTGACAATAGGAAGAACAACATCTATAGAACGCATGACATACAATGCAGATGGACATCTTATGGAAGTCATTGGAGGAAACAATTGGAAATATGTGTATGATGAAAATGGAAATGTGATTGGAGTGATAGAACGAGGAGAAAAGATTTCATTAGGTTATGATAGTGGTGATCGGGTAGTACAAGTAGGAGATGTGGAATTCAGCAGCTATGATGGACGAGGCTTTGTGGTACGGCGTGGAGAGCAAAAGTATCGTTATAATTCTCGTGCACAGTTAGTGCATGCTTTTGAAAGAGACAAGTTTCAAACATGGTATTTTTATGATGACCGGGGACGCCTAGTCTCTTGGCATGATGAGCAAGGAAATGTGACACAGTATTTGTATGCCAATCCAGCTACACCTGATTTGGTGTCTCATGTGCATTTTCCCAAAACAGGCCGAACTTTTCACCTGTTATATGATGAGAGGCTGGTTCTCATCACTGTTGCAACTTCTGAACAACGCTTTTATGTAGCATCTGATCCCAATGGATCACCACTTGCACTCTTTGACATCAATGGCAACATCATCAAGGAAGTTCGCCGTACACCTTTTGGCAAAGTTATAAAAGACTCTAATCCAGATTTTTATCTTCCTGTTGACTTTCATGGAGGACTTCTGGATCCCAATACAGGCCTTTTATACCTAAATAAGCGATTATATGATCCTGAAGTTGGACAGTGGATGACACCTGCATGGGAAGAGTTGGCAAATCAACTCACAACACCAACAGATGTCTTTATCTACCGCTTCAATAATAATGATCCCATAAATCGCAAAACAGACATATCTTACATGACAGGTAATACATTATTTCTCATTATTAAAATGCTTATTATTTTAATAATAATAATAATAATAATAATAATAATAATAATAATAATAATAATAATAATAATAATAATAATAATAATAATGCCAACTGTGAAAGCTTTAAGAATGTTAGATTATTTCTTAATTAGCTTGAATAACACTTTACTGTATTGCTTTCTTTTTAAACATTTTCACACGTTTCTATTGGTTTTATTTTATATCTTTTTTAAAATGATCAACTCAATTCATTTAGTAATTGTAACGAAATATATAAACTTGGCATTAAGGGCATGTATTGAGCTTACAATTTAATATTTTTTATTTATTTTATCTTATGACAATACATATTTTGAATATAGCTAGGCATTCAGTCCAGGCTCTTAGCCAGATATATTCAATATAGCTATACATACTTATAATTATTTCTGAAAAATTACCAAATTACTAAAATACAAATTAACATGCAATTTTGTTAAGCTAACCCTTTATTCAATGACCTATACTACTTTTTTAACTTCAATCAAAAATTGTCGTATGTTTCTATCATCCTTTATGAAATTTTCAATTATAGTTTTTTTCCTATCTAATTTTAGCCATTTCTGCTTTAGTAACTCATTCCTCCTTAAATTCATCCCTCGACACTCAAATACTGGGTGTTCTATATCTTCCGTCCCTGATGAGGCACTGATTCTGTAAAACACCCTTCCTCAGTCCTTTTAATCTCCATACACCTGTGCTTTAGCCATGCAATTTCCTCCCTTTGTTCATTACTTTATCAATGTATAACTACCTTTTCCACGATTTCTTCATTGGAATATAGAAAACTAAGGATCCTTTCTCAGTTATCCCACTAAAAAGGTTTGAACTCCTACATCCTCATATCTCCTCCTTGCTACCTTCCAAAAGGTCTTATTATTCTTTCTTTTTGTCCAAATTCTTCCTAACCCATTTCTCTCCAACTTATTCCAGAGACTATTAATCCATCCAGAATTCTTAAGACTCTTCTTGATATTCTAAACATTGTATTAAAAAGTTACTTTCTTCTAGATTCAAAATCCTAAATCAATATTTAAGGCCTGTTCTATAATCATTCCCTTTCTTGATACTCTTTCCAGTTCAATTTTGGCCACTTCCTTAACCATTGCACTTCATAGGTCTAAAACTTCCCTACAAAACATCCTAATTTCTTTTCCTGCATTCATTCCCTACATCTCAATTCCATTTAGCATTTTGGGTTCAACCACTATATTGTAGATTATTTCTAGCCATTTAACATCAATGTTAATTTCTTTTGCTTCTCCCATTCCCCTCCCCCATCCATTTTAACTCCTAACTAAATGCAATTTCGAACTACCTTATAGTCTTTATTCCCCTTCTTCCACTTTTCATGTTTACTCACTTTTGCCCCTTTCTCAAAACCAGTATATTTGTGTTTTCTCCTGGTTTACATTTAGATTCCATTTATTACAGTGTTTATCTATTTCCTGTGCAATGTGTAAAGATTGTTTTAGGCCATTTTACAATTCAGCAATTGTTCTCATTGTTAATTGCCAGTGTTTACAATTCTCTTTCATGGAGTCAATTAGTATTTTCTCTTTAGCTTTCATTGTGCAGGTAAAAGTATACTGTCTGTTTTAGCAGATTATAGAATTAAGATATAATCTATGAAAGGCAGGATCAATTGTGAAGTTTACAGTAGCATGTTATAATTAGCATGAAGAGATATTCTGCGAGTGTACCTCACTACATTCATTATTATTTAACATACTTCATGTAATGGATTTGAAGTTTCTTTAATTAGGGAGGAATTTGAAGCTGAATTCCACAATCCACCTAATAAAATAAAAAGATGACACTCTTAAAGAATGATGGCTGAGGGGTTCATCCTCTTATAGATGTTTTATCTGATCAATTCTGTTCCATATTCTTTGGAACCAGTGAAAAATGTTTTACTATTCCAGGTTATTTTGGCATCTAATGGCAATTTTAATATGATTACATCAGCTTATGGTACTTTACAATAAGTCTATGCACAGATACTTCAGCTGTCTTTAGTTTTAGTTTGACCTTGCTTAGATACACAATTGACATGTTCTTGTAAGCTATCTGCTGCTTTATTAATGATCGGATCAAATGGAAATTATGCTATTTACAGGCTGTCAATTTTTATCCTTTTATTTATAGCACACTTCCTTTAAAACACCAGTTTGTATGGCTCAAAATGGAGAGAGGACTTATGACACTTAGAGAAACATGACTTAATATTAGGAATAATTTGTTGAAGAAAGATTTTAATTTGTACCTACATATATTTGTGCCTTACTTGCTGAATGCCCTTTTTTATGTTCAGAGGTAGTCCAAAACATACAAGATCCATGTAAAAATTTTGGTACAATAGTAAATTAAATACATCTTTTTGGAAAATTTCAGTTTATTTCTTAACTAGTTTTCATCACTTGGCCCAGTAACTTTCCCATTTTTTCATTCTTTTTAAAAATATCTTTTATCAAGTTATTATAATTTATGCCATTCTCATTCAATGTAAATTTTTGTCCTATGAACCACATTTATAAGTTCAGGGATAGAAAGAAATTGCTAGGAGCTAATTTTGGAGAATTGAGTTGATGAAAATATCATTTTTATAGTGCAATATATATGTATACATTTTTCACAAATGTTGATGTGTAGGATAGTGCATTGTTCTGGTTGTCAACCTTGGTCATTTTTCCTTTAATTCATCTTTCAAATTGTGCAATAATGCTGTATAATATAGCCTTGCCCTTAAGGGCCATGGCCTCATAACACATCAGGGACTGAGTTCAATATTAACTCATTAAGTGAGCCAGTTCCTAAGGAGTAAGTTCATAACCTATAATAGTTCACGGTTACATACACACATTATTATTATTATTCACTTCCCAAGATGCATTATTCCATCATCACGTTGGACCCTGTTACACTAGTTATTACAAAGAATTCTTTCAAGGCATTATCACTCTGATCTGTCCTTTGCCCTCCTCAACCACAGCACCCTGGCTGTCTGTCTGAAGGAATCTTTTGTCATACTACATTCTCCTGCCTATTCTGAGGTCCCAGGTTGTTATTCTGTTTGTTCTTCACATTTCCATTTTAGCCTTTCAATTGAAGTGAGAGCATCTTTCATGCTGGTTCTGCTTCTCAGCTCATCAGCTCCTCATTCCTTATTTTGTTCAAAATTATTGTTTTATCCTTTATCAAGTCTTCAAGGATTAGAATATGCTACAAAAAGCATTGGCCATCACCTTCCCAGTTAATAAACAATCTTTGCCTTCTTTGGCATACTATCATCAGTCATTGATTACTTTATTTATTTTTGTTTTTAATTTATGGATGCTCTTCAACATCTTTGGTCATTAAATCCCGTTCAATTAAGGGTATAAAATAGCCAATAAATTTTGCTCAAAGACTTTTCTTTCAGGCTTGAGGTTCTTTTATTTGCCATAAATCTATAACACGGTCCTTCCTTCTGAAGAAAGCTCTATTTAGGATTTTTACACCTTAAAAAAATCCATCAACACTAGCAGGGTTTGAATGCACAACCTTGGGTCTCCGAAGTAAGTATGTAAGTAACTATCACCAATATTATTTTATATTACTGTCTTGCACTGACCCGGCCAACTAAGAAGTATCAGAACTATTGCTGTTGTAAGCTAATTCCTCCTCAATCGTGGATTGTATCTCATTACTTGTAACTAATATCTTCCTATGCATTTTCCGTTTATGCCCTGAAGTACTAGCAACACATTCCATGGTCATAGACAAACTGAAAAAGCTTAGCAAAGTAACCACCAAACCCCTCAGTCATTTTATTGCCTAACTGTAATTATTAACATGAAAACCACACAGTCCAAAGATGTTTCAGATCCCTAAAAGTCAACCAACCACCAGAGTGTTAAAAGTTAAGATTTTTGCCATTAAGTACCATCAGCATGGTTGTAGAGCTTCACTATACTTTACTACAATATGCAGAGCAGGATTCATTTAAATCTACTATGCTTTACTGTGATATGCGAGGCAAAGAGTTAAAGACTTGGGACAGGCATTTTGTGTTGTACCAGCTAGCAGTAATAGTTTTTTGCCCCTTAAATGCAACTGTCACATTGTGGCCTCTACCTGAGAGAGAAGAACAGATCAGCTTCATTCGAACATCTCCTGGGAAGACCCAAACTGATAATTGTCACACTGGATCATATTGAAATATCCAGCTTTTGTCACCATATGCTGTTAAATATGTTTTTGATCTTTCTCCATCAAATTTTTCCAACATTTCTGGCACCAATCCACATGTGCTTTTACCTGCTCATCTGTGAGGTGGTGAAAACCAATGACTGCAGAGCCTTCTGACATAAAGTTTTTCTTCAAAGACTATATCCACTGCTGCCAATCCAATATTGAGGGTTTTTGATTAAGATATGTACAGCAATGATCTTCCTGCAACATATCCTCTGCTTTCATCTTATTTTCATCCAATGTTCTGTAGTGGGCCATCCTGTGCTGTCTTCATTTTCTAGGGAGTCTCTCTCCTAAAAATCTGCAAATCATCGATAAATAGTGGATTGTGAAGGGCCAAGATCCCCAAATGACAATGTAATCTTTCAAAACATTCTCTCTCCCCTAAACATAGAATGGAAATGCTCTTACTTGAGCTCCATCCTAACATCGAGCACAGCAACACCTTCATGCACATATGCAGAAGTGCTTACACCACAAATTGTATTTGCTAAGTGAAGTTTACTATGTAACACTAAATATGCACCAACAAGAAGCAAAGAGCAGTAGTTGAATTTTCTTACTAGAAAAAACAAAAACAATTTAACACTTCATAGAGATGCATTATGATTCTGTCAGTATGTCACAAGAACAAATCAATAAATGGTATGAGAAAGAAATAAAAAGATCTTGATAACTGGGAATTCAGATTAGATGATGATGTGATATAAAGGATGATTAGTCATTGGATGCTACTAGGAATATTAATTCCCATGGGATAGACTTGCTGTCTATACTGTGGCAGTGTTTTGAAAAAGAAAGGGATTATTGGATATGTGTAAAAATATAGGGCAATAGAATTATTTGATTATTCACCTATTTCAAATCGACCATGTTATGCAGTATCATTTTCTCTTGTTTCATTTGTTTATACAGTCTTTAGTTTTGATTTTGTTTTGGCCATATAAGACATTCGTCTTCTTTCTTAACTGTTAAAGAATGATTCTGAACAAATATATTTTTAAAATTCATGAACCTAAAAAATGTACAGGGCATTGTCTTGAGTTTGCAACTTAAAATAACATTTAGTTATAGTGACATATTTTTGGAAAATTTTATAATAGTTGTCTTCACTAGAATAAAGAAAATGTCTTAAGAATTAAGTCTATTTATAATATGCCACAAAGGAATAAACTGAGATTAGGCAAATTTGCCCCGTAGCAACTTTGAACTCTTATAGTTACAAATTTGGTATTAATATATTTTATGCACAATGTAATCTGTGGTGCCTTCATAACCATTTGCAATAAATAAGATAGAAGAAACATTGGATAACCTCATTTATAACTGTAAAAGGTAGTATCTAAAAATAACCAGAATTGTTTTTAAGTAGTTTTATTGGGCAGTAAAGCAGCATATTTTAATCCCCTCCATAATATTTTCCATGTTAGTCAATGTATTTGTACCAACAATTTTTTTCTATATAACTAGAACTGGAACTCTTAGCTCTAGATACTGTTCAAAGCCTCAGTTTATTTTCTTTCACCTTGTCCCCACCACTGAACACCTGCCTTTAGAGTTTTCATCATCTATGGGAATAAAAAGGCACATTAAGCAAGGGTAAGGCAAATAAAAGTGTTGGGACACAAGTTCCATTTTGTTTCAGCAGACAAAGCCATGTGGGTCTGAGCATCATCATGATGCAGCAATCAATCTTCACTTCTTCACAGTTCCACTATTTCCATCACATTACATCACATCACATTTCCATTTCCATACATATTCTCACAGTCTTTTCAAAATATCAGAATAAAAATATTGATTCTCTGTTTGGGACCCTTATGCAGTTCTTCCTTCAAGTCACAGCAAACATTCACAGGCATAAATGTCTTTCTTTCTGCTGCTCTTTGAGCAAGCAAGGCATCCATTTTGCAGACATCTGTTTCATGTGCAAACCTTCTGTTAAAATGTGCTGACAGGTACTCCATGATAGATTTTTCTACAAAAACTTGCTCAGTAATCTTTATTATGAATCTGTTGAACTTTTTCAATGTTTTTCTTATTTTTGCTCATTGAAGAATGGCTAGTCATATCAGGTCTTCAGTTGACATATTTTTATTTTTGAAATTGGAAAACCACTTGTAGACTTGTCATTTAAATTATCATCCTCAAAGGCTTGCAAAAGCATAGCAAAGTCTCAGCTGTACTTTCCCATTTGAAAACAAAATTTCATGCACATTTTTTATCCTTATGATCACCCATCACAAAAATCTTAGGGTATGATGAGCAGGAATGTATATAAATCAGCACCAAAGACACACCACTCCACACTGAATGATGTCATTTAGCAAACTGATGCAAGAAACCCTTTGTTAACAAAGCCTAGTGACCCAATTCATTACTATAGAGTGCATAAAAGTTATGTTGTAGTCCCAGTTATTTTTGGGTCCCTCCTGTATACTGCCATATTTTTATATAATGAAATAAATAAGGGCACCTATTTAATCAATAGTTATCAGAAAAATAAGCACCATTGATGTCAGTAACTTAAATCGCTTTGAACTAGTTCAGGAATGAGTAGTCAAATGTAAATGGATAATTGAAGAAGCTATATGTGATAAAAATAGATTGTTGGAAATCAAAATGTATCTCCATGGCTCAGCTATAAAAGATTTGGTTGCAATGGCTGCAAAAGCAGAGAGTTTAACTTTGAATTTTGCATGGCTTAAATTGTCTGGGTGGTATTTTTTTCATTTTTCCCATTCCCTAAGAAGGCAACAATAGGTAACTTTAAGTATCAAAAGTCTTCAATTATTTGTTATATCATTAAGTTATTTGTTTCATCATTGTTTCAGACATCATGGCAGTTGCCATGAAACATGCAACATTCCCTCCTCTTCCCCCCCCCCCCAAAAAAAAACATTCAGATTGAATCTTTTATACTGTTATTATGATGTTTCTGTATTTATTGGTTCTTTGCTTGTATGCATGTTTATGTCTATGTTTCTTATTTCATCTATTACAGATAAATTTTTTTTTCAGGTTCTAATAAAATTTGCTGCATTATTTTCTTTGTGAATATTTTCTATATTGTTTTGCTAATTAATTCCCCTTAATAAAATTATTGGAGAAATAAAAAACAAAACATATAATGCTTTATATCTTATAACTGAAAGAATTTTGTTGCAGATATCCCAAGCTGGTTAAAGCTGTATGGATATGATATGAGCAACATGTTGGGTTCTTCATATACTTCTCGAATGGTGTACCAGCCACGTGCAGTCATAACTTGCCCACAGTTGTCACCTGACTTTGGTGTCATGTCTGGACTACGCTGTATGGTGGACAAGATCACAAATAAGTTCAGTGACCTTGGACTCATACCAAAACCCTTGCTCAAGATGGAACCAAAAACTCGTAACCTGCTGCCTCGTGTTGCATACAGACGAGCTGTATTTGGAGAAGGAGTACTTATATCCAGAGTTGCGGGACGTGCCATCGTCTCTATTGTTGAAGGTGTGAATGGTGTAGTTCAAGATGTGGTGACATCTGTATTTAATAACTCTCACTTCCTTGATTTGCACTTTAGCCTGCATGATCAGGATGTTTTCTACTTTGTAAAAGACAATCCATTAAAATTAAGAGATGACCAAGAAGAGCTACGTCGATTAGGAGGCATGTTCAACATCTCGGTGCATGAAGCATCAGCAACAGAGCATGGTTCTGGAACTGGTGGAGCAAAAGAACTCAGGTTGCATAATCCTGATGCAGCTGTATTCATCCGTTATGGGGCAGATCCAGAGCTGGAAAGACATAGGATACTGAAGCATGCGCACAAAAGGGCTGTGGAACGGGCTTGGGAATTGGAGAAGCAATTGGTTAGTGCAGGATTTCGTGGGCAGGGAGAGTGGACTGAAGAGGAGAAGGAAGAATTGATACTACATGGAGATGTGGATGGGTATGAAGGAGTAGACATCCATAGCATTCATCGGTATCCACAGCTTGCCGATGATCCAGGTAATGTAGCTTTCCGTCGAGATACCAAGCGAAAGCGAAGGAAGAGTAGTGGTGGAAATGGACGTAGACTAAAATCTCGCAGACATGATTCATGATCTGCTTCTGGCATGCAGGCAGAAGTGTGAATAAATATACATGATAACAGTTATTACAAACAAATATAAGATCTTTTGTATAAAAGAGTGACATTACAGGATGAATTTCCATCCAAGAAAGACTAAAATCAAATGGCCATAACTAGTCGTTCTTGTGTGTATAATGCGTGTGTATGAATGAATGCTTGGATGAACATATGTGTGTGTGTGTTTTGTGACATGTATATTTTATAAAACAGAGAGTGCACAAAGATATTTCCTAAATCGAAAAAATCATTTAAGGTTAATAATTGCTGTGAATGAAAGAAAACTTTTTAATATGAACTCGCATTCTTTACCTAAACATATTGGTAAGGAACTGTATATAAATCCTTGTTTGTTTGGTGGAAAATACACTATGACACCAATTTAAACCATGCAATGACATCCTATCTATGGCACTTCTTAGAATACCAGTGAATTAAGCAGTAAAATGCCCAGTGAAATAGTTTTAAAAAATTAAAACTGCATCTGATAGGCCTACAGCAAGTTTTGTTTAAGACTGTAAAATAGTGCTTTGGTTTATACAGGATGCATACATGACTGAGGTATCCAAGAAATACAATTGAAAACATGGGATATATTTAGAAGAAAAAAAATAATAAAATAATTATATTTAAAATGAGAAGAAAAACAGGGTAGTCCTAATGAAACAGGAATTACATACATTAGAAAGTTAATGGTAATGATGATGGAATGAATATTCTCTGTTTCTGGTGAGCTAACATTAAGCATGGCATGAAACACATTTCTTAGTAAAGGATGTAAGGTTGAGTGCATGGTAAATCCTTAGCCCCTTTTTTATACAAATAAGATATACCTTCCATAAGTCATTTAATGAAATGGGGAGGGAAATTTCTTCAAAGTAGTGTTGGGAACAGAGAGAGAGAATTTTTTGTAGTACTTTAAGGTGATGTTAGTATCGTCACAGAACTGCATATAAATAACAGATGAAAAGAAACTGTTCCTCATCATGCTTGTGGCTATATCCCCAGCTCTGCAAATTTTAGAAGACTCATCTTTCAGTGTCTGTGATTTTGAATTGTAATACAATATATATAATATATATATACATGGTAGGTTGAAGGCCATTCAGTTGCAAAAGATTTTTACACAACTTAACGCAGAATCTTATTGAATGGCTGCTTTGGGAAACTAAGAGATAGCAGTACTTTAGTGTCGCCAATGTGACATTTTGGGCAACAGAATGACTGTTAACTGTGAGGCAGTTTTTATTTTTTTGACTCTGAATGCTCACAAGGCTTTTATCTTTGGTGCTTCATAACACTGTTGAGAATAATCCTGTTATAAATTGATGTGTCTGTAGGCACATCAAACATTTTATGGTTCTGTGAAGTCTAGGTAAATGGCTGTTCTCTGTTATATTTGTATTTGTGCATACATTTTAATTGAAAGTGAAACAAAGCTACCAAAATTTTGAGTTTTGAGAGATGTCAAAAGAACTGGAAATAATTTTGCTTCTTCAAATTCAACATAAGCTGCATATACTGGATATAAGTGACTGATTTTCTTCAAAACATTGAATTTGAAGAAGAAAAAACAATGCTTAATAGTAACATTGTGTATTGTTTAAGTGTAAGCTCATTTTATTTATTTTTTTTGAAAAAAAAAAAGAAAGAAAAGAAAAAAATATATTTAGTGGAATGAGATAGTGGCAAGCTTTATGCCTCATGAAGACAGATATTTTTTCAAAAGGTTTTTACCTGAACAAAAGAATGAAAGCAATACTTCTTACCTGTAGTTCTTGTTTGTATACAAGTGTGCAAACCCCACGTTGAACATTCAGGCCCTTGGAAGATAAGTGACACTTAAAAGTGGTGGCTGTGCAGAAAAGGCCTGATGGAGGGTCCATGGATTCATTTTTTTTTTCTCACTTGTCTATGAGTCAAGAACCTTTTCCTAGCCTGATGTATTTATTTGGCCTGTGGCCCTTGTGAATACACAAAAAATAATAAAAAAGAGCATAGAGAAAACTTAAAATGTAGAATGTCATTACAGGTGGAACACATCTGCAAGAAATTAGTTGTACATTTAGACTTAATTAAAAACATATACACGTATAACAGTGTCCACGATATTGTACAGTGATGTTATCTTAGACTTGTACAATGACAGATAACTTGTTATGTTTACTCCCTTCCTATGAATACCACTATGTGATTATATAATTACTATATTTATTTAAAACAGTCTTATATCCTGTCTGTATCCTTTCATAAAATTAGGATTGCTATTTATTTCAGAAATAGAGTTGTACTCAGCAGGATAATATTACAAAGGTGGTTTGATAAGTAACTTGGTTTGCATGCTGATGCATAGCAACAGCAACATCTGTCTGTGTAATCATAAAATTTGCTTTCTATGTATCAGCATTCTTGATCACAAGTCATTTTTAATGTAAATTTATTATTTGGAAATTGTTTAAACACAAACACTTCGAGTGGCAATAATAAATGGATAACATTGAAATTCATTCTTTTTCTCTGGAAGGGAAAACAGCAAATAAAATTCATGAGAGGATTGTGCTTACATTGGGTAGTGCGTGCCCTTCCTATGAAAAGTTAAGACTTTGGGTAAATAAGTTCAAGCGTAGCAGAACAAGTATCAAAGACACACCACCTCCTGAAGTTTCAAAATTAGCTGTGAGGACAGAAATCATTAATAAAATCCATGATATTGCTTTGACTGACACACAAAAGAAAATGTGAGTTAACAGAGGCCACATGCATCTCAACCGAGTACATTAATTTTGTTTTACATTTTGATTTACACATTAAAACACTTGCACAAGAAGGGAACTGCATCTGCTCACTTTGGAGCAAAAGAGAAATCAAATGCAAATATTGGCTCTGTTTGGAAATTTTTAAGAAAAATCCAACTGATGTTTTGTGGCCTTTTATAACTATAAATAAAATATGAATTAATTACTAAACACTGCTATTAGAAGAAATTGGAATGGGAGATGTATGACGATTGGGTGAAAATAATGTTTGCAGATTTTGGAAAGAAGTGAGACAGAAGGTAGAAGAAATAGAGAGGGAAGAGATCTGGGCTACCTTAGAGAATAAAAGTTCCTTAGATTTATATAAAATAGTTAAAAGAAATTGGTGATGGGAGAAATATATTAGATATTTATGACCAATTTGCAAGAATAGGTTTTGCATGGATGCGTACAGGGGTATCATTTTTAAAAGGAAATATGGGATGGAAAATAGGTGCAACAAAAATATTATCAGAAACGACAGTAGAGAAAATGAATAAGAGGGGAATTTTTAGGAAAAGTAAGGGTTAAGTGGAGAAGAGATATAAAGAAGGAGCTTGAAGATGCATGCAGAGGTGAAAATTAGTAATTCATTTTAGAGGTTCTTTACCATACAAATAACCTGGTGGTTGGAATATGGGAGGGCCTCAGTTTTGGTGCTGCTGAACTTTTGGAGATGTTGTGTATGTAAATTATGTTATGTAAGTTAAATTATAATTGTATAATCTTGTAAACTATACTTTGCTTGATATTTGTAATATTGAGTATTGAATAAATTCATTCATTCATTCATACTAAACAGTGGAAACAAAACTGCAGTCCAAATGGTGGACTGCATGAGACTAAATGGCTCCAAAAAGGCAAAATATTTCTTATCTACTGGAAAAGTAAATCTTCAGTTTTTTGGAATGCAAAAGAATTATCTTAATTGACTACATGGAGAAGTAGAATATTATGCACCACTTTTGGAGACACTTAAGACAGTAATTGCGAAAAAATATCTGAGAATGGCCAAAAAGAAAGTGGTATATCACTACAACAGTGCACCGGTGCAGCAAGCCTCATCACTGAGAACAAATTGACTGAATTACAATTTGAAATGCTTCTGCATCCACCCTATTCACCTAATCACACTCCCTTGGATTACCATCTGTTCCTGAAACTCAAAACTTTCTTGGCTAGATACAAATTTAAGTCAAATGAATCGGTCATACAGGAGGTAAACAAGTATTTTGAGAGCCTTGAAGAAACCCACTTCTACGAGGGAATCGCAAACCTGGAAAAATATTGGAGCAAGTGCATTGAACTTCAAGGGGGACTATGTCAAAAAATTAAGTATGTTGCCAGATTTATCTTGTTTTCTTAAATATCAATCTAAATTACTTATCAAACTACCATCATAGCTTTTTGGAACCTTCAGGGAAGAAGAAATCTGGCAAATCATGCCACAGCAACAAGAGTTTTCATATAATTACATATAGCAGTACTAATGATCTAAGCACATCAGTACAATGCAGAAAATTGATGAATGTTCTCTTTAATGTGACTTAATTTCACCTTTTCTCCTCCTGGTAATCCTTCCAAACAGCACAATATTATTATAACTTTTAAGAAAGTCTTATTGCCCTAGGAAAGCCTGCTTCATGCAGACCATTCTGAGAACTTGACATGTTGAAAAATTTCAATCTTATGTATAGCAAACTTTCCACAGAGAGATATAAAAGGAAAAGAAAATATTTTTGTCATAGATGCAATGTAAGACATTTATGATCATGTACATATTTCTTCTCTGATTATCCTGTAGTTTCAGAGAACAAAACTTGATTCTAATTTATACCATGCAACAGAACTAATATTTTTAATTCACAAATATTTTGCATTGTTAATAAGTTTAAAAGTGCTGGTATACTTCTTATTGCATATAAGGCATATAGGTCAAGACAAACTTGAGAATTTGGTTCTAATGGCCATTATCTAATGCACCATTTAAGTCATTTCAGCCTAATAGGAAAGAGAGATAGACTGGTAAAATCATAAAATCTAAAACATATGTACATTCTATCTGCAAGTTTAGGAGCAATGCTTCCCTATAGCTCCCATTTCTGGTAGTTGTCTTTTGCCTTGCTCTTTGTGATATTACAATAGTCTTCTTATCACTATGCACTATGCAGGACACTATGTGTCCTTCTGGGTGGAAAATATATAGGGGTCCATTATTACATTAAATATGCTATTATCTCAAATGTTTGTAAATTTCTTAATAGACATACAGATACCATTCATTTTACTAAATATGCATTCACCCTGTACCTTTGATATGATCAGTGTTCACTATACAAAATAAAGTTTCAAATCACTTTGATTTTGAAGTGATGCAGATTGTGGTTCTGAAGGTGCAGCAAAATGGAGCCCGGAAATCATGCTGTGATTTTCCAGCATTTTATTAAAAACTCTTTGAGTTCTAATAGTAGTCTCCAAAACAAATGTCTGTATCATTTGACCATTTGCTACTATCCAGTACCTCTATATATTTCATCAGCTATTTGAAATTTGTTTCAGTTTCTATATCCTCAATACCACTTTTAAAGCAATATAAGGTTATCATTGTTTGTTGTGTTCTGCCAGATTTTTTACTCAGAATTTATAAGAACTGCCCTTATTTAAATTCTGTAACTTTTCTTTCATGTAAAAGAATATTATTGAAGATTCCAAGGAAGAAGTTTTACAGCTTCTTTAAAGTTCTCACCCAAATTTGAAGACAGAATGAAACAATGAATTTTATTTAAGAACTTTCGAAAAATAAGACATTTTTAAAAAATTCTGTTGGAACTCGCACAGTGAAGCTTGTTAAATGTAAATTATATCTAATCTGTCATTTAACTCTTATCTCTTATGCTTCGCTTACTTTTAAAGACACTGGTATTTAAATACCACCGTATTTAAAAGTGAAGCATAAGAGTGTGTTAGATGACAGATTAGATATAATTTACATGAATTTTAGTTTCTGATAATTTATGAGCATATAATATTATACATAATATAATGTAAGCTTTTGAATATTTGCTGAAGACTTGGAAGCTTCATCTATTCAGTTTTTACCTAAAATAAATAAAAATAAACTAACTTCTAAATGTACTTACTTTGCCAGGTAAAACATTTCACCAAATTTGCACAGTTGCACACTTACATCTTATAAAATATTATTCTTGTATTTTTTTATTTATTTATTTATTTATTTTAATTAGTGTTTAACACCCGTTTTTACTACAGAGGCGGTTCTTCTACATGGTTTTCATTAAGACATGAATCTCATTTTGGTTTCTTGGGCAGTGCAGCAGGTCATGACTTTTTCTGCTACCTTTTTGCCATGCTGAGCAAAGATACTGTTGTATCAATGTGCAATATAACTGAACTTTTCTAACAGATTCTTTCGTTATTTCCAAAGTATGAGTTTCTTAAAGGAAGAGTGATCTAAGAGATATACAAATGGGAGGCAAACTATTCTTTTAAGACCCAGATTGACATTTTTATTCTTGAAGTGCTTTGCAATACAGAATCCAGGATTCACTTCTGTATTTCCCACTAGAACCTCCATAGTAACTTTTTCCATAATTTCACCCCTTTTTTCAAAGCTAAATATGTAATGCAGTAACACTTTACCACTGAGATGGGGTGAACAGGCTCCTATTTTGTTTCGACTTGTCCGCCTTTTTACATGTTTGCCTGGGATCCGGGCAAATTTTTAAAAATAATTCAATTTCCTCCTTTTTGTAACTTGATGTCTGAAATTTTGAAATCATTATTTTGACATGTTCTTGAAATAACTTTCCTGTAAGTGGTAACAACATCAATGGAATTTACTCTTTTTAAGATAGCTGGTAAATTGAGAGATCAAAGAGAATTGAGTTTCTTTCCTGTATTCTCACAGTCTGCCCAATCTGCTTTGCATGCGCATGTGAAAGTGTTCTGTATTTTTTACTGAAAAATGTGACTCTCCAGTTGGTTATACATATTTGTGCATTCAGAAAAGAAATAAATAAATTTTGAAGCTGAATGTAAATATGTGTATTTGGAATTTAATACCTCTGAGGCACATTACAAATTTATTATATTTTCCTTTATTTTCATAATCATTAAGTTTGATTATAAATTTTGTATAAAATAGATATAGACAATTTTAAGTATAATATAGGCTTAAATCTATATGGATATTTTTGTCCTTCAGTCTTTTTCTTTATTCTCCTTTTTTTCCTCCCAATGTAAATCTGTCTCACTACACTGAGGTCTATACCTTTTTTTTTAGCCTTGTTAAACTCTAATACAAATTTAAGTTTCATGATAGACCCTTTTTACTGCTATTCTCTAAAGTGGCTGAATATTCTGACATTTTTGAGATTATGGGAACTTTTCTCTGATCCATCCAGTTCATTATTCTAACACCTTTTTCATATTTGTCCTATTTAAGTAGTTTTCTTCAACATCTCTGGGAAATCCTGATCAATTTGGTCCAATAACAGAAGAAGGTATTTTAATATCAACTTTTCAGCCAAGATAATGCTAGTTTAGAAACTGTCTACAAAGAGGACAACTTTTTCTCATAAAGACTTGCACATTTTCAAGGCATGCTTTAATTATTGAAGTTCATTGTCTTCCTCTTGATAAATACTTGGAGCATAAAAGTATAACCTCTATGAAATATTTATTGTAAAGTTTCTTACTCTTTTGGGAGACTTATTAGGAATGTATTTCCTGAAAAACAATCCTCATTTTCAAGTAACCATGGATTCCTTCAATTACATTTCTTCCAATGTTGGCATTCTGAAAATGATTCTGTAGCTTTTCAAGTAAAAAACTGTACTTTACATTGTTATTCCTAAGGGCCCAATTATCAATAGAATACCAATAAAGACTGTAAAGCTGGAAAGTGAAAAAGAGCCATCATGTCTTTGATGACTTTTAATTTCTTTAACAAATTCTTTTATCAATAAAAAATATATCTGGAACCTCATTTAGCCCCATGGTAAGAACTATTCCAAGAAAAATGCTAATTTCTTCTCAAATTCCAATAGGATAGATTAGCTTTATTTTTTATTTCTTTTGAGTTGCATATCTGTTTGTTTCAGTAACCTTTGAATTTTTTCTTGTGTTACAAGTATTCTGTAAATACCAGAAAAGGTGTCAAAAATCAATGCAAATATTACCTACTGCACTGCAATTGAAAGTTGTCATGCTTGCATTTTATTATGGAATAGAATTCTAAGCTCAGATTTAATTTTTGTAATCACTATTATCGTGATTATTATCACAACTTTGTTGCCATCAATTTGAGCTTCATGATCAGAATCAGAGCCACCATTTACATTGCATTTGCCATCAGATGCAGCAAAGAAGTCACCATCTTTTGCTCTGGTAGTAATTAAAATAATACAACATTCCCTTTTCATCTATAGTGTTTGTAATTCTTTTTCCTTGTAGTCATTGGAGGTTAAATTTAGGTCTTCAATGCTTGCTTAAAAAATCCTTTACAAATTTATTATTTCATCTCATATATCATCAGTGTCTATTGCCTGTGATACCTGTGTAAAACAAAAATAAATTTTATAATTAAAGAACAAACAAAATTTAACAGAAATGTTTATGCCTTTGGAAGGAAATAGTTATTAATTAGTTATATTCTGATCTTTAAGTTGCTAAACACTAATTATTTTTATTTTCATAATTATTACACCTGCTACCCCTTGATTTTACATATGTTTACCCCACTGTTCAGTAGGAAAATTAAAAAGTTGCATGTCAAAGGTTGGGACTAGTTGCTCAAAACACAATATAAAAGCAAACTCAGAAAAAGCTTTTTACTTGCATGCATAATGTATATATCATCTTAAGCTCTCTATACAGGTACTGTTCCTTTCCAAACATTTTTATGTACCAAGGAAGAAGCATTTGGATATCCTTGAACAAGGCCATTTCTTATAATGAAGAAAGATGAAATTACTGAATGGTAAGGACTATATTATAGTTAAAGTGGGTCTTGAAAATTCCCATTGTAATGTTAAAACCATTCTAATGATTCTGACCATAGTGTGTGAATGACATTATCATGAATTATACTTCCTGATATCATCAAATATCTATGATTTTGAACGGCATTCCTCAGCTTCAAAAGCATTTCACATTACATCTGTGCTCCATCTTTTTCCTGGCTTCATGAAATATATAAGTGGTACATCATTTTCAACCCAGAAAGCAGTAGCCATAAACATCAGTACTTAACAGTATTTGCTTCAATTTTTCTTTTTTTGGAGAAGCTGAACAACATAGCTTCATGATCCTTCTATCAGTACCGTTGGAAAGCAAAATTCAAGGTAGGTTTTTGGAATTATTTACACCTTCAGTGTTGAGAAACAATGTCATTGACTGGAAATGACAACTAGTCAGGTGGACTAGTCATTTTATCATGGACAAAAATCATTTAAGGAACAGAAGAGTAATGTTAAATACAATGCTGAGAAAATTGCAATAACAATTTTTACAAAAAAGGTGAAGAGAAAGGCAAAACCATTAAGAGACCTTCAGTATGCAATTATGATATAAGATGACTAAAATAGCAACAATTAAAAGACTCCAGAATGTAAAAAAATTAGGAAAAGAAGGTAGACTTTCTCTTTTATAAGCATCTACCACAGTGTTTGCTTATCTTTACCCTTTGTGATATACACATAAACCCACCAAAGCGTTTAGGGCATATCTTGGCCTTTTATGAGTATCTACCATTGCATTTTGTCTACATGAGTGCCCATGTTAGACATTTTTATAAATGTCTACCACACAATTTTGCTTATCTTAGTCTTTTATAAGCAGCTAATTATACATTTCACCTACCTTTGCCTTGTGTTCCCAATATATGCAATGCACCTATCACTGTTTTTGACCTCTCTTACTCTTCTATAAATATTTAGCATTGCATTTGCTTATCTTGTGTATTTTAGTATTTTATAAGCTTCCACTATTGCCTTTTTTCTGTCTTAGCACTTATAATTTACCTAGCACAGCTTAGCCATTTATGAGCACCTAACATTGCGTTTTTGGTTTTCTTGGTCTATTTCAGCCTTTTGTGAGGATCTGCCACTTTTTTCTTCATGGGTGAAAAAGGCAAAAATAAGCACTTTTTCAAGGAGGGGAAAAAAGGCTAAGAAAGGCTATTTTGAATGGGAAAAAACAAATATAGGCAATAATCAGAGAGGAAAAAAGGCTAAGATGAGCAATTTTTCATGAAGGGGAAAAAGGCAAGATAGGGAATTTATAATAGAGGGAATAAAAGCTAATATAGACAATTTTTCATGGGGGGGAAAGGCAAAGATAGGCAATACAGGAAAAAAAAAGGCTAAGATAAGAAAAATTTCCTGGGGGGAAAAGCAAAGATAGGTATTTTTCATACTGAGGAAAAAACGTTAAAATAAGCATTTTTCCATGGGGGAAAATGCAAAGATAGGAAATTTTTCATAGAAGGGAAGAAAGGCAATAGGCAATTTTTCATAGAGGGAATAAAGGCAAAGAAGGCAATTATTCATAAAGGGGAAAAAGACAAGGATAGGCTATTTTTCATAGGGAAAAGGGCAAATATAAGCAATAATTCAGAGAGGGAAAATAAGGCTAGGATTGGCTAAATTTTGCCTTATTCTGGCAAAGATAGACTATATTTGAGAGAAAAAGGCAAAGGTAGAACAAAAAGATAGGCTAAATTTCCTTGGGAAAAATCCTCGCAAAACTTCCGAGAAAAGATAGTCTATCTTTCCCGTCTCGCGGCAAAATATAGACCATCCTTGCATATTTCCTTTAAAATTTAGCCTAACTTTGGCCATTTTTGCCTTATTCTGGCTAAAGTAGCCTATCTTTGTTTAATTTCGGAAAAATACGGCTAAGATAGGCTAAATATTTCCATATTCCGGCCAGATAGGCAAAATTTGCGAGAAAAGGGCAAAGATAGGCTAAATTTTCTCGAAAGCATCCTCCCTCCATTTCCGAGGAAATTTAACTTATTTTTACCTTTTACAGCCAAATTTAGCCCATCTTTGCATAATTTAATGTGTTAGCAAAGGGCAAGGATTACTTAAATTGTGCTGAAATAAGGCATATAAGGCTACAATTGGTCGCAAAAGGCAGAGATTGGCTAAATATTGCCGAAATAAGGCTCATATCGGTCAAAATTAGGAGGAATAGGGAAATATGGGCTTAAATTTGTCAAAATAAGGCAAAAATAGACCAAAATTAGGCGGGAAAAGACGAAGTTAAGCTAATTATGCTGGGAAAGGGCAAGGATAGGCTAATATTTGGATGAAACGTGCAAAGATAGGCTACATTTGGCAGGAAACACGCTAATTAATTTGCCACAATAAGGCAAACATAGACCAAAATTAGGCGGATAAAGGCAAAGTTAAGCTAAGTATGCTGGGAAAGGGCAAGTACAGGTTAAATTTTGGAGGAAAAGTGCAAAGATAGGCTACATTTAGCAGGAAACTCGCAAAATAGGCAAAGATAAGCTACAGTTTGCAAGAAATAGGAGAAAGAGGCAAAGATAGGCTAAATTTGCCTGGAAATGAGAGAAATAGGCTAAGATAGGCGAAATGGTATAGGAAATAACAGAAATAGGCAAACATAGGCTAAAGTTAGCAGGAAATAGAAATAGAAAAATATAGGCTAAGATGGTCTAAGATTTACAAGAAATAAGTGTGACAGGCTAGAATAGGCTAAAGTCTGCAGCAAAATGCGTAAAAAGACTAAATAAGTTATGGTTTTTCAAAATAAATCACAAATAGGCTAAATTTACTCGAGATAAAAAAAAGACAAAAATTCGGGGAGGAAATTTAGCCTATCTCTGTTTTGAGTTTTCTGACAAATTTGTTAATTTTATCGCTTTTTTTAAGCAAAATCAGCACGTCCTTGCCTTTCTTCATCAAATTTTAGCCTATTTTTGCCTTTTTCGACCAATTATAGCCGTTCTTTGCAGTTTTTCGGCAAAATTTAGCCTATCTCTTATATTCCATATTAGCTGCAAAATTTAGCCTATCCTACCTTATCTTTGCCTTTATTTCTTATTTTCCTGTGAAATTTATCATATTTTTGTGTATTTTGCGTATTTTGTGCCAAATTTAGCTTACATGTACCAATTTTTACATCTTTTCGTGGAAAATAAAGCCTAGTATTGCTTATTTTTCTAATTTCCTAAAACATTAAGCGCGTCTTAGCTTATATTAGCTTACTTCTCCAAAGGTTAGCCTGACCTTGCCTTTTCCACCAAGTTTAGCCTATCTTTGCCCATTTTTCCCTTTTCCCACACAATTTGACCCAAGTTTTGCCTATATTGCCCAACTTTTTCCGTAATAGTGCAAAGGTAACCTATATTTTGGAATAACAGGCAAATATAAGCTAAGAGCCTATGGAAATGAGAGAAATAGGCAAAGATAGGCTGAATTTGCAAAATGGTATAGGAAATAAAAGAAATAGGCAAACATAGCCCAAGGTTTACAGGATATAAGTAAAATACGGAAATATAGGCTAACATAGGCTAAAGTTAGTAGGAAATAAGAGAAATAGAGCTAAGATGGTCTAAGGTTTGCAGGAAATAAGAGTGACAGGCTTGGATAGTAGGCTAATGTCTGCAGGAAAATGCGTAAAAAGACTAAATAATTTATGGTTTTTCGAAATAATTCAAATCACAGATAGGCTAAATTTACTAGAGAAAAAAGAAGGCAAAAATTCGGGGATGAAATTTATCCTATTTCTGTTTTGATTTTTCTGACATAATTGTTAATATTTGCCCTTTTTGTGGCAAAATCAGCAGGTCCTTGACTTTCTTCATCAAAGTTTGGCCTATTTTTTTTTTTTTTTTTTTTTTTTTTGCTTTTTTCGACCAATTATAGCCGATATTTGCATTATTTCGGTTTATTTAGCCTATCTTTAAATATTTTCCATTTTAGCTGCAAAATTTAGCCTATCCTACCTTATCTTTCCCTGTTTTTCGTATTTTCCTGCAAAATGTAACATATTTTTGTGTATTTTACGTATTTTGTGCCAAATTTAGCCTATCTGTGCTAGTTTTACACATTTTCGTGCAATATTAAACCTAGTTTTGCTTATTTTTCTAATTTACTGAAACATTAAGCGCGTCATAGCTTATATTAGCTTATTTCTTCAAAAGTAAGCCTGTTCTTGCATTTTCCCACCAAATTTAGCCTATCTTTGCCTATTTTCCCCTTTTCCCACACAAATTGAGCCTATCTTTGCCTATATTGCCAAACTTTTGACCAATCAGTGCAAAGATACCCTATATTTTGGATTAACAGGCTAAATTAAGCCAAAATTACGCAAATTTAGAACAAATTTGTTAGCAAAAGGCAAGGATAGGCTAAATTGTGCCGAAATAAAGCAAATATAGGCTACTTTTGGTTGCAAAAGGCAAAGATGGGCAAAATATTGCCGAAATAAGACCCATATAGGTCAAAATAAAGAGGAATAGGGAAATATGGGCTTAAAGTTGCCAAAATAAGGCAAAGATAGACCAAAATTAGCCGGAAAAAGGCAAAGTTAAGTGTGCTGTTAAAGATAGGCTAAATATTGCCGAAATAAGGCCGATATAGGTCACAATTAGGAGGAATAGGGAAGATGGGTTTAAAATTGCCAAAATAAGGCAAAGATAGACCAACATTAGGCGGAAAAAGACAAAGTTGAGCTAAGTGTGCTGGGAAAGGGCAAGGATAGGCTAATATGTTAAGGAAACGTGCAAAGATAGGCTACATTTGGCAGTAATCACGCAAAATTGGCAAAGATAGGCTACAGTTTGCAAGAAATAAGAGAAATAGGCAAAGATAGGCTAAATTTGCCTGGAATTGACAGAAATGGGCAAAGATAGGCAAAGATAGGCAAAATGGTATAGGAAACAGCAGAAATAGGCAAACGAAGTTAAAATTTACAGGGTATACGTAAAATAGGCAAATATAGGCTAACATAGGCTAAAATTAGCAGGAAATAAGATAAATAGAAAAATATATGCTAAGATGGTCTAAGGTTTACAGGAAATAAGAGTGAAAGGCTAGGATAGGCTAAAGTATGCAGCAAACTGCGTAAAAGGACTAAATAAGTTATGGTTTTTCAAAATAATTCAAATCACAGATAGGCTAAATTTTATTTATTATTTTGCGTATTTTGTGCCAAATTTAGCCTATATTTGCCAATTTTTACAACTTTTCGTATTTTTCACATCTTTATTTCCTATACAATTTTGCATATCCTAGCCTATCTTTGCCTATTTCTCTTATTTCTTGCAAACTGTTGCCTATCTTCGCCTGTTTTATCTTTGCACTTTTCCTCCAAATATTAGCCTATCCTTGCCCTTTCCCAGCATAGTTAGCTTAACTTTACCTTTTCCCGCGTAATTTTTGGTATATCTTTGCCTTATTTTGGCAAATTTAAGCCCATATATCCCTATTCCTTCTAATGTCGACTTTTTGGGTCTTATTTCGACAATATTTAGCCTATTTTTGCCTTTTGCGACCAAAAGTAGCCAATAATTGCCTTGTTCCGGCACAATTTGGCCTATCCTTGCCTTTTTCTAACATTTTGTACTAAATATGTGTATTTTCGGCTTGATTTAGCTTATGTTTGCCTGTTAGTTCAAAATATAGCATATCTTTGCACTATTATGGGAAAAGTTGGGCAATATAGGCAAAGATAGGCTCAAATTGTATGGGAAAATGGAAAAATGGGCAAAGATAGGGAAAATTTGGTGAAAAAGGCAAAGACAGGCTAACATTTGGAGAAATAAGATAAGATATGCTAAAACGCACTTATTATTTCAGGAAATTAGAAAAACAATCAAAACTAGGTTTAATTTTTCACGAAAATGTGTAAAACTGGCCAAAATAGTAAATTTGGCTCAAAATTCATATGATGCACAAAAATGTGCTACATTTTCCAGGAAAATAAGAAACTTAGGCAAAGATAGGGTAGGATAGGCTAAATTATACAGCTAATATGGGAAATAATGGAGAATGGCCAAATGTTGCCGAAAAACAGCAGAGATCGGCTATAATTGGTCGAAAAAGGTAAAAAAAATTGGCTAAATTTTGATGAAGAAAGGCAAGGACCTGCTGATTTTGCTTAAAAATGCCGAAAATTAACAAATTTGCCAATAAACTCAAACCAGAGATAGGCTAAATTTCCTCCCCGAATTTTTGCCTTTTTTTTTTTTTTTTTTTTTTTCTCAAGAAAATTTAGCCTATCTATGATTTAAACTATTTTGAAAAAAAAAACTTATTTAGTCTTTATACGCATTTTCCTGCAGACATTAGGCTATCCTAGCCTGTCACTCTTATTTCCTGCAAACCTTAGACCATCTTAGCCTATATTTGCCTATTTCCCTTATTTTCTGCTAACATTAGCCTAACTTAGCCTATGTTTGCCTATTTTACTTACATCCTGTAAACCTTAGCCTATGTTTGACTATTTCTGTTATTTCCTATACAATTTTGCATATTCTAGCCTACCTTTGCCCATTTCTCTCATTTCCATGCAAATTAGCTTATCTTTGCCTATTTCTCTTATTTCTTGCAAACTGTAGCTTATCTTTGCCTATTTTGCGTGTTTCCTGCCAAATGTAGCCTATCTTTGCACTTTTTCTCCAAATATTAGCCTATTCTTGCCCTTTCCCAGCATACTTAGCTTAACTTTGCCTTTCCCCGCCTAATTTTGGTGCATCTTTCTTTGCCTTATTTTACCTAATTTAAGCAGATATTTCCCTATTCTTCCTAATTTTGACTTTTTGGGTCTTATTTCGGCAATATTTAGCCTATCTTTACATTTTACGACCAAAAGTAGCCTATATTTGCCCTGTTTCGGCACAATTTAGCCTATCCTTGCCTTTTGCTAACAAATTTGTGCTAAATATGTGTATTTTCGGCTTAATTTAGCTTATGTTTGCCTGTCAGTCCAAAATATAGGCTATCTTTGCACTATTACGGCAAAAGTTGGACAATATAGGCAACCTTAGGCTAAAGTTGTGTGGAAAAGGCGAAAAAAGGCAAAGATAGGCTAAATTTGGTGGAAAAGGCAAACACAGGATAACATTTGGAGAAATAAGCTAAGATAGGGAGAGACGCGCTTAATGTTTTAGGAAATTAGAAAAATAGGCTAAAGGCATCATTTTGCACGAAAATATGGAAAACTGGCACAGATAGGCTTAATTTGGCACAAAATACGTAAAATACACAAAAATATGCTAAATTTTGCAGGAAAATACGAAAAACAAGCAAAGATAAAAAAGGGATAGGCTAAATTTTGCAGCTAATATGAAAATATTTGAAGATATGCTAAACTATGCTGAAATACTGCAAAGATCGGTATAATGGATCGAAAAAGCAAAAATAAGCTAAACTTTGATGGAGAAAGGCAAGAACAGGCTGATTTTTTTATATAAAAAAAGCTAAAATTAACAATTTTGTCAAAAAAATCAAAACAGAGATCGGCTAAATTTCTCCCCGAATTTTTTTTTTTTTTTTCCTCGAGTAAATTTAGCCTATCTGTGAATTGAATTGTTTTGAAAAACCATAACTTATTTAGTCTTTTTACGCAATTTCCTGCAGACTTTAAGCTATTCTAGCATGTCACTCTTATTTTCTGCAAACCTTTGACCATCTTAGCTCTATATCTCTTATTTCCTGCTAACTTTATCCTATCTTAGCCTATATTTCCCTATTTTACTTATATCCTATAAACCTTAACCTATGTTTGCTATTTCTGTTATTTCCTATACCATTTTGCCTATCTTCGCCTATCTTTGCCTATTTCTCTTATTTCTTGCAAACTGTAGCCTATCTTTGCCAGTTTTGCATGTTTCCTGCCAAATTAACCTATCTCTGAACTTTTCCTCCAAAATTATCCTATCCTTGCCCTTTCCCAGCACACTTAGCTTCTTAACTTTGCCTTTCCCCGCCTAATTTTGGTCTCTCTTAGAATGATTTTTTGGCAAATTGAAGCCCATTTCCGAGTAAATTTAGCCTATCTTTGCGGTTTCCTCCCAATTTTGGCCCATCTTTGCCTTATTGCAGCAGAATTTAGCCTATCCTTGCAAAGGTGGGCTACATTTTGCCAGAATAAGGCAAAAAGGGCCAAAGATAAGCTAAATTTTGTTGGAAATATGCTAGGATAGGCTAAATTTTGCCGAAATAAGGCAAAGAAAGGCTAAATTTGGGAGGAAAAGGTAAAGATAGGCTACATTTCCTGGAAAAGCGGGAAATTAGGCAAAGATTGACTAATTTCATGGGAAACCATGAAATCAGTAAAAGATAGGCTATATTTCCCGGTAAATGTAAAATTAGGCAATTAAGACTAGATTTACGATGAAAATGGGCAAAGATAGCCTAAATTTCGTGTGAAAATGAAAAATTAAGCAAAGAGAGGTTAAATTTTCTGGGATCATGCAATATTAGCAAAGATAGGCTAAATTTCCTGGGAAAATGGAAATTAGGTAAAGATAGGCTAAATTTCTGGGGCGAAATTGGAAATTGCGCAATGATAAGCTAAATTTCCACGGATTAAGCAACATTAGCCAAAGATAGGCTCAATATCTTGGGAACAAGGAAAATTAGGCAAAGATGGGCTAAATTTCCGGGTAATTAGGCAATGATAGGCTAAATTTCCTGGGAAACGGCGAAATGAGGCAAACATAGGCTAAATTTCCAGGGAAACGGTCAAATTAGGCAAAGATATGCTAAATTTTCCGGTAAAAAGAAAAATTAGGCAGAGATAGGCTAAATTTCCTGGGATTGTGCAACATTAGGCAAAGATAGACTTTCCTAAATGATAAAAAGAGAAATTAGGCAAATTAAGTTAAATTTCATGAAAAAGTGGAAATTAGGCCAAGATTGGCTAAATTTCCTGGGAAAATAGAACTTAGGCAAAGATAGGCTAAATTTCTTGGGAGAAAGGGAAATTAGGCAAAGATAGGGTAAATTTTCTGGGAAACGGTGAAATTAGGAAAAGATAGGGCAAATTTCCCAGTAAAAAGGGAAAATTAGGCAATTAAGGCTAAATTTCCAGGGAAATTGGGAAAGATAGGCTGAATTTTGTAGGAAATGTGGAAATTGAGCAAAGGTAGGCTACATTTTTCAGATAATTGGGGAAAAAGGCAAAGATAGGCTAAATTTTGCTGAAATATGGAGATTAGGGAAAAATAGGCTAACTTTTTCAGAAAATGGGGGTAAATAGATAAAGATAGGCTACATTTTGCCAGAAATGGGGGAAAATAGGCAAAGATAGGTGATGCTTTTGCCCTTTAGGAGGTAGTCTACGAGTTCAAAGTATGAGAATACCAGAAAACCATAGTCATGGTGTTTCCTGCAGATGCATCGTTTTTGTTTTCTTTGGTTCACTTTCATTTGTTGCTCCCATCGAATGTAAGGTTTTTTCATACCCAAAACTTTTGTGTAAAATGTGATGCACATGGCCGATCGAGATCTTTGCAATGTCAGCTAACTTGCTTACAATCACTAGCTGCCACCTAATAAAATATTTCAAATAATTTGTGATTCCAAATGTGAAACTGAAGATGTAGGCAACCTTACCCATAATCTAAATACAAGGACTACATTTAATCAGTAAAGGTAAACATTATCTAGTAAACCTGATAGGAAAGGGAATTAAATCTAAGATTACAGAAAAATGTTGTGTTTCCAACCTGTACATAAACCAACAGTATAACTGATCAAAAAATCTAGGCCTTCTCTGTTAGGATATTGTATGAGTTGCTCTTCAAGTCTAAGGGTAATTCAACAAATATTCAGTATTTAAGCAATGAAACTGAGTTAGTGAAGGATGTACTAGACTGTATTAAGCCTTTATGTCTAAGGACATGGCTTAAGAGAAAATAAGATATTACTATACAGAATTAATGGATATAAACTACTCTCATTTTATTGTAGAAAAATGCATTAGAATGTGGGTGTGGTAATATGTGTTGAAAATCATACCACTAAGTAAAATATCTGAATATTGCAATGAAAAAATAATTGAAATAACAGGGATAAAATTATTCACTGAACTTGAAGTATGCTTTGTGGTATGTACAGATCTCCTAGTTCTGAAATATGAAACTTCCTCAAAACACTAGATTTGTTCTTAAACTAATTATGCAAATAATGTGAAACTTATTCTAGTTGGGGACTTCAACATATTGCTTACAATAAATTCAATGATTTATTATAAATCTACATCTAAAGGAAGCTATATCTGTCTTTTGTCCTAGTAAGTACACTATAACTCAAGCTCACTTTAAATTATATTAGCACTAATCTTGATAAAAACAGGTATTCAAAATTTATCAATGAATTTCATATTTCAGATCATAAAACCCAAACAATTTATACTGAAAATTGCCAAATGCAGGTACACAATCAATTTATGACTGTTAGGGATACAAGAGAAACCAGCATAATGGAACTAAGTATAATTACCTTGCAAAAACTGAACTGATGTTTACAACGAACAAAATACAGAAATAAATAAATAAATATGTAGTATTAAATGTAATGTAGTAATAAACAGTAATAAATATGTAAATAGTAAATAGTAAATAAATATGTAGTAAATAAATGTAATAAATAGTAATTTAAAGGATGCCCTTTAACAATTATGGTCATTAGCATTTCATTCAATTCCATGCATTAAAAGGCAGATAAATTTTGCTACAGGCCTCTAATTTCAGGCTTCAGATTATTTTATTGTATTAATTTACAACATGGGACCTTTCAGCATGGAATTCAACCATCTTTGCACTGCTTCCATCACCTTGTCGTCACCTGCAGATTCATGGTTCGAATCCCAGTCCTGACTCCAGTTTTTCCAGTATGATTTTTTCTTTCTACCTGATGTCCTACACTGGCTAGTGTGGAAGGCTTTATTTCCTTTCCAAAGCCATATTTTGGATTTTTAGAATCTAAAAATCCATTGGCTCTGCCTAGTTTTGAATCTGTAACCTTAGGTCCATGTTACTACTAAACCACAAGGACCAACAAGGTCTTTTTCATCATGACAATGCCAGCTTTCACAAAGCACATCAAACAATTGATTATTTGAAGGAGAAAAACATGGAATGAATGTCTCATTGTCCGTATTCACCTGATTTATTGCCTAATGGCTTCTTTTTGTTTCCATATGTCAAACAAAAAATGTGCGGATAGCGATTTTCATTACCTCAAGAAGCTGTTGAAGCCTTTAAAAACCATGTTTTTGAGATACCAACTTCAGAGTGGAAAACATTTTTCAAGAATTAGTTTGAATGCATGCAAAATGTATAAATCTTAAAAATGAATATTTTGATAGGCAATAAAACAGTTTGTTTCAAAAAATGCCTTTTCTTTCCTAGTTTTTATAAATGCTTAAAAGGTAACCCTTATATAAATTCTTTCCCATATGTTTAATTCTTTCGGTTGTTAAACAGTTTTTAATAACTTGATGCCTTTTGCTATTTCATGGTTTTCATTTCAAAAATGTGCTGCCACAGCTGATTTATCTATATGTTTGTAACAGATGCTTCTCTAATGTTCCTTCAACCTAATGCCTATATTTCGCTTTGTCTTACCTAAGTAAATTTTTTCACAATCCTTACAATTAATCTGGTAAATACCAAATTTTTTTCTTTTTGGGCCTGGAATTTGTTTTGTTTAAATTCAATAAATTTTTTACACTGTATTAGTTTTGAGGTGTTAAAATGATGTTGCACTGCTTGAAAACTTTTTGAAATTTCTCATTGCCTAATGGGTAGTAAGTGAAATTTCTAAATGTTTTTTTCCCTGATAAAGCACTTAAAGTTGTGATTTATTTAATTCTTTTTTGTTTCTGGAATCTTTTAATTCTTTTAGTTAATCATTTATTTGGTGAACCCATTGGATTTAGCTGCTTCTATTATGTATAGATATTCTTCTTTGTTCAATGATATAGTTATATATTTATTAGTCTGTATGTCATGCTGCTGAATGCTGTTTCCTTATGTGATCTTGGATTGAAACCATGGTTTTTGATATAATTGTCTGCATACTTGACATTTCTGTAGATGCCAAATTCAAGTTTATTATTACATTTTGGCTAGGAAAGGCGATAATGGAATGCCCATTACTAGTCCTGCGGCTGTTTAAAGAATTTACTGCCACCAAGAATGAATTCTACACATAATAGAAGTAGCTAAATCTAATGGGTTCACCAAACAGATGATTAACCAAAAAATTAAAGGATTCCAGAAACAAAAAAGAATTAAACAAATCACAACTTTGAGTACTTTATCAGGGAAAAAACATTTAGAAAGCTCACTTACTACCCATCAGGCAATGAGAAATTTCAAAAAGTTTTCAATCAGTAAAACATCATTTAATACCTCAAAACTGATACAGTGTAAAAAAATTATTAAAATTAAACAAAACAAATTCCAAAGAGAAAAAATCTGGTATTTACAAGATTAATTGTAAGGATTGTGAAAAAATCTACTTAGGTAAGACAAAGAGAAATATAGGCATTAGGTTGAAGGAACATTAGAGAAACATCCATTACAAACATATAAATAAGTCAGCTGTGGCAGCACATTTTTGAAACGAAAACCATGACATTGAAAAAGGCATCAAGTTGTTAAAAACTGTTCCACAACCAAAAGAATTAAACATGTGGGAAAGGATTTATATTAAAAAAACATGAACAAAACCTTATGAGTTTCCACATCCCAGAAGCAGACAGTACCTTATTTAAGTTTATCACCAGACTTCCACCTACATACCCAACTTCTATGAATGATCTAACAGTAGCTTAATAACTGATAATGTGGACAATTGTTACACAATACATGTCCTGAGTAAATCTCATTTATGTGAAACCATAAAGAGTGTTCTAAATTATTTCGGCTCAGAAGAGATTTTTAAAATATTTATTTTTACTTGCTGAAAATTCAAAAGATATTTCTTAAAAACTTACTCACATGTAAAATGGTGATTAAAGTTGGGTGCACAACAAATATCAAATCAGAATCTCATAAAAATCCTTGCATATTATCACAGATCAATACCTTATATTGAGGTTCATTCACATAATATAGAATGAATATATTTGAGCCGGGGCACATAGTTAACAGTTTTTAGTTTTGGCCTTCCAAAACTTGAGCAACTGTGCAAAGGCTTTACTGTTTTTCTCAAACATGATACATGTTTTTTTTCTATGAAGTTCCATTTATAGTAATCATATTAAGTAATTAATTAATTATGATCTAATTAATCAATTAGATCATCTGTGTCCAGTTCATTTACTTTGGATGTGAGAACTTCAATAATATGGTATCTTATTTTAATGAAATGATAGCACAGTTGCACTTTTCTTTAATCTTTCTCCTGATAAGGACGTATATACACATCCAGTGGAAAATAGGCCCGAGTAATATGCAATGAGTAATCACTACAAACCTAATTTAACTCTTAATTGTTTTATCACTTCTTTAAAAAATAAACTTAAATAAATTCTATAAACACTTCAACTCTTAGTAAATCAGTATTTTCAGTTTAGTGAATGCATAGAACCATACACAAATAGAATAAGAACTGTAGAAAATGATTACAATAATTCTCTAGTAATATACATGGCAGATGCTAATGCACATTCCCATTGGTGGAACAGCAACTATAAGGACAAAAGGGGAGAACTACTGAAGGAGGTAATAGAGGCTATGACTAAATGGAGAGAACAAACCATGTAACTGACCCATTTACAATATAGCAGGAACTAAATCCATCATAGGTATTATATTGATAAAAGAGCAAGCAAAATTGTTATAAATTGGAGAGTAGGTCAATCATTGATGTCAAATGAACACAATATAATTTATAATTTATTTATTAGAGTACAAATTAATACAAACTAGAACAAAGATGGAATAAGAATAAAAGGCCCTTCAAAATAAAGTAAGCAAATTGGGATAAACTAAAAACCGAATTTAAATTCTCTACAATGCCTGAATCTCAAGACATTAACAATAAAGCATTAGAACTAACCACGGCCATCCAAAATGAAGTGTATGAAGTGTAGCATACCCAGAACTAATAAAAAATATAACATATCACAAACATTTTGGAATAATAATCTGTTAATTAGTTAGAAAAACTAGAAGAATTTATCAGAAACCTATCATTGCCTCAGAAAGAGAAAACTAACTTAAGATGCATGGAAAAATTTTGTACAGGTAACCCTTTCCAACAATATATGTGGTACACCTTACAAACTAATAATGCCAGAGGTAATATCTACTCTGGATAAAGAGAGTAATAAAATGACTGTAAATTGGATAGATTCTATAAATGTTCTACTACTAAAACTACTACCTAATGCTAATAAAGAAAAGGATAACCCAGAGCACAGTGAAAAAGAACTCATTACTGAAAATATGTTTGAAGGTGTCATTTTTCCCTACTATGAAGCTGAAATAAGAAAAACTATAAAGGAATTAAAGAAGAACAATTAGCCAGCACTCAACAAAATAAAGTTGGAAGAGTTACAATAAAGATCAGATTACTCTGTACATGTGTCAAATATTTAATAACTGTCTATGGCAGAGAAAAATGCCTTATTGTTGGAAGGAAGTAAATGTGATCATTTTAAAAAAAGGGACTGATAAAGATTCCATGCAGCTGAAATTTTATAGACCTATTTGCTTACTAAATGTTCTGGGCTAAATTCAAGAAAAATTATTCAGCAAAAGAATCCATGAATATATAGCAATGATTAATACAAATATTAAACAGTTTGAATTTAGAAAAGGCAAGTCAACAGAAGATATCATTTACAAGGCAATAGACTGCAAAAACAATTAACAAAAAATATGTAATAGCAATATTTTTCAATATTGCTGGGATGTTTGATAACTTATGATGGCCAACACACTTGCAAATTTTAAAGAAAAAGATATACCCAAAATGCAATTATAATTCCTTAATAGATAATTGCAAAAACAGAAGCGTATATGTTAAAGGTGCAAACAGACTATTATAAAGGAAATCAGCAAAGGATGTCTGCAAAGATAAATTTCAAGGCTGATATTATGGGACATATTTTTGGAATCTCTAATAGAGAAATTAAAAAGAGTAGGTAATATAGAAGATATTATCGCATATGCAGATGATTTCCTAATAATAACAGAAGGAAACATTAGAAAGGAAATAGAAGAGAGATCTAATATAATAATTGATCAGGTAAGTAATTGGTGCATAAAAGTAAAATGGAAAATAGCTGCACACAAATCATATATGTTTTTAAAAGGAAACTTTACCAGGAACTTATTATTAAACTACCTTCCATTTCTGCCCACTCATACAACCTTCCTGCTAATATACCAGTGCACATTTTACTTAAAATTGATAGAATATTTCCTCTGTAATTATTTGGGTTATTTATACCACCTAAGAAATATTGTAAGTGAATTTGTTTTAAAATGTGCATGCAGAAATATGTGCCAGAAAAATATGAAAATAGATAAGGGGCTAAATGATTAGTTTCATACAAGTGTAGGAGTATGCAAAATTTTGCAAGGAGAGCAGTGATTTTATGCAGAGGAGAAATAAAGGCTAAGATAGGCAATTTTTCATAGAGGGAGAAAAAAGGCAAAGAAAGGCAATTTTTAATAAAGGGAAAAAAGGCTAAGATAGAGAAAATTTCATAGAGGGGAAAAGGCTAAGATAGACTATTTTTCATAGGGGAAAAAGGCAAATATAGGCAATAATTCAGAGAGGGAAAAAGTCTAAGATAGGCAATTATTCACGGGGAAAAAAGACAAAGATAGGCAATTTTTTCATAGAGGGAATAAAGTCAAAAGATAGACAATTTTTCATAGGCAAAATTAAAGGCAAACATGATCTATTTTTCTTGGTGGAGAAAAAAGGCAAAGATAGGCCATTTTTCATAAGCAAAAATGAAGGCAAAGATAGGCTATGTTTCATAGGGAAAAATAATAGCAAATATAGGCAATTTTTCATGGCAGGAAAAAAGGCAAAAATAGGCAATGTTTCATAGGGAAAAATAAAGGCAAAGACAGGCAATTGTTCATAACAAGAAAAAATACATATATAGGCAATTTTTCATAGAGGGATAAAAGGCAGATAGGATATTTTTCATGGGGTGAAAATGGCTAAGATAGGAAATTTTTCATAGGGTAAAAAAGGCAAAGATAGGCAATTTTTCATAGAGGGAAAAAAGGCTAATTTAGGCATTTTTTCATAGGACAAATAAAGACAAAAATCAGCTATTTTTCATGGGGAAAATAGGCAAAGATAGGCAATTTTTAATGGCGGGGAAAAAGGCAAAGATAGGACGTTTTTCATGGGGAAAGAATAAAGGCAAAGATAGGCTATTTTCCATGGGGAAAAAGGCAAAGATAGGCAATTTTTCATAAAGAGAAAAAAAGGCGAAAATAGGCAATTTTTCAGAGGAGAAATAAAGGCAAAGATGGAATATTTTTATGGGGAAAAAAGTAAAGAGTAAAGATAGACAATTTTTCATAGAGGGAAAAAATTCAAAGATAGGCCAATTTTCATGGGGTAAAGGGAAAATAGGTAAGTTTTCATAAGTAAAAATAAAGGCAAATATAGGCAATTTTTCATAGGGAAAAAACGGCAAAGATAGGAAATAAAGGCAAAAATAGACAATTTTTCACTGGGGGAAAAAAGATAAAATAGGCAATTTTTCATAGGGGAAAAAGGCAAAGATAGGCAATTTTTCATAGAGGAAAATTTTCGTATGGGGGAAAGGCAAAGGCTATATGCAAGTTTTCTAATGAAAAAAGGGGGGAATTGCAATTATATGCCACTGTGGCTATGTGCCACAGTGTTCAAGACTGCATGAGTTTCCTGACTATTTCTGTGTGTTTTCCTTTAACTATGATGACAATATCATCAGCATTGCCCATTAAATGGAAACCTAGATAACTGACTTTAACCATTTTCCCATCTATTACTAAGAGATGATTGTACTCCATCCTGTGGACAGCAACTCATGAACTTTGCAGCAAAATTGCTGGCCATGAGATTTGTATATACTATTCTGCACCTAAGCACGAACTCTACAACAGACTTCATCTATACCACATTACCTGGCAGCAGTAGATATTGCTTTAAAAGAGGTGTTACCAAAAGCATCCCCAATGTTAACTCAAGACCATTTCCTTCACTCTTTACCAGTTTATGAACAACTTGAAAAACTGCAGTCTTGCTGATCTGCCTTCTCGATAGACAGGTTGGTTCTGATATAATGGAAAAACTTATAGAACACCATTCTTAAATTCATATTCAATGTACCCATGGTCTAAACAACTTTCTTCCTTAGATACATGCTACCTAAGAAATTTGTTGCTAGTGTTATGTTGATAACCTTATAGTAACTAGGGTAGAACTGTTACTTGTGTTCATTATATTTAAATTATTTGATACAATGAAATGATACAGAGACTTGCCTCTGTTGTTAATGTCTGTAATTCCCAAAGTAATATGATGGGAGTAGGCATCAGCCAGTGACCTAGTGCAATCCATTAACTTGGCAACTGGTCACCTGTTTTTTCAATTCTCTGGTTGGCATCTCGTATGGGAAGTAGACTAATCCGAGTAAAATCTCCCTCAGTTCACCTTCACAAGATGATTTAATTTTTGTTACCCTATGATTCCTAGAACAGAGATTAATTAATTAACAGCAGTATTATCAAACAACGCAAGCTCTAGGAGTATTGTTAATTCTATTACATATTAGTTCACCACCAGCTCCCCTAACTTCACCCTTAATTAAACAGAGTTCATATGTGGGTGCTGCATCACGGTCTCTTGTTTTTACATAAAGGGCAGAATATGTTGCCCTACTTTGAGGAAGACTCATCCACAGTACCCTCATTACCAAATCCCTATTTTTAAAGCTTTAAAAATTATTCTACCAAGTCTGCAGAAAGACCTGAAGTTTTTTTTTTTTTTTAAGTGTCATATAATATATAATCCACGTTCTATTGAAAAGGCCAGCGTTTGCTCATTTTCAACCATCTAAGACTCATAGTAAGCCATTATTCTGTTTTTAACTAACTCGGGATTTTGTCTTTCGAGTCTCTTAACAACTATCGCCATCATATTTTTCTGGTATTCAGACATGCACCTTTGGTCTTTTGGGAAGGTCCTTGGAGTCTACTACTAACAACTTCGTCACCTCCCACTGATCACTAAGTCCGCCTGTCGCCTCGATTAGTGAGCTTTTACCATTTTCATTTGTACAGGATACGCTATACAATTTAGAACTAAAATGGTGCTGGTATTCTTTCTCAAGAAGAGAACATCCATAGCAAAAATTAGTTTTAGCCAGCTTGTTCCCGATTCACGATGGTGTTGGCCATCGCCATCTTAATTCCAGCAACTCAATTTCTGAAAGTCACAGTCTTTTCCACTTTGGTTTTCCAATACTCCTTTGATTCTTGCTGTATTGAATTTTGATCGAATCTGAGCGAGGCCGTTTAATTCCACTATTAAGTAAAGTAGTTTCCTTTCCCGTATATGATATCTTCTTTCCTGGTTTTTCAATCGTCGAAGTTCCCTTTTTTATTTTATTCCCTCTGAGAGTTTCTTCTTTAGAGATCCTGAAAGTCTTTAGTCTGTAGTCTGGTCTGTTAAGTATACATGTGAAGCATGTAAATTAATAATAATTTGGAAGTGCATTCAAGCAGATGACTCTTTTTTATTGTGCAAAGTAAGCACTTTCATATAAGTATCTATTAAAATATTTTAAAAAAAATGTAAAAAATCAGAGATGTGGAACTCTGTGAAGAACCAATAAATCAGAAAAGAGGATAAGAACAAAAGAAAACAGATTTATAGAATTAAGTTCTAGCTGAAAGGATAAATGAAAATATATGAATATAAAACAGAAACGAGTATCTATCTAGAAGCCAAAATTACAAGAACAATAAATAAATAAATAAATAAATAAATAAATAAAGTATAAGCCTGAAGAAAAAGGGCAATGGAAAACATATTTAATTAAAAAAACCTAAAGTAAGCAACAAACCATATAATATGACACAGATTATACAGAGTGATTGTGAATAAGCGAACAAGAAGCAAACAATGGGATCTCCTATAGAACATTTTGAGTTAAAAAATTCAAACATTTAGAAGAATGGTTGGATTGTTAGGGTTGGAATAGGATATTTCGGTACTTCAACCCTGCTCAAAGGCTACGCCCGCAACTGTGGCACTTCCAGGCGGAAGGAATGAGATAAGGGAGACACCGAGCGGTGAGGCACGAACGTAGACGGAGATCTTATTATTGTTTACAGAAATAATATCCCATTGCCGACGGTGCACCTCCAAGGAGTTGGGGGCCATTTCCATACCAGAGCAGAAGCCTTTCCAAAGTGCAAGCCACCTTCACACGAACCAGCTCAACTCGCCCAGGTACTTTCGACCCTATAACAGAACGAATTGAAAAAAAAAATTAAATGAAATGAGAGAGCGGGCAATTCGTGGAAAGGAAAATGCATGCCAAAATTCGCCTAAGCGACCGGGGAAAATTACAAAAATACCCATTGCCAGGATGGCCGGCTCCACCGGATTTGAACCCGGGACCTCCTGAATGTGGGTCCCAAGCGTTACCGCCTGAGCCACACTGCCCAGTTTTGGGAAAATAGAACAAAATAAATAAAATAAAATAAAATAAAATCTGTATACCCTACCCTGGTACCTGGTTTCCTAAATTCATTTATTGTTATTATAACTATACAATTCAATAATATTTTAATACATTATTTTACAGATTTTCCTAATAACTAGATTAAAATAATATAATAAAGCAATAAACAAAAAATAATAAAATAATTAATTGAACCAACATATAAATTTACTTAACTACTTCCCAAATTAATCTTCCAAAATCTACAAAACTACCAAATTAACAATTTAACAATATTACTGGGAGCCAGTAGGAATATAGCTGGTAGCCAGCTATTCTATCCTTTAAATTTATTCCATAACTATACAACTATACTACTACTAACCACTGGTTACCAGCGGTATGTACTGGTATCCAGTAATCGGCAGAGATTCTCTTAAATTGGACATTATCCTTAATTGTTTCAATTCTCCTTAATTTATTACAATTATAATAATATCCTTCTCTTTGACAACTTACTTCACTTAAAGTTCATTTATCATTATTAATCTTTCCTACTCATTTCATTTATTTGTCCCAACACTTGAACTCATTAAACAGTATCACCTCGCTTCCACCATATTACTCTCCATCTTTTCTTCCCAACCATTCCTTCTTTCATCTCGCTTGATCTTCCTGGTCCCCTGGTTGCACCATTTCTTGCGCTCAGCTCCTCCTCTCCGGACACCACTTCTCCATCCTCCATCCTTCTCCTTCTGTAATCTTCCTTCTTCCATCTTCTTCTCGGTGTCAAAACTCTTACAGGTATATTCTCTACTTCAGGTTGTAAATCAAAATTATCCCCGTTTATTATATTTTTAGGCATTTTCATCTCCATATTCCCTTCTTCCTTACCTTTATCTTCTCCTTCTAATATTCTCTTCCTGTTGATTTAATTAACGTTATTTGGTATATTTTCTATTCTTGTTAAGTTATTTGTGTTTGGGGGTTGTCTTTGCATACGTATGCGTTCTGATCTTCTTACCTCGTCCTCAGCTTTTTCATTACATCTAATTATCTGCTCTTGTGGTATTACCTCTTCCCTTGCTAGGTTACTTATTTTGAGTGCGGCCTGCTCGAAGTATTTATATAGGCCCTTATTTCTAAGTATATGTGCCACCTGATGGCCACTTAAAATTTCTCTTTCTTCTCTCACATGTTCTAAATAGCGTGTGCATTCAAATAACACATGCTCTGGGTTATCCTGTGTTTTGCAAAGTGTACAGATATCGTTCTCTGTTATGTTAATTTTCTTCCAATAAGTTTTGTAAGGCCCGTGTCCTATAAGATTTATCATGCCTTTGGTAGGTTGTGTAAATTTTAGTTTTAATCTCTCAAAAATGTTGTTAAATAAGTCGAAAGTTCTCCTGCCTGCCTCTGCATTTGCCCATTCGTGTTGCCATTGTTCTTTTAATTTATGTTTTATTTCATTTAAATTGTTGCAGTGACTGCCGATTATTAAACTTACTTTCTCCAAGTTGCCTTTCTTCAACCAGGAAAATAGAACAGCATGAAAAATAGACTCCCATTAAGTATCATCCCTAGAAAATCAATGGATTGAGTCTGAATTATTTGCACTAAGTGCCCATTTGTGCCAATGACTTCATGAACAATGCAGTGTTGTTCACACTTGGAGCACAATTAGTACTATTATGACATTTTAAACAACACGAATAATCATGTATAATATTGTCAAACCCTAACAAGCTCGTCGCGTCATCAGGTTCACTTCGCTGTCAATAGTTGGATCGCATTGTACAAAACATTTAATTGGGCCATATCTGACCGACATTTACTTGCTGTTTGTGCGAAAGTTTTGTCTGAGACTGGAATAAAAATTGTTGATAATTCGTGAGAGGGTGTGGCTAGAGCCCAACGGCGCATCGTCTCACTTCAGTGTGGAAGAATGCGAGAAAAGGATTATTTGAATAACAGAGAAAACTGGAAAAAATGATTATGTTTAGTATTATTACGTTACGACACTTTTCTATATGCAAAGGATAATAAGCAATAGTGGTGGTTGATTAATAGTGATGATCGTGGCCTAACTTATATTTGACTAATGGGCCATGGGATTTATTTTTAGTTGTTCTAAAGATGTATATCCTTACATAAGTACTCAACTGTTTGTACTTTTTATAGCAAAGGACTTTCTAATTTATGTATAATGTTTAATTACTGCTGAAGATAAAGTATACTTCAACTGTACTGGTTGCCTGGAATAGTACTACAGATTATAACATGGGACAATTTATTCTGACGTTATCGAGCAAAAGATATGGGTCTTTTAAATAAACAAAACAAAATTTGTTCGGCAAAAAGTGCGTTAAAACTTGAATTTCTTTCTTGCTAGAAAATGTTATAATATGCTCGAGAAAAACCAGTATCTGATTTTTTATAGAGGAGATGAAGTTTTATTCATTATTTAAAACATTTTAGTATTGCAAAGTAATTGATGGTATGCTGCGTTCAAGATTGTAAGCAATATATAAATAAAACAACAACATTAGTAGATAACAAATATATGTTTATTTTAACAGAAAATGTTGTGTATTTTGTTCAATAAATTAGGAAATAAATAAATTACATTTTTGTTTCATGTACAAAATATTACATTGTTATACGCTTCAAGATTGGAAAATGTAGACGAAACAATACCAATAATAGCTAAAATGCATAAAATACATGTTTATTTTAACGGAAATAAACGTGTATGTTATTCAATAAATTAATAAATAAATAAATTTACATTTCTGTTTCATGTACAAAACGATCACAGATGTTATTCTTTGCCCATACTTCTAATACCTGAGCGCTGCCTTTTGGGAAAGAAAATTTAGCAATGTGCTATCCTCCATTTGGACCAGCAGCACCTTATAGACATAGATTTAGCATTTTTTTTTTTCCTAGAACCACTTTGGTGTCATTGGTTTCTGCATTTCAATTGCAACGAAATAAATAGACAAATAAATAAGTATATAAATAATTGTTAAGTGTATTCATTTCATAAGACTGTAGTCCTGATGGGATAAACCCTAGAAATATTCTCTTCTGAAAGATCAGTTTTCCAAATTAGTCCCTGGTGAAGAAACAGCACTAGCTGTGACACGGGATGCCGAAACTGCTATAAAATCTGTTCTGTCTCAGGCAAGTTCCCAACAAGCTCACGCGGGCTGTAGACACATGCAGATGGTACTTCAATCCAACCGCTCGTAAACTCATTGGAGGCTGTGTTGTGTATTGTGTACGTCACGTTACTGTACACCTGGTGACAAGTCTCCTTACTGTCCACGCAGATGACGCTGGTGATGAAATGTGGATACCGCTTCATCTCCGCACTCTTGAAGACCAAGACCTCGTCACACACCCTGAACTTGCAATAGGCGCGGTTCTCCACTGTTCGAATGTCCACTCTGTCCACTGTTGCATTGCGAGGAGTGTAGGAGTGCATACAGTTGCTAGGAACTGGAACACGATGTCGTCTGATGGTTGGAGCAGCCATCACAATGGCCATGGTGATCACAGCACAGAACACGGTTAGGCTGTTCATCGCAATGTGACTATGTAGTAGACTATAACTCAGTCTTAGTCTATGCCATTTTATATACCTCAAAACATGCTAATTTCTCAACAATCTTCCTTTAGACATTAATGACGATTTTTCAACTTTACGTCACTCTTTTCAAAACATCGCACATTAATGACGACAATCCGTTTCTATACGGAAATATTCTAATATATCGATAAAGCGCATAGTGTTTCCTACTAGCGCGTCCTTGAATATAGCAATCATATGGCGTTATCGATTAATAGTTGTGGAGGAGTATCGCTTCCTAAAAAGCAACAATTGAAATATGTTTAAGTTCCGAATGTGCTTTTTCATCGAAGTTAATGACGCACTGATTTGACTTATTTTTGTACTTTCCCGAGTGTTATTATACACTCATTTGTTTAAATCTATAGGACGGTGTGTATAATGTACGAGGCAACTGAATGATGTGAGACCCGTATAGATCAAAGAGCGGATCGGGAAACTTTCTTCATGCAGCTTGACATACCTAAGCGGTGTAACAGATGTGCTCTCCACAGAAACCTCTCTCAGTTCAATGTATTTGGATACATATATGTCTACATTAATCCAGTCTGAAGTATCTAGAACAGCAAGCTCAGTATAGGTTTATGTTATTCCTTTAATTATAAAGTAACAATAACTGGATACATATGCTAAAGTAACTATGAGCAACGTGCGAAATGTTTATTGTTTTAGGCATATTAAGCCATTTAACTTCTGAATTTCGTTTCAAGTTCAATTTAAATCGCTTTGAAATGGCACTGTGTTCATAAAAGGCATAGGAAACTGAGCATGCTGCTTCGGAATTGTGAACAGCCTAAAATGACTAGGGGAGTTCATACTAAATTAGCCCCTTCCCAATAACTGAATGCTGGTAGTAGGGCTGGATGGCTCTAAGCGATTAAGAATAGTAATCAGTACTATAGGTATGCGCTTTTTAAACATTATACCTGGAATATGAGGTTGTAATAGTATCAGAACTATTTCCGAAGAAAAATGAGACAGTATGGTAAACAAAACTCTTCTATGGAATATAATGGCACAGAAAGAAATAAAAAAAAAAACACTTAATGAGAGTCTACATGAAAACACGAATGGAATAGCCAGTAGAAAACAATATGTCTGTAATATAAATAAAAATTTAGAAGTTTATTTATAGCAAGGAATGATCACAAGTGGAGTACCAAAACGGTTAACATTGGGGTCACTATTGTTCCAGATTTGTTAATAACATAAAATCCACTAGTAACATGAAACCGCGTGTATGCTAACTCAGTAGCCTGGAAGTAAATGCTAGTCTTATATTTGCACTGTAATGCAGTACTTCAATGAAAATGCTGTATGTCAATAGTAAAAAATCTACAGTAGTAAACATCATACCAAAATTCATAACTTATTTTTAACCTACGGTAAAATTTGATGAGGAAATTAGAAAGCAAAAATTGTTAGTTTCCTAGGAGTAATTGTTAATGACAGATTAACATGGGAAGAATCGTTATGTATCAAAATTGCAAAGAGACTATTTGTAATTAAATAATAAAGGCATATTTTAATTAAGTTTATTATGTACATATATATTCAGACTGGCCATATGCAATCGAAAATGGGAAACCCATACAAGCAAAACACGATTAAAATAATAATATTCCAAACGAAAGTAGTAATGTATGGGATCTATATGTTATAGGGAATCTTTTTTTTTTTTTTTTATTCGTTTATTTAAGGACGCTCTTTAACATCCCAGGTCATCAGCGTCCCATTCAACTAAGGGCGTGAAACGGCCGACAAATTTTGTCAGAGGCCTCTCTTTCAGGCTTGAGGTTCTTTTTCGTGCCGCAAATGTACGACACGGGACCCACGGCTTTACTTCCCTTCCGAAGGAAGCCACACTTAGGATTTTTACGCCCGAAAAAATCCATCGGTCTTGGCCGGGTTCGAACCCGCGCTTTGGGTTTAGGAGATAGGGAATCTTATAGACAGCTACTTTTGACAGTATACACACACACACACACACACACGTGTGTGTGTATGTGTGTGTTAACGCTCTAGCGATCGCAATGTTTGTTTTTTCTCAACGAAACTCAGTATATAATCATCAATTATATGATTTCGAGCTCGTTAACTATCAAAATTGGATCATTGGGGGTGGGAGTTCACCTAAGGTGAAAATATAAAAGAAAATTTAAAAAATCGCTCTAGCGGCCACAATTGTTTTTTCTCAACGAAACCCAGCATATGACATTAAAATACATTATTAACGTATTTTATGAAAATCAAGGAAATCGGAGTGGGTGTATACCTGAAAACTGAAATAAAAAATCACTCTAGCGGCATTAATATTTGTTTCTTCGCAACGAAGCTCTATCCATATCATTTACATATGATTATATAAAATATTTCCTGAAAATCAGGGAAATCGGAATGGTTTACCTGAAAACCAAAATTTAAAAATCGCTCTAGCGGCAGCAAGATGTGTTTTTTCACAATAAAATTCGGCATATTCCGTTTAAATAAAACAAGAAAAATATTTTCTGAAAATTAGGGAAATCTGACCATCAGAAGAAGAGCTATGCCTGAAAACCGAAATTTAAAACCCGCTCTTGCGTTTAATTTTTTCTCTGTTGTTTCAAAACAAAAGAAGAAATTAACTCAGCGTATAAATTGTATTTATAACCATATATAGGTCTTATATTTCGCAAAAGCATTATCTTGAAGATAGTTATTGTAAAATATTAAATTAATATGTGTTTGAGAATTTTATTTTTATGTAAGAGCGTTCTATAACAACATATAGAAAACGTTTGCACTACATGCTTTTACTACAATAAAATTTAAATTAAATTTCAAAACCACTGAAAATCGATGCAACTTTCCATTGTTTACTGTTGATTGTGTATATTTGCTTAGTACATTGTATTTGTTTTTAAATTGTAACATGCTTTTGGTTTATTGAAGCATATGAACATGCTCTAAAATACATAATGTAACTCGAAATTTTCTGTTATTTTTCTCTATTTTAGTGAATGTAAAGATGATATCAATGGCTTAGTTCATAAACACAGTTACATTAAAAATGTTTAAAAATACCGACACAGTGTAGCTTTGTTAATCAATAGTGATACATTTCATTTAATTAATAGTATACCATTAATTTTTTGTTTTAATCTCAATAATAATAATAATAATAATAATAATAATAATAATAATTATTATTATTATTATTATTATTATTATTATTATTACTACTATTATTATTCTAAAATTGTGGTTTCTCCTTTGTAATACTTATAGATTGCAAGAATTCTAATTTTGTTCAATGCCACACAGTAATGCCATAACTTAATTTATTTCATTCCTTAATAAGGTCTAATTTGGATTTTGTATTATTTTTATTAAAAGTTATTCAAATCGGCGAGGAATTCGCTTAGTTTACGCAACTGCTTTTTGGAATACCTGTTTGAAACCTCCCTTCGGCACAAAAAGACCCCTTCAATTTGATTCTAATTTACATTACTTAAATAAATAAGAATCATAAATTTGTATCACTTCTCGTTTTCTTGTAATTCCTTGCTTTTATCTATACATTCAAGAACAAATGCTGTTAACAGAACTGTGATTATTTGTGGACCCTTGGGAAAGTTTCCCGGAGTAAGCGAGCCACCGCTTGAAAACCGTTGGGGGAGATATTAAGAATGAAATGAGACTACGGTGCACATTTTTACGCATTGTTTAATACGATATGCTGCATACCAGATGATATTTGCTTCAGTACATGATAGTTTACAAACACATTGCATCAACGATTCCAAAGAATGGAATTCTAACGCGTGAACACAGAGAGTAATTCCCACTTTGAAACTAAAATAAAAAGCGGAAGAGCAAACAAAGGAACAAGTAACAGAATTCAACAATTCAGATTTTTAAATTTCAAAAACTATTTAATGCGATTAAAAGCTCTAAAATTCTTTGAACAGGAACGGATTAAGTTTCATAAAGCCAATATTAATATCGATTTGACGCTCGAAAAAATGAGTTCTACAGATAGAGAGAAATGCATTGTCGCAAGGGTTTACAGATTCCATGTCGTCTTGTGACAGTATAAGTTTGTAATGCCAACATTACCGACAAGAGTAATGGAGAATGTGACATTTTAGTAGTAAGCTAAATAGCACCACTTTAACTTTACCTTTACCATAAATCAATGATCTCAGTAAGAAGGGAGTTTCAGATTACCACGAACACTAAAGTGAAAAATCGTCTATGGATTTGTCTTTCGCACTAAAATGTTTTTTTTAATAGCGTCTAATGTCTGATCATAAATGAGTGATTGATACATTGGGAAAGGAGCTCCAGACCTAAGTTTAGGGTACCTTTCATGAGGACTGAGGAAAAATTGGAAAAAAAAAATACTCAGGGAGGAAGATGCTGATGCTGATCCTGATCAACTATCTAGGCCACCCGTATCGGTTTACCAAGAGATGAGAGATTAAATATGTAAGGGTATCTTTCTTCCTGTATTCTGAAATTTAGATTAAGAAAAAGGTTTTAAAAAGGTATCATATATTTTATACCCCCTTTTCTTCTATTGGAAACACATTTCAACACAGAAAAAGAATATCTTACGTCATATGGTGTAACTGAAGCGTGTTTGATATAAACTGGTGTACACGGATTTCTGTCACAACTGTAATATCTTCTCTCATTATTTGCAATATTTTTTTCTACATGCAAGTATTTATATACACTATACTCTGTACTTTTTATTAATTGCCCCCCCCCCCTTTATCATAAACTTCTTCAAATTGGCACACAGTTTCTTCAATAATGGTTATAGAGGCCACTAGATTCTCCCTCCAACCCCATCGATTTGATATAAACTCAAGCAAATTAGAGTAATAGTCTGCCACAACAGATAAGTTATTATGAACTGTACACTGCTCAGCAAATGTTTTCCATCAGGAACTGAAGCTGTATCTTCTTCAGATAGTGTAGCAACACATCAAAGTTATACAGTCAAAACAGTCCAGGATTGAAGATCTGAGTTCCGGATGATTATTTTTAGAAAAGCCTTTGGCGTTGAAAATAAACTGAGTTTTTTCTCCTTATTTTCTAAAGCCTGTTAGAATTAATACTTTCAGTAGACGGAACTTTTCAATTTTACTGGTCTTCTTCGGATATGATGCTGCATCAACTAACAGAATGCACCATTTTGTTTTTTCGAAATAATATGGAAACATATTAGCAATATCGCACTATTAAAACTTTCCAACTCCTGTGGCGATAACACGAATGTTTTAAGTTCCAGTGTTGCAAAATTGCGTTAAAACTTCATCTGTTTATCAACAATTAAAAATATAATTCGTTGCGAATATTTGTACTTCCTTTTTGCAGCATACAAGAGACAATGCGTTCCCTTTGCTAGTTCACTGTGAACATGTATATTTGTTTAACAAAGTTTTTGAACCATTGCTTTGGCAGGTGTTGATTTATGTAATACTTTCGCTCATTATTCGCTCTTTTCACAAAGCTTAAATAATTTAAGATATTTTGGTTAAGTGATGTTAAGCATTCTTTCTTCGAACAATAGCATACATCAAACCTTGAAGGACTAAAATAGTAACGAACGAGACAGCTGCATTTAATGGTTAAACTTGTCAGAAAACTTTGATTGTCAAAAAATGTGAAGGTTAAACTAAGAGATAACGCTTCAATAAGTCAAATTAAGCATTTTTTTCAAACATAGAAACATAAAAATAGACAAAATAAGGCTTAAACCTTAAAAATAGATACTGAGGGCTAGAATAAAAAAAATAAAAAAAAGCAAAATAAAACTTCATCCTAGCATTTCCAAATGTGCAGAAAAACGTTCGCTCTATAAAGCTCCTTAATTTATCAGGCCATTAAGGAAAAAACAAAATTTCTTCTAACATCTGGGGTCCAGTAATAAGATAAAGAAAGACCATAGACTGTTGCGTTGAGAATAGGGAAATAAAGCGAAACGAAGTACTGACATTCCGAAGTTTTTTCCAATGATTTTTTCTCCCGTTATATAAATGTACCTTTTTAGTAAACTGAACCCAACATGCATAAGTTCAGAGTAATAAAACTGTTACAACTTTTATTACTACCGAGAAAGATGTCGGTTATTATTTAACACAAAGAACAGGTTAATCTGAGGCAAACTAACGTATTATTTAGCAACATTAATAAATCATAAATGCGCAACAAATGGCCATTGTTACTAAATAAAGTAACTTAATGCTCAAGTTGGCTTGTCTTACAAGATTCTTCATGAACTTTAAGGCAGTTTCATGTATAAATAAAGTTAATTGTAACTCCACATAAGAAAAAAGTATAAACATCTAATAGAATAATATGCTTATTTAACAAGAACAAAATGTTCAGGTATAATAAAAATGAAACACTGAAAGCTATCACATGATATTTCGGATTACGTTAACAGTTTCACTTTTATTATTTTAAATATTTTCTTGTATATATTCATAATTCTTAGTTTTTCGTAAGAAGGTTTAACGTATTTTTAATGTTGCAGAAAATGTATTATCAAAATTAAAATACATCTTAGAGTAGGCTCAATATTAACAACAATATCTCTTATGCATTTAACATGCAGTAATTGCTGATTGTAAGGTACAAATTAATACATACAAAACATTGCTATCAAAACACGAAATACATCCGGAGACATTGTATATTGTTTCACTGCTTCTTGTTCCGTTTTCTGTCACTTTAATAAGTGACGTAAAGCGTGAATGCCAGTACTCGTAAATCAGAGCGAGGAAAGTCTGTGATTCCCTCTCTGCAACAAATATTAAATTTCCTCATAAAGTATGCTTGTATGACTATTAATTTGCGTAAGTATATGTTAAAATTAAAAAGGGGGGAACGGTGTTTTACCCGCGGTCGGCTTCTGATTTTCCCTAACTAAGGTGCCATTTGGTGATATTTGACACGGAGGTGCCATCATGTGTGAATAGCATGATCATCTTATGTGGTTTTCATTAGTACCATGTCACCTTATTGAATTCACCAACACATTGGGAGTCACAGCCTCAATTTCTCTGTCAAAAAGAAAATAGGTGTGGTAGTAGTAGTAGTTGGTGTATTTATTTCAATAACGGTTTACCAAATAGATAAATTGATTATTTGTCTAGCCAGACCGTTTGTGCTCCTATTTACTCGTGAGAAATGTTGAAGAAAAAACCGCACAGAATTACCTATATACAAACACTACGTCATGCATTAAAATGTTTAGGAAATAACCCCGTTCCGCAATCTGACTGAAAAAAAAATATGAAATTTATAGACATCTTAAATTTATCATTACAGGTCACTAAATAAGAGAAATACACAACTCAATAAATACTAAACAAATTGAAATAGAAATGCATTTAAAATACATAAGTTCACTATATGGTATGTGCTCTGTAGCCAGAGATTTTCTCTTTTCCATCTTATTCTCTTGATAAATTTACATAGCCCGGCTAATTATTCTTATCCGATACCAAATTTAGACATGCCGCCCAACTACCTTTCGACCTCACAAAATTTTCGGAGAGAATCTGTGACCTTCAGCACCCTCTAGCTTCACATTCTGCAAGAACATGCACCCAGTTTTCCCTCTTACCACACATAGGACAGGTTCTTTCTCTGTCATCCGTCATTTCTGCGCTTTCCATTTCGCGACACAGTCAGGCCATTGCCTTTGTCTTCTGCTATCATTTCATTTATTTATATTTCCTCCCTCATGACCTTTTACCTATGATTGTAACTCCTGCGACACTTTGTTAGAACACTCAGCTTCCACTGTCTGTCTGTCAGTATCTATTAATCTCCTTCTAATTTTCCTCCAAACATTTCTTCTATTTCTAACTTCCATCTCCCTCACACCCATTCCTATTCTTTCTAAACTCCTTTTATGGTAGATTCCCAGTTTCCTGGTTTTTCAGTTGTACCTGATAGCAAATTAATTTTAATTTTGTGTCTTACCCATAACTTTAAAAAAATATTGTGTCACAAAAAATTCCAACCTCTTTTCTCAACCCACAATTTGCCGCGCTCCTATCAATCCTTAAAAATATTTTCAAAAATTATTCTAAATTTGTTGTATATTTTCTGTTCGCCACTCCGACGTTTCCGCACCATAACTAATTGTCGCTCCTATTTTCGCATTGTACACTTGTTGTACAGTTATGACTGAGAAAAAGAGAAATATGGACATAAATTTGTGATAAATTGGGATGCGAAAGATTCGCAAATGCAAGAACAGAAGTAATAAATCTAACAGGTCTAAGATGGAGAATAAGAGTACCCTGCTGTGTAAGAAAACAACAGCATGTGGATTATATTTTGAAATGTAAAGAAACAAAAAATTGGAGAAGTCAAATTATACCTAAAATGAGGAAAGCTACCAATAGAAATTGTAGGAGAAAAAATCTTAAAGCCAGGTGGGGTAAGATCAGATCTTGGTGGCCATGGGGGTGCGGCAAGTGTCATCATTCTGCTGAAAATTTCTCGTCGTTCATTTGGTTCTCAAACTCATTGAACATTCACCCAGCACCACCGTTGTAGGGAAGAAGATGGAATCAATAACGCAGTGCCGCGACAATCCACTACTTTTCATTGTGAATGAATGTTTCATGCACGGCAGGATTCTTACTAGCCCAAATAGGAAGTATTTGGAAAACTTTCATTTATGTGGAATTGCGTCTTGGCGTAGTTCAGTGTTCCCGAATATGCATTGTCATATTACTGGAACCAATGAAATTGATCTTGCACAGTAGTAGTAACGCAGTATTCAAACAGTTTTGCCACTCCCACCCCCAGCTCGTTGAAATGTGTTTGTGGTGGAAACCCTTACATCCTGCACGGACTTTGTGAGGAAGCCTACAGTTTATTTTTCACCTCTTGTTTCTGGCAGTTTCGGGCACCATCCTTCGTGACATATTCCCATCGCAATCGTTTTTGGATATAACAGAAAAAACAAGCAACTTATTTTTTATTTCAATATCACAGCTACCAATATGCGATTACTATCCAAAATAAGTTGGTATTTTTTTTTCTGTTTTTAATATGAAGAAATAGTAATTAAATATTTTAATTGATTAGTTATTAAATTAATAAATCTGACATTATGCACCATTTTTATACGGTTCAACTTTTTATGTAGTTAACTTTACAACAATGTATTTATATGATTATTTAAAAATAAAATTAATTTCTAACCTTCAGAATATATAGAATGATGTGCACAGTAAGCTACATTTTTATTAATGTATCACATCTATAAAATTGTGTGTGTGTGTGTGTTGATACTTGTGCTATCAACCCTTCTTATAATGTGCGAACGGAACATTTGGCACAAATGTGGTTCATTTTCAGTCCCCATGAGCGCTTTGAGTTTTCTGCTCCTTTTCACAAAAATTGTCATTCACAAATTTCTTCCAGAAGTTATTCACATGTTGTCTATTTTCTTCTTCTCTATTCGTATCTTGCCACTGTAAACTTTGACTGTTGGAAGATCAGTACCCTCTTTGATTGTATCATCAGTTATGGACATGATGTCCATAAAGAATTTTAAAAAGTATAACTTTTTATATCATGTTAAAAGAGAATTTGCACTGGATGTATGCTGATCTTTGAATTTTTAAAACGAGCATCACACTTCACACCTTTTTGTTTTCCCGAACAATTTGTTCTTTCACATGCCCCCCTCCCTTACAATTCTGCCCTGTATCAATGATAACGCAAGATTCATCAAGGTCGTGGGGCAGCCAAGGCCCGATATCGGCCTATCGCACCTTATAGGAGGAAGAGCTTTATTCTTGTAGTACCTATAATTCCACTGGCTGCTTCGATGCATTTTGGCATTAAAGATTGCAGAAGCTGGGTTGTTATATCAGCTACATCTTTCTTTGAATTCTGACCAAATTCAACATAATATGCCCCAGTACAGCTAAACGCCCTCCAGAAAGAAAAGTATCTAAGCCCTAACGTCACGTTATTGTGCACTTGGTAAAAAGTCTCCTTGTCCACAAAGATGGCTGAAGTTTCATCTCTGCACTCTTGAAGACCAAGCAGTTGGTGCGGTTTTCCACTGTTCTGAGTTGCTCTGTACTGTCACATTTCGAGGAATGTAAGAAGCAGTTTCTACGAACCGGAACACATACCGCCTATTGTTGGAGAAACCATTACAATAGCAGCAGTGATCAAAACTCAAAACACAGTTAGGCTGTTCATTGTAACGTGATTTGAAGAAGTATATTTGTTGTGATGTCGCGGGGCGTAGGTGGTCTAATAATTTATATGATTATAAAAGTTCATTGTCTCTATGCCCCATTTTAGGAGCCAGTTTGAAGAAGTGTTCGGATGCGGGAGCGTAATTTTAATACATTGGATGGATTATATGTGTAGGTGTCCTACGTTAGTGCTCCGTTTGATGGGGTTTCTGTTGTGGATATTAGGATGCTATACTGGATGTTTGGTAACCCCTCAAGGCCAGCAGGACGAGGTTTCGAACACTGACCACAAAGAAGAACACATGACATTTTCTGTATATCACTATTTATTCGTTATGTCATGTTTTCTCATTTTAGGTCGGACTGTCCACGAAGACCTAAGTTATAGCTATCATTTTTTCTAGCTCCTGACTGTTAGACAACTCTTGAGCCCTCTTACTACTTCTTACTGCCTCTTACTGGTTGTTACTCCCTGACCAATTCTTGCTTCCTCAGTAACCCTTTACTCCAATCACTACTGCCCTTGCCCCTCTGACATCCCGTTTTTTCTATATTATCGCCACGCCCCTCTCTAAATTAAATTCCCTCATTTATTATTTTATTCCCGACTTATAAGTTTACTATTGGCTATCTTAAAAGATTTATTGTATATCTAAGTTCTCCTCGTTCGCTTATTTTTATGCGATGGCCATTAGTGAAAATTACTTTCCCCCTACTGACATTGACTATTTCCCACAAGCCTGAATTTCCTAGAAACAGCCTGTCTTGAATTTCGGCTTTTTCCTTATATGCTGGACTTCTAAAGTAATATTTCTCTCCTCCCTTAGTCATTTTTAGATCGTCAAATGCTCTCATAGATAACGCACGCTTTTATCCACCTGTTTGCTATCTCTAGTTCCTAGGAAATATTATTTTTGCGGTGAGGCCCTTTAATGTGTCCTATACTATTTCATAGCCATCATCTTCGATACATTCTCAGAAATCTGCATTTCCTTCGTGTGGCGCACCTCCCTCTGTCTCTCTTGTTCTGTTAGATAAACAATGTAGCTGGCTGTTACCCTGAAAGTTTACAATATGCCGCCAATGTTCGCTCTAAAGTATTCACACAGATGAAAAGTAACAATTCCTAGCCTATCTCTGTCTCTTTCCACTACCTGCTTCCCCCAGTTCAACCGCCGACAAACCTTTCCTTAAATATATAATAGTTCTTGCTAAAAGGCTTTCATACAGCCTTCATTCTTTCAGTCCCAAAGTAGTAAAATCTGAAAAAGGAATACAATACTTCCACCTCACTCCGATATGCACAAAGTGTTCAGATATTTACACACATAAAATATTAATCTTAACAATAATTACAATATGAATAAGGAGCTATAATTTTCGGCTAAGATTGTGTCTTTATCAAAATGACCTTTTGTATTCCTCTTGATACCTGAATTATGTACATAATATTTTTCCTTCATTAAATTCATGCTACTTTTCCATACCCTGATTTCCCCTTTTCGAAACGTCACTAATTGAGAAGATGAAATGTTGACCGTTTTCACAGTTATTCTAATATGTTGATAAAAACTAAGTCTGTTTGCTGTTAACCACTTCCTTGGCACTGGCGATTACTTCTTATTTTGCGATATTGATCCAGAAGTGTAGAAAGTATCACTTCCTTTGAAAAGTATATGAATAAAATACTTCAAACATTTTGCTATACTTCTCTGCTTTATGAGATTCTGAACAATAGAGCGCTTAGAGCAAATCTTTATCAAAAAGATCATACAAAAGCCGTATTTATATATCTTCATCCTCATTGAACTTGAACCATTACCTATCCAACGACTGTTGTTTCAGATATTCGCATCTCTGAGCCTGTTTCCTAGTTTGGTTAGGGAAGGCTTTAAGTATTTCATATTTTAAAGTTATGTTAAGTAGGACAGAGAACTCAAATATTCCCCACATTTCTTTAACAATATAATGTCGATAATACCGGCAAATCACGATCTAAGGCATATAAATTACACAGGCTGTCAGGGAAAGGAGTGCAGCCATTTTCTTGGGCCTGAGGCGAGTCAAGTGAACATTCTGACATATGTTCGTTTGAAGCACATTATTATTGCACTAAATAAAAGTGCTAGAAGGGTTCCTCCATTAGGTTTAGATTTCTCACCGCGGTCCTAAGGATCAATCAACAAACTGTAGTCAAATCAACCTTACCTTAAGGTCACAAGTGTTTGCTTTCGGCCATCCACAAGTTCGATACAGAGGTTCGTCTTGGTAAACAATGTGTTTTAATCAAGCCCCCATATCACACAGAAGATAATTAATATGGTGCAAATAGAAATCGCTTTTTGGTGTCATTTTGAGGCCCACAGTAAGGTGATAGCAGATGAAAGATAATGTTAATGAAAATAAAACGGAATGTTTACGAGACTAATGGCAAAAATTATCAATAACTGGATTAAAGCAACATAATAAAGTAAATATTAAAAAAGAATTAAATGCGTTATGCTAAGACCAACAGTTAGTAATCCGGCACTCATTCGAAATTGATTTTGCCAATCATAAATTACTACGTAACGATCCTGCGACTTGCCGAGGAGAAATCATTTCGCGCGTAATTTTTATTTCGTTATTTATTAGTAGTAAGTAGTAGTAGTAGTAGTAGTAGTAGTAGTAGTAGTAGTAGTAGTAGTAGTAGTAGTAGTAGTAGTAGTAGTAGTAGTACTAGTAGTAGTAGTAGTATAAGTAGTAGTAGTAGTAGTAGTAGTAGTAGTAGTAGTGGTAGTAGTGGTAGTAGTAGTAGTAGTAGTAGTAGTAGTAGTAGTAGTAGTAGTAGTAGTAGTAGTAGTAGTAGTAGTAAGTAAATATTTTACTCACAGTCGTAGTAGATTTTCTTTCTAAGTGTCTGTCTCCTCTGTGAGATGCCTAAATTCTTTCGAAAACATTTTAAGACACTTGCCGCAATTCATACTCCCTAACATTGTAAATAACTCCGGATGTTTTGTTTCAGCGCCTCCATGGGTTTTATTTCAGTACAGCAGTGATTTAATATGGATGAAGATTCAGCAGCTGAATGGCTTTAAACGCACTACAGGCATATAAACCAACTTGTTGAACTAACAGTGTTAAAGACTTTCGAAAAAAATCTAATCGATATTTAGTCTATTTCATAAGCTTTACCCTGTTAAAACTCGTTCTCTCTCTCTCTCTCTCTCTCTCTCTCTCTCTCTCTCTCTCTCGATATCTTGTCAATGAAAGCGCTTTTGGTTAGACCTTCGTTTACCAATCTGAAAAGTACATTACCTGATGGAGACGTTACTTGTGGAAACTTACCACGAAATTCTCTCCTATAGTACTTGTACAATAGGACTAGTTCAATTTTTGTTGTGCTGTAAACAAACAACCTATTAAAACTAAACACGTACGCAATTCTTGTATTATAATTGAAATTTCACATACGCCTCTCATCGCTAAAACGTGGATGACTATAAGCGATCAATACGTGATAAAGAGTTAAAATAATAACTTAACTAGGATATTTTGCAACACAGTAACAGTTTAAAAATATTATGAGAAAAAATGGGATGTGTCACTATTAAATTTATTCTTGTCTTCTTAACATTATGAACAAGATCAGTAAGCATTTTTCTGTTATAAAATAAATTAGACTTTTTTCTGGTATTAAGATGAACAATGTACAAGCTCGCGAGGCATATGAACGAGATATTGAGATATAATACACTTGAAATTGGAAGATAGCATATAAAACAGTACATTTTGGATAGCTCTCAGATATCACTTTTTATTTTGTACATTTATTCTCGTTAGCCTGGGCACACATCTTGCATTTTAGTTTTCTTGAGCATATTTCACAAAACTTATTTTTAATAATACCCTATTGTGAGCTAGCTTAATACATTTTTCTATCCATTACTGATGGGTTGCGGTATATCTACTGATATAAGGATATAATTGATACATATAAACGTCGCTATCAAATGCGCAAATATTTCCGTAGATAATACAAACATGTTGTTCTTTTTCCGTACTGTGGTATTTCCCAGTAACTGTTTTAAGACTTGGCTCCAAGAAAACCTAAAGGCGTGGGTGCAAGAAAATCAGATTGACGAAAGTAATGTTTCCAATGCTGGAAAAAATTTACGCATACAGTTATTTATAACATCATACTGTTTATCCTTAAGATGTGCGTAATTATTTTTTTCCACAAATTATTTTTGAGAAAGCTGTAGTTCAGAACGCTGGAACACAAAATGGAATTTATAGACTTCCCTAATGTGCTCAGAAAAGAAAATAATAGAAAATAAAAATAAAATTTATTTAATTTAGAAGTTACTGATAGAAAAATAAATATGTAACTACAAAGAGAGAGCTTAACGAATAGCCCTTCAAGAGGGGGTGCAATTTAAAAACCAGTTGGCATAAATGAACAAAAAAGCTGAAGCATTTTATGGAAGCATGGTGAAACCCCGTATTTCTCAATACATAAACTGTTTTTTTTAAACTATAAAAAGAAAAACAATCTTTAAACACATTTCTCTTACTATTAAGAAAAGCATATTATTTCTCTTAAAATAATGACACAATGTTTCATACAGTTGTTTCGAAAAGATAACATGAAAGTAATATATTCCCACGACCAAATAAGTTAAGCGACCTTGAAAGCTTAACCATAAACTAAAATACTTTGCAGTGCAATGCTGTTCAAGTACACAAAATGGAACAAAGCTGTTGCTGGAACAAACGAGGGTAAATTTACACCTAATTATTTAACTTAGATATCTTTAAATTGTTCGCAGAGACACTGTAGAACAAATCGTCTGAATTCGCTTAATAATGAACATTTTAATAAGCATAAACTATAATTAGGAAGCTCCTAAGTAGCTGAACTAAACGAAAATGTTGGAGGAAGAAACTATTTTTATACAAGGTTTTAAAAAGTATCAAATATTTTAGGAGATGATATTATGCACCAAAACAAGAAAAACCAGTAGAATAAACATGGGTCTTACAACACACACGTTCTAAGATCTGAGTACGTTCATAGAGGGTGTTCATGGCAATGCATCCTCCTGCCCTCCGGGGTAAAGAATCACGCATGCTTTGAAATTGATCTGGTTGTTCTTGTATGTGCTGAAATGCATTGAAGACGAGATCCTGTAGTGTCTACACATTGTTGATTGGAGTGCGTAGACCAATTCCTTCACATGTTCCATAGCCAAAAGTCTAGGGAATTTAGGGTGAGGCCTCCCCAACCAATCCAGCGGTACTGGAATATTAACGTCGGTGTACACGCACATTGTAGAGAAAGTGTGCTGGTGCGCCATCGTGCATGAACCATATCTGTAGCCTTTATTGGCACGACACATCCCTCAGCAAAAAGGACAATACGTTAATAAGAAAAGCCTGATAAGAAGCCCCAGTTAAACTATGTGGTAGCACGTATGACTCTTTTAATCTATCGCCCATACATTGTTTAAGAATCGGTACTGATGCCTTGCTTCTTGAACTGTATGTGCATTTTCAGCAGCCTACACATGCTGATTATGAAAATTCACAATTCCATTTTTTGTGAGGCCCGCCTCATCAGTAAACAAAATCTTCTCTGTAAACAGTAGATCTGCCCCACACTTTTGCAAGAACCATTGGCAGAACTATAATCTGGAAGGGTGGTTTTGTAACCGAAGAGTCTGGACGCGCTGAACATGGTATGGGTACAGCAACTGTCCATAAAGTACCGTCAGACAAGAGGGTGACTAATCCATATTAGGCGTACGGACTGAGTGAGGCCCTCCACTTTCTTTTGGGGTGTTAGGGAACCTATTTCCCCAAGACGCTGGAACAGTAGGATAAATAGCTTAACAGATGATACCCTGCGTGCTGGATATCTTTCAGCATAGAGGGCACGACCTTGAGGGTTACTTTCATTTGCTAAACCATAGCAAAAAATCATATCTTCCCTTGTGGAATAATAGGTATCCATTGCTCAGTGGGCTATCAAAAAGACAATTCTATACCATAGTAGTAGTAGTAGTAGTAGTAGTAGTAGTAGTAGAGGTAGTAGCAGCAGCAGTAGTAGTAGTAGTAGTAGTAGTAGTAGTAGTAGTAGTAATAGAAGTATAGTAGTAGAAGTGATAGTAGTAGTAGTGGCAGTAGTAGTAGTAGTAGTAGAAGTGATAGTAGTAGTAGAAGTAGTGGTGGTAGTAGTAGTAGTAGTAGTAGTAGTAGTAGTAGTAGTAGTAGAAGTGGTGGTGGTAGTAGAAGTAGTAGAAGTGGTAGTAGTAGCAGTATAGTGGTAGAGTAGTAGTAGAAGTGATAGTAGTAGTAGTAGTAGTAGTAGTAGTAGTAGTAGTAGTAGTAGTGGTAGTGGTAGTAGTAGTAGAAGTGGTGGTAGTAGTAGTAGAGGTAGTAGTAGTAGTAGTAAAAGTGATAGTAGTAGTAGTAGTGGTAGTGGTAGTAGTAGCAGTAGTAGTAGTGGTAGTAGTAGTGGTAGTAGTGGTGGTGGTGGTAGTAGAGGTAGTAGTAGTATTAATAGTAGTAGTAGTGGTGGTGGTGCTGGTGGTAATAGCAGTAATAGTAGTAGTAGTGGTAGTAGTAGTAGTAGTAGTAGTAGTAGTAGAGGTAGCAGTAGTATTAATAGTTCTATTAGTAGTAATAATAGTAGTAGTAGTGGTAGTAGTAGTAGTGTAGTAATACAGTAGTAGTAATAGTAGTATTAGTGGTGGTAGTACTAGTAGTAGCAATAGTAGTAGTGGTAGTAGTAGTAGCAATAGTAGTAGTCGTAGTAGTAGTGGTAGTAGTAGTAGTAGTAGTAGTAGTAGTAGTAGTAGTAGTAGTAGTAGTAGTAGTAGTAGTAGAAGCAGTAGTAGTGTTGGTGATGTTTTTTTATTTGTTTATTTACGGAGGCTCTTTAACATCGCAGGTCATCAGCTCCCATTCTATTCAGGGCGTGAAACGGCCGGCAAATTTCAGAGACCTCTTTTTTTAGACTTGAGGTTCTTTATCATGCCGTAAATGTACGACACGGGACCCACAGCTTTACTTCCCTTCCGAAGAAGCCATGCTTAGAATTTTTACGCCCGAAAAAATCCATCGATCCTGGTCGGGTTTGAACCCACGATCTTGGGTTTAGAAGACAGGTATGGTTATCACTAAACCACCAAGACCGACAGGTGGTGGTGGTGGTGGTGGTGGTAGTAGTAGTAGCAATAGTAGTAGTGGTAGTAGTAGTAGTGGTAGTAGTAGTAGTAGAAGTAGTAGTAGTAGTAGTAGTAGTAGTAGTAGTACTAGTAATAGTGGTGGTAGTAGTAATAGTAGTCGTAATAGAGGTAGTGGTAGTAGTAGTAGCAGTAGTAGTAGTAGTAGTAGTAGTAGTAGTAGTAGTAGTAGTAGTAGCAGCAGTAGTAGTAGCAGCAGTAGTAGTAGTAGTAGTAGTAGTAGTAGTAGTAGTAGTAGTAGTAGTAGTAGTAGTAGTAGTAGTAGTAGTAGTAGTAGTAGTAGTAGTAGTAGTAATTCTAATTCTGTATTCTTAAAAAGATCCTGAACCTTACTTCCTATAAACGGATCATCCATAGAGTTGTGAACCGAAGAGTTGATATCTATTTTTTCTCAAGGACCTCATACTCAAGGAGTATATGCTTCGCATCTCATGAAATTGATTGCAAAGTCTACAAATGGGTTCTCCCTGAAAGAGTTCCATTTTCTGGAGATGTTTCCTAAATTGACCATTTCCAATAATTAATACCTACTGTGCCATATCACAATAACACAAAGCACACAATTTAATTCATTCTATTGTAAGTAGGTAAGACACCACGGTACGTACCCAGAGTTAAGAGTATGTATACAAATGCACACTAAGACACTGAAACTACACAGGAACCACACAAATAACTGCAGAATAATGCTCAGATTGATGACACAGAAAGATAACAAAACACTATGTTGACCTTGTTATGACAAAAGACTCCTCATACCCCCAACCAACTTTTGTTTTCATTATTCTTACGACGTATCAGTTTTCCATGCCAGGAGTGTCAACTATGATTCAAGCGTTCAGATCTAACAAAGTATATGTTGTAAAACCCATGTTTATAAGTTGTTTTGTCTTATTTTTATTATTAGACACTTGTTTTAACACCTGTATATTTAAGATACAATATACACATAAAAATGCAGAACAAATTGAGAACTACATGGAATTGAAACTCTAAGGAGAGCATTAAAAATTAAACCGAAATATAGTTTTCATTAAATAATTGCTAAACTCTCTTTTAGCACTGTTTAAATGGCATGAAGAATAATAAGAAAAAAAAGGCAAAATTAGGGTAACAATAGTCTAAAACTGGACAAAATATCTAAAAGCTATGGCTGAAACAAATTATTATTATTATTATTATTATTATTATTATTATTATTATTATTATTATTATTACATTACATTCCTACAAGAAGTCTTATATTCAAAATGTATACGAGTCTAGTTTTAAATTATTAAATATAAAACAAGTACTTAAATATTAAGCAATTAAAATGTTTTACAGTCCTAAAAATATTAGCAATAAATTGTAGAAATTATTTTTATCCACATTGGCTTTGATAAGTTGTGTGTCAAGTGAAATATGCGAGGGGCGTGCTAAAAGTTCTCGGCTTGACCAAGAAAACACATGATTTAAGAGAACTTTTTTTTCAATATAGTCACCTTGTAAATCAATACATTTAGTATTGATAAACTAGAGTAACTAAGCATCTGCTTCAGCTTCAACCTCATTATTTGATGTGAATCTTCGTTTACCCAGTCAATTTTTCAGGTTTGGGAACAAGAAGTAATCGCTGGGAGTCAAATCAGGCGAATATGGCGGATGTGGAAGCACTTGGAAGTGAAGGTCATTCAGTTTTGCAGCAACAATCTCTTATGTTGTATTTTGGCGGTGCAAATTTTAATTGATCACGCAGTATAAGCATCAATGATTTAGTTTCTCTGCACAGGTGGCAATACTAGTAGTTGGCAATATTTTACAATAAAAATGTTTTGTTCCTGCTTATACCTGTAATACACCGATTTGCTTGCAGCAGATAACAGCCCGACAACTGGTCAAAACTGTAGCCATTTTTTTGTCGAAAATATAAATAGATTACCTAATTTTTCAGAGAAATTAGCATTTTAAGAGAAATTAGCATGCATGGCTCAGCTTCTCTGCTCAGGTGAGAACACCTGTACTTTGTGAATATTTTACATTAATATAATTGTTTCGTAATTTTAACAATAATTCAGATAACAGCCCGAACGCCCATACATATTTAGTACTTGGATGTGAAAATTTTAGTTACCACCTGCTTTTTTCTGGAATAGGCGGCACTGATTCAGTTTCTGTGTACAGGTGGCTCTAGCCGTTTGGTAATGTTGTACAACAACAACAACAACAACAACAACAACAACAATAATAATAATAATAACAATAATAATAATATGTATTATGTTCGTACTTTACCGATAATGCACCGTTTTTACTATCCGGCAGATTGCAGCACGCTGGCCGGTCATAAAGGTAGCATTTTTTGCGGTGGATATATAATAGATCACCTAATTTTTAACTTAAATAGTCATCACTGACTCAGTTTCTGTGCACAGATAGCAATACTAGTACTGTAGCCATATTTTACATCAATAAAATGTTGTCGTGTTATTGCCGATATAATGCAACCATTCTATGTTCGCCAAGTAACAGCATGAACGCCGGAAACTTTTTTAGATTTTAGGCGGTAGAGATATTGGCTGATAACCACGCTTTTCTTTTTTAACTGAAATATGTGTCATTGATTTAGTTTCTCTGCAGAGAAGAAACTACTAGCACTTTGTGAATATTTTATATAAAAATGTTTTATTAACCAATAATGTAGATATTGTGTGCCGGAAGATAAGAGCCCAAACGCAGGTCATATATGTGGTACAAACTTCACTGGTTCAAACTTGCTATCATCTGGTATTTTACTGCAGGACCTCCAAAAGGACCTGTTCTTGCAATGTTAAATTGACCATATTCAATGTAGTTTTTCTCTGAATTTATTGCGAATAGCCAGCTGAATTATTTACTGCAGTAAAATTTATTTTTATCTAAATTTTAACATAGGAGTTTTGCAAAATGTTGCTTTCCTAATTAAGTATTAATTTTTATTAACATCTGTTAATGTTTTCTTTATTTTTAAATGTTTTTGGTGTAAACCAGGAAATTATTTATTTTTAAAAAAGAAAACCTAAAATATGCATAGCACTCTAATAAACACGCTCTAAAAGTTCCAAAACAATATCTCTTCTAGAAGCTCAGAAAGGCTACTTTAAATGTGAAAATGTTGTAACTTACGGAAAAAGGACCCTGAAGTTTTCAGTGCATTCCTGCTCCATACATCGTGTCTTCATCTTCAGATTTCCTGTTTCAATCTCTTCTGTGCTGCTGCTCCGCCGCTCTGAAGAGCTTATTAGAGATTCTGATCCTTTCTTTGCCCAATTGGAACATTTCCGTTATTGAATTAAAGTCTACTGAAATGTGCACATTTTGTAGCATATGACCTCTGATTATGTTTCCATTATTAAATTTTGCAACAGCATAACATGTTTCCAAATGAAGTTGTCAAGGTGTTCAAAATATTTTTCAGGGCGTCTAGACCACATAATACTATTGATATGTTCATTGAGGTTCTGGGTTCAACCACGGCTACACTTTAGTATATAATCTTTATTTGCCAGATCCCTGAATATTGGCTTTATAGCTTCCAATATAGTGCCTGATAGAGCATATTTATTATGATCTTTTCTCCTGTTTCCTTTCCTTTGTTATATTTTCATTATCTGTGGACTCATACCATGCTGAGAATTCTCAATTGGATGAAACTAGATGAAAAAATAATGCCCATATAGCTTTCCTAGGTTTTCTACGTTTGTAGTGTTTTGCCTGATAACCAGCCCATAATAATTTTTAATACTATCTATGATAGCTGCAGGTATTTGTTTGTTTGTTATTTTTTCCTAAGCTCATGCATCATTCAACTTCTGCACTTTATAATTTGCTTTTAACTCTCTCATTCTGGTGTCCATTCATTTTCAATAGATCCATGATAAAAATTGAATAGTGATCTTAAATTCCTACAAACGTTTTTGATATTGGTTCCCACCATTTTGGATCAATAAATATGAAAATACGAGAACGGATTATTAAATAACCCACAGTAATTTTTCCCCACGGTGTTGTTATATCTGCACGATAAAATTCTACACACTTATAGTTTGAAGTTCGCGCTAGAGTTCGTTTTTTATGAACGAAAGTACAAAATCCGATTGAGATACGCAGGGAAATGTTAGAAGTAAATGGGGAAGAGTGGTTGGACGGTAGCAACATCTCCAGCTGTTGCACATTCTTTGAAGGAGCATGAACTTTGTTGACTTGCAACTTCCGGACGACGACACTAAGAGCTGCAATTCAACGGAATGTCACAGCTATTGGGAACATAATCAGAAGGCATGTGCTACAAAATATGGATATTTCTGTAGATTTTAATAACGGCAATGTTCCAATTCGGCAAAGAAAGGATTAGGACCTCTAATAAGCCCTTCAGAGCGGTGGAGCAGCAGCACAGAAGAGATTGAAAGAGGAAATCTTAAGATATATATGGAGCAGGAATGCACTGTTCACATTTAAAGTAGCTTTTCTGAGCTTCTAGAAGAGATATTGTTTTGGAACTTTTACGGCGTGTTTATTACAATGCTGTACATATTTTAGGTTTTCTTTTTTAAATGAATCATTTCCTGGTTTACACCAAAAGCATTTAAAAATAAAGAAAACATTAGATGTTAATAAAAATTAATATTTAATTAGGAAAACAACATTTTGCAAAACTCCCATGTTAAAATTTAGATAAAAATTAATTTTACTGCAGTAAATAATTCAGCTGGCTATTCGCAATAAATTCAGAGAAAAACTACATTGAATATGGTCAATTTAACATTGCAAGGATAGGTCCTTTTGGAGGGCCTTCAGTAAAATACCAGGTGATAGCTAAAATTTGAACAAATGAAGTTTGTACCACACATATGACCACGACGAGAGAAATGTGTTGAGAGACTTGGCTTCTTTGTTGAAAACGTTGTTAACTTATGGAAAAAGGACCCTGAAGTTTTCACTGTTGTTGAAAAGTAGCTGAGAGATGTGGCTTCATTATGTATGAATTACTTTGTTTAAACGATTTAACATTTATTAATGTTGAGCGTTACTAATTGAACCACAGTTGTCTTTATAAGCATTTGCTCAGCGTAAACCATTAAGCTTTATGTAACGATTCATAAAGCGTCCATTTAGAGAATGTTCATCTCAACCACTCCACCATCTTGAATGTTTAAACAGTTAGCGCGGGATGTCAGGATCAGAAGAGCTCATTTGATACAAAGATAATGTTGTTAACTACGACACAAATTAAAGTAATTTATCCGGATCATTCTATTGATTCATAAAACCGTAATCTAATTAATACAGAAGGACATTTCACGAACAGCTTATCATTTTAATTATTTTGTTTTCAGAGACTTTAAAATAAGCGACACTTCTATATCGTTCTTGGTCGATAAAGCCATATGATCGCCAATGCCAAGGACGCAGTAAATAGGAAACTGATTGAGCCATTACCGATAGAATACTTCCGCCTGGAAAACGGAAATATAAAATATTCTTCAATGTGTGACGTTTTGAAAAGAGTGACGTAAAATTCGTCATGAATAAAATTACAGAAGACAAGTATGTCACTTTCGTGCGTAGTGTAACATAAAACTGCCCTTAAGATGTAGTCGGGATGCATTGGGATCGTGTTCTGTGCTATGATCACCATGGCCATTGTGATGGCTGCTCCAAACACCAGACGACATCGTGTTCCAGTTCCTAGCAACTGTATGCACTCCTACAGTCCTCGAAGTGAAACCATAGAAACAGTGGATATCAGAACGGCGGAGAACCGCACCTACTGCAGGTCCAAGGTGTGCGATACGGTCTTGGTCTTCAAGAGTGCGGAGATGAAACGGTATCCGTATATCATCACCAGCGTCATCTGTATAGGCAACCAGGGGACTTGTCACCAGGTGTATAGTAACGTGACGTACACAATACACAACACAGCCTCCAATGACTTTACGAGCGGTTGGATTGAAGTACCATCTTCATGTGTCTACAACCCGCGTGAGCTTGGGAACTTTACTGAGGTAGAACAAATTTTATAGCAGTTCTGAAATTCCATGTCGCATGATCAAGATCATATTCCAAGCTTGTTAATCTACGCTTAGAATGTATGTTTCTCTAAATGAGTGCTAGTATAATGTAAAGTAATACAATACTGCGTTTTCAGTTGAATTATGACTGCATAGGTTCCAGGTAAATATTGGAAAAATACTGTTCATTACGTTTTTGTAATTATAAATACTGTCACTTATGCATTTATTTTTGTAATTAATTTATTATACATGAAATATTTACGTTTTGTATACAAAATATATTTATTTTATGTAAATATTATTGTTTAATATATTAACCTAATCCCATTTCCTTTACTTAAATCTAGCGCTATATTATAATTGTTATTATGAAAATATTTGTCATGAATTCTAAAAATCAATAAGCATGGTTATGTAAAATCAGCATCCCCTTTCTCCACTTCATTAATTAGGAATTAATCCTTTGGAACGGAATATTTCCCTTCTCACATCAAGAAACCCCAAGTAATCACGATGGCTATAGCTAAAAGGGATTCTTATCAAAATTACAAAGTTGTGTATACCGAGAGTGACAAAAAATGTATACACACTTTCACAGTAGATATCTGTTTAATATATTTCAAAGTTAGACAAAAAAAACAACAGTAATATGTAGTAAGATTATCTGTAAACAGATGTGACTCACATACATTATGATAGCGTTGCTACGTGACAGGTAAATCAACAATGAACAAATGAAGCCAACATTATCGTAAATCAACAATGAAGCCATGAAGCCATGATTAATGCATGATGTTTTGTAAACAGATGTGACTCACATTACGTTACGCTAGCGTTGCTACAACAAAATGGTGCCAAGATTATCGTTTGAACAGCAGAAAGGCAATTATGAAATGGTATTGGAAAACCAAGAATGTTGTTGAAGTTCAAAGGCAATGGAGACGTGTGTACAGAACAGAACCGCCAACGCGAGTAACAATTGCGTGCATTCGAGACAAACTTGAGACTCATGGTACCCGTTCACAAGGGCAGATTTGGGAGGCCTCGCACAACAACAAGCCGCGCGTCTTCGGTTATGGTTTTGGAACGCTTTGAGCACTCACCGCAGAAATCTATAAAGCAATGTGCACATGAGTCTGGGATTAGCAGAACCAGCGTACGTTGTATTATTAAAACAGCAAGGTTGAAAGGTTTCATCCCAAGACTTTTGCATGCATTAAATGAAGATGACCCTGATCAGAAAATACAGTAGTGTACGTGGTTTTGCAACATGGTACAAGAGGATGAGGCCTTCATAGGGAAAGTTTTGGGTCCAATGAGGCACAATTTAAGTTGACGGAACTGTTGACCGGTATAATGGTGTGCAAACAATCCTCATGCTATTTTGGAAAAGGCTGTTAATTTGCCTGGAATTAATGGTTGGTGTGGGTCGTCATCTTGGGGTCTGATTGGACCATTCTTTTTTGAAGAAACAGTAACTGGCCCAGTGTGCCTGAACATGATATGCACATCTATCTTACCCGCCATTCATACACTCTATGGAAATGAGGAATTTTACTTCCAACAGGATGGTGCATCACCACATTACCACCGAGATGTACGTGCGTACCTTTATGACAAACTTCCAAGGCACTGGATAGGACGAAGAGGTCGAATTGAGTTTTCACCGCTTTCTCCGTTGAACTTCTACCTATGGGGAACTGTTAAGGATGTTATAGACCGTAGAAAACCAGCTACACTGGCAGCACTTCGGGGAGAAATTCAAATGACATGTGCTACAATTGCTGAAGATACTTTCGCAAACGTTACTCAATCAGTAGTTCAACGTACTCAGAAGTATATCGAAGCCGATGGTGGGCATTTTGAGCAACTGTTGTACTGTAAAATTCTAAGATGATTAATTCTCATCATTCTCTGCTTGTGTGGATACACAGTTTTTTCTTTATATTTGACACCCTCTATATTGATGAAATTGAGAGGATAAGTGTCACTGCAAAATCGCATGGTATATTTTGATCAAGCGTATTTTAAGTGTATTTCCCATCTTTTGTTATATTCCTTTAGGTTGGACTTTCTTGAAAATGTGTTACAAGGGAATGGTCTTTTTGTATAGAATGGGGGAAAATGCTATGGCCTTCCTAGTCATAAACTCTTACCCAACATTTTCCATTCCCCTCTTGCAATAAGCACAGTGACCCTAAAGTAAACATTGTGTATTGTTAAGTTGTAATGGACAGCCAGTGAAAGTTATAGATTAATGAAGGTGCTATTAAATTACTAGATGTAGACTCGAAACGCATCGAGGTAGGACCGATCGGGAACAAAATTACCAGAAAGAACCGAAACGAGACAGTTTTTTAGTTGATATTCGGCAAAGGAGAGGTATAGTGAACATTGCCGTGACAGTTAAACAGTATAAACATTTGGAGAATCGAAATAACAATAGAGGTTTTTTATTCGCTATACCAGATATATTAATACTTTGATATCTCAAGAGTTTAATAAAAAATACTCCGAGGTTTTAACTTAAACTTAACAGCTCGGATTTCTAAATATGTCCTCAAGTATGCAAATTAAACGTTTTGAGGTTTATATTCCAGAATTGGAATATTGGAATTGGAATATAAATCTCACCTTATTTAAAAACTGTTTTAAATATTTCGTCTTCTTCAAAAATTTGCCTACATATTTCAGTAAACTGTCTCAAGTTTTACAAACTATTCAGTGCTTTTAGAACTTTCACATACTCTAAGGTGTCAAAGCCTTAGCATAGTGCACAAACTCTACTCCATTTTGGTAGATTGCCTGGATGTAATCTACTGCACTTGTTACGGCAGAAACCGGCCTGTTTCAGGTTGGGTAGGGTCTTATCTAGTGTCTGTGAACCTCTTTCCTACAATTTTAAACCTTTATCTAATTTAGACATCCAGCTAATGAGTAGACAGTTGTTAGACCATGTTTTGTTATTTCTTGTGAAGCAGAAAAATTGAACTTTTTTGCTAGAATCCTGTTGAATAATTTGGTAAGTGAAGCTATTAAAAAAATTCCTCCATTTCAGATTTACGTTCAGATATATTATCTAATTTCTTCTGGGATTCTTTCGCTTATTAGTTCACATATACGATAAGAAGTGATATATATGCAATCGCAAAATAAAATTAATATGAATTATTTTTGAGAATGTAATATGTCAAGAACGATCAAATACAAAATTAAATTTTATTAGTTTCCCTATGATATATATATATATATATATATATATATATATATATATATAACATTAATTTTTCTGAGCATACCAGGAAAATAATAACTTTAATTTTACATTTGAGCGTTCATGTTGAATGTATTGTAATACATTCCAATGTAATACGAACTCAAGGCAGTTGCCTGAACAAATAGTCTCTTTTTATTTTACTGCCCCAAAGTAATTTAACCTTAGTGACTGGTCCAAGACTTGCATAATGATAGTACTTTCTATCTAGCTCACCCCAAGTATGTGCAAAGAATACGGTAACATATACTATGTATAACAAACTAAGTAGATAATAGATATATATCAAAGATAAGCGCAGGTATCGAACATTGACCTAATAGTATGGAGGACAGTTACTAGTACCATTTCAATCTCTTACCCTTTCTTGTTTGTTTATTTATTTGCTTTATTTAAGGACACTTTTTGAACACCGTAGGTCATCAGCGTCCCATTCAATTAAGGGCGTGAAACGGTGGATAGCTTTTGCTCAGAGGCCTCTTCTTTCAGACTTGAGATTCTTTTATGTGCCGTAAATCTACAACCCATAGATTTACTTCCCTTCAGAAAGAGGCCATACTAGGATATTTACATCCCCCCCCCAAAAAAAAATCTATCGAGCATGGCCGGGTTTTAACCTGCGATCTTGGGTCTACGAGACAAATATGTTTACCACTAGGCCACAGACTGACTACTTTTTTTTTTTTTGGGCACTCCTTTAATTGATCTTAGAAATTTTATTTCTCATTATATTCACCTTTAATTGTGCTAATAAAATATAAGCTTTCTCATTATATTCCCCTTTAATTGTGCTCGTTAAATATAAGCTGTTGCCTTCACATGCATTATACAACCTCGAAGACTAATTTCTACCAGGGCATAGCCGCTTTCCGCCGGCCCATAAATAAAATAACCTCACTGTATATGCAAATATTAGCAGAAAAAAATTAAGACAAACTATTTTTGAGGAATTTGTACATTTAAAACGCTAAAGTAAAAAAAAAGTATTTTATTAGTTTTCTTATGGTTACCAGAAAAGAATGTTTTATATATATATATATATATATATATATATATATATATATATATATTTGAATGGTGTATAACGTCCGTTTTTTACTGCTGAGGCACCACACGCGGTGGGCACTGAGTATACATGGGATGAAATTATATATTGTGGGAGGATGTTTTTAAGGAAGAATACGTTCCAGGTCTAAATTTAGGGTACCTTCCCGGCATTTGTCATATATGACAACCGAGGAAAATCTGGAAAGGACCTCAGTCTAGGAGGACGGTCCTGGCGGGATTCGATTCCCAGACGTTCCGCTCACGATTCCGCACCTTAACGACCTCAGCCACCCGTGGCAGTTATATATATATATATATATATATATATATATATATATATATATATAAAACATGTAATATTATATAACAAACTAAATATAATTTTAAAATATTTTTAAGAAAGTGTTACATCCAGATATAGGTTTCTGTGCACCGTAGGAAGTTAAACATTTCTCGATTTTTTTTTAACATACCACATATCACTTTCCAGAAATAATTCATTTAATTCTGAAAATTGTCCAGTGTTTTTAAAATTAAACTGCGCGCATTATACTGACGCGAATTGTGATGCAATTAATAAAATGATACACAAAAATATTGCGGCTACGAGATAACTAACATTCGTCAATCTGGTTTTCTTACCCCCACGCCTTAAGTCAGTTACGAATATTGTAAAGTACCCACCGGAAAAAGAACAGTTGACATTATCTCCGGAAGTATTGTGCTTCGTTGTAGTATGTGTTAATTATATCCTGTTATCGTTCAATGCTCCTACTAGTCACAAATATAGACTATATTTTTATTTCCACCAACTCGTAGTACAAATTTCGTATTTCGAAGAAAAAAGCAAAGTTTCAATATCAGTTTAAAATACATTGGACGGTTTCTAAATTTTTTGGCTGTACAATATTATATTTCAATGTGATGACCTTGCAAAGATATAGTTTTCTGGCACCAACAATAACTATGCATTGCTTTACAACTCTGTAAGCCTGTCTTTCAATCATATATATATTTCCTTTCCGTCTAAATATCTGCCCCCGCGGAATGCATTTTTAAGAGGATGGAAGAGATGAAAATCAGAAGGTGCAAAGAAGAGGAGGATCAAGAGTCCGCTAAGATTCAGATATCTTTCTTCCGTATGAAGGTTTGTACATGGTTTCGCAGTGAGAACACTTGTCTCGGATGCACCGTAACCGCTTCTTCAACTGCGAAGAGTTTTGATGCATACTTTGGAGTTAATTGTCTCATCACGAGCCAGTACTTCATTATGTAATGCTTTCAGAAACCCAGAAGAATTTTCTATGACTTTATAAGCGGAAGATATTGTCTTGAACTTTTATTTTCAAAAAAGACATTTTGTGATGCAACTCCATAATTTGCCTATTGATCTCAAATTCGAATGATAAATGCTGGTGGACAAGAAATCGATAAAGAACAAGCTACTCTAAACGGACGGTGCATCTGTGTTCCTGGAATCCTTGTTAGCACAAATATTCTAAGTGCGAACAAATAAATAAATGCATACGCATGTCAATGTGTGTATAAAGGTGAATATTGAGTTGTTTTGTTGTTTTTCGCAGATAATATCCTTTAAGGAGGACGTGATGGCCACCCGGAACTGGATGCTCAGCGAGATTGTCTCGATTTTTTCTTTCTTTCGATGATGATGACAACCTCTTTGCGAATCCCGAAGGAATGCATCTGTTGCAATTGTATCCATGAAAAAAATTTTGAAAACCTCCATCGATCCTATTTACTAGACACCAAAAATTAGGTTAAAATTGATAATATACATCTGTTAACGCTAACAAACAATTCATTAAGTTCATTAACCAGTAAAATTGGACCACTTGGAGTGGGGGTTAGCCTAAAGCGAAAATTTAAAAATCGCTCTAGCGACCGCATTTCCCCCCTCCCCTCAACGAAACTCTGTATATGGCATTGAATAAATTTAAGTACAATAGTTCCTAAAAAAAAAAAAAAAAAAAAAAAGGAATCAGACTATTATGAGTGAGGGTTTACCTGAAACCCGCACTGTAAAATCTCTCTGGTGGTACCAATATTTGTTTTTTCGCAACAAAGTTCGGAATATACCATTTAAATAAAATAAGAAAAATAGTTTCTGAAGATTAGGACATTTGGGCTATTACGGGTAGAGGTATACCTGAAAACCGAAATTGAAAAAGCGCTCTATCCTTTTTCTCAATTATTAAATTGGGGAAATGGGGGGGGCAAATTAACTCATAATTTATAACGATGCCATATATTTTATTTTTGACAAAAACATTGTTGTAAAGATAGCAGCTGTGAAATATTAATCTGTTACTGGTACTCTCATCATATACCCAACCGCTATTAAAAGAGGCGGCAAACTTTTGATATGAGCTTTACTCGATATCCCAACAATAACACCGATAAACTCTCGAGCAACTTTATACTAGTCTCCTGTTCATCCTAAACCACTATTAGCTGAAATACTCCAGGTGGGATGTGTCTGCTGTTAAGTTCTAGGCTTGGTGCGCAAGACAGAATCTCTATCACTATATTAACGGCTGTGAAAAGAACGTGGTGACTAATTACACTGGCTTGGCCCGTCTTCTACAAGAGAAGGAGGGTAAATAGCCAAGGGTGAATGTTTTGAATTGTGAGCTCCTGGTAGTCGCTGCTTCCTCCCAATTTCTGTAAACTCAATATGTAACTTCTCTGCTCTAGCGCTATCAATTTACTGGAATTCCCACAGTTTACGTGACGGACTTTTTTGTTTAACGACTGAGAGTGTTTTTATTCAATGCCGTCTTTCCATATTTATATTTCTTAAAAAGCACTGAAATGTTCGTATGGGTTCATCTTACGCCAAAAGAATTACTGCTGTTTTTTGTAATGCATATTGTTTAGAGCACAATTTGAAAGCTAATTGCATCGTTGCCACTTAGCGGAAAAGATGAAAGACAGGAGATGGTGCGTAATAGTTGCTATTACACATAAAATGTTGTTTTTTTAATGGAAAAGTGATTGAGAAAATTATGTGGCATTACTTAATGAATACCTTCATAGATTCTTCATTTCGCTGGTTAATAAGAAACAATGTGTACGAACCCCGGTCTGGTCTGAGAGGCTTTATAAGTAGATAACAGAAATAAGATGTAAAATAGACCATAAAAATTTAATGAGATGTTTGTTCTTTTCGGTCAGCATTCATTCTCGTTTTTATTGTATTTGAATATCTTGTATTTGTGTCACAGGCTTGAATTGATCATATTTAGCTGCAGGAGAAATACTTTGTTTGGAAATAGAAACATATATACCGATTTTTGCAGTGATTTATAAATTTCGTACATTGTACATGATTTAAATATATATTTAAATGTTCACAATATAATATAAAAAGCTCAGAAGACTATTTCAGATTATTCCGATTGAAATGTGCAAGATGTAATTAGATATTTTTATAATTATCCCATATTACAAACCTTTCATCCTCTGTATTGGTACAAAAGCTCCGCGATGCAGAAGTCTACAAGCCTATAGAACAGCAGGATCTTGCAAATGTTTTAAGCTATTGATTTCAATACATTTTCAATAAAACGCCAAATAAGATTTCTGCATAGACCTTTGTCAAAACATAAGATAACTGCGGGCTTTCCGCGTTCATACAATAGAAATTTACACTATTACTATACCATACTGAAAGCTTAATGCTGGAATAAATAAATTAATAAATATTCATTCCACAGAATGGACGTTCCTAAAATATAATCATATTTCTGATATATTGTATTTATTTCATTTGATTTGATTCTGATAATAAAATGCGGCTTTTATGATGAAATTTTCATTTTAATTATTTAATTGCTCACTTCTAGATCGATACATAATCGACAGTCTCAAGGACGCGGTAAGTAGGAAGTAGATTGAACATTAATATCGCTATATTACAATACTTCCTCGAGGAAACAGGAATATTACACTTCAAATATATGTGACGTTTTGAAAACAGTGACGTATTGCTGATCGCTAGAAAAGGAAGATTATTTTGAAATACGCCTGTACTAAGCAATATAAAAGGGCCTAAGCATAAAGTCATGGATGCATTACGATGAACAGCCTAACCGTGTTGTGTGCTGTGATCACCATGGCTATAGTGCTAGCTTCTCCAACAACCGGACGACATCGTGTTCGAGTTCCTAGCAACTGTATGCACTCCTACAGTCCTCGAAGTGAAACCATAGAAACAGTGGATATCAGAACGGTGGAGAACCGCACCTACTGCAGGTCCAAGGTGTGCGATACGGTCTTGGTCTTCAAGAGTGCGGAGATGAAGCGGTACCCGCATTTCATCACCAGCGTCATCTGTATGGACAACCAGGGGACTTGTCACCAGGTATATAGTAACGTGACGTACACGATACACAACACAACCTCCAATGAGTTTACGGGCGGTTGGATTGAGGTGCCATCTGCATGTGTCTACAGCCCGCGTGAGCTTGTTGGGAACTTGCCTGAGGTAGAACAGATTCCATAGCAGTCTGGCACACAACTGTCGAAGAGAATCTAGACAATCAGCGCTGGGGTTGAGCTTACTAGCTGTCCTATTTACTCGTCGGTAGCTGAAATTATGAAATGTGATATGTGAGAACTGAAAATATTGCGGGTTTTGTAAATGCTTATGTATTAAAACATTTTATAACATAGTGTATTGTGATACATCTATTTATTTATTTATTTATTACAACTGGAAAATAGAAATTGAGTGCCACCAAAAATGTTCAAAGCTGTTCATGTTAAAACATGTACAAAAACATTACACACATGAACTTTAAATTAAGCTAGAGGAGTGCTTAAGGAAGAATACTTGAAGGTAATAATTTTCCAAACATAAAGAATGATATAAAAGTCTTTGTAATTATTTAATTTATTGAATTATATTATATCGTGAAATAAATTCATAAATTAATTTTCTAAAAATATTTTTTCTTGCACCACTTCCACCCATTATCAACCCTTAAATCTAATGTCATACTATGAAATGTTTTATCAGTTTCCATATCAAAAATATTTTCCACAGTAAAAATACCATATTTTAGAATTTGTGTGATCTGTGAATCAAAACATGTGGCTTCCCAACGATAAACATATTCAAGTTTGACAGATTCAGTGATGATATTCAAATATGCAACTTGAGAAAAAATGGATTCCCCTATAATAGGATCATTAGCAATAACCCTAAGTAGAGAGTTGTATAATTATTACAAACTCTCAGAACAATCGCTGTAGTTTCTGCTAGCAAAGACAATGCCAAATGATGCTACTTAAATTAATATTTATATATGCCACAATACTCAACATTTATTTAAAAATCCTGTACAGAAGTGTATTTTAAAAATGTAAGAATTCATTACTGAGATAATGTAGAAATATTGCATTACTAATGAAGTGTTTTTAAATATTAATTGTCAGAATATATTTCTATTACATATTCTTTGGAATCTAGTAAAAATCTGCTTAGGTCTTACTTTCCACTCTTCTCTTTAATTATAATTATATTTCTTGAGCTGTGATTATGTGCTCCCTTGTCAATAACCTTCTTCTTCTTCTTCTTCTTCTTCTTCTTCTTCTTCTTCTTCTTCTTCTTCTTTTGCTTCAGCATGTTTGTGCATATAATTCTCTTTCTGTCATGCTTGCAGAAAGAGAACAGAATACATGAAACTGAACAATATAGCCCTGCTGTCTGTACAAATTCTTCCTCAAAATAATTACAATGGCGTAACAAAATCTTTTGACATGAATCAACCATTTGAACAAGTGCATACCACTCAGGCTATAGTACATTTTTAAATCGGTTTATAGAAAAATCATGAGAACTTAACCTTGATAATTACCGTCTTCGTGGATTATAGGAAATGTTTCTACTCACTAGAATAGACAGGCGTTATCATCCAACGTATTGTAAGTTTTATCCCGAATAAATTTATCAACAGCTATTCAATAATACAACAGACAGGAAGACTGTTATTTAAAAAGCAGGGAGAAGCCTATCTCGCTAAAATTATTTACATGCTTGCTTGAAGACAAATCTACGGTTCGCCGACATTGTTTTGTTCAGTATATCAGCCCAAAAGCTATAACAAATGCTTCTTCATTTGTGTAAAAACCAACAGTGATATCGGTGTTATTATTAGTCCCAATAAACCAAACTTATGTATTTCCAATGATACTGGCTTGCCGTCTCTATGATAGACAATAAGACTGTGTAAACGAATATGTACATCTCAGTCAACTTGTACGCCTGAACAACCAATTTGGAGGGGAAATGGGGAAACGTATTAAGCTTGCTAAAATTTGTTGCACATTTAATAACCAACTAGACGCCAAATTAAAAATAGAAGCCAGGAAAAATGCGATGAACTTTATTTTATACCTCCTTGATACAAAAGAAAAGGAACAAGATTCAGGTCAGTCAACGAAAAAGGGGGAAAAAATCCTGAATATCTTCCTGGGGGACAAAATCAACAATGCGGAAATAATCGGACAGGTAAGAAGAATATCACATTCAGATGCAAAAAAAGAAACGTCTTTCATGCAGGAGCTACGCAATCTAAGCAAATGCCTCACCGAGTTAAATAACTTTTAATAAAAAGTAATATAAAATCCAAATTAGGCCTTATTTATGAAATGAAATAAGATATGGCACTACTGTGTGGTATTTGGAGAATTATCATTATTATATTATTGAGACTAAATAAAAATTAATAGTATATTATTAATTAAATGAAACGTATGACCATTAAAGCTTTACTGTGTGAGTATTTTTAAACAGTTTTAAAATGTAACCATGTTTATGAACCCTAATAAGCCTTTGGTATGATCTTTACATTCATTAAAATGAAGAAATAACAGGAAGTTTCCAGTTACATTGCATATTTAAGAAGAATATGTTCATGTCTTTAATAAAAGAAAAGCATATGACTATCCAGAAAAAATTACAATGTACCAAGGAAATAAAATAATTGAAAGTTATTCATTGGCTATGAAATTTAATTTAAATGTTATTGTAGTAAAAACGTGTAACAAAAACGTAGGTTATTGCAAATATACTTCACAAACACATATTAGATTAATGTTTCACATTTGCTATTTTCACGACGATGCTTTTGTAAAATATACAACCTATGCATCGTTATAAATATACTTTATATGCTGACTTAATTATTTATTTTATTTTAAAACAATATAGAGAAAATTAAACGCAAGAGCGCTTTTTAAATTTCGGTTGTTCAATTTTCCTAATTTTCGGAAACTATTTTTCCTATTTTACTTAAATGTTATATGTAGAATTTTGTTGTGAGTAAACAAATATTGGTGCGCTAGAGCGATTTTTAAACTTTGGATTTCAGGTAAACCTCCACTCCTAGTGATTTCCCTGATTTTCAGAATTTTCTTTTTTTTTTTTTTAATTTTATGTGAGGAGTTTCGTTGCGAAAAAAAAAATATTAGCTGCTAGAGCGAATTTTGAATTTTGGAGTGAGCAAACACCCTCTCCTAATGTTCGATTTTATTGATTTCCGAAAACTATTTGTTGTGTTTTATTTCAATGTTACATACCTAGTTTTCTTTTAAAAAAATTAAAGTGTCGGTCGCTAGAGTGATTTTAAAATTTTGCCCAACTTCCATTCGTTTTTCAGGTATATACTCCTAATGGCTCGATTGACCTGATTTTCTAAAACTATTTTTTTCAATTTGTTTAAAGTAAACCTATCAAGTTTCGTTGAGAAAAAACAAAAACTTGGGCCGCTAGATAGAATTTTCAATTTGTAACAACTTTTGCTTTAGGTTAACCCCCACCCCCAATGGTCCCATTTTTTCTGGTTAACGAGCTCGATGCTTCGTTGTTAATTTATGGTTATATGCCGAGTTTCGTTACGAAAAACTACAAATTTCAACAGCTAGAGCGAAAACGAGCACACACACACGCATATATGTACATATAAAATAGATTTTTTTTTCCCTTTATGTAGGTGCCTGTAAGTACGATTGATGCAGATTTGGATAGATGATTAAAAAAAACCGTTCATTGATACAACTACAATAGCTTACATATCTTTGGAATTGGCTAAAAAATATCAAATAGATTTTCACGAAACTAACCGCAATAACTTACTTCCTTCGGAATTCGCTAAAGGGGGAGGACTCCACTCGTAACGATGGACAAGTGTTACGACGGGCAGAACATGAATGTTGCATATGACGTTGGTCAGATAGTTCAAATAGTTTCGCGAACCAGAATAGCACCAGAGTCAAACAATTGAAGAGGAAATACAAAATTATAAGCACTATGGTCCTGATATTACTTGTTCTTAGTACTTTAATATATTAGTAAAACAAAGAATGTGTAATTTACACCATAATTTATAAAACAGTTTTTCTTTTATTGGCTCATCAAGTGAGGAGAATTCGAGTCATGCCTGTAACTATAGATTAAACATTACGTATTCTACATTATTCTGTAGCATTTTTTCCTTCAGATTGTTTTCTTTTATTACCTTCAATCTTTATTTTCAGGTTGCTGGTGTGAGTTACCCCCAAACATTTCACATTTAATTTCCCTTGAGGCACTTTTATGCGTTAAAAGTTCATCTGTAGGGAAATGTCTCGGTAAGCTTGTGGAATATTTTGAATGAGAGAGGTGAGAGAATATAGTAAGCGGAGCCTCTTTTCCATTAGCGCCATTATGTGCATGCACCACCTGAAAAGTAATTTCTCGTGCATTCCCAAGAAAGTTTACATGCCTCGAGTTTTATACAGACTGAATGTTGTTGCATTATAAAGTTAAATGAAACATTTTTAAAATACTATTAGACAATTATAATGAAACTATATATTAACGGCAACACAGTCATATCTTTCTATATGTTGTTTTGACTTTCCAAAACCCATTTTCTTGATATTTCTCCACATTTCTGTGGATGGCATATTAAAATCTTTTAGTTTATGTGTATGTCTCAACTGGGCATTTCTGATTGTTGGTTTGTCGTGTTTCGTAATCGTTTGTATTCTTGCAAATTTGTACCACTTTTGTTATTTATATATGTGTTATGTGCCAGGTCTCTTTAAGTCATTAAGTTACGAACTTCGATTGTCATCTAAGGTGCAGGGGATCATTTTGTTCTTTTTGTTTTGAGGGGACATATCGGTCATTATAAGATGATGATGGAAATTTTAATTTTCAGCTGTCCTGAAGTTGCATGTAATATGCCATTCTGCTTGTAACGCATCATTAATTCTCTTAGTGTCTCTTCATCTTAAGTGTTTCAAGTCTCTTAAGATAAGCACTTTAGGCGGTAATTTAGGCATCTGGAGGGCATAAACAACTTGTGAATTTATGAAGGAGCTGCTTTATTTAATTTTGTGTCAATTGAATGTAAAGAAAATGAAGTCTAAGTCTTTTTTTTTTTTTTTTTTTTTAACCATTGGAAAAGAAAACCGAAATTGAAAAATTGCGAGACTAGCCCCAAGTATTAATTTTAGTAAACGATGATTTCAAAACATATCAAGTGCAAGATACAATGCTTTCTATAGAGATAGACTTCATCTTGCAGTTTCCAGGCCTTTATCACAGGGTCATCGGTTAGTTTGTTAAATGAAAACCATGAGAATAGTTCTTTTTTTAATAGGTGCGTTACTACAATGTTTTTGTTTTTATTCAATTTTCTCTCTCTGTTGTGTACGTTCAGCCACGCATGTATGAGTGTTGATTCTAATTATTAAGATTCTAGAACCTTGCAATCTATATATACAGCAGTGAAGCGCTCACTTTTTCAAAAAGCATCTTAAAGAGTTTTTATTAGTTACTTCCATTGCTTTGGAGGATTGATAGGTATTTTAGGGCATGCTATTTAACATGCATATATAGATCAAATCCTTTTTAGAGATATTATAAAACTGAAAACTAAACCTAGTCCTATGAAAAGAAATACCTTCTTTTGTGTTAAATTTAAAAAGTATCATTGACCTTAGTACCTTTCAAAATTTTTTATTTTAATTATTATATTTTATACAGAATCTTATCACATTGTTGTACTTAAACCTAACTTATTTGTGAGAAAAAAATCCGTAGTGTTTGCTATACCGATTTGCACAGTTGTATGCAGCACAAACATACAACATGATTAAATCTTTACCTCAGGTCCTTTGCTTAATATTAGCAGGGTGCGCAGGGTAAATTCACGATACATAAATCACGCGTTAACTACTCGAATTTTATTGAGCGGTATAGAAAAATAATTGATAATTAATATTAAGAAGTAAATGTACGTAATTTTGAAATATGAATAGAAACATGCGCTTAAAAATACGAAATGAAAACTTAAAATGCCAAAATATTAATTCAAATATGTACTAAAAGCTTGAGAGTCTGCGAAGTTGTTTAGAGTGTCAGAATGTATAAGAAACAAAAATACATTATCACAGGAAATATTCAAATTTTACATTTAACAACCAACATTCCCAGTAACTGGATATTTGTTAATTTGGTTTATTTACGAACGCTATTTAACCTTTCAGATCATCAACGTTCCATTCAATTCAGGGCATGAAATGGCCGATAAATTTTGCTCATTTGCTCATTTGTTCATTAAGATGCCGGAAATTTACGATATGGGACCCATGGGCTTTACTTCCCTTCCGAAGGAAGCCATAGATAGAATTTTTACGCCCGAAAAAATCCTCCAATCCTGGTCGGGATAGAACCCGCGACCTTGGTTTTAGGAGGCAAGTGCGATTACCACTAAACCACCAGGACTGACCTGTAAATGAGTATATGAAACTTTGTAACACAATAAACTTTTCCGTTTTCATAGCCCAGCTTACGAGGGTAGGTAAGTTTCCGGCCTCGCCGATAAGGATTATTGCCTTCACAAAACCCCATACCTTATCTGTTAAGTAAATAATGCAGCTGTAACTTCCGCTCTGCTGTGTTCAGTTGTTCAGATATAGTTGCATAAAGAAGGCTGTGCATAGAAGATTGTGACATGTTCAAAATGGAGTATCCATCTGTTATGTTCTTCACAAATGAAGAATTTACTCCAAATTAAATTAAACAGCGATTGGACGGTGTACATTCTAACTAAAAGAATGAGCCAAACTTTTTCGAATGGGTCAAGAAAGCATTGAAGACGAAGAGCGTGCAGGTCGGCCCTTGGAGGTGTTCACTTCTGAAAACATTGCTCTTGTGGAAGGAGAAATTATGGAAGACCAGCAAGGTTGGGCCTTTCTAAAACAACAGTCCTTCGAATTACTCATGAATATTTAAACATGAATAGGATTAGTTGCAAGATGGGTGCCCAGACTTTTTTCCCAGTCCAAAAACAGCACTGAGTCATCTGTGGTCAGCCATTTTTGGAACTCTGCCGTGGCAGCGAGAGAGAAATTCTGTTAAACATTGTTACAGGAGATGAAATTATGGTCCTCTACTATGATCCTTTGCCCAAAAGAGAATCAATGGAATCATAAACTTGGCGAAGCACCGCCTCTAAAGGCCAAGATCACTCGGTCAATCAAGAAGATCATGCCCGCAGGGGGATTGTAAAGGAATACTCTTCATTGACTTCAAGGAGAGGATCACCACAGTAAATGGGTGTTACTATGCTGGCCTACTGCACAGATCACGTGCTTCCATCAAAGAGAAAAAGCGAGGAAGCCTAGCAGTGATGTGCGCCTTCTTCACGACAACCCGCCTATGCACACAGCTCTTGTTCCAAAGGAAGCTGTGAAGAAACGTGGCTTCAAGGAGATCGACCATCCACCCTACAGTTCATATCTAGCTCCCAATGACTATTTACTCTTCTCATAACTCAAGAAGGATTTTCGAGGAAGGAAATTTAAGTGTGACGAAGAAGTGATGCGTGCTGTTTATGCCCATTTTGCAGACAAGACTTCTGGTTATTTTTTTTGGGGGTGGGAGGGTGGATTGAAATGTTAATTCAAAGACGTGAGAAGTGCACTGCAATAAAAGATTAACTATATTGAAAAGTGAAATATAGTTTTTGTCTTTATTATGCCTAGAAAACGGTTAGGTCGGAAACTTATGGACCTTACCTCCTATTTCTCCTGCCCGTAAAAATAACCTTGTGTATAAAGAATATCCTTTCTATATTATATGGGGTGGGAGGATATATATTGCATTGCCAGTCTTACCAAAGTTCCGCTATATATTTAAATATGACTATGTTACATGTTGCAAGTTTATTTAAGTCCAGAAAACTTGAAAGTGTTCATAACAAAAACCTAAATATAATAATAATAATAATAATAATAATAATAATAATAATAATAATAATAATAATAATAATCTGTAATACGTTGTCCTGGCACCTAGATGCCTATACCAGGACATATATTACAGTTTCTACAGTTTATTATATTTTTCTTTTCTCTTACATTTTTTAATATTAAACGAAAGTAATTAACAAAAATGCAAATAAACAAAACATCCAATTAAAAGCTTCAAGTATATCTCTAACTGGAAGTCAGTTAGCAAACAAAATTATAACTGGTAGCCAGCTATAATTTAACTACTAAAACTTAAATTCAAAACTAAAAACTGCAGCTAAAACTACCCAAAACTAAAACTACCGTCGAAAACCGACGGTTACAATGCTGGCAACCAGTAACCTTAAGCTAAAATTTTATTTAATCTATCGTTTTTCCTTTATTAATTTTCCCTTTATTATTTTATATAACTATTCTACTGCACTTTATTTATGTTAACTTCACCTTGTTCATTTGCATTTCATTTCCACCTTCTATCCAAAACAACAACTCACTTGTCTTCATTTCACTCCTAAGTGTTCAAATTATGACCAAAAAAATTTAACTTTCAGTTTAAACTAATCAATAGCTACGCCATTTACTCACCATACACCACACGCTTGCAATTTCACCATTTTATAAACCTTCGCAGTTTCCATAATTCGTCCTCTTCTCCTCCCCTTGTGGCTCCCCAGTCCATCATTTGATCCCTTCTGCTCCTACCTGGACCTTCACACAGCAATCACTCCTGAATCCTCCGTTTGCCGTCTCCGCTCTTCCCCTTTGGTCACCGGTCTATTCTTGTTGTTTAAATTATAATCCAATGGGTATTATTGTTGATGTTAAAGTCATTTTATACGCTTTCTTGTTACTGATTTGTTGTTTGAGTATATGTTGTCATGTCATGTTATTTATTATATTTTCTAATAATTATAGTTGTCATTATTATGGTTTATATGGTTATTATTGTCAGTGTTTTTAGGTTGTTGTCATTATGTCTGTACATTCCATCTTCTTTCTTCTTTGCCATGACTTTCACACTTCTTGTTTTTGATGTCATATTGTTGTTTATTGTTACTGTTATTTGTTATCTTTATTGTTTTTGTGTGCAAGGTTTTTGTGGTCAATGTCGTCAAGTTGTTAATTTCCGTTGCCTCCCTTTCTCCTTTCTCCTCCGCTGCGGTCACTATCTTCATCATCCTGCTCCTTGAATGCTCGTCTTTAAGTTCTTCTTTTCCATCCTTCATCACCGTCATATAACTTGCATTTTCTAGTTCTATAACTCTTCTTCCGTACATTCTTCTTTCTCCCTTCTTTGCTTCCCATGCGTAACTTTCACTTTCACCTTCCAACTTTTTAAATCTTCTCTGGAATATTTTTCTTCCTTCTTCACCACCAACAAATAAATTACTTCTTCCAGTTCTTAACTTTTCTTCTATATTCAATTCTTTCATCATTCTTCACCCCCGTTTAAGTTTAAGGTCCCGTGTAATCTATTCCTGTTATTGTTGTGTGTGATGCATTTGGGTACGTAATCGCTCTGATTTTCTTACTCCTCTACTTGGGCTACTTCAATCTCAATCTTCTCCTGTGATACTGTCACTTCCCGCGCCAGTTTGCTAATTTTATCAGCAAATTGATGTAGTGGTTGTACAAGGTTCTGTCTCTTAGGATGTGTGAAATATGATGACCACTTGAATAGATTCTATAATCCCTTACATGATTTGAAAAGTGTGGACATTCCAATCAGACGTGTTTGGGTGTATCTTGTTTATTACAGAGATCACATATATTTTTTCGTGTTTTGTTTATTTTTTCCAATGCGTTTTGTATGGACCGTGTCCAGTTAGGTAATGTATCATTGTTTTCGTCGGCTGAACATGTTTAATTCTCAATCTTTCCGAAATATTATTAAATAACTCATAGGTTCTTCTACCTACATCTACAGTGTCCCATTCCCTTTGCCACTGTTGTTTTAATGTTTTTTTTTTTTTTTTCCCTATATACTATTGCATCGCCTGCCATTTATTTCAGCCACTTTGTTTAGATTTCTTTTCTTAAACAAAAAAATTGTACTCTTTAATTTAATTGTGAGGCATTGGCCATATTCCTGTCGATACTAATATAGCTAGGGGTGGGCGAGGTACTGAGAACTCCCGTGAATCTTAATAAAACCTAAATATACACGAAATTTGCAAGTAGCATCGAAATTTGCACTAACGTCCAACATATGCACATACGAGGGTAGGGCCATAAGTTTCCAGCCTCGCCGATAAGGATTTTCTTCGTCACACTTAAATTTCCTTCCTCGAAGTTCCTTCTTGATTTGTGAGAAGAGGACATTGTCACTGAGAGCTAGATTTGAGCTGTAGGGTGAATGGTCGATCTCCTTAAACCCTCATTTCTTCACAGATTCATTTGCAACAAGAGCTGTGTGCATAGGCGCGTTGTCGTACGCCACACCACCACTCAGCTTTCCTCGCCTTTTCTATTTGATGGAAGCACGTAGTCTATACAGTAGGTTAGCACAGTACTCCCCATTTATTGTGGTGTTCCTCTCCTTGAATTCAATGAAGAGTGTTCCTTCACAATACCAAAAGATTGTGGCCGTGGTCTTCTTGGTTGACTGAGTGACCTTGGCCTTTAAATGCGGTGCTTCGCCAGGTTTACGCCATTCCATTGATTCTCTTTTGGATAAGGGATCACAGTAGTGTACCATGGTTTCATCTCCTTTAACAGTGGTTTGCAGAACTTCTCTCTCATTGCCACTGCAGAGCTCCAAAAAATGCCTGACAACAGATGACTCGGTGCTGCTTTAGGACTGCCGCCGGTCTTCATAATTTCTCCTTCCACAGGAGCGATTTTCAGGAGTGAGCCTTCCAAGGGTCGATGTGCACGCTCTCCGTCTTCAATGCTTTCTCGACCCATTCGAAAAAGTTTGGCTCATTCTTTTAGTTAGAATGTACACCGCCCAATCGCTGTTTAATTTAATTTGGAATAAATTCTTCTTTTGTGAAGAACTTAATAACAGCTGGATACTCCATTTTGAACATGTCACAATCTTCTATCCATAGCCTTCTTTACGCAACTAAGTTCGGAAACTTATGAACTTACCCTTGTAATTGTACTTACGGAAAGACAGAAGAAAGGAAACTCTGTTGAAAATCAAAAGAATTACTTACACTTTTATAGTGGTGTTGCGAAAGAAAATAGAGCAAAAAGAGGAATCTCTCTACTGATTAAAAGAAAATATATGAGATGTATTCCAAATTGGGAAGCTATAGGTGAATATACAATAAAATTAAATGTAAACATACTTGGTAAAGGAGTTACATTTGTTGGAGTTTAGACAGCAATTAATGATGACAATTATACTTTTAAAGATAAAATCTTATACAGTATTAAATATAACCTTAGATGAAATAGATAACTCAAGAGAAATTATTTTAACAGGAGGTTTTAAAGGAAGAACTGGAAAAAAAAAAAAAAATGTTATTGGCCCATGTGGAGAATGTGAAAATGACAACGGAGAACAGTTAATTGAATTGTGATAGCAATGTTCTTTCAAAATATTAAATGTTATCATACACAAGGATATTCAAGGACATTCATATTCAAGGGGTTCATGTTTCACCAGGACACTTTGAATATTAAATATACTATAAATTATATTATAATCAATCAACAGATGAATCTTAAAATAAATTATGTGAGAGTATATATATAAATAACGTGTGGGACAGATCATTGCCCTTTAAAATGCAAAATTATCTTTCCTTAAAAAAGGAAATATAAAAAAGTAAATGAAGAAGATAAGAAAGATGTATCACAAATAAATTGTACAAATTATAATATATATGTATATAGTTTGGACAATGAAAGTATTCCTTATTTATATAAAAGGAGAATTGATAAAAAGAAGAACAAAACATTGAATTTGAAAATACACAGATATTATATTCTTATTGCTCAGAAAAAATTGATTAATCAGCAAAAGAAGCTCTTGGGGAGCGTCAAAAATACAAACAAACAAAAAAACAAAACAAAATTATATTACTGGAATAAGGAAGCTGAAACGAACAAAATATATTCAGTGACTGAATACAAAAACAGCTGACGATCAGGTGGAATATACATATATGCAAGTCAAAGTGAGAATAAAGGTAACGAAAGAAAATAACACATATTGAAATAGAAGATGTAATTTAATTTAAAGTTATATTGGAGGTAAAAAGAAATCTGAATATTAAAGAATTTAAAATTAAATTATGTAAATAGTAGATATTTAAAATTTATCTTATTTGAAGATTGGAAGAAATATTTTGAAAAAATATAAATAGGAATTCGACCAGAGTATGAGGTTCATATAAGTGATGACAATCAAGTAAATGATATATTAGTTCAAAATTATATACATATAAATATAGAAATGGTAAAACAAGCAGTAAGAATTTTAGAAGCAGGAAACTTAGTAGTATTGGAGGAATTCCTGCAGAATTGGAAAAACATGGTACGAATAAACTTTGTCAAAAGTTAAGTGCACTAATTGAAAGATGTAAAATGATGAAGATATACTAAAGAATGGAAAATGGGATATATATCCACAGTATATAAAAAGGATAAAAATTAATGTAATAATTATATGGGATTGACTGTCACAAGTACTATTAGTCTATATGATCGAATAATAAAATAATTATTTAATAAAAGTAATACAAAATATATATGAAAATTCTAGAAAAAAACGAAAATACAAAATAGATTATCGCCAAAATTCCATGTTATCTAAGGCTTACATTAGGGGTGTTAGTTATCTCCAACAATGTCCAAAATATATATTGAAGATGTTTTAAATGTTTGGAAGAAGATATGTGAAGATACGAAAGTTTGAGTTTCGTGCTGATTTAAGTTTTTCATCCTTTTTTATAAAATGGAGTCTGTTATAGTATTTCGTGTTTCTATTGTAATTACAGCACGACTTTTCAGAATAGATCTTCAGGTTTTACTTTTACCTGAGGACAGTCCATTACGAGAACAACTGAATTAAAATGCGTGCTTTTTATTATTCATCACTTATATAACAATCTTTCTGTGATTATAACTAACGTTATGAATTATTTCACGCTTATTGGTTGCATATGCTGTATGTTTTAATTTAATTACATAAAATAATTTATTCCACCGCAAAGAAAAGTATTTAATAAATAGTGACCAAAATTATTATTATTATTATTATTATTATTATTATTATTATTATTATTATTATTATTATTATTAAGTCAGTTTTACAATGTATCAACATCTTCTGACAGTCAATTACGGAGTTACAAAATACAAAAATGTTAACATTTATAATTATATTATTAACCATAAATGGATGAACTGCTAAATTATTTCTCTCACTCCAGTCATTGTTCTTCTTTTAGGTGTCTATTCTCCATTTCTTCTTGCATGCCCTTCATCCATGTTGTCTGTGGCCTTCTTCGTTTCCGTCTTCTTAGTAGAATCCATTTATGTATCATTCTTGGCAATCTTTCTTCACCCATTCGTATTAGATTACCACCATATCAATTGTCTTGTTAAAATGTCCTCCACAATATTATTTTAACGTTTTGTTTGTCTTATTGTATCATTTCTGATTCTATCTTTGTGACACCCTTGCTGATCGTCTCTAGTAATTATATTTTCGTAGTCAAAAATATATTTTAGTATGTATTTTTAAGCTACCACATTTCTGCACAATATAAAGCTGTGCTTCTAAAATCGATGTGTAAATTTGATGTTTTATTTCTTTATTAACCTGTTTATCCCATAGAATTAAGAGTAGATTTTATAAATTTTCATTTATTTGTGCATTCTCTATTTTTTATTATTTTTTCCTCATCAGTAATTATAACCCTAAATATTTATATTTGTCACTATATTTAATAACTCCTTTATTTTCAATAATTAGATTTTATTTTTCTCCTATTACCACATAAACATATTTTTCTTCAATGAACTTCCTATTCATGTATTTTAGATCATCATATTCTTCAACCATTGTTATTTGATCATCTACAAATTGCAAAGTGTAAATATTCTTATAATAATAATAATAATAATAATAATAATAATAATAATAATAATAATAATAATAATAATAATAATAATAATAATAAAGCATAAGTCTCTTTGGGAACATCAACGTGCATCTGCAGCTAACTAGACTGTATCACCACCACATTCCAATAGATCAAGTTAGCCATCAGGATACTTGAACACTTCTAACACCTATTTACACGACATGAAATGCACTTACATATTAAGTATTTTGCAAAATGATTGCCTATGTATGAGTTGTACAGTGAATTCCATTTGTGAACAGTGTTTATATTTTGTCTATATTATTTGCGTTATCTGGCATTGGGCAATAAGCATTATGTTATACTTCTATAACATCTTTGCTTATTGCAAGATTTCAGACAAAGTTTCTCCTGTTTCAGCAGTCCCAGTTATATTACAGACTTCTAGAAAAGTGCTTTCAAACTTGCCAAAGGTATTTGCATTATGCATAGTAAGGTCACGAAAAGTTTGGTGTTACTCTGGCTACGTTTTTCCACCAATTATTTAAAACTAACCATGATGCGATCCGTATTTTTCCTCATATAAATTTGGTGTAGACTTCAGCTATGTCTGCGAAGGCCTTTCTATCAGATGGTTTTATGTACAGAACGACCCTTAAAATGAACAGAACCCACTAATCTACATGGAATATTACAGCCTTAAAAAGAATCTGGTAATAACATGATCAATTATCCGGTACTAATGTCCATGCTGTCAATAAAACCAATCATGCCCGAATTTTACTTAGAGGAACTGGGTGAAATCAAACAAATGCTTACTCAACACTTCATTTGCGGATGCAGATGAAGTTACAACGTTCGTAGTCTAGATGTAATCATTCTAGAAATGTAATATAGGACATATTGTTTTTATTTATTTTACTTATTATATTTGTGCAATTGCAAAGTCGTTAATATCAACAGAAGTATTTAAATCATCATTATTAATGGATAATGTTGCGGCTGCATCCAAAACTGAAATTTGTTTTTTGCAAACTGTTCTAAGTATTTGAAGGCGTTGTGCTGCTGTATTTTAATCACTGAACCATAAACGTACACTTCACACAGTTTTTCTATTCAATTATTTTATTGGAATAAAATTCTTCATATTTGCTATGCATGGGTCTTACAACAAACGACATGATAAACTAAAATTATTGACTATTGTTTATGTCAATTTCCTAATATGCATAATCATTTCTAAACTATATTGTGAACTGAATCTAATTCTCCTGTTTTTTTTTTCTTTTATATAAAGTCCTAAAGATGTAATAGCGACTGATTTATACGTGTGTAGAGTGTAGAACTATTTTAAAGATGCCACTAAGAAAATAATATCCATAAAGAAAGTTCAATGGTCGCTGCTCGGATTTCTGTATCCCTTTTTCATGTCATGATTTCAGCAAGCGAAAATAACACAAAGTAATGTCAGCGTTTCTTTACAAGTAAACAACCCTATGAATGGATGTTATATTTTTATATTTCACGAATTATGCATTTTAGGCCATTCTACGCGTCATGTAGAAAATATTTTTGCATAAATTTACAACTCTGGATATCACTGCTCTGTAACACTGTCAAAACACATATTATTGAATAAAAGAACACATTATTGTTCCCAACTTTGTCTTTCGTGATTCAATGATTGAATAAACAGTGACCAAAACATTTGTTAATTAACAGCATGAACTCGTCGTGATTTTTTAAAGATATTTTTATTATTGTTGTCCTTGTTCCCTATACTTTTAATTTAAATAGTGTTACAAGCTTTAAGGCAACATACGGCAAACTCGCAGCACACAATATGTTAGTGAACTGAGATAAAAAAAGTATCTGAATACTAACGCATTACTCATATAACTCGAAGATAACGCACACTGAATTTCTTGTGTGTGTGTATGTGTGTGTGTTTTGTGTTATGTGATACAAATGGTGCTCTCTTACACATATACTTATTTTTCCTTGTGATGTTGTCTTTCTGGGAAAATGCCGCCAAATCAGCAGTAAATAAAAAAATATATATTTGTTGTTTATATTGTGCGAAATGGACAGTTAAAAAAATTAATTTAAGTTTGTACAGCTAGCAATTAGCAGACAGATTATTGGTGAGTCATTCTTATTGATTAGCTTCAATTAATATTAGATTTTAATTGCGTCTTTCTGCTCACTTTTATGTCTTAAGTGTTAATTAGTGTTTTTGACTTATAAGGTGTAAGAGATCTGAAGGTTATGTATCTGTACTGTCTATAAAATATTTGCTGTTTCTTTATTAGAGCATAAAATAACTCAATTTTGGTGGTTAATATACAACATTAGTATAAGATTAATATAAATTTAAAATAAATAAAATAATTTGTTAAAAGAAGTTTATTACAATATTTTTTTAATATTTAATGTGTTGTTGGTCCAGTAATAACTTAGGGAAAGAATGGGCGGCAAATGCTAATACTTCAGTGAGTAATGTGCGAAGTCTTCAATTTATAGGGTATTATTAGCATAAACTGATAACTTGATTTTAATAATTATAGAATTGAATGAAAGTATGAAGGGTAATACACGTGCTACTGGAAATACTTTGGGGATGCATTGTCAGAAATTTGGAATGGCAATAAATGTGCAATGCGTGCAATAACATAACGGTCTTAATGCAATAAAACTAATCTATTAGAAAATTAAGTTAGAAATGATGGATAAGGTGTTCTTCTGACATTTTCTCTGTACAAAGTAAATCTGCGACTAAAGGATCTAACTAAAAACTTAAGAGCTTCTAAAAACATGAATATGACTACTGGTTGCAATACAAAACATATATTCATGAAATTGACACTAACATTATTTATGTGAGCATCAACATATAGCCTAAGCCTTTGAGTAATAATACTTGATTCTCTTGAGGTACATCTAAAAGATAATGATGAAATTAATTCCAAAAAGCGAATTTGCAATGAAGCAGAATGGGGAAGGAAATGTTTCGGAGAGGAGGGGTGAATACTACAGGAGCATCAATACGAAGGGAAAGGAAGTATCTGCTAAAGTTTGAAACCAGCTTACAGAAACAGATCTATAGTGGAATGCACTCATAATTAGAAACAGAACAAAGAGGAATTTCTCACAAAATTTTCTGGGAAATGAGAGATGAAAACCAACGATGATATTTTACAAATCATGTTACTTTCATTGCTATCTACTGCAAACAATTCGCGAGAATTAAACTTTGGATATTATCTGGACATTGAAGACAACATAATAATACTGAGGATGATATAGTTTGAATTAAAAATATTTGAAGGAATATTGTGTTGTATCTTTAGGTTGATTAATAATAGGGCGATAAAGGAGAGTGAGTTAATTTCTAATCATGCTCCTGTCCATGAGTTGAATTTCCTAGACAATTTTAATAGTACATTTGATAAAAGTAATGTTATTGAAACGATAATTAAAACAACAGAAGAAATGTGGTACAAGAAAATAGAGAGGGCAGTACTAACGTCAAAAAAAGATTCACTATCGACTAAAGGAGATATTAGAAAATACATTAACTATTTTCCTGGCATCAGTTTATTACTGAAAACCGGAAATCAGATGTGTTTATGACAACTTAAATTTAAATCTTATGAAGAAATTATATAAAGAAAAGTCCATGGATAAACATAGACATTTTGTCATTTGCCATTGGTATAATAAGATATTCAAACATAATTTAACATTTCATTCTTTATTCCTAAAAAAGACTAGTGTCTTCTATGAGAATTATCGAAGAATGATAAACTAATATCAGAAATTGTCATAAAATTGGGGATTCATAACACGAAAAAATGATTTTGAAGAGGAGAAAATTACACAGAACTAGCAAACTATAGTAATAAGATGACTATGAGTATGTTCGACAAGTGGTTTTCCCAAAGTCCTGTGATAATATTTCACAGCTTTACTACAATGACGCCTATCTTGCTACAATTTCGCAATCTACAGACTAGTGAATAAAAGAGTTATTGCTACAACCAGTATAAGACGTCCGATATTAGAATTGATAGCTGTTTATCTTAAGGAAATCTGCAGCACACCAGAAATAATATTTTACAGCAACAACTGTTTTGGTCAGAACAACAAGAATATAGCATTCTTGTATCTGTATACTCTGCGCATAATCTGAGTTTGGTAAATTTAATAAGTCATAAATACCTCATTACTGGAATTGGTCAGAATGCAGGAGACAATAGTCATACAGAAATAGAAAAATAAAACAATGAACAAAAAGTGACCTGTAACTGCACCTTCACAGCGAACCTCAACAATATGGCATTGCAAGGAAAAGTGTCGAGTTTTCCCATGATATGTTTTAGACATTAAATTATTGGCTGGTATACACGAAAATACTGTAAAAATTATAAAAATGGAAAAAAGTAGTCGGTCAGAAATAAAAGTTGTGAGAATACAAAAATAATTTCCATATACAGTATTTTATGAAGAAACCTGAAGAGTTTCAACCATTAAATTTTCGACCTGCATATAAATCTATCAGAATTTCAGTGATTCAAGAGGAATGACTTGATGGGATTATACAAGATAAATGAGATTTCAAAATTCTACTGGAATTTCTATTAAGCTCTCCAAGTAAATGGCAGCACAGAAGAGAACCTGAGAAGATTGAAGGTGATAAATATTGCACCACATGCAAATTGTAACAAATTTGCAGTCATTCCATATATATAATGCAACAAATTAACAGTAATAATAAAAGTAGAATAGGATAAACACTTAAAAGTCACACTTGAAATTGCTGTATTTCGAACTATATTTCAATGGCAAGAAGCTAGCAATTTCAAGTGTGACTTTATCTAAGTGTTTATCCTATTCTACTTTTATTATTACTGTTAATTGGTTGCATTGTTAATAGTGTTACTTTATTTTTATTTTATATTATATATATAATATTAATGAAAAATAAAAATAAAGAAACACTATTGACAATGTAACAAATTAACACTAATAATAAAAGTAGATAAAGCAGAGAAAGAGTCACACTTGAAATTGCTATATTTCGAACTGCTGCGAGTTCTTCAATGGCAAGAAGCTCTAGCTATATATATATATATATATATATCTATATATATATCTATATATCTATATATATATAGATATATATAATTAAAAGTCAGTAGAAATATTGGTGAAATAAGTTGACAGCTTAAAAACGTTCCTTTTCCTCTTGTTAGTATTATTACATTATGGAAAAAATATTTAATGTACGTTTATAAGGGGAACTGAAATTTTGGTAATTAAATTGGTAGATAAATGTATTAATGAAACATTTTTTCAAGCTGTAGCACTATGAAACTAGAGCCGTCGAAATTATGCGGACTGGTTCATTATTTTGTTTGTGCGTTAGCTCTATGTGTGAAAATAAAATAATATTACGACTTCGTTTAATACAATATTAACCCGTTTATGTAGGTTTTCGTAATATAATTTTTACAATATACTTTGAGATAGAAATTTGCACTATATTTATATGATTATTGATTATGAGTATTTATGCCTATGAAAATTATTAAAAAACACTTTAATAAAACCTCCATGTATTTGAGATATATGCTCATATATAAGTTATAACAGGGTATTTAAATATTTTTGTAATTGGGAAAATTTCCCTACTTTTCTGAAAAGCAGTGGGAATATTGTGTTTAACCTGGCAACACTGCAACATGAACATGGCAGGCTCCAGGCTGGCAGCTCGATTCACCATGGCATTGCATGTGGTAAAGGAACGATATAACCTAACTTCAAAATGTTCATTACACTCCTTAGTGCGAATATAAGTTAGCATGCATTTATTATATAAGAAATTGTAATTTTCTCGAATCCGCACATTTAGTCATAGGTCAAGTACGATAATTACGCAAAATAACCATGGAACCGGCAAAACCTGAAACGAGCAGTGCCAAAAGCGTTCAGTTAACTTCGAAAAAGAAGCGTAAAACTGTGACGAGCGAGTTTGCAAGTGTTATTGCCAATGAAAATAACTGCAATTGGAAGCGTTTTCAACAGACGATGCTGAAGAGCAAAAGCAAGCACATATCATTAAAACATTCGGCAACGAAGCAAGGTGCAATCAAAAGGAAAGAAAAGAAAAGGCATTTATCAGTTGCTTGTAATGAAAAGGTAATTGACGAACTACCAGTTAAGAAACTAAAAGAAGCTAATAACTTGGTGACAAATGCTGTGGCTATTGATTGTGAAATGGTAGGTGTTGATGCAGGCAGTGATAGCATATTGGCCAGAATTTCAATTGTAAACAAATATGGAAATTGCATTTATGATAAATACGTGAAACCAACAGAGCCTGTTGTTGATTATAGAACACATGTTAGTGGTATTCGACCAAGGGATTTAGAAAATGCGGAAACGTTTGATACAGTACAAAATGAAGTCGCAGACATAATAAGAGGACGAATTTTAGTGGGTCACGCGCTGAAGAATGATTTAAAAGTACTTTATCTCAGCCATCCTCGGAGGTTCATAAGAGATACTTCCAGATATAAGGGATTTAGAAAGTTCATTAAGGGGGGAACTCCAAGCTTGAAGCGACTTGCACAAGAGCTCTTGGGTGTTAAGATTCAGGAAGGTGAGCATGACTCTATAATAGATGCGAGAACAGCTATGCAGCTCTATGTCCTGTATAAAAAAGAGTGGGAAAGTGATATTCGTTCCAAGAATAAAACTAAATTGTAATAGAACTAAGGTGATATAAGACTTTTTACGAACAGATATTAAAAATGTAAAGTGAAACAAAATATTTTTTGAGCAATATGGGGTTCTTTGTATTTAAACACAGAAAGACACAAACAGCCATGTTTACAGTTCTTGGTGATAATATGAATATACTTTTTTCAGTACAGAAACTCTGTAAAGTATAACAAATATAATTTGGAAAGATTGGAGAGTTAAAGTAATTTGATTGTAAATATTTACAGAAGGAAAAGAATATAAAAATTTGCTATGATAGTTTCTAAATAATTGAATGCAAAATTAAGCTTGTTTTATTTCATGTGGTAACAATTTCATTAATATTGTCAGTTTTTAATTAGAAAAATGCAACTTCAGGAATAATTTTGCTAACATTAAGAATGTTACTGAAAATGTTAAAGAACATGTAAATTGTATTGACATTTGCAAAGTTAATTTTTAACATATTAATAATGTAGAAATCTCCAATTAGTATTGTGCAACAATTAGAAAATATAATTTTTGAAGACATTAATATATAAAATGTTCATATTTTATTGCATTCCGCTGTATTTTGCAGAAACGTGCATAGTGGAACACTTTAGCCAGTGCTGATGCACATGTTTTAATTGTTAATATGCAAAATAATGCAAGGGTGTTATAATTATACCTTTGGTATGTAATATAAATTGCACAGTGATGTTGAGCTGGCAAAGCTTCAAATTCATATAAATTTTTAAGAAGCAATATGGTTTCAGATTTCTCCATTGTGAATGTTTTTGTTAAATTGCTGTTTAATGTCTTATTAACAAATACAGGTTCTTTTGAGAATAAAAAATTAATTGAACCCATGTGTAGTTACCTGGTTATTTACTTTTCCAGGCTACAAGAAAAATTTAATAAACCTTACCCAAGAAAGGCTCTTTATGAGGAACCAAATACACTTGTCAGTGGACAAGCAAGATATAAATAGGTGCTTTGAAAATTTTGCAACTCTTACTAAACTAATAATATTTGTAGACTACTGGTTTCTATGCTATAATGTGATTATGCATTGTTAGTGATGAGTTATCTAATTAGTAGAATTCAAATGTTCCGGCTCTAAAAAGGTACTTAAAATATGTAATATAGCCAGTAAAAAGGATTTATGTTTTTAAACAGCAACATTTGTTACAAAGAAAAATCACAAAAATACTAAGACTTTCCCCTTTTGCTGTATATTATTTGTTGCACACAGGGTACATTTTTCAAATTATGAAATTTTGTTGTCAGATAATGTATTTTTCAGAACAGAAAAAGAACATTCATTGTGCACTGTGGTAATTGGTACATACTAGACACAAGCAGTGGTGTACTGGTCCATATCCACAGAATTTACATTTTCACCACTGAGAATCTGGCCTACACTTTTTTTTTATTACTTCTAGGTCTGGATTGCCAGACATTACTCTGTTCCATTTGGTACTTAAATGCTCACTTATCTTTAGCACGGTGTCAAATTTTGAACTGAGATCTAACTGCAATACATTTAATTTTTTTTTTTAATGCCAGCCCAATGTTTTCACGAATTTGTTGGCATTCCCCCCGGCATAGAAAACTTCTGAGGCAGGATGCCCATAGGATGCTTCTGTGTGTCCTAGTGGAGATGATGGTGCAAATTGACGCCTTAAAGCTATCTGGCATTTACCTTCTCGGGTTATGAAAAAATTCCTATAAAAACTTTACCGAAACAGCTTGACCTACCCAGGAAATCTGGATAGTAATTGCAAATCCTACCACTAGACCACAAAGGTGGTCACAAAGAATTTGCTAATCAATTGAGGTTTCTTCTCATTATTTTGTATTAACAATCAGCATATTGTAAATGAGAGCCAATCTCTTGTTGGATCTAACAAAGGATGCAGCCACAAACTCCTCAATAATGCTTTAAATCTGCATCTCAGAAAAATTTCCAACAATCAGGTAGTAACCCACTTAAATTTGAACACATTGTTAGCACATTTCCTTTAAAACATACAAGAAGTGCATTAGAAGAAACAATTATTTCTTATTCCCATCAATGAAGCACTAAATTGTAGAAATTTTGCAAAAATAAGAATAATTACAAAAAAGGCAGAAATAAGCAGAATAGTAGAATTTTTTTTTTAATTGATTTATTTATGGATGCTCTTTAACAGCTCAGGTCATCAGCGTCCCATTCAACTCAGGGCATGAAACGGCCGACAAATTTTGCTCAGAGGCCTCTCTTTCAGGCTTGAGGTTCTTTTTCATGCCGTAAATGTACGACAAGGGACCCACAGCATTACTTCCCTTCCGAAGGAAGCCATACTTAGGATTTTTACGCCCCGAAAAAATCCATCTGTCCTGGCCGGGTTCGAACCTGCGATCTTGGTTTAGGAGGCAAGTATGGTAACCACTACACCACCAGGACCGACAGAATAGTAGAAAATAAGGTAAAACTAAAATCTTTTGATAGTACACGAATATCATTTCCTTTCAAAGGAAGCTATTCTTTGGATTTTTACACCCTAAAAATATTCAGCTGCCTTGGTCAGGTTTCTGCTACCTTGGGTCTACAAGTCAAATTGGTTGCTACCACCATAGTTAAATCATGTAATGCAGTCATTCTGAGGTGTTCACTAATTAAACTTTATTACTAATGAGCCTTTGTATCTTCTAAACGGTAAGCATTTACTCGAAACTAATTGACATGTTTGGACTCAATCCGCTAGTTCCTTCTGTATGGCAGTGCCCTAGGGGAGACAAAAAATGTTTAATGCCAATTTAAATTACTGTGGCATAATATGCGATGGAAAGGATCGAAATTGGATTTTTTTTTTTAAAGGAAAGAAAAGCATTCCAGGCCTAAGTTTAGGGAACTTACCAGTGCTTGTCAGTGATGACAAAAACCTGGAAAAAAAGCCTGTAATTCCTGATGGCTTTTGAATCCCAGGCTTCCCATTCATAATTCGAGCTTTATGATCTTGGGCATTCATGTTGGTATAACGGAAGATGTTAACACTCAATTTGTGCCCTTACCTCAAAATAATTGTTCATAAGACATTTAGGCCTTTGGAATTTATGTCCTTTGTTAATTCGACATGAAATGTTATTTCATAGAGCTTTTATATGAAGGTATATCGATAGAAAATTAAATTATTTTAAACATTTTATTACCTTTAACTAATGAGTACATGGCATTAAATAAAAGAAGGGGAAATTATAGGCAAGGGCATCACCTTGGACCACTTGATACACACATTCATAGTTGCCTTATTACAATGTGTAATTATAAATATCAAGAGTAAATACAGTTACAAAACAAAGGCATGATATAAAAAGATTTTTAATGGTATACAGATGGCAACAATAGCTCCTTATAGCTATCAAATTCTAATTTTTTCTAGAAACACCTCTGCAATAATAAGAGTACTTCATTTGGTAGAAAGCTGTTTATAGCTTATAGTTAACTATTGCAGCACAGATGCATATCTTTTGGAAAAAAAAATACTATCACGTGATAATTGAATACTTGAAGACTGATATGAAAGTTACAGAAAATTATACTGACAGTAAAATACTGTATTGGACTGGTAGGCTATAATCGGCAGAAGGATAGGGGCATCATCTGATATTTGGACCTATTCACAGCCATAGGGACTGGAAGGAACTGGCCCTATCCTCAAAAGTTTTCGCAGAGGGAGCTGAGCTCCCCATTAATTTTTAGTTTGAATGCGCTATTTATGATAAAAGATATACTGTCGGGACCTGGAACAAGCCCTATACAACAGAGGATTTACTTGTTAGGAATTTGCCTAAAAGATGTTCGTTCTTCAAGCAGTTACACAATGATAATCAGTTAACATAAGATCATTCTGTCCAATTGATGATTCACTTCTCACCATTTAATTTCAATTCATGAGTAATTGATTAATTTTCTTGAAAAGTTGTCAGAACTATACCAAGATATAGGAAATAGTGTTTGTCTTCAAATGCATTCATTTAATTTTTATTTATACTTGTGTATGTGTTTTGCAAGGTATTTTATCACATTGATGCAGTCAAGATCAGTGCCTGGCAGATATTCTCTCTTCACTTGCAAGAACCACAAGGTGCACTCCAAAAAGATTAGTTTCTGGAAGTGGTCCTCTCAGCTTTGCTACCCCAAAGATATGTATTGCCAAATGCTTTTTTAAAATATGTTTTAATTGATTGACTTCTGTCTAGACTTTAAAGTGTTTCTTCTCATTTGTTAGTTAAAATGGAGCAATTAATAGAAGTGTTTATATTATACATAATTCTTTTTGTAAGGGCAATTATTGATCATGATAGGCTGACAAGGTATCACAATATGATGAAGAATATTTTGGAATCAAAGGTGAACAAGAATTATTTAAATAACTTTTCCTCAATTGTACAGTTTCTGTACGCGATAGGTTTGCTTGAAATTCTTCTAGAATTAACCACATTTTTATGACTGGTTTTTTTTAACTGTTCTGATGTCAACTTGTACAGCTGAAATATTGTACTTCAGTCACTGAAGGCTGAAGAAGTACTTAAAATCATCAGGACAGAGCACCTTAATCTAATGGCGTTTCAAACTGCCATCTAAACATAATTAGCTCTTTGGATCTCAATGGTACAGCTGACCAATTCATCAGAAGAAAGGAGTTGCAGTGGCAGAATTCACTATGCTTTCATTAAAAATAGGTCATTCTTAAATTTAAAATTAATTTTGTGTCCAAACTAATGCAGTGAAGCAAATGATTTATTCTTAGTTAGCTAGTGAGTCAATTTAATACTCTTATGCTCCACTTAATGATAGAATACCTGATGAGATAAAGCCAAGAATATATAAAATCAAATGTTCAGAATGCAACAAAGTATATATTAGCCACAAAAAAAAAAGCATTAAAATTAGGGTAAAGGAAGACTGGAGAAACATCAGGTACAATCAGATAAATAAATCAGAGGTTACACATCACTTTTGGAGAGATAAATATGATATAGAAATTTGTAGAAACACCCT